>CM072157.1:568882-1168882 GCA_036850595.1 Rhyacichthys aspro
GCATTTAATCTTGTTTTTATAAATATCGTTTTATATAAATACAGTCTACAAGGGTTTTTATGTACAAATCACTACATTTGTTACCTCTGTTTTAACAAAATATGTGAAAAATAAAGAACTTTCTCTAATTTTAACCCAAAGATATATGTACAAAAGGAAATGAATTAAATGTATGAGAAGACTTTGCTTACATTAGTTAACTTACAAAATGCAACTTTAAAAAGTAGTATATAGTTATTTTTAATAAAGAAGAATATAAAAGTTTTAATAGTTATACAAACTGTTATATTTTGCTTCTAATTATTTGATAAATGCAGTCAAAGTCATTCTGTCCACTTACCTTCCGCGAAAGAGAAATGGCGGTAGAGAGGAGCGAGCAAGCTGGGGTAGCAAAAAGCGCGGCCGGGTATCTCCACTCGAGTTAGCGTTAGCTCTTTAGCTATAGCCTTAGCCTCGGCTAAGGCTCGGCTACAGCGGAGTGGGCGTGTTTACCTAGGCGCGCGCTCATGAGTCCCACCCATGGGCTCGCGATGCAACACTCCCTTTACCCATTTTAGGGATATCCTGTGTAGGAGGAGTCAAAATATCCAAGATGGAAGCGCCGTTCATTGGGGGTCATTTGGACGAACTAGACCCAATGGAGACGTTGCTTCCATTATTTATACATTCTATGGGCAGAACTAACGCTCGCTGAGTGAACCAATCAGAGAAGCCACGGATGTGACGTAAGGAAAGCGAAACTTATTCTAGTTGTCAACAAACCACAGCGTACACCAGCGTGGCTCGAGAGAGAAGATGCTTCGGTGACGGTGAATGACTTCTGTTGTTTTTGTTAGAAAAATCTGAGGACACGGGGTGTAATATCGAGTTCAGTGCTTATTTCGATCGTTGTAAGCTACCGAAACCTGCTACTGTTTTCTCGCGCTCAATATGACGCGAAACAAAATCCCGCCTCCCTCGCTACGATTGGTCGGAAAGAAAGCGCCGGAGAGAAATCGGAGGCAGATCGATCGATTCCAGACTAACTTTCTCTGTATGTAATACAATGAGAAAGTCGGTCTGGCTGGCCAGGCTAGGTGCCGCCCCCCTCTGTACAGTGAAAAGTTAAATTACGAGTGTTTATTAAGTTTTCATTTTATTTTATCTCGTTCATTTCATAAGAGAATCAAAACCTTAACCAATATAAAAAGGAATATTTTCATTTTGCAGTTTTGCAGGGACGAAGGAATTAACGGAGACGTTCATCAACTCATGTATCCACCAAGGACCGCTTTACCAGCAGCTGGGCATATATTTTCATTTGTATATATTGAAATAAATCTACTTAAATTACCTTATAATATCTGGCTTTTATTCTGTTTGTATTTTGCTCATAAAACTAATAAAGTAGTTGTGTGATGTGTACAGAACAGATGCACGCAAAGTTCAGTAATTTGATAATTTAATGCAAATTCACATATCATAAAATATACTCAAATGAGGTATACAAACATGAAACATATAAAACACAACGCTGATCTGTTCTGATGTCTTCCCCACGAAAGAAATGCCGCAGGACACTTACAAATCAAGTAATAGGAGACCTGAGCAACAGAGAAAGAAGTAGGGTTTATTGTTCATTGATCTGATATATTCTTTAAAATAAACACTCTTACTGTAAAACAAAAGATACTTAAAGTAAGTGGTAAATGAAATCATACATGCGAAGTGAGATCTGTTTCAGAGGACTGCATTATTATTGATCATTAAACTATTATTATGGTCATTATTATTGACAAAGCCAAGACAAGTATTGTAGCTGTCACAGCAGGTAGAGTCGGTGGTCTTACTTCAGTCAGAGCCTGGTATTATGCTGAGTTCTGCAGCTGACAGGCGCTAGCTTGTGAGGCTAATTAGCTTTATTAACAGCACATTTACGTACCTTCCCAGCCGCTACAACCTCCGACTGCAACGAGACACAAGGTGCCACTGCTCCTTCTCGCGTTACACCTTTATTTTCATATAATGTCAAATAAAAAGCAATTTTTCTATCTTCGGCTGAAGGGATATATACATTAATATGAAGGGACATATACATTAATATGAAGGGACATATACATTAATATGAAGGGACATATACATCAATACTATGTTTTATAACAGCTTATTTTATTACAAGTTTTATATTAATACATTGTGCTAAAAACTGTGTAGGCGTCCACTAGTAGTGGCGCAATATTGTACAACATGCTTTGTTCCTCTGTTCAGGGAGTGGTTCAGACCACAATGCTCAAGGCCACACCAACGGCCTTCTGGAAAAATACTACTGGAAGAGAAATGACCACTGGAAAAGTACCACACTGGAAAAATACTGACCACTGGGCCAATCACGAAGAGACACGCTTGCTTAGTGCTAAAACAATAACAGCCCATCCCTAAGGTGGAGCTTAGATAAGGTGTACCATAAGAAACTGTATTCCACGATTTCTTTTTGTTCTTCCTTGTGCCTTTTGTTTGTACTGGTTGAACCCTGCAGCTGTAAAACATTGTAAAAGGGCAATACAATTTTGGACGCAAATCTCTTGATTCCTGGTCTTCTTTTCCGATCTCAACTGAACACGCACAGCTGCTCTGGGCACTGAAAGCAGGTGCCTAACACGGCTTTTCACTGTAATCTCTACTCCCGTGGGTGTGAATGTAAACAGAAGGTGTACGTAGAAGGCGTGACTTTCCGATGACGCAGCTCATTCACTTGGAAGCCTGTTCCATTTGCCGTTAATTTGAACCAAGGAAGGACACTGGCCTTGGCTTCGGAGGAAGTGGCTTCGAAGGCAAGGCGCCTTGACATTGAGAAACACCCACAGTCTCTATGCATTGTGATGGTCCTAACGAAGAAAAGAGAAGGGTCTAAGACTCTGTGTCCTGGTCCCAACTCTGGGTCATCACACTAAACTATTTGGCAGATTCACAGAAAGTAGAGCTGCTCCATCCAAAGTAGGATGGATGCCGTCTCTATGAATGAGACCAGGTTTTCTCCAGAATGCAGTCCAATTGTGAAAAAAGCCCACATTGTTTTTGGACACCACATGGCTAACCACGGGTTAAATGATGACAAGTGGCTACACATTTCATCATTGATCAAATCTGGAAGAGGGCTAGAGAATATTATGGATTCCCACATAGTTTTGACACCAAAGCTACGTTCACTTCAGTGACTTCTGACTGGTGATGTTGCACATCATTACCATTGACATGTAGAATAATTTTCCTGTACCGCTTCTTAGAATTTGCCAGCAGTTTTAAGTCTCCCTCAGTGTCTCCCACTCTGGCCCCCAGATAACATTTAACTATAGCCACTGGCGCAGTAATCTTCACGTTTCTCAAAATCAAGCTTCCAATTACCTCTTACCACTAAGTCTTTTCCTCAGTGGGTGCATCACTGAGTGGAGAAAATTTGTTAGTTTGAAACGTGAATATGGTGATGACTCGGTTTCGTGGGCTTGTTTTTAGCGCTATTCCTCTTTCGAACCATCACAAACTCATCCTGTTTTCCCGTCTGCTCAAGTCTTACTGGGGGGCTGTCTGACCTGCTGCTTTCCCTGCTGCAGTCCACACTCTCTACATCCTTCTTTCTCAAATGGAGGTACGCGTACCCCCAGGGATGTAAGAGAATTGGTATACTGTCTTAGAGCTGTGAAGTATTGGAACACATAGATAAACTGCAGAGACTCTGCATGACTTAAGCAGGAGAAGTTTATTACCATCACATACAGGCCCGGAGACAGTTGAACAGTTAACACAGCATAGTATTGAACATTCAAGTCTGCCCATGCTTGCATATGACTGAGCTTATAAAACCTCATAGAAGGTCAATGCGCAAACAATGCAATAACAAAAGAGATGTTATTCAGTTGATAGGGCTTTGGATTTGGTGATCCAAGGAGGGGTTAGGAAGTGTTCATTGTGAAAAGGGGACAAGGATCCAGGGGCATTGGCAGGGGTACAGAGTCCATGTGGCAAAACGTTTCCAGTGGACAAGTAGCCAAGTGTGTTTGTTCAAGTGGGCTCTAAAGGTCATGGGTGCAAACCCATGCCTTAACCTTGTTGTAACATAGGATTATTATGCCTGATTCAACGAGTTACCTAATTGATCTCCAAGTGAATGCATTTTGTTTAGGCTCTTTAGGTGAAAACAATCTTCTTCAAACACAGTTGAATTCATCATAAATTGCACAAAATATTCTTTACCCATATCTCATTTATACACATTGTTACATTTAACTCCTTTTAAGGCCATAATTGTGCATTTCACAATCACAAATGCATCAGTGTTACATGAATTACAGAGAGGACTTCTTTAATGCATATATAAGCTTCACACAGTGATAGCAGTACTTCATTTACTGATGAACAACATATGTTACATAATCACAATGCATTCACCTTTTTTCTTTATCTGAACTAAAAGCATTTTCTTTATGTGTATTCACCTCTACATAAAACAATATAACAGCAATTATTTCTTTGATATTAAGAAACATAACTGTTAGAACTTAGATGTTGCTTTACTCTGTAGTTTTTTCCTTTGTGTTATTTCATAGGCTATTTAAAGCACACATTATAAAAAAACTACTTTTATTATTTGCATTATTTTTAGACCCCGAAAGTTTGGCTTATTGTCTATGCCTAAATTAATTTATTTTATTTGTAATGAACACTATTGCCATTTCACCAGATTTTAAAAAACACGTTATACCGGTAAAATACATAAAACTTAATCCACACCTCTAATGCAGTTTCCACAGAAACCTAAGAGCAGCATTAGTTCAAATTACTCTAACAGTTCTCTACATGTTCCTCCTTGAGTAGCAAGTGGAAGGTCTAGTATTTTACTTGTAATTCTGTATCAGAGGTTACTTTGTCTGCAGCAGTACGTTTACACATTAATGGGGTGTGTGAAGCCGCCGTCTTTAGATCCTTTATCTTAGAATAAAATAATCTAAAAGGCATGTACCGTAAGGCTGGTCGTATGGGACTCAGCTGTAAGCTGTAATTTCTAAACTCGCTATTGTTATCTAAAACTTACATATTTGCCGCCGTAACTGCCACAACTTTTCCCTAGCAACGAAATATCACATATTGCTATATAAATTTCTTTATTGGTTGATGTGGTGCATTTTTCCACCAATAAGAAAGAGATGTCATGTTTTTTTTCCTTGCAAGCAGATTCGTCTTTCGGGCTTTCCCCGTTTTTACCATAGAATGTATAAATAATGGAAGCAATGTCTCCATTTGGCTAACGCGTCCAAATGACCCCCAATGAACGGCGCTTCCATCTTGGATATTTTGACTCCTCCTACAGAGGATATTACCAAAATGGGCAAAGAGGGCAGCGTCTGCTCCTGGGCGGGCTTTTCAAATGCGCGGTTCAGAAACACGCCCCTCATCTCAGAGCCGACCGGAGCTGAACAAGCTAACGGCTAACAACATGCTAACGGCCGCTGCTAACTGTTGTGGACCAGGCCTCTCACTCTGTCGTCTCTCAGCTCGGGGTAAGTCCACAAACTTTACAACAAAGTTTAGTTTAACTCCTGCTGTAAATATCAGATCATTATTATCAAAATTAAAGTGGTTTTATTTATAATATATCCTAGTTTTAAGCATGAGGAAATTTTTATCTTAGTCTGGTAAACCTTTCTAGCTCTGTTAAAAAATAAACCGTGTTTTTCGAACATATTTCATTATATCCTTCATATTTGTTTAAATATCTGTCCCTAATTTGCAACTTCTGTACATTAAGGCTTTAGTATTTGAGGGAGGCACATTTTGACAATAAAATAATAAAGCCTCATTCTTATTGATGATGATAATAATATAACAGCAATGTTTAAGCATATAACACGTGAAGATATTCAAATATTGATCTTTTAGTTCATATAATGCTAAACCCAGGACCCCTGCAAATGGGCAGCATTTAGACAGACCTGTATTTTCCATTTACACATAAACTATAGATAAAGCAACACTCAGATCCACTTTTAATGTTTTTTTTTCTTAGTGTGACATTGATGAGTGTTTAATCTATGAAGCATACAAGTATTTAGTCACACGTATAATCTCAGAGTTACTTACTGTGCAGAAACAGCTTTGTATTTCTGCAAGTTTTATTGGCTAAACATTGAATACTGTTTTTTGTTTTTGTCTGTGTGTCTGTGTGTGCCCTGTGAGAAATAACCTCTGTGGAACAGTTACATGTAGATTAGACCCGTGTCAAACCTGTGACAAAGAAGAACATGGACCAGCTTCACCTGCAGTGTCCTGAAAATAAAGATCATATCTGCCTCAGGATCTGTGTTTTACTACATACTAATATTACTGTTCATAATGGCTCTGCACTCTTTTTAAGCTAGACATGGTCTACATAATTTTTTAACATATGAATCTGATTTGATAAAAACTTACTCCCACTAAATAATGCTGAGGGTAGTATCAACCAGAATGTGAACAGATTAAATATGTTTTTCTTTATCTTTTCTGATATATGTAACATTTATTAACACAATTTACTTTACTGTCTTTAACTACTGCCTGAGAGTGTTTTAAAATTATCTTAAATGAGAACCCTAAATAAACTTAAGGATTTTATGCTCAGGCCACAATTAGGAAGTCATGTGAAAAATAAGTGCAATAAAATGAAAAATAAGGCTGTGCATTGTTCATTTTTAATTGACTGCAAACTGTGACAGCACATGTGGAAAGTAAGGTGAAAAAGTATGTATTGTAATATATCGTACATTAGGATAGCCTTTCTGTAATGCACAAAAACAAATGCTTGTTATTCTATGTTGTGTAAAATGTCTGATAAAAGAGAAGATGAAAGTGGAAGTGGCAGGAGTCTGGTCTTCAACACACACTGGTCAGGTTTGTCTGGATCACCTCCTTCAGGAAACAATACACAAAGTCAGTGAAATACAATGTGAAATACAATTCAACAAAGGCCTCAATTATACTGATCGGTTTATTTTAACAATGTAATAATATAGATTCAAATCAATCTTCTTAAATTATAGGATTACTGTATTGCAATTTAAAACGGTAAAGCATTGCAGTACTGCATCATAAACCTCAATTTTGTCTAATCACAAAATAGTGTATTATGTTTAGAACAAATAAATAATAAAGTCTTAAGAGCATAATTCCAGTCAATATTATAAAACTAGTCTAATCACAGTAATGTTCTGGCTTTACATTAACTACTTACATTTTTGAAAATGATAACCACATTTTAATGTCTTAATAAACAATTAAAATAATACAACCACATCTTTTTATATGAGACTGCACTTCCCCAAATCTAACATAAACATAGAAATATTCCTTAAAATTCAAAATATATCGAACTTTTCCATCTCATTTTGCGACTGGTTTTAACTGCTTTGATAACTCTGGTAATAGTCTTAAGGGCAGTCAGGATTTAGACCGTACCACAGCACAGAAACAGCTTTAGTCAAAGTCGCCAATGATCTGTTAGTGGCTTCAGATAATGGACTGGTCTCTGTCCTAGTCCTCTTAGATCTCAGCGCAGCCTTCGATACGATAGACCACAGTCTCCTGTTACAGAGGTTAGAGTCTGACATTGGAATCAGAGGAATCATCTGCATCCACAGAAGTTAGCCATGGAGTACCACAAGGATCTGTATTAGGCTCTATTCTTTTTACATTATACATGCTCCCGTTAGGCAGTATAATAAGAAAACATGGAATTAACTTCCACTGCTATGCCGACGACACCCAGCTTTATCTGTCGATTAAACCCGATAAGATCAATCCTATGGACAAATTAGAAGCGTGCGTGAAAGACATAAGGACCTGGATGACGTTAAACTACCTTCTTTTAAACCCAGAAAAAACGGAGTTGATTATACTAGGCCCCAGGAATCTAAGAGACACATTATCAAACCAAATAGTCAATTTAGATGGTGTTAGTGTAGCTTCGAGCTCAGCTGTCAGGAATCTTGGCGTAATAAGAGTTATCGTTTAAAACCCACATTAACCAAGCTTGTAAAACTGCATTTTTTCACTTGCGCAACATAGGGAAAATTAGAAATATCTTGTCTAAAAGTGATGCCGAAAAACTGATTCATGCGTTTGTTACATCGAGGTTAGACTACTGTAACTCTCTGCTGGCAGGATGCCCAAATAACTCCTTGAGAAGTTTTTAGCTCGTCCAAAACGCAGCAGCTAGAATATTAACAGGAACAAACAGACGAGAGCACATTACTCCAGTGTTAGCTTCTCTTCACTGGCTTCCAATAGAATTCAGAATTAAGTTCAAAATCCTCCTCCTCACTTATAAGGCCCTCAGTGGGAAGGCCCCGTCCTATCTCAGAGACCTCACAGTGCCGTACCGTCCTAATAGAGCGCTTCGTTCTCAAAATGCAGGGCTACTAGTCGTTCCTAGAGTTTCCAAAATTACAATGGGAGGTAGAGCCTTTAGTTACCAAGCTCCTGTTTTATGGAATCAACTTCCAGCTCACGTTAAAGAGGCAGACACAGTCTCTATATTTAAGGTTAGGCTTAAGACTTTCCTTTTTGATAGGGCTTATGGTCAGGATATATAGATTAGCTGTGATTTCTCTTGGCCTACATGATGAGGAAGGGACACATTGAGCTTCTATCCTCTGGTATATAATATTTACATTTCCGCTCAGTTCATTACTGTTCACAAGTTGTTGCTCTTTCCCACTCTTCCCAGATGTCTGGCTGCTGTTAGACGTCCCAGTGATGACTGGACCTTAGCTGTGGCCCATCGGTGATGCTGTCCCGACCCATGGACCCATCCTGACCCAGTTCCTCTCACTCAGATGAACTGTTCCTGCTGAGATTACCATGGACTTTATCCTAATTAACTTCATTCACTTGTACATATAATTGACTATTTGTCAGTGACACATCTATTGCACGGCCTGTCCGTCCTGGGAGTGGATCCCTCCTTCTGTGGCTCTCCCTGAGGTTTCTCTTTTTCCCCGGCTGGATTTTTTGAGTTTTTCCTTACCCTGATGGAGGGTCTAAGGACAGGGGATGTTGTCTTGCTTTGCCTGTTTGTGCATTTACTGTCTTATGTGTTCATTTACTGTGAAGCCCTTTGAGGCAATTGTCATTGTGATACTGGACTATACAAATAAAATTGAATTGAATTGAATTAGCATATCTGCTAAAATAAATTGCTAATAAAGACTTCAGCAAATATACAATTTGAATGTTACTCACCAAAAAGACTGGAGCCAAGCTTCTTGGACGGTCTGTTAATGAAGGGCACATAATACTACAAAAAATAACTCAGTAGTTTTATGCAAAACTTCTCTGAAGAGCAAAAAATGACACAGCTAACACCTAGCAGCTAGCGTTAGCACCGTACAGGCTAGCGGCCGCCATGGCCCACACAAAATGACACCCTGTCAATCAAAGTAGCCACTCCCTTAATTATGCATAACTCTAAAGTTAAGCTGAGGGCAAACCAAAGAATTTAAAAAAAATTCACTCCCACCAGAGTTGTCACGTAACAAGAACTCAGCTCTAGAGACCAGAACCATCTTTTGTACCAGGCTGTAAAAGGGTTTTTTACACTTGTAAAGTTGCAATTGGATTTTACAATATAATTCTTCTTTTGGAGCCTGCCCTCTGGTGGATGGAGGTATATCGCTGTATGGCACCGTCCTTATGCGGGGCCTATTTATGAGGGCGTGTCCTAGCCGCTTGGTGCTAGCGCACCACCTGGCCTGTATCTGTGCACGTCCCTGTCTCCCACTCTGCTTTCCACTCACCATCAGCACACAGATCTGATTCCCATGAGCCAAAGTTAACCTGTAAAAGTTATTCCTCATGTTTGTTGGACAAACCAGAGGGTGCATTAACAAACTATTGCTGTTGCATGTTTAACATGTAGCCTTTAAATAACTGCTAAATATTTAACCAGCCCCTAGCATCAACATGAAACACATGTAGTTGGTTCCACACTTTTCATATTCACAACTCTAAAAGGTTCTATAGAATGATTGTTTTGTTGTTGTTCCTGGACCTACGGACAGAAATTATTACCATGCCAAACATTTATCAACATTACTACCTATTTTCTTCTTCAAGATGGAAAAGATTTCTTTACGAAATGCACAGTAAAATGCTTGTTTGTTTTTGTTTTACCTGCAACCCATAGCAAAATAGATATTACACAGCACACAAGATATTACAAAGAAAACATAACCCAGAACTAAAGAACTCTGGTGGATGCAGAATTGTACTGGTCAGCTCCATAAGACGATCTGTGAACAGACGGGTGCCCAGAAGATGAGAAATCTGGTTTGAGCGTTTGTTGCGGACGATTATCACTGAGCTGAGGAGCTGAAGAGAAGTTGAGAGACTGCTTGAAGCCTTGTTGTGCAGGTGCCCCACTGGTCTGAGGGGCCTGAGGAACTTGGTGTGGCATAATGTTAGCAGATGCAGCAGCTTGTGTTTGACCTGCGTTTAGTGAGTGGTGTGTTAAAGGGAGAACATTGGTGGATTGAGGATGTGGAGGATGAAGCGTTGCAGGAACTTCTTCACTCCACTCCAGCAACACGCTGGTCTTTGGTGAATTGGAGAACCAGGCTGTTAGCCTCACTGCATACTTCAAAGCCCATGTCTTGTAAACCGGCCACAAGAGTATTTGCCTCTGCTATAGCAGCATCCTTTTCCTCATTTAATGCATTGAGATTCACTTTAATACGTGCCTGCTCCACTTTAAGTTCAAGTTCCCTTTGCGAATGTGCTGCTCGAGCCTGCCCTGCTTTGGCTTTCGCCTTTGCCATGGCGATGGCCATGCTAATCTTCAAGTTGGACGATGTGCCAGATGAGCGACTACTCCTTGAGTGCACTGTCTCTGACTTGTTATCTCCATTTCCTTTATTACTGTTGCTACGTTGTGACATTGTGACTCACTATGTTTTTTTTTATATCAGGAGAAGGAAGCTAGTGAGAAGCTGACAGGAGCTGTAACGTTAGCCACTTATCTCTTGATATTGAGTTGGTCTGTAGGATGGCAATCCTTGTGTCCCTCGTTGTGTTGCCGTCTTTTTAATGTCAGGACTATGTTCCGTTCAGCTTAAACACTCCCAAGAAACTCCAGGACACAGCCAATTCATTTCCATGAAGTTTACTGGGAATCTTGTAAAACTGTACAATGAGATGTCTATATTATTAATCAAACCAAAATACACAGTATCTGAACAAATAATACCGCTCAGCTACCTTAGCTTTGTAGCTTGCATGATAAAACACAAATAAGCTAGTAAAAACAACCAGCAGCAATAAACATGAAGCTAACCTAGCCTAGCACAAGTAATATTGTTTTAAACGTCTGAATAATCTTACAAGATAAGAAATAAGCAACAACTTAATGTTACATGATGATAAATACTTACAGACATTGCCTTAGCAAAAAGGGAGAAAGATAAGCAACCGACACAGAAGTTGATGACAGACGGAGCTCACACACGCTTGTAGCAGATCAACACATGGCAAAATCACTTCCTGTTTCCCAGCATGCACTAGTACTATGTTACTACGGTTACAGAAATACAGTCTACACTGAACTGCTAAACAAAGTAGGAAACATATTTTCAAGAGGCATAACACGAGCATTTGATTGAATAACCAGATTGAATTCAAAATTACTAAATTTACTTAATTACTTTACTTAATTTAAATTCACATATGTGACCAGTAGCTCAAGGACTGTGTATTGTACATATTTTCCCAACACATAGGATCTATCCCCTCCTTGAACCGCCACCTTACCATGGTGGAGGGGTTTGTGTGCCCGAATGATCCTAGGAGCTATGTTGTCCGGGGCTACATGCACCTGGTAGGGTCTCCCAAGGCAAACAGGTCCTAGGTGACGGGTCAGACTAAGTGCCCTTTATGATGAGTACAATGGACCCTTTTCACGCTGTGCGTCACACAACCGGAAGTAGCAAAACGCCGGGTAAACTTCCGGTGCTAGTAGCGATCATATACATTCACAGTAGCAATCAGAATCAGAATCAGAATTCCTTTATTCCTTTATAATGGAACTCCTCTTCAGCAACTCACTCCACAATTTGCCCAAAATCACAATGGCTGATGTGAGCAGGGTAGCGTTTACTTTCATTAACATCATCTTCAAAACTGGATAAAGGTTACAAGTTTTTCATCAAAAACGTCTTGTTTGACTATGAAGGTAAGTTTTCTTAAAAGTCCCATATTATGCTAAATCGACTTTTCTGAGCTTTTAACCATGTTATAACGTTGTTTCTACCTCAAACACATACCCAAAGTTGTGTTTTGTTTCATTCGCGCATTTTAAGTTTAAGTAATTTATTTAGTTTGAGCTACAGTCCTTTCAACGAGCTGTTTCACGCAATGACGTCAATATGTGAAATAAACCACTCCTCTCCAGGAAGTGCTCCTCCACACTCTTCCAGCCTCTCTCTCCTGCACTGTCAACAAGTGCCATGCTCTGCAGCTCACACGCACAAAGAAGCATCGCTGCATAGCTCTACATATTGCTAGGCTATTTTATTATAATTCTTTCAATATACTGCACAACAGCTACCTTAGGAGTCTCCAGGCAGCATACATTCTCAACTTCAGTAAGCATTGTACGGCCATTTCCACATGTGCACCTATAAACAGAAGCAGTTAACATGCGCTATGCTACGGGCTACACCATAGAAACATACACAATAAATAGTTTCTCATTTACCAAGCAGAAACGTCTTGCCTTCGAGGTTTTTGTGTTTGCTCATGTTCTTCGAACTCAGAGTCAGACTCTGGGTCGAAGATATATGGCTCAGTTACTCTCAAAGCCATTGCTGAAAAAGTTATTACTACGATGTACCGTGTTTACTTCAGTCTGCTTCCAGCGCAGAGCTAGCGTGACGTCATGAGTGGGTGGAGCCAACACGGGAGGGCTGAGCCTTAAAGTGACAGCGCCAAATCAGATCGTTCACTTTGGACTCATGATGAGAGCTCATCCAAACCGCTTGTATAAGATAATTATTGTGGGTTTCATGTTGCAAAACGTGATATGTTAACCTAAATGTATCCAAAATACACTGTATAATGTTCAAAATAGTATAATATAGGACCTTTAAGCTAGCGCTAATGTTATCAGTTATCAGTATAAGAAAAGTAAAATACAAAATGCTGTTTTCTGTCTTTGAATATATTTCATTTTCACACAGTCACGTTTTATTTTATTTTATTTTTTTACAAATATTTTATTTAAATTCTTACCCTTTGCCCTAATATATGCAGTGTCAAAGATAGTAAGCGGTGAAGTGGCAATTCGAGCCAGATGCCACAGGTCAATGAAGAAAAGAGAGCAGCCACATTACCTCCAGGTTTTTTATAAGAGCCAAGTTAAAATAAATGTAGTGTACTGCGGTTGCAGTGTGTTCTCACATTCAAATATTTGTTCATTCAGAGTCTGGTAACTGAAGGTAGTCAAAGGAAGTAGTAAAACAAATTAAGTCACAAGTTTCTATGTTCTTGAGCTCACTTTAATCACTATGTTTGGCTCATAATAAATTTGTTGTTACAGATCACACTGAAATCAGGTGTGGTTTCTGTGGTGGTCATGTCCACATCTTGTTCATGTGCTGCTGGAAAGGCTTTCTGCAATCATTTGGTGGGGCTTCTCTACCAAAGTGCTCATTTGAGCACTTTAAACTTAAAGGTTGTTCCAGTGGATCTGTCCTGTACAAACAAACTGCAGACCTGGCACAGGCCTCGGACCCAGGTCAAAAATGAAATTTTTTAGAAAAGTATCTGACAAATTTTAAAATCCACATCTCTATTGTCTTTATTTTGTTTCTATAGGGAATCAATCCAGAGTAAGTGGACAAGATGTTGGTTTGTAAACCCAAACTGAAGAATAAAATCAGTGTTAAGGGTGGTGTTAAATCAACGTTATATGCAGCATATCCAGGTAAACTAAGCTGCCTTTTTTTTTTTTTTTAACCAAGCCTATGACCTTGCTGTTACTTGCCAAATAATTAATAACAGAGATTTGTTATTAAATTAATAAAAAAAATCATTATCATGCATCATTAGTGTTTCTGTATCACACCGTTTATTTTAATGGCATTATTCAGTGGTTTTGGACATGATGAGATCCTGATTCTTTTGTGGTAGGTCCCCTTCCTGACCCTGGTGTGATGTCTCTTGGGGAGAAATTGAAGCACATCCAGCCACAGTTAGGGGTCTGCAAAATTCTACATGGACTTGTAAAACTTAGATTGGTGGAGTCCCAATTTGGTCCTGTGCCCTTTGGATCTGTTTTGTCCTACCAGTGTGTAGGAACAAGTGAAATGATTAAACATAATGGCCCAGACTTTCCCCTTTTACCAGTCGAAGGTTATAGTTTATAGTTTGACTATGTGTTTACACCTACATTGGAGCAACATATCCATCTACAAAGTATTGAGGTATCACATGCATTGTCTGCCGCCATAGAGGCTGAGACCTTGGTCTGACAACCAGGTGTGGTTTGAAGTACGCCGACCAAGACTTACAGCCAGCCGGTTTAGAGAGGCTTGCCATGTGCGGGGTGAGTCTTCAGCCAAATCACTGGCTGTCCGTATTCTAAAGAGGACAACCCAGACAGCTGCCATGGAGAGAGGGCTAAGGCTGGAGGCTGACATTTTAAAACAGTATTCCAATGAGTGTAAAGTGTCTGTCTTGCCTTGTGGGTTTATTGTGCACCCTGATGCACCTCATCTTGGTGCCAGCCCAGACGGGAAAGTTTTTGATCCCAGTGAAACTCCTCCTTTTGGTCTTGTGGAAGTTAAATGCTGCAACACTGATTCTGTTTCTCAGGTGAAACATTTAACTGCTGTACAGGGACAGGCAACCCTCAAGAAGACTCACAAATATTACTGGCAGGTTCAGGGCCAGCTTGCTGTCAGTGGGCTGCTGTGGTGTGACTTTGTTACAGACACGCACACAGATTTCACAGTGCAGAGGATATGGAGAGATGATGACACAATCTGTGCAATGAGGCAGGGGCTTGACACTTTTTATTTTAACATTTATATGGATGTTTTTCTGTTACAGAAAGATACAGGTATATTTCAGGATGTTGTTAACTTTTACTCTCTTTCTGAGATGCTTGTAAAAGTATATGAAATGATTTTAAATCTTCAGTTTCACACTTATTTATGGCTAATATGTAAATGGAATGATGTATGTAACCATTACTTCAATATTAATTGTATTTGTAATTATATTGTTTCTCATTTGTATCAGATTCAGTATGCAATTCACTTTGAAGCTCTGTTAAAATCAAACATTTGTTTTAGAAAATAGTGGTCAGGAAATCCCAAGTTTTTACTGTTCTTGAAATTACACATCTGCTTTTGTTTTGCAATGTAAATATATGTAATTATATAGCTTATACTGTTTCTTGTTGAAACATTAAAGTTTGAAATATTTTTTCTATACTTATGACAGTACTTAAAGGAAAAGAAAGACAACTTTGTACTTGTTTTGTGTCTTTTTAATAATTTCTAATCAACCATAGACTACAAAACAACTTAATATAAACACAAAATAGAACAGTCATTACACACATTAGTCACTCTGAATGTCCAGAGGGCCTTGGTAGTGGGTCAGCAGGCAGCACACTCCCCACAGCTGGTTGACAGAGCCTGCCAAGGAAAGGGTAATAACTCCATCCCAGATGTTGTACTCCTTCACTCTTCTTATTGCCCTTTTCACAAGCACTCTTAGATGGGCAATGGCTTGGGTTTGTTTTGTATCTGTTGGGCTGAGCTGGGAGGTGGTTTTAAGTGGGGGGATAATCAGCATTGCCCCAACTTCAGCCAACAAATCCTGAATTAAAAACCCTTTGTCGGCCATGACTCCATCTCCATGTAAAAGAAGGTGTGTTAGGCCTGATTTGATGGTTATTTCTTTATCAGAAATGGAGCCTGTGTACAGCTTTGAGACAAAGGTGATCACATCACAGGGAGCAATGCCAATCAAACCTTTGAAGGTGGTGTGGTTTTTATAGCTGGAGACTGTAATGTGAGCGCAGATGGTGTCTCACAGCGGAGTTCTGTGCAGTCAATGATGATCCTCACATTGGGACAGAACTGTCGAAACTTGTCAGGCATAGTAGCCTGTACCTGTTCCTGAGTCATCCAGGTAGGCTGTGATCCAAGCACCAGGTACAAATAGCTTGTCCATGTTATGATGGTTCGGCTGACTGTTGATACACTAACACTAAATATACTTGACAAGACTTTCTCCTTTAACCCAGCTGAAATGTGGCAGAAAAACATGAAGCACTCATCAATCACAGGTAGCTTCCGATGGGGACTTGGTGCACCAGCTCCTGACTTCTGTGCTGCTGTTGTTTGAGTGTCAGCTCTCCAAGTTGAAATTCCAGCTCCTTCACTTTTTGCTGAAGCTCCTTTATGATTTCTGCTGTGTTATCTGATGTGCCTAAACACAAAAAACACATAAGCTATAATAATTAAAAATTTTACCAATTTAACATGAAAATGAAAATGTGCTGAAGTTCAATTAAATGTAATAGTTGTTTTTAACATTAAAGAGTGACTAAACCCTTTTTTCTTTTATAGATTAAATTAGATTTTTATATTGTTTATAATGTTTATGTAGTCACATATTGCAGACTCACTAGGGGTCATGTAAACTTACCAGGTGGAGCAGGGGAAGCATAGTCGTGTTCAGAGGGAGGAGACACACGCTCGTCATTTAAATCCCCCTGTCGCTCAGTTGATCTCACGGCAACGCCCATTCTGTTGCCGGTTCTGTTGTCAGTTTGGCTTTCTTCTAGTTATTCCAAGTAAATATGGATGGGACAGCACCTTCTCTAAGACGTCTGAAGCCTTTAGGGGTTAAATAAAGATCATCCTCCTTAAAATGAAGCCCGCAAACGAATGTGCTCCAACGAAGAATTTTAAAAGTGGCGCTCTCATCACTGTTGATGACATTTACCCAGCAAGATTGCAGGTGCTCAGGGGGAAAGTCATGAAAGCTTAAATATGGATGGCTTTGCTTGTTTGATAAGCAAAGTGGAACACTACAGTGACATTTACATGTTGATTGAGTCATTTTTCCTGATCAATATATAGGAAAATAATGGGACCACAGCGTGAAAAGGGTCCATAACAAGGACCGTTTCGTCGCCCGGTATGGCGCTGCCGGGGCCCCACCCTGGAGCCAGGCCCGGGGTTGGGGCTCGAATGCGACCGCCTAGTGGCCGGGCCTCCCCCCACGGGGCCCGGCCAGGCTCAGCCCGAACGAGTAACGTGGGTCCGACCTCCCATGGGCTCACCACCTGCAGGAGGAATCGTAAGGGGCTGGTGCAATGTCTATCGGGCAGTGGTCGAAGGCGGGCGCGTCGACGACCCGATCTCTGGACACAGAAGCTAGCTCTAGGGACATGGAATGTCACCTCACTGGGTGGGAAGGAGCCTGAGCTTGTGCGGGAGGTTGAGAGATACCGACTAGAGATAGTTGGGCTCACCTCCACGCACAGCTTGGGTTCTGAAACCCAAAACCCCAAGAGGGGCTGGACTCTCCACTACCCTGGAGTTTCCCGCGGTGAGAGGCAGCGGGCCAGTGTGGTTTTGCTTATCACCCCCCAGCTCAGTCGCTGTGTGTTGGAGTTTACCCCGGTGACTCCTGAGGCAGCCAATGGGTACTGGCAGGCCAAGCGTACTGTAGCCCGGGTGGTTGTGCAGGCAAAAACTCGGGTCTGGGAGGAGTTTGGTGAGGCCATGGAGAAAGACTATCGGTCAGCCTCAAAGAGATTCTGGAAAACCGTTCGGTGCCTCAGGAAGGGAAAACACTGCTCCACTAACACTGTTTACAGTGGAGGTGGGCAGTTGTTGACCTCGACTGGGGACATTGTCGGACGGTGGAAGGAATACTTTGAGGATCTCCTCAATCCCGCTGACACGTCTTCCACGGAGGAAGTAGAGGCTGGGGGCTCAGAGGTGGACTCATCCATCACCCAAGCTGAAGTCACCAAGGTAGTTAAGAAGCTTCTCGGTGGCAAGGCGCCGGGGTGGATGAGATTCGCCCTGAGTACCTCAAGTCTCTGGATGTTATAGGGCTGTCTTGGCTGACACGCCTCTGCAACATCGCGTGGAGGTCGGGGACAGTACCTCTGGACTGGCAGACCGGAATGGTGGTCCCTCTTTTTAAGAAGGGGGACCAGAGGGTGTGTTCCAACTACAGGGGGATCACACTCCTCAGCCTCCCCCGGAAAGTCTATGCCAGGGTACTGGAGAGGAGAATCCGGCCGATAGTCGAACCTCGGATTCAGGAGGAACAATGCGGTTTTCGTCCTGGTCGTGGAACACTGGACCAGCTCTATACCCTCTCCAGGGTGCTGGAGGGTTCATGGGAGTTTGCCCAGCCAGTCCACATGTGTTTTGTGGATGTGGAGAAGGTATTCGACCGTGTCCCTCGTGGCATCCTGTGGGGGGTGCTCTACTGAGGGCTGTCCGGTCCCTGTATGACCGGAGCAGGAGCTTGGTTCGCATTGCCGGCAGTAAGTCAGACCTGTTCCCGGTGCATGTTGGACTCCGGCAGGGCTGCCCTATGTCACTGGTCCTGTTCATAATTTTTATGGACAGGATTTCTAGGCGCAGTCAGGGGCCGGAGGGGGTCCGGTTTGGGGACCACAGGATCTCATCTCTGCTTTTTGCGGATGATGTGGTCCTGTTGGAAAAGGGTGGCTTGCCCCCTTCAGGTCGGTGGAGAGTTCCTGCCTCAAGTGGAGGAGTTCAAGTATCTTGGGGTCTTGTTCATGAGCGAGGGAAGGATGGAACGGGAGATTGACAGACGGATCAGTGCAGCTTCTGCAGTCATGCGGTCGATGTACCGGTCTGTCGTGGTAAAGAAAGAGCTGAGCTGCAAGGCAAAGCTCTCGATTTACCGGTCAATCTACGTTCCTACTTTCACCTATGGTCATGAGCTTTGGGTCATGACCGAAAGGACAAGATCCCAGATACAAGCGGCCGAAATAAGTTTCCTTCGCAGGGTGTCTGGACGCTCCCTTAGAAATAAGGTGAGGAGTTTAGTCACTCGGGAGGAGTTCAGAGTAGAGCCGCTGCTCCTCCACATCGAGAGGAGCCAGCTGAGGTGGCTCGGGCATCTGTTCTGGATGCCTCCTGGACGCCTTCCTGGGGAGGTGTTCCGGGGCATGTCCCACTGGGAGGAGGCCCCGGGGCAGACCTAGGACACGCTGGAGGGACTATTTCTCTCGGCTGGCCTGGGAACGCCTCGGTATTCCCCCAGAGGAGCTGGAGGAAGTGTCTGGGGAGGGGGAAGTCTGCGCGTCTCTGCTCAGACTGCTGCCCCCGCGACCCGGCCCCGGATAAGCGGAAGAAGATGGATGGATGGATAGGATCTATCTGTCAAGCCTGGTTCTGATAAGGCAACACTTGTCTTAAAAGAGAAAAAAATTAATTTGCACTTACCACAGCTGTATATAGATTTCCGTTGTTTGTGACGCCAATATTGTAAGAGAACTGGTATACTGCCTTAGAGCTGTGAAGTATTGGAACACATAGATAAACTGCAGAGACTCTGGATGACTTAAGCAGGAGTTTATTACCATCACATACAGGCCCGGAGACAGTTGAACAGTCAACACAGAGCAGTATTGAACATTCAAGTCTGCCCATGCTTTCATAGGACTGAGCTTATAAAACCTCACTTGGGAGCAACCCATGGGGTTCTTGAAGTTTTTTGGGAAAAATACATTGAATAAGTCAACAATAGTATACAAAAAAAAAATACTAATAATAATTAATGCTGAAATCAAAAAAACCAAAAAAACCAAATATGATTACTGTATTTTCCGCACTATAAGGCGCATCGGATAAGGCGCACCTTCAATGAATGGCCTATTTTAAAACAGTTTTCATGTATAGAGCGCACCGCATTATAATGCGCATAGAATAGAAGCTACAGTAGTGGCTGGGGTTGCGTTAAGCACCCACTAGATGGAGCTGCGCTAAAGGGAATGTCAACAAAACAGTCAGATAGGTCAGCAGTCTTACAACTTTATTAATAGAGTACAAACCAGCGTTCTGACAACTCCGTTCAATCCCAAAATGAATAAACAGCTGTTTTATTGTTTTCCCTGAGGTAATGTCAGTGACATAGTATTTTCGCGACACAGTTTATCTTTTAACAACAGCAAGGTATAACAGGTAGTACAACTTTTTTATCACGTAGTGGAGGGGAACTTTTCCTCGATTCAGTAAACACGTAAAAGAAACAGTCTGATACCGTTACGGTAAATCAAACGTTAGTGCAATCACAATATAGTAACTCTCAAAATAGTGCAAAGCAATCCATCCATCGATCCATATATAAGGCGCATCGGATTATAAGGCGCACTGTCGGCTTTTGAGAAAATTGAAGGCTTTTAGGTGCACCTTATAGTGCGGAAAATACAGTATCTAAATTTATACTCTATTTAATATAAGAGTCTTTGTCCCCCTCCCCCGGTCATCAGAATAATTTGACCTAACCTGAACTCACGGCACGTAGACAGGCCCCTATGTCAAATGTCATAACAAGCAAGTGACAGCTAGCTATGGACTTGTGGTTGAAGCGTAGAAGCGATGCAGTGGGAAACTCAGACTAGACAGCGCCAAAGAAGGCCAAGCCAGAGCCTCCAAATTTTGCCAGTATACAGAAGAGAGAAACAGTGTTAAACATAAAACAAACACCTTTTGCAAAGCAAGAATTTTCAGCCTTTTTGTTTTTTTTATCAAAAATGCTGAACCTATTGCAAGGGGTACTAAAAATATATATATATTAGGGGGTACTTAACTGAAAAAGCTCTACACTATCTACGCTAACCTGGCTACACTTACACACGCACACTTCCATCCTCCGTTAGCTGTGCCTCCAGAACTACAAACAAACTGCACCTAATACACGTCTCCCTCTCGCTACTAGAGGCAGAGCTGTAACTAAACATATGGCACACTGAGCAAGACAGTGGAGAAGGAGAAGAGGCGAAGGGAGAAGCCATTGAGAACTCTTAGCCGTTTCAAACTAACAGACTAAGCTAACAATAAAGGGTTTGTCAGGTGATTAATACGTTTTTTTCAAATAGTTGTGCTTGATAGACCAAGCACACCAAAAAAATGCAAAAGTCTGAGTAAATATGCAAACAATTAAATCAGACTTGCTTTAAATTAAAGGCACACTGCGTAACTTTCTGGGCCACACAGGGCTACTTGAATTTGTAGCTTTTTAGTACTTTTCGCATTCCAAGATGGCAACGCTCTTACGACGCTGCATTTACATTACATTACCAACGAAGAGAGACAACAAGCGAACTGATCCAATGAACTGAACTTTGAGACTGACACAGTATTCTATAACAGTATCACTTTTTATGCAGATATAGCTCTGTTAGAGTCCTGTCTGAGTTTGCTGTTTGCGTGTGTAGTAGGCTAAAAGTATCATATTCAAAACCTCAATGTACAAAAGCTTCACTTTGGAAAAGAACATTTATCACTGAGTAGAGTTATTTGAGAGTTTGTGGAGTTATGACTTTACATCGCCAACACTTAGAGAAAAAGAGAAATGTATTTGTCGCAGTCTGTAGTCATCTCTGTTTATCTCAAAACGTAGTGAATTTTGATGGAAGCTAAACATGGTCAGTCTGTTGTAAAAAATAAGACGTAAAATACACTCAGTCATCTCTGTGCTGTCTCTATTAGGCCCAAAAAAATAATAGTTACCTCAATAGTTACCTGCTGTCTGTAAAAACATTGTACAACATGCATTTGAGATAAATCAGCCAGATGCAGTTAGTCCTGTGTATTTCTACTAGTTTGGGGTTTTAGCTTGTTTCACAAACATATTTTTCCCAGCCATCTTCAGCTCTGCTTTTGGAGAAGAGTGACTCCAGAGAGTCAGGAGCAGAGTGAGGAGAAGAGAGCAGCTGTAGGACACAACCAAAAAAAAAACCACGCAAAAAAATGACTTTGATGCTTTGATTATTTAGGTCAAAAGTTGTGTAGTGGGGGTTTAAAATAGGAATCGGCAAAGAGAAACAACATCCCAGTGTCAGGCAAAAACAACAAAATATGCTCACCGGATGTGATTCACAGGAAGCTCACTAACCTGTAACAGCTCACAGGTTTATGACAGTGACAGCTTGTGTATCTGGTCAGTATCATCAATCACCAAGTGCATGTATAATGTCATCCCCTGCTTTTCAGAGGACTGCTTTTTGAAAAATAAGGAAAATCATATTACTATTACATACACCTGCCATCTGCCAATCTGAAAAGATTAGAAGTATTGCGGTACAATGCAAATACAATTTGTATTTGTTGCAGTTCTGTTGTCACAGATGAAGGCAGATTGCTTTTTGACAGCCACTCAGATGCTGCATCATGCAGTCAGATGTAACCAATCACAGCGATGTGTGGGAGGGGCTTTGTGCAGTGGACCTCAGTCACAGCAATTCGTGAGCCGAGTAACTATGGAGTTACTGCTGTCTGCTACAGTTTGATCTCACCCCAGTTTTCCTGTATTAAACTTACAGATTTATGCAACGCATGTGCAAGGGTAATGTTGATATTAATAACGTAGCTGAGTGAATATATTGCTGCACAGCCCAACACTCTGCCTCTAATAAAAGGCTAATGTATTTGGTTAGTAAAAATTAGTTTATTCGAGATACATTTTCATTGCACAAAATTAAATACATCGTTTCATATATTTATTATTGTATATGCAATCTAGAGTTGGTTATTGTCAATTAAATCAATCAGTAAATTGATTTATTTGTTAATAATAACAGTCCTAATAGTAGTAAATAATAGTTCTTATTCTAATAAGGTAAGGTAAGGTGAGGTAATAGGTGTAAGAGAATTGGGTTACTTCCTTAGAGCTTCGAAGTATTGGACCACATAAAAGGACTGAAGAGAGTCTGGATGTCGTAAGCAGGAGAAGTTTATTACCATCAAATACAGGCCCGGAGACAGTTGAACAGTCAACACAGCATAGTATTTAACATTCAAGTCTGGCTATGCTTTCATTGGTCAGAGCTTATAATACCTCATAGAAGGTCAATATGCAAACAATACAATAACAAAAGAGTTGTTATTCAGTTGTTATTCAGCTGATTAGGCTCGAGGTTGGAGGTATGTTATCCTGCAGGTGGCTGAGTATCTGTTGACTGAGCCCAAGGCTCAGGGCATGACAACCTTAGGGGAGACGCGTAGGCGCCGAGTGTGCACCCTTAAAAGCGCTACAGCAGGAGGGAAAAGAGCCTGGACAGAGAGACAATACTGGGGAAACAGTTTGTGAGTGTAGGCCTGCGGGTACAATTGATGGGAACAGCGTGGGTGCATCGCGTGTTCCCAGCACCAGCACTCTCCTGGGCCGCAGAGAGAAAAGGCGTGTGGGGTTGGAGAGTGACGAATCGACTACTGGCGCACCATCACAAAAGACTTTTACCTTTTTGAACTAAAGACTTGATAAAGGTGATAAGCCTTACCCTTATCTCTCCTGTTTATGTCGTCAATGTGAATACATGCACATACATCCTAAAGAAATGTTGTTTTAACTGTGAATACATATGTATATTCTAAAGGACTATGATTATTGACCATAGAAACATTGTTTTATGTTTGAATGCATTGTGTTATGGGAACCATATGTTGTTGATATTCACTGTTGTTGTATATACTCATTTGGGTATAAATGATTAATTAAATTAATTGTTCCACAATATTTTAAGGTGGTAATATGAAGCCTTAACATGAAATCATCTTTAACTCCCCTTCCTAGTTGGACAAAGAAACTCTTCCCACCATTTCGTAGACACGCCTCTCTAAATTCCAAAAAGATAAAATAGTTTAGAGGGCACCTCAGTTCTTTTCAATATGTTCTTTTCACTTCGGTTCAGTTCAGTACAGTTGTTATTCTTTCAGTTATTCTTCAGTTTTTTAGTTTTTCAGTGTTCAATACACTCGTTCAGTAGTTTCCATTTGTCTCTTTGTCTTCGATTTTTCAGAGCAACAGCCGAACATTCGTTTTTGTTTAATTCGTTATTTTTACTATTGAGTGGATTTTTCTTCGGTTCTGCTCATCCAAAGGACGTGTTTTTAATCAATTTTTGGTTCAATCACTGATACAGAAACTGTTTTGCTTAAAAGACTACACAGAACTCTGAAGGTTTTTTCAAGTTACACTAACTCGTTTGCTAAATAAACACCAGAAAACGCGAGCCATTACACTAACATTACAACTGTCTGTTAGACCGAGCTAAAGGTAACTGTTCCTCAAGTGTTTCACTGGTTACCTCGTTATATTCATGTGATGATTATTTACAAGTCGGACTGTTTATTATAATGAAAATCACATCCGCTTGTCTCGGTTGTGATACACAGCACGGCACACAATAGAGCGTATATACAAATAAAGTAAACATATGTGGTGGGATTAGCTGTGCTTGTGCATTTATTTGTATGTTAGGTAACTAATAATCAAATGGTAATCTGGTTAGTAACATGGAGGTACTCGATCAATGAAAATGTAGTTATATTTTGTTTTTTTGTTGAAAATACAGTGGCACTGTCAATAGTAATGCTGTTGTAAATATTGTATTTTCCTGTATTCTAACAATAGGTGAATTGTTTACAGTTATGAGAAAACAACAGTGGAAAACACCAAGAAAATAGACTGGATTGCCACACCATCCTGAATCCATAACTGCAGGATCTGACAGGTAAGTTTGTTTTCAGTTAGTATTTCAGATAAAATATGAACTCAGATGTGATCATTCCTTGTAACTTAGACTCTAAATTCAATATATTTAGGCTCTGTGCTGAGGTGTGCTGCACCACTTCAACGGTGAGCACAAGAAGGCCCTCAGCAGATCCAGCATGCACCTCTGAATGTGGGACAAAGAGGTCATGGACCAGATGACCCTCGGGCCCCTGGTCTCCTCCCTGGGGTTGTGTCCCCACCTACAGCTGAACTGGCCCAGACACTACTCTGCAGAGGACAGGTATGTCAGCCACATGTCCACAGTCCTTACCTGTCTCTCACAAGGAACCGTTATGTTCAGGTATCATGCACCAGTGGAGAAGACTAGCCTGTTTTGTTATTTACATCATAATATCAATATGCACTTATCTACAATGCTGTGGACATGTTTGTTACCTGTCAAACTTTCTGTATTATCTATGTATTGTATGTTATAATAAAGTAAATAAATTTATGTCATGACTGTAAAAATGACACCAATGCTTATTATTCTCTCTCTCTCTCTTTAGAACATGACTTCAGCCTCAAAAACAAAGGGCAGCAATAAAAAGAGACAGTGCTCAAATACAGCAATTCCTTTACAATAAATATGTGCAGGAAATAATCTATAAAAATGTATATTTATTTCTGCCTGTATATAAACACCATATAAAACTTTCAATTAATAAAACAAATGAAAGTATTTTTTTTTAAATCTAGTTTTCTGAAAAAAATAAATAAATAAAAAATAAATAAATAAAAACAGCTTCATGTGGTGTTCTGAGACGCCCTGTTGGATCGTCCTGCAGCATTTGTTTTCTAGATCTGTTGGCATGACTGGGCAGTTCAGGCAGGTGCACCGAGCTGGCTGACCCCTGTTTGGTTCGGCTGATCCTGGTGTGACTCTCTCCGGCACATCCAGAAAAAAAACCCTCAGAGACGAGTTCCATTCATCTGGAGCACTTCATCCTTCTCCGGAGACAGATGCTGCAGTCACTGTTAGTGCTCTCCTCCACAGGAGCTTCAAACTCCAGAGCTGGAGTCCTGAGAAGAGAACAATAAAACTATATGACTTATTTGTTCATTTATTGAGCCAAATTTCATGTTAGAGGTATTCTGAATGAACCAAGAGTAAAATAAACAAGGATAAACTGAAATGGTACAGTTGGGTTACATTTATGTTGTCTCAACCTAATGCCAGACCAATTTAGTACAGTAGTGGTACCTAGAAACAAGCAAAACTCCTGTACTTAGTAATATGTATTTTGCTTTTCTCCAGAATAAATAAGAGGTCAGTGAGTGTTGTTTTGGTGCTTGTCACTGATGTTTTACACAAGGTTTAGGAACAGTGCAGCTGTTTAGACATTAGCTGATCAAATAAAAATGAAATGCTCTAATGTCTCGGCAAAATAACAGTAATAGTAACACATAATGTATCGTATCCCGTCTGACAGAGATAAGTTCACTAACTTTTGCCGTTATTCTGCTGAGACTCCTGTGTAAACACTGCAGGGTCTCGATGGAAACTACGTGAGCTAGTGCTAAAGCTAGCTATAGCTAAGCTAATGTTTTTCAACGCTTTTTTGACAAACGTTACATACAGTCGATAATATAGCACACAGAGTTTGCTCTAACTACTGTATTGTGTTGAAAAACACTTTATAAAACATGCTATTGTCAAACATTAGTCGTTCTCTTGCCTCTGTCTCAAGAGTTCACTCTCTGTGTCAGTCTCGAGAGTCAAGTATAGTTTAGTCTCAAATAAAGTTTGTCAAACTTTCAGTAGTGTAACTTCTCTTACCTCCTCCGTAAGCATGACTCCAGTAAATCTCAGAGTCTGTGTTGAGTCTGTGATGAGTCTGTAAAAGAGTTTGTGTTGACGCTAATACTCCGCTTCCTCAGTCGTGCTCGTACGAACGCGCGCGTGAGAGCGAGCACGACACTGACTGCAGTTCCTCTAACAGCCACAGGTGTCAGTAACTGGTAGAAATTTATGAAAGTTACACAATGTCCCTTTAAGACTGGACAACTTTTGATGTCCCACTTCTGAAGATGATGCTGTGCAAATTTAAGCTCATTCTATCAAATGCCCTATGACGAGTTTGTTAAAATATTAGTGGTATGATATCTGCCAAATATCATCTCTCAACAACAAACTAAATTTTTGGATTTTCCATTGTAAATTTGTAGGAGCGCTGGAGAGTCATTTTTGAAGATAGCCCTATTATTTGCATATCATTGTGTTCAGGTCATTAATGTGCACAATCTCTTCTTTAGGTTCAACTAGATCCAACAATGTTTGTGAAAGTTATAGGAGATTTTATTTTTCCCAAAATGGCCTCCAAAAACTAAAAAAACAACAACCTATGGATAACTTTTGTTGGCACGCGTGTCTTGGTGATTCTGTCCAAATTGAATGCCTTTTGGATGAAACCCCAAGGAGGAATTAGATTTTGAATAAGGGGTGCGATTTTGGACGTCACATGTTCCACCAATAATGGATGACTTGCTGTTTGTCAGGGGGCAAAACCATGATAATATATTCTGTTTGGCATCAATGTAAGGAAAAATTTTGTGACTCTATGCCAAAGAAAATGTACTTTCACTTCCCATTGGAGTAATGTATCTTCACTTTTCCAGGGTGCACCGTTGAATTTGTATGGGACCTTCAGAATAAATTATTTCTTACTGATCCTGAATTTTGGCCCATAAAAACTTGCGTTTTCACTGATGTTCAGGGGGTCAAATATGCGATCAAAGTGCAGACGAAAAAAATAAGAAGATTCTGAGAATTTACAATAGAGCCCTCGCCACCGGCTATGGCTTGGGCCTAATAATATGGGCCGCTGCTCCACCTGCCCCAGGTGTGAATGTGTGTGAATGGGGTGAATGGAAGCATGATGTAAAGCGCTTTGGGTGCCTGAGAAGGGCATGAAAAGCACTATATAAATGCATGCCATTTATTTTTTAACCTGGTGGTGAGTTGGAGCCAGGTGGGGCAGGGGAGAAAGTCGGACAGACTTGGCAGTCCCAAATGTATTGTGAGCTGCCATTTGGTGCAATAAACACAGAAATTTCTCAGGCCCATGGAGAAAGTAAGCCTGCCAGTAGCCCTTTAATAAATCAAATTTACTGACAAATGTAGCATGGCCCACTTGGTCAATACAATCCTCCAAGCGTTGGGCTTGGTCAAAGCATGAACCTTACGGAAATCTGTACAGAATTTGGGAGTTGTTGTCTGACTTCGGGACCATAGTACAAGGTGATGCCCAACTGTTTACATTTTGAATTAGTAAATCAACTATTCCAGCTGAACAATGAGAAACCTGTAAAAAAATGTTTACCTATTAAAGAGTAAGTTGTGGGTGCAAGTTACTGCAATATACTACAGAGGGCAGTAATTCTACTATCTCTACATTATTTGACAGAGCTCACAAAAGAAAAAAAAAATCACTCGCATGATATTAGCTGAAAGAGTAGCTAGCCACAATAAATTATGAGTGTTTCCATATTGAATGCATACTTCATTCATTCATTCATCTTCTACCGCTTTTCCCACTCGTGGGGTCGCGGGTGGCTGGAGCCATTCCAGCTGCTTTGGGCCTTAGGCGGGGTACACCCTGGACAGTGGCCAGTTCGTCATTCACTCTCACATTCATCCACTAGGGGCACTTTAGAGTCACCAATTCACCTATACATGCATGTCTTTAATATTGATATTGTAAGAGATATTAAGCAACATGGTAGTTTCCATAATGAGATCTCTCTAATTATCTCTGCAATGAGGTTGAAAAAGGAGCGTCTGTCTGTCACTTGTCTGTCACTATGGTCTTGTGAATCCAAGGTGGAGGGAAACTGCTATCTATCAACTGGCCGTTGAAGAAGGTGTGCAGGTGAACAGGTGATGTTTTTTACATTTTTAGTCAAATTGTGGTTAAGTTTTGTATGCTGACTGGGTTTGATAACAATTCCATTAAAATAGAGTTTGATGTTTTTGTTTTGATGCCAACTGGGAAAAATACAATTCAATCAAAGCCAATCAAATCATTTCCTGTTTTGCTAGACCAGGAAAGATAGGAAAGGCACATAGCCAGCAGTTGGAGAATCCATGTCCATCCGCTGCTAAGGATGAGTGTATCAATGTTGTAAGTGATTGCAATTCATAATTTAGACCATTGTGTTTGTATGTCAAGGATTATTTCATGAAAATGATTATTAATCTATGTTTAAAAATGTTCTTAAATACCGATGCTAATGGAAGCCACATGTAATTGCTTACAAGTATGGTTTATCTATACTGATTTCCCTTATTTGTGTATTTTTGTATACAGTTTTCACTCCATGTCATAGTGAAAGAGTCATCAGGTAAGTCTGAAAACTCCTAATATCTTCAGTGGAGTTTAGCATCTTGTTTAGTCAGCTGTTTGTTACACCTTGATGAGAACACTAAAGTGAAAAGACAAAAACAACTTAGTAATCAAGGTGGCCTCCAAAAGTGCATCATCTGGAAAATCATGTGGAGGAAGTTCGAGCAAAACCTTTGCAACCAGCACAGCAGGACAGGTAAGAACAAAAGCCGAGGCAGCATAGATAAGAGCACAATGTGCAACAAAACAACTAGAACCTAGAAGCGGCAAACATTGATTTGGAGACAATAGAATGTGATGTATTTACAATGTAAAGGTGAAGCTACAGTATGTGAGGCACAAGTTTTGGAGATGGCTGAGGATTTACAAATTATTGATAAAGTGGAAGACATAGAGCATCAAGATCAAATGGAATGTACAAGTGAATATGTTTGCTCAAAAACAAAATTTTCCTCCTTCCCCTTTACCATTTGAAAGCCAATTACAAAAGGATTATGAAGTTCACACTTTTACACATCAACCATTGGCAGACAAAGCCCCCAAAAAAACGGCTGAAGGAGAGTTACGCAGCTCCAGAAATAATAGAGCATCTCTTTTGAGCGTCTGGATAATTTTCCAAGGCTTAACACAAGAGATGTGTGAAACTACATGAGCTTGGAGACTTGTTAACAGAAATACTTAGAGCCAAAGAACATGTTTATCTAACATGTTGGGCTTGTCCTATTTAGACATGTGGCATTACACCAATTGTGAGCAGTTTCCATTTGACATTACTTTTTGGAAAAGTATTAATTCCCTTTCCACCACTGCTTGAGTGTGGTGACATTCCAAACAATCGCACAGAGATACCAACTCTATGCCGTCATTCACCAACCTTCTATCTGATATTGCTAAAGATCTCCCAGAACTTGATCCAAATGCTGACATCTACTCGGAAGAGACATATTAAGATTACACAAGGTTAGACAGCAGGTTAATGGACCACAAAATGCCGCATTTGCACAGCGTCTGGATCTGGGCTGAGTGGTAGAAGGCAAAGCTTGTCTTGTAAACAGCCACAAGCCAATCATCAACAACTTCAACCACTGACAACCACTCTCCAACACACTGTTTTGGAGAGTGGTCGTCCCTCTATCTTCCAGACATGCACAAATTACATGCAAATAATTGTTGGGTCACTACCCAACTCAAAGACAAAAGAGGAAACACTAGGAATAACAGTTTTTAACAAGACAACAGACCTGCATTAATTGAGGATGCAATGTTTATGGAAAAGATGGACAAGGAGGTCTACCAAAATGACAAAAACACCTGGGTAGTGATAGAGAATTTCCTTCACTTATGGCCTCAATGTAACTTGTCACAGACTGGTCAGGTCAGCTCCTTCCCTCTATGTCAAGGCCAATGTCGCACAGATTACTCGGCTCCAAGTCTAGAGTCTATCAGGTAAACACCATTGCCTTGGGTTGGCAGTACGTGTGCTCTGACCTTCTATTAGTCTTTATATTCTCCACAGAGTCCACAGAAGCATAGACAGATTTGTATATTCAATACTACACTGTGTTGAGTGTCCTGTCTCCGGGTCCCGTATTGATAAGTAGTAAACTTCTCCTGCCTAAAACATCCAGAAAGTCTCCAGCCTTTTTTTCTTGTGTGACTACTCTCAGCTACAAGAGCAGCTCAGGTATTCCCTAACAAACTGGTGTCACTTTGAACAGGATTCTAAAAACAGATGGTCTGGTAAGTGCAAATATATTTTTCTTTTATTAAAGAAGATTGTTGACTTACCAGAACCAAGTTTGACAGATAAAGAACCTATGCTTTATGAATATTATTGAACAGTCCCTGAGCTAAATAGCTGGTCACACTTTGATGTAAAAGTTACAACTTTGATGTAGTTTGTATTAACTTAAATCTGGCTAATTTTGGAGTTAATGTTGTTAGGCAACAGTACTGGGCTTTGGTTTACTGGTTGTCTGTAAATTCACATTAAAAGCTGAACATTTTGGGCAACAAGTTCTGTGTCCAGTTTTAAAAGTTAAGCACTTTGAAAGGTGAATTATATGTTCGGTAACAGTTTTGAAGGCCAACGTAATTGTGATTAAGGCAGTGTGTGTGAAAGAGTGAAAAATCTGTGGATTCTCTGCAGTCATTAGCGGCTGATGTGAAAACCTTGATGGTTTTGTAGTTTGTGGTTGTCATAACAGTTTGTAGTGGGAAGTTGAGCTATATAGTTCTGCCTTTCTTTTAAAAACTATATGTCCAGGACTATAGATAAAGGAGAGGCAAGACAGTTGTTCTGTAAAGAGTTTTTAAGATTAAAGGGAAGAGCCTAGGAAACCTTCCTTAGAATCACTAATTCCCTCGTGTAGGCACCTATTAGTTGTTAATGTGTGATACAACCAGGATAAAAGAATTATCTCTGATATTGAATCAGGCTCTTGCTACCACCGTTGTAATTCTCAGAATTAGTCAGTAAAAAGTGTTTAGAAGTTTTCAAGCAAACAATGGCTGATTATATCTCTGGAGCTGCAGTAGATATTTATTGCCATAATCTGTCTGTTATGTGTTTTGTGTTATCTGTTATGTGCTGTATGTCCTATTAAGTGTCTTATTCTTATTAAGAGTTACTAGGGGTTGGGTATTTACCACGCAGATTCCACCACACAGGGTCTAATTTCAGTCTTTATGAACCAACTTATATTATATCCAAAGATCATACACACACTTCTTCATTCTCTACACCTGATGCAAGGCTGTACCTCTACTCTAACTTCATCATAGACATCGGCTTTAACGCTACAGTCTGTAGACAAGCCTAAACTAGACCAAAATCCTCTCCTGTCAAAAGCACACACACACACACACACAAACACACACACACAGTGTGTAGGGCTTAGTGAGTGTCATCAGGACAAGGAAAACAAGGCAAAGTCAACAACCAACATGCATGTGAGGATGAGGAAAGGCAACAGCATCAGGGAAGATGAGGAATGTGCTTTTACTGATGTAAATAAGAGCTGTAATAAAGTAAAGTAAAGCTAGACTCGATCAATCATCACTGGACAGTACCCTATGTTTAGGAAATAAAATATGGACCCTTTATTCAATAAAAACCTAAAGCAAGGCTCTGCCTCTGCCCCACCACAATAATCGTCACAGCGTTTGTCTGTGAAGTCTGTGAACGAACAGCCCTCACCTTTGCTCTCGCTCCTCTCCTGACAGAAATCACAGTGTCAGCAGGATATGGAAGCAGGCAAAGGTAAAAGAATGGTTAAAAAATGTGAAGAAGAGTAAAGAGACAGGAAAAGAATGATAATAATATTGATCATACTAATCTCTTCTCTAAAAGTTGCTAAAGTAATAACTGTTATAATGGGTGCACAGAAAGTGCTGGAAGGTGTTACAAAACAAAATGACATTATTTTGAAGATTTTTGTTAAAAAGTAGGAAGGTAGTTAACTAAAACTAATTTAGTTTGGTATCTATCTGGTGTTTGTCTTGTCTTGTGTTCGGTGTAGCTGCTTTGTGTTCTGTTGCTGCTTTGTGTTCTGTGTAAAGGTCCTTGAACACAACATATCTGGGTTGTTTTAAAACAAGAGGCTGAGTTAACAAAAATAATGGGCATTTTTTTTCGAATAAAAGATTTGCTGTTTGATTAAAAATAGAGTTAAGAAAATATTACAGTGTGACTGTAATGAGTTTAAACTGAAATAATGTTAGTGATGTGACTGGTCACTGGAGAAGCACTATTGAGTTTGATTAAACTAAACTGTATTAAAATTACAAGGCAAATAATACATTACCATCATACCAGCCTGTAAACAGAAGGATAAACAAGGGTAATATCTGTGGATGAGTAGTGGACAACTATAACCCTGGGTTTTTTTTTCACTTGTTCATTATGTGTAGTTCATTATGATGTTTTATATTTTGAGTAGTGATGCTGCTCTGATTGTTGTGTACAGGAACCAAAGAGCTCGAGTTTAAAGCTGGTGCATGAGTAACATGTCATTTGTCTTTCTCTGTCTCCATCCTCTGCAGCTGAACTGTGTGTAAGAACTTTGTAACTGGGTGAAAGAAGATCATTGATGTTGGAGAATTTTAGATCTATTGTGCGGTTGAAGTAAACACGGTACATCGTAGTAATAACTTTTTCAGCAATGGCTTTGAGAGTAACTGAGCCGTATATCTTTGACCCAGAGTCTGACTCTGAGTTCGAAGAACATGAGCAAACACAAAAACCTCGAAGGCTTCTACAAGACGTTTCTGCTTGGTAAATGAGAAGCTATTTATTGTGTATGTTTCTATGGTGTAGCCTGTATTGACTGCACTCTGAGACAGGATGCCATTTTAGTAACTGTCTTCTTTATTGATACACTCAGGTATATAACATCAGTGCGCCAACAGCACCACCTTAGGTTGGAAGTATGAAATGCATATATTATCAATACATAGCCCGTAGCATAGCGCGTGTTAACTGCTTCTGTTTATAGGTGCACATGTGGAAATGACCGTACAATGCCTACTGAAGTTGAGAATGTATGCTGCCTGGAGACTCCTAAGGTAGCTGTTGTGAAGTGTATTGACAGTAAAGTAAAAGTATTGACGGTAAGTAAGCTAACACAGTAGCAGCGATGCTTCTCTGTGCGTCTGAGCTGCAGAGCACGGCACTTGTTTGACAGTGCAGGAGAGAGAGGCTGGAGGAGTGTGGAGGAGCACTTCCTGTGAGTGGTTTACTTCACATATTGACGTCATTGCCTGAAACAGCTCGTTGAAAGGACTGTAGCTCAAACTAAATAAATTACTTAAACATGCACGAATGAAACAAAACACAACTTTGGGTATGTGTTTGAGGTAGAAACAACGTTATAACATGGTTAAAAGCTCAGAAAAGTTGATTTAGCATAATATGGGACCTTTAACATCTCTTTTGTTGTGGCATTATTTGCACACTGACCTTCTATTAGGCTTTATAATCTCAGTCCTATGAAAGTATGGCCAGACTTGAATGTTCAAAACTACAATGTGATGACTGTTCAACCTGTTTGAAGTATGAGACCTTTTGTGTCCTAAAAGATGATTTTTTGTTGAAAGTATTACTTTATTCACTGTGTCATCATTTAGTGGGTGTCTTGTATTTCTCTTTAGTCAGCTATAGACTTATTTTTTGTGTTATACTTGGTCTATGAAATATCAACATAGATGCAGAGCTTGTGTGTGGCAGGGGGCGTGGCTGGCTTCTCCCAGTGCAGATGAGGCACACCTGCATGCAATTCCTTCATCAGCCTCTGTACAAAACCCTGGTCTACTCACCATCACCTTGCCAGATAATTCCGTTCTGTTCGGTAGTGCTCTGTGCTTCCTCCTGGAAATTTGTGTTTTTGTTATTTTTGGGACTTACCTACATTCGCCTGTGCCTAGGTCTCTCTGCTGCCTCGCTGCTGAACCTCTGGAGAAGCCGGCCAGCTACCTGCCTCCTCAGCCTTCTGGTTTTTTTTGCCAAATAAACTGTTGAAACTAGACCTTTCGGAGGCTCTGCTTTGGGGACCCTCTAGCCAAACCTTAAAGGTCCCATATTATGCTAAATCGACTTTTCTGAGCTTTTAACCATGTTATAACGTTGTTTCTACCTCAAACACATACCCAAAGTTGTGTTTTGTTTCATTCGTGCATGTTTAAGTAATTTATTTAGTTTGAGCTACAGTCCTTTCAACGAGCTGTTTCGCGCAATGACGTCAATATGTGAAATAAACCACTAGTGCTCCTCCACACTCCTCGTGCCCCTCTCTCCTGCACTGTCAACAAGTGCCGTGCTCTGCAGCTCAGACACAGAGAAGCATCGCTGCTACTGTGTTAGCTTACTTACAGTCAGCAACATGTATTACTAACAAGCATTACTGCATAGCTCTACATATTGCTAGGCTACTTTGTTATAGTTCTTTCAATACACTGCACACCAGCTACCTTAGGAGTCTCCAGGCAGCATACATTCTCAACTTCAGTAGGCATTGTACGGTCATTTCCACATGTGCACCGATAAACAGAAGCAGTTAACACGCGCTATGCTACGGGCTACACTATAGAAACATACACAACAAATAGTTTCTCATTTACCAAGCAGAAACGTCTTGTAGAAGCCTTCGAGGTCTTTGTGTTTGCTCATGTTCTTCGAACTCAGAATCAGACTCTGGGTCGAAGATATACGGCTCATTTACTCTCAAAGCTATTGCTGAAAAAGTTATTACTACCATGTACCGTGTTTACTTCAGTCTGTTTCCAGCGTAGCTATAGCGTGACGTCATGAGTGGGCGGAGCCAACATGGGAGAGCTGAGCCTTAAAGTGACAGCGCCAAATCAGACCGTTCACTTTGGACTCATGATGAGAGCTCATCCAAACCGCTTGTATTGTAGCGTGTGGGGAGCAAAGAGGACCCAAGAGCGGAAACGGTTTCAGTGAAGATGATTTATTTACAAGTGCAGGGGGTCCACAAACAAAATCCACGAGCGCAAAAAACCAAGGTGAAACGCTGGAGAGTGCTGGGCTGTGAGGGCAACGGGAGGCACTGGAAAAAACACAAAGAGAGGCACAGGTAAAACACAATGTCAATAGGTCACGGAAAATATTACCAACGCTGAGGAAAAGCCAAGCTGATACCACGGAGGTGAACGGTATACTCTGGCGTCGAGGAGTGTCTCTGCTGGCCTTAAGTTGGGGAGGCTTGATTGTCAAGCAGAGACAGGTGTCATCAATTACTCCTCAACGCCGCGGGGGAAGGGTGCCTCGGGAAGAACACAAAGTTACCCACATTCACACAACCCAGGAAACCGTGACAACAAAACAAAAGCCCAAAAAATACCAACCACCACATGTATAAGATAAATATTGTGTGTTTCATGTTGCAAAACATGATATGGTAACCTAAATGTATCCAAAATGCACTGTATAATGTTCAAAATAGCTGCTCTTTATCGTCTCTGAGAAATATGAGACTAACACTGGCTGAATCACCCACGACAAAGAAAGCATGTTTCTGACTGGTCTTAAAGCTGAACTTTGTGGACTGGGCTCCTCCACACCGTCCTCATGTCAAATGGACTGAATCTGTGCCACTACAACTGCTGCTCAGAGGTCATCACAACATGAACTGTTCTGCTGCTGCACAAGGGGTGCTGCTCGCCTGGGACACACAGTCCCGACACTGGCTCTCAATTCCACTCCTAGACTCTGACATTTACTTTTAACTACTTTGTCTTTATTTCTTGAATTTATTTAATAAAAAACAAAAAAAACTGTTTCTATTACATGAGTTCAACAATTGATTTGTGTATCTTTCTAGATTAGAGTGAGGTCTGTTGCTCTCGTGTGTCTTTATTATTATTCCGACATTTTTATGTGAATTCGAACTGAATTTCGTTGTTCAAACTTTAAAACGTCTAAATTCATTTATGCTATTACTTTTGGGAATTTGGCCTTTTATAGTTTTTGCAATATTTGGATATTTATGTAATTTTTTCCTGCCAATTTTAGATTTTTTCTGCAAATTTGAGTTTAATTCTGCAAATTTCAGCCATCTTCTGCAATTTTTTCATTTGCAACCACCTGCAATGGCTTCTGCCAATGCAAAGATTCTACTTTAAATTAGTTTTGCTTTTAATAAAACAATATTATTTAAAGTAACTGTTGAATAGCTCAATCGTCTAAAGCATAATGCTAATGCCAGTCTTACTGAGTTCACACAGACCCACGTGAATGAGTTAGTTCCTGACAGGCCATATGTCACAAAATGTTTTGACTAATGTAGAGAGGTTGCTCTGCAAAACCTGGGGCACAGATAAATTTGCCGTAGCAATACAGGTAGATGAGAAAACCTGTCAATTATTACAAAAAAAAAAAAAAGACTTAATGGTGTGGGGGCCAAACTTTGAAATTCTCAGTCCTCCTAAAGCCGCGTTTGTGGCTGGACACTATGTGCTCAAAATAGACCTTTTCTGTATGAGGAACTGCATTCCCTTCTAAAAAGAAAAGTAGGCCTTGTTGATCCAGAGTCTCATTAGTCCATCATTTGCTTTAATTCCAATCAGGTCCTGGGCATCAGAAAATTCCTTATCAACAATACATTGACAAGCTTGTGCTACCATACACAACCAGTTAGCTTAATGAGTGTGTCTCTTAAAAATAGCCATAAGGATCGTAAACTATTTTCTTAAAGAAAAGGCTATCTGTCACCAATTAAAAGTTGTATAAGAGGAGGGTTAAAGGAATGCAGAGAAAATCATTTTAAAGTCACCTGCACTGTTTGATTGGTGTCTATTTTCTTTTTTGTGTTTGTGTGAACCTATGAAGCTTGTTGATCTAAGTCTAAAGAAAGAAGGGAAGTTTATTCCAGTGACTGTGCAGGTCCAGTTGAGCTCTGTGTGTGTTCATTGTTCTTAATGTTGTGTTGTAGTTGGGTGTGTTTCAGGATATTGTCCAGTTAACGTCAGGCGTGGTGTCTATGGTGAGGTTTGGAGCTAAAATACTTCACTGTGGTTTTATCACCTGAGCAGGAGGTGTGTCTGCTGTTGGGATTAGGGCACTTAAATCATTCAAGTGTTAATTTACTAGGCGAAATCCGCGAAGTAGTCAGCTTTATTTTTTACATATTACATATGTTTTAAGGCTGTAAAACCCCTCACCACACACTTTATACACTTCTCTCAGACAGGCATTAACATTTGCTCACATTTCTCTCTTGTTTAAACACTCTCAAAGTTCAAACCTTAGCATCTTCCTCTGGTCGTCTCGTCGTCATTGTGGGTTTTGTCGGGGGGGAGAAAACTTGCAAACATACAGCACTTCAGAGTCACACTGCTAGCAATCGAACATTTATGAAAATTTGGCAAGCCGAACGCATTCTGTACTGTACAGGAGACGCGGCACGGAGGAGATTGATTGACAATGGTCTACAGTCCCTTCGCCAATCAGGACGCAGAACACAATGCGCAAGTTCTCCCTTAGCCAATCAGGACACAGAACACAATGCGCGTTCATACGCTGTAAAAAAAACCAAAAAGCATGCAAAATTGCATAAAAAAATTTAATAAAAAAAAATCCACGAAAGGTGAACCGCGTTATAGTGAGGGACAACTGTAATACAAACGAATGCAGAGGAAGGAGTCAAAGAAAAAAAGGTCAAAAAAGGTCACTCTTATGACTCCAAAAATAAAGTGTAGCCCCATATTTTTTTCTTCCTGTGTGGCTCAGGTGCACATGATCCTCACATGAATAAAAAAGAGATGGGAGCAAGAGAAGAAAATCCTGGTGGGTTCTTAGTCAAGACTACGAGTCTTTCTAATAAAATATATATATAATAAAATATCGTCTTAAAATCTGGTGAAACTGCAATATATACAAATAAAATAAATTAACTTGTGTGTGTGTCATTCAAAGATCCAGATGTAACAACAGCTAGTTGTGCATATAGGCCGGAATTGGCACAATACCCGTAATTTTCATCAACCCCCATACGCTCTGGTGTATGGCCAAATTTGCGCACAGGTCTACACTCATTTCTACCCGACTTTGATAAACGGGGGCATTTTGTCGTTGTTGTTGTAATATAGGAATATTTTGGCATGAACTGTAATCTCAACCGTTTTACATGTTCGTATGAAGGCCACTTGGATATGGAACGTTACAGTACTGCAGTAGCCATGCGGGCACATTTCCTGCCTTCTTTCTTGGTCTGTACGCACATACTAGTATGTATGTAGTAGTAGTCTTCAGTAGTCTGTTGATGGAAAATGACAAAACAATAGTACTTTCTGTTGCTATTATGCCATGATTTCGGCAAAGTAAGGTCGTGGACTGCAAAGGCAACAATAGGCTACCCATTATATGTAATTTCATAACATTCATATAGGTAGGTGTTTATATGAATGACAAAGATCTGTATCGGCATAAAGGTGGTAATTGGAAATACTTTCTGGGGTGGTGCTTGACGTGAAGAGTTTGAAAACTACTGCACTAAACCATTGACATAGTGTAGGAAAATGGTTAAAAACTGTTAATAAACATTCATTCACTTCATTTATTTCATTTACAAGATTATTACTCTGTTACTTTGCATTTAAATATTGAATTTCAATGCGCTATAAAACTAAATCCAAGCAAAATACAAAAGAAGACTGTTTACAAAACAATAAACAGAACATAGACTGCGCAATAGCAAAGACTAAAACATTAAAAAGACACACACAGGAGTATGTGACAACATAACTGCCACTAAATGTTATTCTTTCAACAAATGATTAATGAACCAGTTTTTATACCTTAAAATAAATTATTAAATATTATTACATAAACACTTGAACACATGCAAAATCACATTTGTTATGTACATACATTTTTAGTAAGCCACAATTAAAATTAGTCTAAATATGGAGGCCCTAAAATGTATCTTAAATTAGATGTAAATATCAGAAACACTACTTTTGCAACACTGTTTACGTACCTAAAAATGCCATCTCCACTCAATTAGTACAAAAAAAGAACTGACTACGTGTACCACAGTGGAAGCACAAGCCAGATCCATGGTTGCTGTTTAAAAGCAAGCTGAATTTAACAGTGTTATAGAAACAAGGTTTACATGGCTTATCTGATGTTTATTCAAAACACCAGAGGGCAAGTAACCATGAGGATGCACAAATGTTTCCAGTAGTTAACAGCGAGGCATTGATGTGCTGACAGGTCCTGTCCCCACAGACATTACAGCCAGGTAGTTAGAGGGTACATAGCCTTGATGGCCATCTCTGACCTCCACCAGACTCCACTCATAGTTGCCTCTTTTGTCATTTGGTTCTAGCACTCGCACTGGCTCACCTCTCCGCACAGACACTTCATGGGCTCCCTGTGCTGTAAAGTCATATGCAGCAAACACCTAAAGTAAAGAGAAAAAAGATAGCACTGTTCTTCTATCAGCTGACAGATTTAAATTGGTTTGGCCTGGTAAAGGGTATTATGAACAGAACACCTATGATTATAACACACAAAGGTTTTCTGTGCAGGTTCTTAGTCATCCAGGTAGTCATAAGGATTGAGGGGAAGGCAACTGGACGTAGTTTAGAAAGAGAAGACGTTTCGTCCCTCATCCAAGGGACTTAATCAATTCTAAAGTAGACTGGTCTGAGAGATGAGTTTATATCCCTCAGAGAGAGTGGTTTAACCAGAGTTTGACCCAATGAGAGGCTGGAAAGTAGTATTAGTCTCATTGAGCAGGTGACTGGCCTGTGATGGTATCAAGGGGGGAGTTGTTTCCCACCTGAGCCAGAATGCAGAGCATAACTTAACTTCTCTGAAGCCTACCTGTTGTTGTGAGACTGGCTCTGTCTGGGTTGGTTATAAATAGCCTCCCCCTACTAATTTAACAAAAATTGCTTCTTTTACAACCAAACCACTTGGACTCCCTGGCCAATCCTGACATTACTGTTCTCAAAGGAGTGACCACTCTCTTTCAAATGGAGGTGTACAGCAGACTCAGGTCCATCAGGATTGGCTCTTCTGTGGTGATACATCCTCTTGTGAAGGACCTGTTTAGTCTCACCCACATACAAATCACTGCACTCCTCACTGCTCTGAACAGCATATACCATATTGCTCTGTCTGTAGGTAGGTCAGGTAGCCAGTCATTGACAGAGAGTGTTGCCTGGTTTAAAGTGTACTGAGATGTTTTGTTTGTTAAAAATCCTTTTAAGCTTTTCAAATAGCCCAGATACGTACAGAATAACAATGTTACTTCTTCTAGGATTTGGTTCCTCTCTGTTCTTGTCGCACCTAATCTTGGAATATTCAAATGCTCAGTTAGGGTATCCACAGGATCTCAGAGCTTTGTGGATGTAATGTTCTTTGTTGTAAGGTCCTGATGATTCCTAGCTTGTGTTGTAATGGGTGGTGGGAGTCAAAAAGGAGATATTGATCTGTGTGAGTGGGCTTCCTGTATGTTTCTAACTGGAGTGTCTTCACATATAACTACAGCATGGTCCAGGAAGGCCAGGCGGTTCTCTTAGGCATCTTCACGGGTGAACTTGATGTTCTTGTCCAAAGCATTCATATGCTCTGTGAAAGGTTCCCCTCCCTCTGAGGGATATAAACTCATCACCAGTCTACTTTAGAACTGAGAAAGTCTCTTGAATGAGGGATGAAATGCCTTGTTTCTAAACTGCATCCAGTCTTTTTCTCAACCCTTTTACACAGTGGTTTTGTTTTTTTCTTTCTTTTTTTACAAGTTGAAATTAATCCATGTTTCATGTTTTTTAAAATTAATTTATTTTATTTATTTATTTTCTTGTTGGCCATAAATGAAATAAAGCCATATTTAACACAAATCAAAACTAGTTACACCTATGCACTAGCCCCTAATTCCCACTGTATGCGTCTCCATGGGATGTGTGCAGGTTCAAAACAACTGTTTATTTAAAAGAAGATGGGCCAGAAAACAAGTTTAGTTTGCAATCACTTTCACTTCACACCAACATCAATTCACAGGTTTTTTCCCCATTACATTGGGCACAGAAAAGCTTTGTTGTTGTAGATGTTATTGCATTTAATGCTGAATCATTTATATAAACGTAAAAATATTCAAATTAAGAAACATAGTTTGCATATTTTTGTACTACTTTGAAAATCCGAATGCTGTGCTCGTTCGGTTTTCATTTTGGTGCAGTCTGATCTGTGCAGATTGATGCAGGCTGGCTCCGCCGTCAGAGAATAATAGAACTGCTGCATATCTCGTCCACTGTGCTGTGCACTGTCAGACCGGAGCCGCAACGCAGTGGATGCTGTGGAAATGCTTTCACTGTGTACAATGAAAGCGTATTTGCCGTGGAGTGCGTGGAGCAGTGCATTATGCTTATCCCCAATTTCCACAGGAAAACTGGTTAGTGTTGTATTTGATGACAAAAGGGCCTCTGCCTCTGCCAGTGTAGTGATGTTTGGAATTACATTGAACAAAATAATTAGTGTCGTCTGCAAAATTTGTCAGGTGAAACTAAGTTATCACAATAGCATCACGACCATGAGGAATCATATTAGGTCCAAACACAAAAATTATTTTTTTGACTCGCCAAATGAAGACAGACAGCTGCCCATTACTGCATTCATGACTGCAGGTAGGTGGAGATGTACCTCTGAGCAAGCCTAAGGCCACTCAGCTCATAACAAAAAATGATTTCAAGAGATTCTCAAGTTCCATTGAGGAAGAAGGATTTATGGAAGGTTCATTTTTATACATTATTTAATTTTCAGATACAAAACACAGGATGTAGCCTATAACTTTGTTTCTTTATCTATACCCCAACACTCTTGTTCAGAAATGACGTTCAGAAACATTTCAGAAATTAACGCCTGTCTCATTAAACTTAATTTAAATTAACGAATATTCGAATATTCATTTTTCATGAGCTTAAAAATTCATCTATTCATCCATCTTCTTCCGCTTCTTTCCGCAGGCGCTTGCATTCGAGCCCCAACCCCGGGCCTGGCTCCAGGGTGGGGCCCCGGCTGCACCATACCGGGTGTTATAACGGTCCTTGTTCTTGTACTCATCATAAAAGGCCGCACTTAGTCTGACCCGTCACCTAGGACCTGTTTGCCTTGGGAGACCCTACCAGGGCCATGTAGCCCCGGACAACATAGCTCCTAGGATCATTCGGGTACACAAACCCCTCCACCACGGTAAGGTGGCGGTTCAAGGAGGGACTAAAAATTCGAATGTGGAAAATGCCCATCCCTACATCCAGTTAGGGGCCACGGGTGGCTGGTTACAGACTACCATTCACTCTCACATTCATTCACAGGGGGCAATTCATCAATACATGCATGTCTTTGGACAGTGGGAGGAAGCCGGACCCAGAGAGAACCCATGATAATAAGGGGAGGGCATGCAGACTCCACACAGAAAGGCTATGTGTCAGCTGGTCATAGGTCATGCATTGATGCAGGAGTGTAATCCACTCTACCAAGCAACACATGTTAATAGTAAGTAAAATAATAATAACCTAATAAATAACTAGAAATGTTTTAAAAGTACTTTGTATATCAGAATTTAGACTCATATAATTAGTAGGGATGTGACTCGATAAGAAAATATGTACTAATATGGCTGTAATTACTTGCAATTAATCGCACAACTTTAATGCTTTTAATCAACTAACTGAATCTTAAACTATAACAGAAGATAATTAACTTTTTGTGACTCATTTAACTTTGCCATACTACTCACATACATGTAAATTATAATAATAAGTTTTACATGGAAAAGTATTGAATTTGAATTGTTTAGACTTTAAACCTGAGTCACTATGACGCCCAGTATATGAATGCAAAAATGATATGACAGAAAATGAACTTAAATGAGAAACCTTTATAAAATACTGCCACTGAAAGTGCATTACCAGTAATATTTACTTTGGTCATTCATTCATTTTCTACTGCTTAGTCCCGTTTGGGGTCGCGGGTGGCTGGAGCCTATCCAAGCAGCTTTGGGCCTTAGGCGGGGTACACCATGGACAGTGGCCAATTCGTCGCAGAGCTTCTATCTTTACTTTGTGGTTCAAAAATGTGTCTGAACTTGTATAATTTAGAACCTTACAGAATATTTAAATCTGTTTTGCAAATCATGCTTATTACTTTACTCTTTTCCTGGGAACCATCTGGTAATCTCTTTTAGCATAAATGCCCATTTAGAAGCCTGTCTTTTTTGTTTTTCCATCACTAGCTCGAGTGTCCAGCCATGTTAGCCACATTAAACGGAAATGAGATGCCAAGGTGTGAAGGGGGCCTTCGTCAAATGAACGATTGCGTTACTTTGTTTTAAGGCAAAAAGGAAAAAATTAACGCACTATGTTAATACGCTAATTTTACCAGCCCTAAAAATTAGGTCAATGCACACCTATACATTCTGGGGGGAAAAAAAATCACTTTTCCTTTGAGAATTACCATTTTGGACTGAGAGTTCTGCAATTTGTTTATGAGAAAATTAATTATATGTGTACAAAGGAGTAATTATATAGTTTGTCTAATAGGAATGAGTAATTATTTCAGGTGATTATTGGATTGGAAGAGTATCCTACCTGAAAACAAGGCACAGGGCACACACTCATAAGCAGGCTCTCAGGGGTGTACGAGTGCCTCTTCATTTCAGGCTGGCTCTCAGGGACCGGTAGGACAGGGGAAGGCGGTGGCTCATCTATGGGCTTGTGATAACGAACAAGTTTTGAGGAGGGAGCATAGCCTCTTTTGCCTGCACAACAGTCAAGTCACATTGGGTTAAAGGTTTGCAATAATCCTATATGTTTCTTTTTTCAGTGTTTATTTTGTAAATGTCCAAAATTTAAAACTTGTTCTCTTTATTTTGTTGTGTAGTTGATTTGCTTGTAGTTGCACATCTCACCTCCTGTGTCGACCAGCCAGCGACGTTTGTCTCCTCGCATATCAGCTTCACTAATAATGGCCACCAGCTCCCCTTTGGTGAGGCTCAGGTCGAGGTCCCGGCTACCCACCACGGTCCCACTTACTTGGTAGATCTTTCCAGAACCGTGTTTATGGGTCAGCAGATCAAGGCGGCGTTGGGAGAATGGGCTTAGAGGCTGACAGAACAACACAATTAAGTCAACATATATATTTTATTGACTATTGGTCCATACTATTTAGTTATGTAAACTGGAAGGAGATACTGATTTAACCATGAGGAAAGGCTTTTTGGGGTGAACTGGGTTTAGCCTGATTGCTTTTTTGTGGTTAATTGGGAAAAATAGGCCACTTTTTTTCACCCAGTGTGAATGACTGAGTGCCTCAGACTCTACCTCACGGTCTCTGTGCTTTCTCTGTGGTGAGACTTTGGCTAACAGTGCCATGAAGACTGCTCACCTTCAGCGGCATCTCAAAACAAAACACTCTTACAAATCTTGGTAAACCCACAGAGTTTTTTAAGAGGACATTTCTGAATTCCGTTCAGCTAAAAAAATCTTCGCGTCTACTGTGTCAGCCAAAGCCATGGAGGCCTATTATGCAGTGTCTTTTCTTATTGCCAAAGCCAAAAAAGAATACACCATTGCTGAAGACCTGCTTCTCCCCACAGCTGTTGTAATGGCGGAGACAATGCTTGACAAGCAGGCAGCGGAGAAATTAAAACCTGTGCCTCTGTCAAATGACACCGTTAGTCACAGAATAGATCAAATGGGAACGGATATTGAATAGGTTGTAAATAAAGTTGGCAGCTCTTTTTCAATTCAACTTGATGAATTCACAGATGTCAAAGGGAATGTGCAGCTAGTTGCTTTTCTGAGAAATGTTGTCATTGACATCTGTGAGCACATTCTTTTCTGCAAAACTTTTGAGGTGAAAACAACTGGAGAGGATATTTTTAATGTTAACACTTTCTTCAATGAAAACGGTCTGAGCTGGAAATCCTGCAGCAGCATCTGCACAGACGCAGCATGTCTTGACACTTTGAGAATAACAATACTCCCTGGGCTCACGTTGAGCTGGCTGGACTGCCACTTGCGGTGTGGAAAGTGGTAAGGAGCTCCTTCCTTCACCAATCCCAGAAGGTGTTTGACAGATGTTGAACCTCGTACCACTGGTGCTTGTAGAGATCTGACCCTGTGAAGCTGCCAGCAGGGGCCTGAAGAGGGGTTACCTTTGAGTAAGATCACTCCGGGCGAGCCCAATCATCCTTTCCCACAAGCCCCCAAAATGGTAAGCATGTGGGGCATTAAACGTCCATGTACATCTTTGTTCTTTCAAGTAAGACTTTAAAGCTGTATTGTCCAAGTTTGAGGGGATTTTGAGCTCAAAATTTGTGCCTCTGGCATAATGGATTCTTTTAACAGGATCCCTTATAGTTAGAAACAGTCTGAGCGTGTTAATAAAGCTGGATGTGTCAGGGGACTCTATAACTTCAATATGAATTCCCCTTACACTCAAACAGATACACTGCCATGAAAAAGTGTTTGCCCACTTCCTGATTTCTTATGTTTTTGTATATTTGTCACACTTAAATGATTCAGATAATCAGATTTAAATATTAGACAAAGATAACTCAAGTAAACACAAAATGTGTTAATGGATGATTTGATTAGGGAAGAAAAGCTATCCAAACCCACCTAGCCCTATGTGAAAAAGTAGTTGCCCCCTTTACAATAAATGGAAATGAGTCTTTCACATTGCTGTGGAGACATTTTGGCTCTTCTTTGCAAAATTATTTTAATTTAGCCACATCAGAGGGTTATCAAGCATGAACCACCTTTTTAAGATCATGCCACAGCATCTCAAGTTGAGACTTTGACTAGGTCACTCCAAAACCTTCATTTTGTTTTTAAGCCATTTAAAGGTCAACTTGCTGGTGTGTTTTGGATCATTGTCCTGCTGCAGAACCCAACTGCGCTTCAGCTTGAGGTCACAAACTGATGGCCGGACATTCTCCTTAAAGGTCCTATATTATACTATTTTGAACATTATACAGTGTATTTTGGATACATTTAGATTACCATATCACGTTTTGCAACATGAAACACACAATAATGATCTTATACAAGTGGTTTGGATGAGCTCTCATCATGAGTCCAAAGTGAACGGTCTGATTTGGCGCTGTCACTTTAAGGCTCAGCTCTCCCGTGTTGGCTCCGCCCACTCATGACGTCACACTAGAGCTACGCTGGAAACAGACTGAAGTAAACACGGTACATCGTAGTAATAACTTTAAATAAAGCAATGGTTTTGAGAGTAACTGAGCCATATATCTTCGACCCAGACTCGAAGTTCGAGTTCAGAGTTCGAAGAACATGAGCAAACACAAAAACCTCGAAGGCTTCTACAAGACGTTTCTGCTTGGTAAATGAGAAACTATTTATTGTGTATGTTTCTATGGCGTAGCCCGTAGCATAGCGCGTGTTAACTGCTTCTGTTTATAGGTGCACATGTGGAAATGGCCATACAATGCCTACTGAAGTTGAGAATGTATGCTGCCTGGAGACTCCTAAGGTAGCTGTTGTGCAGTATATTGAAAGAACTATAATAAAGTAGCCTAGCAATATGTAGAGCTATGCAGTAATACATGTGTGCATGTTGCTGACAGTAAGTAAGCTAACACAATAGCAGCGATGCTTCTCTGAGCGTCTGAGCTGCAGAGCACGGCACTTGTTGACAGTGCAGGAGAGAGGGGCTGGAGGAGTGTGGAGGAGCACTTCCTGGAGAGGAGTGGTTTACTTCACATATTGACGTCATTGCGTGAAACAGCTCGTTAAAAGGAGTGTAGCTCAAACTAAATAAATTACTCAAACATGCGCGAATGAAACAAAACACAACTTTGGGTATGTGTTTGAGGTAGAAACAACGTTAGAACATGATTAAAAGCTCAGAAAAGTCGATTTAGCATAATAAAGGACCTTTAAGGATTTTTTGGTAAAGAGCAGAATTCATTGTTCCCTCAATCACATCACACCAGACCATCTCACAACAACCACCATATCTCACCATTGGTATGATGTCCTTGAAATGCTGTGTTACTTTTACACCAGATAAAACGGGACACGTACCTTCCAAAAAGTTCCACTTTTGTCTCGTCAATTCCCAAAAGTCTTGGGGATCATCAACATGTTTTTTGGCAAAAGTGAGACGAGCCTTTATGTTTTGGTTTTTTTTTGTTTGTTTGTTTTTTTTCAGCAGTGGTTTCTACCTTGGAATTCTGCCTTGGAGGCCATTGTTTTTCATCTGTTAATTCATGATTTAAAAAGGGTGGAATCACCTTGTCACATAGGATAGGGTAGGTTTGTATAGCTTTCAAAAACTAAAAAAAATCATGACTTCAAAACTGCATTTTGTGTTTACTTGAGTTATCTTTGTCTAACATTTAAAATTGTTTGATGATCTGAAGCATTTACATGTGACAAATGTGAAATCAGGAAGGGGGCAAACACTTGACACAACGACAGAAATACAATGACAGCCCTTTTGTTTTGGATAACACATCCTGTTGTTTGACAAGAAGAAACTGACTTCAGAGCACTTAATTTTCAAATGCAGGGTCACTAGTCATTCCTAGAGTTTCCAAAAGTACGATGGGAGGTAGAGCCTTTGGTAACCAAGCTCCTGTTTTATGGAATTAGCTCCCAGCTCACGTTAAAGAGGCACACACAGTCTCTATATTTAAGGTTAGACTTAAGACTTTCCTTTTTGACAGGGCTTATGGTCAGGACATATAAAAGAAATAAGCTGCACTAGGCCTTGATATTGGGGGAAGGATGACACATTGAGCTTCTATCCTCTGGCTCTCTAGCCTACATATCTGCTGTCTCGTCAATGACTATCTTGGACACATCTACTGTCACAACCTGTTTGTCCTGGTAGTGGATCTCTCCTTCTGTGGTTCTCCCTGAGGTTTCTCTTTTTCCCCAGCAGGAGAGGAGAGGATGGAGTTTTGAAACCACCAACAAAACAGCTAAATAAACACTGTTTCTCCATCTCCCACCTGTACATTGCTGTGACCTCTGCTTGTCCAATATGACCTGGTGTGAGTGTGCATTTCCCCGAGCAGCTGAGGATGATGGGAGCTTAGCCCTGTACAGAGCTTTTTAACTCATGGGCACGGCTGTGCCCATCAAACGGAGCAGAAACCCTGCAATTAATGCTTATAGGCAAATGTATAATATCCCACCCGCCACAGTGGGTTTTTGCAGAGAGACAGCGAAAATCCACCTGCACTCAAGAGTCAAATATAGTTTATTCTCAAATAAAGTTTGTCAAACAATAAACTGTGTAACTTCTTACCTCCTCTGTAAACATGATTTCAGTGAATCTTGAAGTTTTGTGATGAGGCTGATACTCTGATTTCTTAGGTTTCTTACTAACTAGATTTAAGAGTCACAGGTGTTTGACATTTAACCAATCTACAGACAGCAAATATTATAATTATTATTAAATGTCATTAATTTTATTAATTATATTTATTTTAGAGTCATTCAGCTGTGATAGAATGCAAAAGGCTTCTCTTTTATTGTTTAATTTATTGTAAAGCATTTTATATGGTATTAAAAAAGAGAATAGCCTACCTTCTTATCACTTATTTTTTATGAACAAAGTTACTTATGCATATGTTAATTACAAAAAAAATCTTTAAGGCAATGAAAGTGCTTTTATCATTAATTTGGGAGAATGAATGAATTTTACATTTTTATGTGTGCTAACTTTAACTGCACAAATCCTCACCTGTGATTTCTTTGTGAAGCGACAAAACTTACAGTTGCCCTGTTCGTGCAGGCATCTTCATTGGCCTTAATCACATGGACACTGCATGATCACATTCATCCTTCAGCACCACAGTGATGCGTCTTTACGTGAGGAGAGCGCCTAATGGCTCTGTGCTGAGCGGAGAATTTACGCACAGACAGCTCAGACAGGTGTCGCACCTGTCAGAACTTGGTCCAGGCTCAGGTAGAGCTGAGGGATGTTGATGATAGAGCAACACCAATGAGTGATGATGATCAAGCCTATCTTCGCCTCAATTATAACATGTACAGTATATTTTTCTTTTAGCAATGCCCTGTGCTGGCTTCAGCACAGTATTTTTTAATCCACACAAAGTGCATTTGTGCTACTATAAAGCACTGGATGGTTGTAAATAATGTGATAAATAAGTACATTTAGCAAAATATTTAAAATAAATAAAAGAGGGTTTTTTTCCCCAATTTTGCATACCTGAACATTTATATTAATAATAAAAATGTGTGTGACAATAATTTCATCAGTCCATGGACATGCACCTGCCCAATACCACTGTGTATTCACTTGGGCTTTAGGTAGTGGTCTTAAAAAAACACACACTGCAAAACAGCTCACCCACCTGTGCCTCTTTTTTAGACCAGGCAGAGACACAGATGGGCACAAGATGGCTGCGCCATGCACAAGATACCAAATATACTATTGTACTTGATCTCCGCCATGCCTGCTCCGCTGCAAGATAGTCCCCAAGACTCTTCCATCTCTGGAGGCAATGGTTTTGCACAGAATTTCCTTGTGCCACAGACGCTGTTTATTGTTAATAAAACACCCCGTCTAGTGAAGGGTTTCATTCATCTGAAACCTTAAAGGTGAAACAGTCTTTTGTTAAGTCCCACAGGAGACCCAGACTATGTTGCATTGGCACTGAGTCAGCCTCAAAATCTAGGTCTTTGAGACCTTTTGTGTGGTCTCGTGATGAAAAGGCCTCTAGAAGCTCTTTTCTGTTGGCTGCTATTTTGTGTAGTCTAAGGTTTGATTTGGCAAGTGTGTTCCTCATCAGGAGAGACACAGCCATTTCTACAGTGGGAAGAGATTTGAGCCCATCATCCACATAGAGGTCACATGTAACAAACATGACTTGACATGAAGATCAAACTCTGGCTTGCTGCAATGGACAGACTGATGCAGAAATATGGCTACCGTAGGAGAGGGGCCATTCCCAAAAACGTAGACTCTTAGCCGACACGCTGTGATGTCTTTGGAAATGTCATTTTCAAAAACCATAAGAAGCGTAAGACGTTTCTGTCTCATTCACAAACATTAAAACAGTAAAACATAAGTCCAGTGTCTGCTGTAAAGGCAACTCCTGCCTTTCTGAAGCGTATTAGGACACCAAGCAGAATTGTTGAGGTCATGTCCTGTTAACAACACATCATTTAGCAACACAAGTCTTTCTTAAGTACTTCTTATTCTATTATTTTCAAAAGCACGTCATAAATGAATTGTGAAATGTAATTTATAGTAGTTTGGTTAGTGTAGTTTGGTTAAACGCATCGTATCCTAAATGATCGGGTTCACATTTGGTATTGTCAGTGGGCTGGGTGTTGTGTTTGAATATAACTTCTATCCAATAGTGTTTCTATTTTACATTAAAAAACATTGGTGCATGGCTCGGAAAGTCTGCTTCACTGTTTGAGGCCCTTTTCTGTTGAGTTTGAACTCTTTACAGTAAGGGATTTGTGGACATCACCTAAGTACACACACATTTCCTACTATAACCTACCCCAAGTCCAATTTTTGTGCATAGGGTGTGTTGTGAGGGCCACTTATCTATTTGTGGACTTTGTGAACTCTGATAACGTACCGTCCAAGAAGTTTGGGAGCATTTGAGTCCAGGTCTGGATAAAAGTATCCTGCATCCTGTGGGGGGCGCTCTGGCAGTATGGGGTTCAGGGCCAGAGCTAGCCTGGCCAGCCAGACAACTTTCTCATTGTATTACATACAGAGAAAGTCAGTCTGGGATTGTCCAATCTGCCCCCGATTTCTGCTCCGGCTCTTTCTTAATGACCAATCGTAGCGAGGGAGGCAGGATTTTGTTTCGTGCGAGAATTTTTTCAACCATACAGTATGCAGGTTTAGGTAGCTTACTACAATCGAAATAAGCACTGAACTCGATATTACACCCTGTGTCCTCAGATTTTTCTGACAAAAAACAACAGAAGTCATTCACCGTCACCGAAGCATCTTCTTTCTCTAGCCATGCTGGTATTCGCTGTGGTTTATTGTCAACTAGAATCAGTTTTGCTTTCCTTACGTCACATCCATTTGGTTTCTCTGATTGGTTTACTCAGTGAGCGTTAGTTTTGCCCATGGTCCCACCTTGAAATCCTGTTTAAACCCCACAATCCTAGACTGACTTTCTCTGTATGTAATACAATGAGAAAGCCGTCTGGCTGGCCAGGCTAGGCCAGAGCAGGGGCAAAGTTCGCATTGCCAGCAGTAAGGCAGACCGGATCCCGGTGCACGGTTGGTCTCTGGCAGGGCTGTCCTTTGTCGCCGATTCTGTTCATTTTTTTATGAACAGTATTGAGACAGAAGGAGTCCTATTTGGGAACCACAGTATCTAATTATTGCTTTTTGCAGGTGATGTTGTCCTGTTGGCTTTATCAAACCAGGACCTTCAGCATGTATTGGGACAGTTTGCAGCCAAGTGTGAGGTGGCTGGGTAACAATGTGCACTTCTAAGTCCGAGGACATGGTACTCATTCAGAAAAAGGTGGCTTGCCCTCTCCAGGTTGGAGAAGAGTTCCTGCCTGAAGTGCAGCAGTTCAAGTATTTTGGGGACTTGTTTTTGGATGGAATGGAAGATTGTCACTGTACGCAGTAATGCGAATGATGGATCTGTTGTGGTGAAGAAGGAGCTAAGCTACAAAGCTCTCTTGATCTACGTACCTAGTCTCACCTATGGTAATGAGCTCTGGGTCATGTCTGAAAGGCCAAAATCTCAGATACAAGTGGCCAAAATTAGTTTCTCAGTGACATGGCTGAGTGCTCCCTTACAGATAGGGTGAGAAGCTCGGTCACCAGAAAAGGAGCTCAGAGTAGAACCCCTGCTTCTATACATCAAGAGGAGCCAGCTAAGGTGACTTAGGCATAGCCTGGGAACGTCTTAGTATTTTCCAGAAGAGCTGGCAGAAGTGTCCACGGAGAGGGAAGTCTGGGCAGCTCAGGAAACATATGAAAGGACTGTCAGACACCGTGCTCAAGCTACTAAGAGCCATTCACTATAAGCTTGGCTCTCTTTAACTACCCAAGCCACAAGAAGTAACCCTCATTGTTTATCAGATAAAATAGTAAAAGGACTTAATTTATACTAAGACAACAATGAACTTCAATTAAAATGTTTGGTAAGATTGTAAAACAAATACCAGTGGTCGCACTGTGTGAGGTCTGATGTGTAGCACCAACCTGAAAGACATGTGCATTAAGTGAATTCTCCAAACACTGGCACATAGTCTCCAGTCTATGTGTGCCTTGGAGGACTTCAGACCCAGCCCAATCCCAGAACCTGCTGGGGCTGAGAGAACTGTGAGGAAGCTGCAAAGAGATATATGTATGTGTGTGTGTTATTTACAGTAGGTAATATTTGAATTTGTGCCAGAATGTAATGAGTCTAGTGTACCTGCTGAGCAAAACTGTGGAAGAGCTGATCCATGTCAGAGGCCAGATCTCTGTGAAGACAGCTGAATGTGCCCAACAGGCTCCAGATTATCTGCAGTGCAAGGCCGTTAAACTGAGGGAGCTCACTGAGGAGCAGTTTGTTAATTGTCCTGTCAGAAGAGGGCATATTTAAAAGGATTAAAAGACTTGGGAAGAGGTTAGTACAAGCAAAAATGGAACATGAATATGATCATAAGAACACTTTGAGACAAGAGACAAGATCCTATACAAAGGAAGACAGAGAGGCTCAGGCAGAGATGGGAACTTGATGTAGCGACAGACAGAGACTTGCGAGTCGTCTCAGACTCATGGTCCAAAGACTCGGGACTTGACTTGGACTCGCAGTTTGAGACTCATGGACAATGAAATATATATATATATATATATATATATATATATATATATATATATTAACTATTCAATTATTGGGAACAATACTCTGTCGCTCAGAGACAAGAGCAGTGCAGGGAGCGCGTTCTTACTCACGGGGAATAGCGTCCTGCGCGCTCATGAGCAGAGCAGGGTCAGCAGAAACCTGCATGAAGTTGTCACCCCATGAAGCGCGTATCTGTAGGAAACCTGTATCAATCGTTTGTGCTTCGTTTGTGCTGGTTTGTGCTGTAAAAATTTTTGTTTATGCTGTGATGGTTTTTAAGACAAAAAAGGTTTTAGAAGATAGAAAATTTTCTTAGAACAATCTAAGGTAATTTCCCCAGCTGACAGCCACTTCCGCCCAACTAATTGCCACACGAGTTGAACAGAAACGGGAGAATGCACTGTGCAACGTAAGCAACGTTGTTGCATTATAGTTTTTTCATTAATACATTTTGATATAAATAGGTAACATTAAAAACATGCAGGATGACCTCAGATTAAAAATAATGTCTGGAAATGATGTCAGATCATTCGACAGAAATAACCTTTTTCATTTTAAAAACTATAACAGCACAAACGAAATTTTAACAGCACAAACAAACACCACTTTTGTTCATTTTGGATAAAGTGGGGTGCGGATGACGTCATCAAACAAAAAATAAAGCGTTAATATCTTTTTTTTTTTTTTTTTTTACCTTTATTTAACCAGGTTAAAAACTCATTGAGATTAAAAATCTCTTTTACAAGAGCAACCTGGCCAAGTGGCAGCAGCACAAACATGGAAACATTTAACACATCACAGACAGGTAACAGTTAACATGAACACATATCAATCAGTGTATCAAACAATTAGATAAAACATTTACAACCACCACGGCTTTTCTCTAAATCATAAAAACCATAAAAAACATCTTAAAAACCATTACAGCAAAACCGATTTTTTTTACAGCACAACCCAGCATAAACAAAGCAAAACAAAACGATTCATATAGATTCCCTACAGATATGCGCTTGATGGGGTGCCAACTTCACGCAAGTTCAGCAGAATCAGGGAGAGAGAGCAGTAAGAGTGTGATATATCCACCCACTTTGTCTATAGTTGTTATTAACTGTTGTTCAGACTGCAGCTTCTTGTTAGCGGCGAACTAAAGAAAAGCTAACTGTTTGTAGCTTGCACTTTTATCGGAGTTTCAGAGCCCCTCGATGATTTAAATAAAGGTCTGACAAAAAGCTGCTGTTGTAAGATGCATTTTATTCATTTTTTTATGTAAAACAGTAAAGCGAGAGTGCCTAAAAATCCATCAACTGGTTTATTAACTTGTCTTCCTCCCAAGGATGATCTCTCTTATCTTTGGTTTGATTAGTGCTGACCTCTGAATTATAGTAGCCTACCAGGGACGTGCACAGATAGACCCCAGGTGGTGCTCCAGCACCTGCCCCTTTGCTCTATGCCCTTTAAGTGCCGTTTTGGCAAGCGTTTTTTTTTTTAAAATAACTATTGAGCGCTTAATTAATTTTGACCTACGAACAAGGAATCAGTGGCTAAAAATGCCCGATATATATTTAAACTTTCAACAGCTAATGCTCCGCCGCACTCTTGTGTCCATCTGCCAATTGTCTTATGGGTTGCCCTATAGCTGCGGCTCTAAACCACAGAGAGTAAGTATCTCTAGTTAAATGCAAACTAAAAGTACTTTACTTTGCCCATGTATGTATAAACCCTGTGTTGTTGATGTGTCAGGCTGAAGTGATAGTGAAGTGTCATGAAGTGTGAAGTCAATGAAAAAGCTGCAAGGCTGACTGAGGTGAGCGTTCAGGCACTGCACAGACACTCCACATTGGACACAGAAATATGGTTACTTGTGGTCTCACTTGAAGAAAGTGAGACCACCTCCTCAAATATTAGGTTTATCAAACTAAAACTAAATGATCAAGCAAGGTGTTTGTCATTAGCTATAGGCTACACAAAAGAATATTAAAGAAAATGGATTTGATTATAGGCTTGCTATCTAGGCTTAACAACAATATCCACTAGCCAAATGCTGGCAGATTTCTGTTTTGACTGAAACACAATTACTCTTACAAGCCACTTTGGCCAGTTGGATCTTAATATTTTAATAACTAGCCTAAAGATTGGTTCTTCTGATGCCATGTCCGCACATTTTAAAAACTATAGTGTGTTATATAGAGGCCTATATAATACACTATAGTTTTTAAAATGTGTGGACATGATGATTGACAGATTAAAAAATAAAAAATAATTTAAAAAATAGGCTTCCAAATAAAAAAAAAATATTCTGGCTTGTAAAAGCACAGGCTTCTTGTTGTTCCTCAAATTTAGTAGAGTACTTACTCCTGGCTAAGGCACAGTTTTAACCTACTCCTAGATTAGTCATGGGTTACTTCTTACAAGATTTTATATTGTGCTGGCTTAGCTTTGGTTTAGTTCAGATTTAGTCATGATTTGGTTCAAGTGTAGTCTAGCTCTCCATCTGGTTAAAATTATTTTTGTATTGAGGTGGTATTTGATGTAAAAAAAAAAAAAAAAAAGACCCACTGCTGTTGAGTAAAGCATTTTGCACAATTGTTTGGTTTGGCTGGTTGGTCAGATTAGTTGGTTTAACATTTTTATTGTCAGAAATTATTTTCCAGGGTCACATATTTGTTTATCAGTTTCACATTTGTGCAAAGACTTTATTTATTAACGACTTACTATTTATTTTTAATAGAAGCTGCACGTTTTTTCTTAATGTTTTGTGGGATTACTCCAGTAAATGACTACAGTGAAATTAATTAACTACTAATTCACTCTGTACTAAGACAAGATTTAGTTTCAATACTGTAGGTAAATAACTCAACTTTTAGCAATATGCAGAAGTGCCCTTTTTTTTTTTGGTTGAGCACCTGCCCCTAAAAATGTCTGTCCATGTCACTGAGCCTACCACAAGAGTCATAAAAAATGAATCATAAATTAAATGAATTACTCTTTGTTAAGTTGATATTGTATGGCTATACAATGGGAAAAGAGCCAGTCTTTACTTTGTTTTCATTTGGACAAATCTACTTTGATAACCCCCATCTCCATAATGGGTCATGTGACAAATACAAGGGTCTTTAGTCATATGATCATGTTCAAATACCAGTTGGATCTGATACCTGCAGATATTTAAAGCACCTGGATCGGGATCTGCACAGTGGTCCCTCGTTTATTGCAGGGGTTACATTCTAAAAATAACCCGCAATAGGCGAAATCCGTGAAATAGTCAGCTTTATTTTTTACAATTATTATATATGTTTTGGCTGTAAAACCCCTCACCACACACTTTATACACTTTTCTCAGACAGGCATTAACATTTTCTCACATTTCTCTCTTGTTTAAACACTCTCAAAGTTCAAACCTTAGCATCTTCCTCTGGCTTTTGGGTGCGACCGCAGGTGCCTTTGTCGGTGCAGAACGTTCCATGGCTTTTGTCGGGGGAGAAAACTTGCAAACATACAGCACTTCAGAGTCACACTGCTAGCGATCGAACATTTATGTAAATTTGGCAAGCCGAACGCATTCTGTACTGTACAGGAGACAAGGCACGGAGGAGATTGATTGACAATGGTCTACAGTCCCTTAGCCAATCAGGATGCAGAACACAATGCGCGAGTTCTCCCTTAGCCAATCAGGACGCATAACACAATGCGCGTTCATACGCTGTAAAAAAAAAAAAAGCATGCAAAATTGCACTAAAAAAATCTGCGAAACAGCGAGGCCACGAAAGGTAAACCGCGTTATAGTGAAAAATCTGCAGAATAAGACCATCATTTTACGGATTTTTTTGTTAAATTTTGCATTGTATAAAAAATATGTAAAAAATAAATAAAAATACTTGCTCTTTAAACATCCACAGAGATTCAGATTGAACTGTAAAACTCCCAAGTATAAATGACTAAAATGTAGAGTGAATCTCCATCTCGTCTCGGTGATTCTTAGTCATGGTTTCACTCATTGAAGTTCAGGGCTGTTTTCTAACACTTTAACAATAAATCTGTATACCGATGGTCTTTTTCTGCAGAACCTTGAGCGTTGTCATTTTTGAAGGTGTTTGATGTTAATAAGACAAGAAATTGACTGTAAAATAACTTCAGTTCCCTGCAGAACCTTTACTGCAAATTTCTGTAAATTAAATGTTTTCCCACATTATTTGAATTAGGGATTTATACCTTTTTATAATTTTAGGGTTTTTGTTTGGGGGCTGCAGCTGCCAGTCATTTACCATTTACATTTTTTTTCTTTTTTTTAATATATATATATATATATATATATATATATATATATATATATATATATATATATATATATATACATGTTCTGTTAAAAAATGAGAAAAAAAACCTTTCTTGTCATTATTGAATTAACACCTAGAAATTAAATGCAGGTTGTTAATTTACAACCAATGTAAGATAAATTTAGAGTTTTGTACACTATATTGAAAAAAGTCATTTACAGTAAAATTAGGGTTTGTTTGGGTTTTTTTTTTACAGTGTAGCACCTGTACGCCTACATAGAGAATAGATCCACAGAGGATGCCTTAAACACTATGCTCCACATTGCGAAGTCTTCCCTGGACCAGAAAGAGGCCTATGTGAGGCTGTTGTTTGTGGTTTTTAGCTCAGCCTTTAATATAATTGTCCCGGGATACTAGTTAGGAAGCTACAGGACCTAGGCCTCCACGAACATCTGAACCTTTGGATTAAGGACTTTTAGCACAGCAGGGGTGTGTGCTTAGCCCTGCTTTATACTGCCTCTTCAACTGTCATGGGTCCCATGTCAAAGGGTGACGAGACTGCTTACAGGGGTGTAGTCTGCAGACTGACAGGGTGGTGTGCAGAAAATACCCGGTCCTTAAACATCAAAAAGACAAAGGAGTTCCTCCTGGACTTCAGGCGGAAACAGGATGTGTGCCTGCTACTCAGTATTGGAGGAGGTGGAGCAGGTGACTAGCTTTAAGTTCCTAGGGACCCACAACAGCAGTAACCTACTGCTGCAGTGAATACAGCCCAGCAAAGACTGCATTTCCTCAGGACTCTGCCAGGTTGCTAAAAACGTTTTATCACTACTTGATGGTTTGGAAACTGTTCTAAACCAGACAGGGAAGCTCTCCTGAGGGTGGTTGACACAGCACAAATATATTATTGGACTGTCAAAGGAAAAGCCTGTGCGTATGTGTGGAATCATGTGCGTGTGAGTGGAAAGCATCTCTGGGAGAGCTGTTTGTTTTTAAATTTTGTATTGTTCTCAATGCAATGACAATAAAGACATTCTATTCTAAAAAGAGTACCTGTATGTGTTGGCCACTGACTGCTCTTCATAACAGAGACTGGGTTTGGATTCTATCAGTTCATAGTCCAGCAACTTATCCAGTCTTTTCTTGATCAGGTTCCTTGGGCCCACCAGAAGGTCACACAGTTCATGTAGTGGTTTGTGTATCAATTTTTGCATCCGCATTTCCTGAAAGCAATGACATAACAAATTGAAATGAACACTTTACTTAAAAAAGAGAATTCTACTGCTCCAACTGTCCTATAAGAGGTCACAAAGACTCACAAATGTGGAAAAAACCCACTGTCTTAGGGCAGTAGTGATCTCTTTGTAACAAATAGATGTCTTCTCTCCGTCCATATCAAAATCAAACTCCTCAGTTTTACACGAAAGAAAACGCTGTGGCACAGAAAACATTTAGTTTACTATGATTTAGTCTTAGTTTAAGATATCTGCTAAAACTGTGTCTCATTCTGCATTTATCTTGTCTACCTGAAGTTGATGTAGGTACGTCTCCACATTTTTCAGCAGCTCTACGATGCCTTGCTCCAGAATGCAGAAGAAACCCTCCAGGGCATCAAATTCTTCATCGACTAGCTGCAGCACAGACAATGCAAACATTTTAATATGAGTTGGCCAATATACCAATCATATTATTTGTCAAATTAAGAGAAAAGCCAGATCTAGTTAACAAAGCAGTAACATTCTTGTCAAATAATTGCCAGCTTGACTTAAAAGTTATTGTAGCAATGTAATTTCTCCACATGTCTTTTAGTTAACAGTAATGCTAATAAATGAGTCAGCAATATGACTCCATAGTTAATAATATTTTGAGCTCCCGTTTGCTCTAAAAAAAAATATTTTTTTACCCCATATACTGTAAATTTGCTTGATGTACATCAAGTATATTTATTCAGTACCGGTGCTCCCTATATGCAAGGTACGTGATTGGCACCAACACCCAGGGGGGCACCATCCCAGTTGTATAAGAGAAAATTTTAAAAAAATAAATCAATTTTACATTGTAATGGAAATTTAGTTATTGATACATTTATACAATTGTTAAACCTAACATTTGTTATAAGATTACTTGAATCCGTTTTACTTTTGCTAAATGCCGTAATCTGTTTAGGTCTACTCAACAATGATTGAACAATGATGAACAAGTGTGAATCAAATTAGCACATGTTAATTATGTTAATTAACAAACCCCCTACCCAACAGTTCCCTTTTTCTTAGCCTATAGCTCTTTTTAATGTATGGTCATCTGTTGTTTTTCCTTTTGTTTTCTCCCCACCTATCATTTGTTTTGTGTTTGAAGTTACCGCTATATAATACTGGTCTGAACCAACAGACGGGGTCCAACTTTAGTCTCACCATGACTCTGTCACTGGATGGTTGGAACTTTCTCTGCCGAGAAATAAAATACTGGCAAGCCTTTATTTCACAAACTCATCAGCGCCCGAGTCATTTTTGCCATAACAACATAAATATATATTATTTTATTTTTAATAAAAAATGCATTTTACGATGAATACAGTAGGCAGTACTGCACATGTGACATGCATGTTCTATGTAGGTTTTCCCCGAGTGCTCCAGTGTCCCCTACCACCAATAAACATGTACTGCTTGTGCAGGTTAAGAAACAGTACTAAGTGAAGAGTACAAGTTATAATGTACTGTACAATCAGTACAATTAAGACTCCTTCTCTCCGCCTTAATTGTGCTTCCTGTGGCCACTCCTAGCACGCATATCTCAGTTTTGGAACATATGGGTTAGAATCTAATCAACGTACATTGCTTGAGGTCAACCAAGTCTTCGTCAAGTTTTTTGCTTTTGTGGCAATAGAGGCTGGAGCTCATTCAAAGTTAGAGGGAACCCAGACTCACAGAGAAGATAAGGCTTTGGATCAGGTTTGTTTTTTAACCGGAGCCTGTAATTATACTATGAAAAAGGTGCAGTCATAATTCAACTCCTTCTGTTGTAATTACTTTGTTTTCTTACAATAAGACAATAGCAGGCAGCAGAAAAATGCACTGAACAGCTATTTACCATTAGTTATTGACAATAATTAACAAATTAACTGTTGAATTCAGGTTAATCTTAAAACATGTTCAAAAATATTTTTTGTAGTGGAATTTTGGTTTCAAGTAAAATGCTTATGATTACTTCTGTAATGGCATTTAGGATTCCCACTAAAACTGACACTGGACTTATGGCTGACTCTTTGAGCTTTATGTGTCAAGAATACAGATGTGTGTTTTTGTCACTCATTTCCAAACGGGTGTTTCACACTTCACACTTTTCTGATTTTTAATAACAACAAAATAACATATTTTAGGTTCAATAGGAACGTAAATGGCGCGAGCTAACTACTCGCTTCATTTGCACGTCTAAATTGGGTCAAATAAACCAAAGACAAGGGAGTCAAGTAACTTTCAACAGATGAAGTAATGGACAAAAGCACAACTCACAACATTATTAGACATCACTTCCCTCTGAGATAGATTATTTTTTTAATCGAAATAGTTTTATTGAAATGTTTTCCTTTTTAATGAACATTTACAAACACAAATCAATACATGGAAAGAAAACAGGAAAGTGAGAAAAGAAACAAACAACACAAGTAGCTATCTATTATTGGACTCACTGGTCACAGGGTCACACCTTAAAAAGTCAGTATAAAGCTGATCATGCTAGGCCCAACCAAACATCAAATTAAAACCAAAAAATATGAGTTTACCTCATTAGTTAACCTATGGGCCCCCACCTTCCTTGTTCCAGCTCTGCGTGACGATCAGAAAGAATGAGTCAACATAGCCTCAAGGCACATATAGCGTTTTGCTAACTTTTATTTAGCAAACTATTGTGTTCACCCCCCTGCCCTCTTCTGGACACAGTGTAGAGTTGAGTCTGAAACGATTCTAAGTAAATGTTTGCAAGCAGAATTGCACAGCATGCTGCTGCTAAGGGTCAGCTGACAGAAGTCAACATGACATATACAGTTTTTATTACTCGCCCAATCAGGAATGTCCTGAGTGATCAGTGACTCACAACTTACAAGAGTTTAACTATTTCAGCAACTTACTTTTACCAGACTAGTTCAGAAGACACACAAAGCCCACTATGGTAAACAATTAACAGAAAAATATATTGAACTGTGTCTCTTGATGCTGTTGACCTGACCTCATCACATGACTGGCCCACTTTTTTTCTCTTTTCTTACGCCTTTTATAAAGCAAAGGTGCTGCTAATGTTTTTTAAAGTGGCCATATTATGCAAAAGAAAATTTGATTATATTTTGGGTACATATATTTGTGTATTTGGGGTGTCTACTGCCTCTATAAATTTGAGATTCATCTGTATAGGGACTGCTAAGAAATCTTTCAGTTTGTGTGCAGCAAGTATCGATACTATCCAAACGCTCTGTTTTCAAGTTCTGTTAATTTGTTGCATCACAGTTAATGAAGGGATCTGCCAACTAATCAGAGGAGTGGAGCAGGCGAGACAGAGGAGACAACATCCAACTGTTCGTCTGCTACAGCGATCCATTTGCTGTTTTGTCAAATACACTGTTGTCTGCAGCACAGAGCAACAGAAATGTCTGCAGCAGCTTCCAGCCTCAGAGGAGAGATTTACTTTACTGACTATGTCTGCAGTAGTAGGCAGGGGGTTATTTATTTATGAGGCAGTGAGAAATGTTCACATTAGGACTGCTCAGACACTTTTGAAAAGAGGGATTAACTAACACTGCTGCTGACCAGGGAGAGGTAAGTAACTTATTATATATTATAAATGATAACGTGAATGTTAGTATTATTTCTCTACTTTCATATTTCTCTACTGTCATATTCCGTGGCTAATAATAGACCATGACATAATAGCTCCTATTTTCTTTGATTTTTAACTTAGCTCAACTCTAGCTAGTACGTTACTTTGTTACTTGCTTAGCTATAAAACGTGACATGAGAGGTTTGTGATAACTACAGTTTGTTAAGGTACTTTGAAATGCTAATAAGGCATTAAACCATATGCAATTTTAGCCTCTACGTTAGCAGACTGTGTTTCAGACTGTTAAATGTTAGCAAAAGCTAATCTGTTTTGCATTTCTTGTTTTAAACTTACAAAAACATATTTTAGACAAGACAGTTTGAATAAAGTTAGTGCTGTCTCTTATCAGCTGACTCTTTATTTAGCTCTCTGAAGAAAAATTATCAAAAGGCTATCCAACAATGTCACTGCCATGGTTACATTACATGCAAATGCATGGTTTTTTGCACACTTGTCAGAGCCAGACTAGTAAAGCCTAATTGAATTATCTATTACATAGATATAGATATATAGAGAAACCATGTAATCTACTTGGCTACTGAAAACATATCTCGTTATTTAGTGTCATGCAGAAACTGGGATGCCTGCCGAAAATTTACCCGGTATTCATCCGCGTTTTATTAGACACTGTTTACCATTATGCCTACTGAGCTGATTAAAACTTCTCAAAAAAGATCCCAGCGCCAGCAGGAGATAAGGGTGTAGCCCACCCAAATATGGTTCTTGCCTTCCTAATCAAAAGTAGAACTTTTGATGAGGACCACGAATAGTAACTTCTATTGGTTGCGCAATCTACAGTTCACTGTTGGTGATCAGGAACAAACATACACCAGCTCCACCCCTCCCTCTGCAGAGAATGGTCTGGTCCACTCCTGTCCCTGTCCCAGCCGCTCTGCCGGGCTCTGCTTTTAGCGCTGGTCAGCAGGGTTGCCAGGTCCGCGGTTTTTCCAAGGAATTGGGCGGCTTTTTAAGTGTTTACGCGGGTGAGAAAAATTGTCTGCGGGTTGTGCTTGGCTAGGGCTATATATAGTTCACACCGGATCTGACCAAATTTATCAGAATAAAAACTGATTGACAGTGTTTAATCTCCATTTCTTCCCTTCATATATGAAATCAGGGTAAATAAATGCACGTAAGAGAGGCATGATATGAAAAGGACTCACCAAAGCAAGGGGTGATCTACCTGCATAAAAGTAGCCTACTGCTTATCTCCCTTGCGCATCTCTTTCAGAAGTCCCAGCGTGGTTGGTCGGCCTGATCCAGTGTGTATAAAAACCTTTTTGCTTTCCCCGCTCTCAGTTTAACTTAACAATTCTGACATAAATCCAACAAAAAAGCTTCTGGAACACTTTTACCCAGTGAATCTGCAATGCTGTGCGTAACAATGACGTACAGGCCTAAAATTCCACTAACATGCAACACGAGAAAAAACGCTGTCTATTGAACACCCAACCTCATCTTGCTTGAAACAACAGACTATTTTTTTTTTTATCTCGCCTCGGGTCTCTGATGCTTCTATTCAATTAACACGATTGCAGCTATAACTTCTCCTGCCTCCAGAGAGCGTGGCGCAATGAGCTGCGGAGATGTGCCAGCATACGCCTCCCTACCTGCACCAGCTGACTTTTCACTGGGGCATTGAATTTATGTGTAAAATCGTGTGGATGGAAAAAGCAGAAGCCGCATATTTGATCTACACTGTAATATATTCAGGGGAAATAATGAGGGGTAAAACTGGAATGGCGTACCAAGCTACATATTTTACATATTATAAACAGTATGGAGTCAATAGTGCAATGGGTGGAGGAATAGTGCTGGGTGAAAATAAATATAAAATAGTAAACTACATAAGTAAACAGTAGACTACATAAGTTAACAGTGCAATGGAAAAAGTAGTGCAAAGAGTCCAACAGTGCAAGAGTGGAATATTCTGTATGTAAAGTGAGTGCAGTGAGTAGAGTAGTTCAGTTCATAAAACATGTTGGACTGTAACACTTACCGGCTCAAATTGAAACATCCTATAATCATCACCAGTCTGAGACAGACTGCTATATTATGACAGTGCAGGCTTTTATGCAGGAGTTAGCTAACTTAGCTCTGTGAGTTTTCTCTACAGCTATCACTGCCTGCAATTACAGAATGGGACAGATTAGACAGACAAAGACATGGGGTGGGACATGGGGCTCTAAGAAGAAAAACAATAGCATTTAATAATTGATTAACAATAGCAACAGCTCATTTGAGCTGAAATGTAAGACTAAACTTTATGACAGGTTTTATTTCATGTCAATATATCTAGTAATAAAAAAAATTGATAGAATTTGGGATGTCATTGATATTAATCATTATAAGCATAAGGATGTATGCATCTGCGGACAGTAGCAGAGGAAAACAGATGCAGACATCAGGGGAGTTTAAAGGTTTAAGTAAAGCAAATCAAACCAAACCTCTTAACTCCCCTCATGACAAAACATTTTGAAGGTAGATATTTTGATTTATTATTTATTTATTTATTTATTTTAAGAGCAGGAAAGAGGTTTCTGTAAATAACGTGGCAGATGAGACAGCAGGCTACAGCTTTATTCATATAGCCTACAGAATATATAGTGTATAGTGTGGCCACTGATACTGTTATATGTCTTTGACAGGAGGCACGTTTAAAGTCCCCAAAAACCTTTGATAAGCAAGTTTTCATAAAGTCTTTTAAATTAAAAACAGTGGAGCAAATTGACCAAAATTACCGTAGCAAATATTTAAATAAAAATAAAACATTTTAATAGGGGTAAATGATGGCAAAAACATGTAAAAACAAGAACAGACCTCCAAGGATTACATAATTAAATGCAGAGTTGCACTTTATCTTTCCTTTTGGTTGACAGCAGATGATTGAGGAGGACAGACAGGGACACAGACAGAGAACAGTGTTGGAGCAAAGTCTGAGGCAGAACCAGGTGAGACATGGACAGGTAAAGCTCATTCACAACCACAGTCTAATGCCAGGACACATTCTGTTGTTGTGTTGTCTCTTTTTATTGTATTGAGACGTGGGAGAATATATGTCAACCAAGTAGTGCTATCTAAAACCACAGATATTTAGAAGCATACAAAAGTAAAAAATTAGGAGAGTGTACACGCATTAAGACATTTATTAATTATGAAATACTATTTATCATATTAAGGACCAATTTGGACAACCTGCGGCTGTGCTCATTAAGAGCTGTAGTATAAGAAAATATAAGTTTTAATGAACTGAGCTATTGAAAACATTGAATTCAATGTATACCTTACCTGTGTATCTCCATGTCTGTATTCAATGTACTATTTATGTTTGTTTGTATTAGACTTTTAAGGATAAAAGAGAGGACATCACAGAACAGCAGTTCTGCAGGAAAAAAAAATCTTTCTACTTAACAGTCACTTCCTCTATGTCAGATTGGCCAAGAGTATAACAAAAACTACTTTTTTGAACATATTGTGCAGACTTCATGAATGGTGTCTTTTTCTTAATAGATTGAGTTGTTGCCATAATACAAATAGAAATATAGATATAAATGATATTACATCACAGTCTAACAAAGGTGTATACCTTGTCTATTTCTAATAGACTTCTAGGTTTTTTTTTCACACTCTTCCTGGCAGTCCTCACATCCACAAAGGTCTGGTCATCTACAGGAAACAACATCAGCACTGAGAGCAACAGCCCCTCACAGTCAGTGATAGCTGAGCCAACTATTAGTGAATCAACCTGCTCTTATATAACATATCTCTCATTTAATGCTCAAACTACAAGTAATTGATTAATACATCATATTGTAATGTAGCTACAATATAATAATTACCTCAATATAAAATAATGATATTAACAGTGACGTAGTGGAAGGGACAATTAGTACCCAAAAGATATTTTGTCTTTTGTTGCAGATTTTGAGTTTGCTCCTCCAGACCAGAGGAGTGACTAGAGGAGAGAGATCAGAGGAGAGACCAGAGGAGTGTGACCAGAGGAGAGACCAGAGAGACCAGAAGAGAGACCAGAGAGAGACCAGAGGAAAGTGACAGCGAAAGCAGTGCTAAACCCCACAAATCTGCCTCCAGCTTCACACGGGCCACAGTATCAACTTCAGTCCTCCAGCTTGTTTCTGCAGAGAGAATTTGCACGAGATTAGATCAACATCCAATACTGATAATAAATTCTGTCAAGCTTTCAAACAGAAAGGTTGTGCAGTTTTTTTTAAATTAATCTCTTCCGATATATTTATAATAGTAATGATTTAGAGCTAAAGGAATACAAAGGAATGCTTTGTGGATTTTTTTTTCAGCTGTCTCATAATAAAAGTTCTCTTTCGTGTCAAGACTCTCTTCACCTTACATATTCCATATGTACAGAGACTGACAGGTGGTTTGTCCTATAAGACACACCACCTGTGGTGGCCACACATTGATTGGCTGTGTGGGTATATATGCCATATGTAAGCAGCGTGTCTGCTTGGTTTCCTCACAATGTGTCTCACAGAGTCCCTATATGGAATATGTAGGGTGGAGAGAGTCTCGACACGAAAGAGAACGGTTGCTTACGTTGTAACCCAGGTTCTCTAAGAGGAAAGACTCTCTCTCCACTTTAGGCTGCTCGAAAACACGTTCCAATCAAAGTTAATCAATGTGGCTACACATGCGTGGCCAGGGCTGAGGCTGTTGTATTTCTATAACCTTCAATCCCTGCCTCATGTGGAAAACATGTCTGGCTGCAGCACACTCCACCATGTTAACTAACAGAGGATGAGAATAAATAGATTTATTTAACATGTTTTACACAAACAGACATAAAACAATAAATTAATCAGACAAATGTGGTCACAGTAAGATAATAACATTAATTATTAAATTATTTTATATTTACAAGACAGGTAACCACTTAGTGCAAATGAAAGAACCCTTGGTGTGCACTCGAGTGTCTGCTTGGATGTCTTAACAAAACATAACAATAATACATGAGGCTATAGAGCTTTACTTAAATGGTATAAACTCTCTTCAGTTGCTTGCTGTGCTCTAACTATGTGATCTTATCAGACTGTATTGCTAAATGAAAATTAAATGTGAAATAAACCAACCTTTGTGAAAAGTCGTGAAAAACTTTACTTCTTCAGAGCAACTTTCTGCTCAGTGTCACATTCTGGCTTGTACATACGGTTTGCATTGAGAAATTGTCATCTAAAGCAATTTAATTTGCACAAAAAGTTATTTTGACGCATAAGATAACATAAACAAACATAACAAATGCTGCAGTAATAAGGAACCAGTATCTTGACTGAGTAGGAACAACAGACACGCTGGGAACAACAGGAAACATGCAGTGAAGGGGGTGGAGCTTGAAAATTAAAAGGGCCAGGCAGCCAAAACCAAGCGTTTCAGCTGGTATTCAGAAAGAGGGGCAGAAGATAGCCCCATGGGGCTTAATCCATGAGGTTTTCAGATCCAACTCACCACCAGTTGGTGATCAGTTGAAAGCTCATCCCCTCTCTTCACCCGAGTGTCCAAGACATATGACCAAAGGTCAGATGAAACAACCACAAAGTCAATCACTGACCTCCGGCCTAGGGCGTCCTGGTGCTATGTGCACTGATGGATACCCTTATACATGAACATGGTATTGATTGTGGACAGACTGTGACTAGCACAGAAGTCCAATAACAGATCACCGCTCGGGTCATGCCCCTCCAGGTGTCACTGTCGTTACCCATGTGGGCATTGAAGTCCCCAGTAGAATAACTGAGTCCCCAGTAGGAGCGCCTTCCAGCACCCCTACCAGGGACTCCAAAAAGACCGGGTACTCTACACTGCCAATTGGCCAGTAAGCACAAACGACACTGAGAGACCTCTCCCCGACCTTTAGGTAGGTGACCCTCTCATTCACTGGGATAAACTCCAACACCAGAACCCAAGCTGTGCGTGGAGGTGAGCCCAACTATTCATAGTCGGTACCTCTCAACCTCCCGCACAAGCTCAGGCTCCTTCCCCGTCAGCTTACAGTCCCTACTGAGGGTAGTCAGCCCACGAGAGGTCGGCCCCACATCACATGTTCAGGCCCCCTGGGGAGAGGCCTGGCCAGCAGGTGCTAACATTTAAGCCCCAACCCCAGGCCAGGCTCCAGGGTGGGCCCCCCCATGCCGGCCGACGTAACGGTCCTTGTTTTTAAAGTCATCATAAGAGGCTTTGTGAAGAGAACCGCCACCTTACCGTGGTGGAGGGGTTTGAGTACCCGAATGATACTAGGAGCTAAGTTGTCCAATGCAGAAGCTGCATCACTCCATTAGCCAGCACTTGACGTGGCAGCCAGACAGCATTGTTCTTGTGAGACTTTAACCATGCCAACCTCAGTCTGTTTGGCCTATACTCCACAAATATTTAAATTTCTCAACATGAGAAAATAAAACTCTAGACCAAGTCTACTCTAACATTTGACCTAATACTTGCATACAAATCACTCAGCTGCAAAGAAGAAACCATCAATAAAGACAGTCAGAGTATGGACTGAGGAAGCCACCTCAGCCCTGCAAGACTGCTTTGAGGACCCAAACAGGGAGATTTTTGTGGAGGGGCAAGACCTTAAGGGACATACAAACAGTTGTCCTGTACTACATAAACTTTTGGGGACTCGCAGGCCTACAACAAGGCACAGAGGAGCCTCAGGAGGGGAATCAGTGAGGCCAAGTGCAAATACAAACAGTGCATAGAGGAACACTTTAACAGCAACAACTCCAGATCCACGTGGCAGGGTATAAAGACACTTACTGGCTACAGAGACAGCTATATGGCCACAGACACTACGGACCACACACTCCAAGAAACCCTAAACCATTTCTTCTCACGCTTTGATTATCTGCAGGTACAAGATACCAATCCAATCCAATGGTATTTTAATATAGATCATATAAATAAAGACCCTTGTATTTGTCACATGACCCATTATGGAGATGGGGGTTATCATTACATTTTATTGTTATGAGTAGATTTGTCCAAATATAAAGAAAGTAAAGACCAGCTCCTTTACCATTATACAAACATACATATCAACTTAAAAGTTAAAGAGTAAATATATTTTATGTATGTTTTTTTTTTTAGGTTTTTTTTTTTTTTTATGATTCTTGTGGTAGCTGCTATAACCCCTTAGCATTAAACCAAAGAAAAAAAGAATTCATTCTCAGGTGGAAGACACGTTAATAAACCAGCTGATGGATTTTTATGGACTGTAGCTTTACTGTTTTACATGAAAAATTATTAATATGTATTTACTCCAATCACCGGTATCTGATACAGCTTTTTTGTCTGGATTAGGACTAGTTTTCCATCTGAGTATCAGATCTGTGCATCCCTTGTGTTTTGAGAGACTCTCAAACAACAAAGCTGCAATCCCTGCTGACCTAGACGAACACCAATTTGCATACAGAGCAAAAAGGTCGACAGAGGATGTAGTCCTCACAGCACTTTCACACCTGAACAAGAACAACACCTATGTTTGTGGATTTCAGCTCTGCTTTTAGAACAGAGCTTTATAACTCACAGACTGTTCCAAAATCTGAGCAACAACGCCTTGGGCAGTTGACTGTACTTCTGAATCCTGGACTTTCTGAGTAACAGGCCCCAGAAGGTCTGGAGGGATGTGTCCTCAACCCCCTTCTCTACTTCCTTTTTACACATGATTCCTCCCCCAATCACCCACCAACATTATTGTCAGATTTCTGACGACACCACTGTAGGAGGACTGATCTTAATTAAACAGCTGAAAAGCCAAGGACTTTAGGAAATTGAAAGCAGTCACAGTCAGCACTCTGCCCTCTTTATATTGGGTGAGGAGCTAGAGATGGTGGATAGCTTCAAGTTCCTTGGTGTACACATTTCAGCCGACTTTACCTGGACCACACACATCTCTCATGAGGTGGGGAATGCCCAACAAAGACTGTACTTTCTCCAGCACGCTCACCTCCCTAATCTTCTACAGGTCAGCTGTAGAGAGCAGCCAGACTTGCTGTACTGTGTGGTTCAGCAGCTGCACAGGAACAGGAAGACCTGTTACAGATGGTAAAGGCAGCAAAATGGACTGTAGGCTCATCACTATCTGCCCTCATAGACATTTAAACTGACTCCAGAAAAAGCCAGTCACATCTCTTACACAATACTCCATTATATTATATAATATAAACTAAAATAACATATGTGTTCTTTAATTAAGGCCATTTCAAGAGAGCTGCTAAACTGTATTTCATTTCATGTTAAAGTCTACCTTTAATTAAGCCAGTCTGATCTTCTGTGTTTAAGAGAGAGATGGGTGTGTAAGAAGCACAAATGGCCAGGGCTTTACCTTTTTTACAATCAGAGTAATATAGGCCTCAGTAAAGAACACCTGTCTTGCAAGAGTCTGAGAGAACCATGCACAGTAATGGTGAGAGCAATGGGGAGAGTTTTCCAAAAACCGATCCAGACCTTGAAATTTCTTTCAGTTCACGGAACTGATGGCTGCAACTATTTCTGCAGCTATTTGGGTAAGTCAAGAGTTACACTAGGGTTTGCATGGGACTCTAAGCATAAAGCTGAGTGTAGAAATCACTGAAGGCTTCATTTATCTTTAAAGGGTCAGCAGTGACTATGTTTTGCCTTAAAGCCTTTAAAAGTAGTTGCTCAAAACATTTTGAGATGAGCAAGTAAAATCTGGTCTTCTACTAATTTCTTATATAGGTCTGAGCATTTGGTTGGGGCATATACGATGTGGCGGACGAGCTTCCAGTGTCCAGTGTTCCCCCTGCGAGTTGTTTCATACAAGCAGTATAAGTTATAACCCTGCAGGTAAGCTTTAAGTGCATCCCATAGAGTTTAATAGGAGATATCTGGGGTTATGTTGGTTTTCATAAGGAAAGGTATATCTTTCTCTATGAACATTGTAAATTCTACCACTGCCTACTCGCCAGAGGAAAGCCAGAAACAGGGACATGATCAGACATGACAATGCTTTGATGGTTGCAAGAATAAATAAAGGGGAGAAGCAGAGAGTCACTAAAATAAAATCAAAACCACATTGAAACATGAGACATTAAAACAAACTAATACTGTAAAAGCGCCAGACGTCACTTATGCCAAAGTCTGAGAGGAAGTCATGAATAACACTGGCCATCCCTGGTCCAACAGTTAACGTCACCTCTGTATAAGTATAAGGGAGTGTACATTTACGTCTGGTAGTATTAAAAACAATTGGGTCATCTATATTGGGGGCATTTCTGTCTTTGAGAGTTAATTCACTTTCTGACTCCAGTGGCTCTTTTTTTTTTTTTTTTTTTAAACTTACCTTTGTTTTTTGCTAACCTTCTTCTTGTGCCCAGACCCTGCCTGCCTGCTCTCCTGCCACCACAACTAATTACCCGCTTTAGCCAGACAATGCAGCAAGCCTTCAACTCTGCTTTGGTTTCAATAAACTGTTTGAACTACTTACCTGTAGTGTTCTGCTTTTGGGTCCAACTCAGAGCTGTGACACAGCCATTATTTCCTTTTACTGTGCTTGTTGGTCCAGCAATCCTCCACAATAGAAATTTAATGACTGGATGATTCAAAACTTCCTGCAGCTTAAAGGTTCAAAAACTGAAGCCATTTTGATCAGCACCCCTCACCAGCTTCACTCCTCCCCCATCACCTCTATATCATTCTTCAGCCACAACATTCCCCTCTGCCCCTCCTTTACTAACCTGGGGGTCAAATTTGATCCCAGCCTCACTTTTGACAACCATGTCAATCTCATCTGCAAAACCTTTTTTCCAGCTATACCCGTCCCTTTCACCCCCCACTGCAGAGAAGCTTTTCCACGCCTTTGTCTCCTCCAGACTCCTCCTTTGCCTCATCGGGATTCCTGACAGGAGCATCCAAAAGCTTCAGTAAGTACAAAATAGCGCTGCCAGGATCCTGATGAGGGTGCAGAAATAAAAGCACCCCCCCCCCACCCACCCCATCCTCCACACACTTCACTGGCTTCCCATTCCCCTCCTTACTAAGTTCAATTTCTAATCCAGACCCATCACTGTCTTAACGGTGACACCCCAACTTACCTCACAGAAATCCTCCTCACCACCAGCCCCACCACCCCCCAGAACTCGGTTGGCCAAATGCACTGTCTGCACGCTTCCAGGACAAAGCTGAAGACGATGGGTGACAGGGCCTTTTAGCCCGCTGCCCCATGTCTGTGAAATGCCCAGCCCAACCACCTCAGGGCTCCACAGACGGTGTATGCTTTTAAAAAAGGACTAAAAACCTTCCTTTTTAGAAAAACGTATATTGCCTAGGCTGCTTTTTTTTAAAGATTATTTTAAACTGTTGTAATTTGCTATTTATTTTATTGTGACTGTGTACTGTTTCTAAACTGTTTCAAAATGCAATATAAATAAAATGTATTATATTATTTATATTTATATTATTTCACAGTGTGGTGAACACTATTTTGGGTATAAAAATGGATCATGTGAAAGAAATTGATTGTATTCTTGCTGTCCCTCCGTCAGCAGTTGCAGGCGAGAGGATTCCACTTTCAGCAGCAGCTAGCACTCAGGAGAGATGTTCATGATTGTAGTATCTATTTATATAACTATTTAACTTTTTTTTTAACAGGAGGGGGCTTTGGTCCGCCTGTGGCCTACCTTGGGAGCGATCCCAGTCTCATGTTTAAATTGCTGACTGAATCTTGATGTCTTCTTTACAATACTGTGGGAGTTCAGTCGATTTAACTTGTCTTTGATGCTCAGATTCTCTGTCTTCTTGTATTTATCTGCTACAAAACAATAGTTATTGTATATAGTTAATCTCAAAAGATCCCTTTATACGATTTTGAGTTTGTGGTGATCACTGATCTTACCGACTTCTCGAAATCTCTTGTATTCATTGATGCGACAGTTGAGGCTAACAGCAAAGTGTGCAGTGTGCTCCAGCAGGATGTAGGCTGGGTGGGTCTGCTCTGTATGCTTCTGTATGGTCTGCAGGAGGAGAGGGTAGCGGGCCATTCGTTGAACAGGCATTACCAAGAAGAAAGTCAGAGATGTTGCGTTAACCTCAGGCCTGGAAAGACACAAAGCCACACACACACACACACACATCATCATTTCTCAACACCAAAACTACATGCTTATTTGAATAATCACGAGGGGCCGGTATTTCAAAACTGTAATCCAGATCAGAATGTTTGGGATAACCAAATCCCCCTGCCTGATCAACCTAATCTATCTCGGTATTTCAAAACTCTACACATCAGAGTGATTCTTATACTAGATATTCAAATAATAAATTGGGATGTCCAAATCTGGATTTCAGGGTTGGGTGATACTGAAACTTTTGGTATCAATCCGATACCAAGTAAATACAGGGCTAGTATTGCCGATACCGATATTGATACCGATACTTTGTCTTTTAAATTTCATGATCATGCACGGTAGCAGTGATGGTGCGTTCTTAGACCAGTTGAAGGGCAATCATTATATTGATTTAACAAACTACTTAAATCAGCACAAAGTCAAAAGAGGAGCGTGGAGAAGTAAAATATAGCCGTAGTCGTGCTAACGCGAGCTAACACTGCTCCACTGACTTCTGTGTTAGTTAGCAAACAAGCTAGTGTCAAACTTTAAAAAGTAATGTTTCTTAAAAATGTATCTGCAACGCGTCACGTTTTGATTTTAAAAAGTATAGCGCCCAGTTTAATGACTAAGCGCTGGTATTTTTACGTGCTACTGTCCAGTACCGCCGCTCCCTATATGCAGAGTGGACCATCCCAGTTGCTGAAAAGAAAAAAAAAACCAAAAAACTTTTGCTTTGTATTAATGTTAAGATTACATAAATAAAATAAATACATAAACATGAATTTATATATTATAAAAAATGCATTTTACGGTGCACGCAGTAGGCACTACTGCAAATGTTCCCAGTTTTAACAGCTTTTGTTTTATGTACACACCCTCGAGGAAAACCACTCCACATCCACGTTTATGGATTCAGCACTTACCATCTACATTCAAACACACCAATGTTGGAGAATTTTGGATCTATTGTACAGTTATGATGCCCTGAACCTTGGTCTCTGTCAACAGATAGACTCAGACATCGGTAGGATAACATGTCTCCAACCTCGAGCCCTATCAATTGAATAACAACTCTTTTGTTATGGCATTGTTTGCGCACTGACCATCTCTTAGGCTTTATAATCTCAGTCCTATGAAAGCATGGCCAGACTTCAATGTTCAATACTAAGCTGTGTTAACTGTTCAACTGTCTCAGGGCCAGTATTTCTGCTTAAAGAGTAACTCAACCCCTTAACTCCACCCACAGACGAAATTTGAAAAGTCTTGGAAAAGTGGGCAGAGCCCAGCAGAGACAGAGGGTACGAGCTGAGGGCGAGGCTAAGTGAGGGGCATGTACCTGAGACCCACAGTGACTGACTGATTGACAGATGTCAGATTGGCACAAGTATCTTTGCGACGGAGCGGTCCCTCTTTATTCTCCTCTTTCACCTGAGCTGGAGGGCTTTGGTTTCTCTGTGGACACCAGCCTGAGCCAGAACAATTCAAAGCCCAGTCTCAGCTCGAAGCACGGACTGATGAGGCATTTTTACAGAAAACGGGTGCCGTGATGGTAGAGTAACTTTGTCTGCAGTGCTCCGCTCAGACTAAGGCTGCATTTATGTGAACTTGTATTTAACAGCATTAAGACTTTGTTAAAAAAAAAAAAGAGAGAGAAAAGAAGGTAACGTTAAACCTGACTTGTTTGTAGCGTTTAATGCTAATATGCCCGGCTGATTTACTCAGTAATCATTGAGACATGAATAAAAATCAACGGTAACACTCCGTCTTTAGGAGTTAAAAACACATGACATCAACAAACTAAGAACAACACATCGATTACTCTGCAACGGCGCTGTGTGTGAGCACTTGAACACATCATAAACTACGGTAGACTGGGCTTGTTCTTCTAAACTACTTACGACATGAACAGAGCAAAATAACAGACAGGAGCAAGTGGCAGCGTGACCCAAAATATGTGTCTCAGCTGATCTAAAAATGAGTGAATCTATCTCTAAACTACTAATCCGTGCGTGTGTCGCTCTGTGTGACCGTGTTCAGTCGCTGCAGTGACTTAGTTCTGACAGAGACCACCTCTGGAGGCGTGAGCTTGTACTGAGGGCTGTCCCGCAGGTGTGGTTACCTGCTACAAAGGTGTGGTTAACGTACATCATGACGTCATCATGATCAGGAAGTACGGTCGGCAGCGTTTAACCTGAGGAGGGCAGCACTCATGCGGTTTTACATGTGTTTTATACCATATTTATGAAATTAGACGGGTTTTTCAAATTTTGTCAAAAATAGGAATATAAATTATGAACTATACTGTATGAACTGTACTTACTAAAGCCCAATTTATACACACCATCAGCTAAAAAAAGTTGTTTTAGGGTTGAGTTACTCTTTAAGAAGAGCAGCTCTCCAGCCACTCTTCACCAGTTTGTTTAACTACTAACATTGTTAGTCACAGCACTTGGCTCTAGGAAACTGTTCCTGGTATTTTTGCTAAACCCTATTTTTCTTGTGTCCAGACTCTGCCTGAGTAAAGAGACAGGAAAAGAATAATAATAATAATAATAATAATAATAATAATAATAATAATATTGATCATACTAATATCTTTGCAAACAGGTTCTCTAAAAGTTGCTAAACAACTTTTTATAATGGGTGCACAGAAAGTGCTGGAAGGTGTTACAAAATAAAATGACATTATTTTTGAAGATTTTTGTCGCGGACAACTATAAACCTGGATTTTTTTCACTTATTCATCACCTGTAGTTCATTATGATGTGTTATATTTTGAGAGTTGATGCTGCTCTGATTGTTGTTTACAGGATCCAAAGAGCTCCAGTTTACAGTTGTAATTTTCTTTAGGGTTTCATTAATTGAACAATTCAAAACATAATACAATACTTTTCTTTTAAGCATTTAAACAAAAAGTAAAATATAAAAAAATAATATAAATAAAAACAATTAAGCAGTGAGACAACTAGAACAAAAGAAAATAATTAAATGTTTAATAAATAGGCATAAAATTCATCCATGGGAAATGCTTTGTGAAGTATGAGACCTTTTGTGACCTAAAAGATTCAGACTTGACGAGAGATGATGTTGTGTTAAAAGTATTACTTGATTCAATGTGTCAGTATTTAGTGGGTATCTTGTAGTTCTCTGTAGTCAGCTATAGAGTTATTCTTTTGTGTTATACTTGGTCTATGAAATATGAACATAGATGCTGTTTTTGAAATATTGGAAGTTAGTGTTTTTGAATGCATTGTCTTCTGGTTCACATTGGCCATTCATTTTTCTCTCCTCATACTGGGAAAAACGTTTCACAGTTTGAGAGTTTACATTGACCCAGATGGCAACAGCATTTGGAATCGTGATATTCTGTTAAACAATAATGCTGCTCTTAACAATTGATAAAAGTGTCTCCTTAATATCTTAGACGAGTGTTATCAAAAGAGAGCAAGGGCACAAGCAACAAAATCATTGTTTATAAAAAATATAATTCCCTGACCAAGACACGTCACTGTGACCGAATATGATGCACCAATACTTAAATAAATGCTCATGAGAGTTTAACATTAATTTAGTTTTCATTATTTGTTACTATTTATCTTGGCAGTGAGTCCTGTGGGACTTGTCTTTGAATCAAACCAGTTAAACATCAATTACAGAGGTTTTCAGTTTTTATAGTTGTAACATAGTTATGTATTAGTTTCTAAAGTGGTATAACCCAATGAATTGTGTTTTCAGGCTGATCTTTGCGAAATAATGCAAAAATTACTTTGGTGCTAAATGGTTAAAAGTTAACCAGTTAAGTTACTATGGTCTTCTCCTAAAGTCTCTGAATATAGATACTAATCCTCTTTAGTACCTATAAAAGTACTTTACTTCTTTTGGACTCTACAACTGCAGACTCTTGACAACTGATAAAGGACTGTGACTGTCTTCTGTGATAACTGTGAGTGAAAATGAGACCTGTTGATAGCCTAGTGTTTCTGGGAGGATAGTTACTTCGGGTGCTTTGCTGGTTGTTTCCACTGCTCCAACACTGAACTGAACCTGCCTGGCTGTGGCATTGTTTTGTCTTCTGAGACTTATCTGGGAACATGGCTGCCTGCTCTTTATCGTCTCTGAGAAACATGAGACTAACACTGGCTGAAGCACCCACAACAAATAAAGCACATTTCTGACTGGTCTTAAAGCTGCACTTTGTGGACTTGGCTCCTCCACACTGTCTGCATGTCAAATAGACTGAATCTATGCCACTAGTGCTGCTGCTGCTCAAAGGTCATCACAACATGAAATGTTCTGTTGCTGCACGAGGGGTGCTGCTCGCCTGGGACACACAGTGCTGACACTGGCTCTCAACTCCACTCCTAGACTCTGACATTTACTTTTAACTACTTTGTTTTTATTTCTGGATTTTATTTTTATTTTTTAAACAGTTTCTATTACATACATTCAACTATTGAGTTGTGTATCTTTCTAGTTTAGAGCAAGGTCTGCAATGACACCATTCTATTCAATTCCACCAAATGTCTAATAATAAGTAGACAAACTAATCTGTAGACAATTAGGCGGTTGCAATACATGCTGCAACCACCTATAGCTCTCATGTGTCTTTATTATTATTATTACACCGTTTTTCTGTGAATTTGAACTGAATTTCGTTGTTCAAACTTTAAAACGTGTCTAAATTCTGGGACATTTATGGTATTATGTTTGGTTTTATAGTTTTTACAATTTTTTTTTCTGCCAATTTCTTTTGCAAATTTGAGTTTAATTCTGCAAATTTCATCTGCTTTGAAGATGACGAATTCCATTCGGCTCGGGGCTGATTAGAAAATTCCCTATCAACAAGAAATTTACAAGCTTCTGCTACAATACATAAACAACTGAACTTAATGAGTGTGTCTCTTAAAATAGCCATAAGGATTGTAAACTATATTTTTAAAGAAAAGGCTATCTGTCAGCAATTAAAAGTTGTATAAGAGGAAGGTTTAAGGACCGCAGAGAAAATCATCTTAGTCACCTAAGTTGTGCTGTTTGATTGGTGTTTTGTGTTTATTTGGCGCTATGGAGCTCCTATGGAGCTTGTTGATCCAAGTCTAAAGAACGAAGGGAAGTTTATTCCACTGACAGTGCTGTGCTGTATTGAGCTCTGTGTGTGTTCATAGTTTTTAATGCTGTGTTGTAGTTGGGTGTGTTTCAGGTCTGACAGGAGACAGTCCAGTTAACGCCAGGCGTGATGTCTGTGGTGAGGTCTGGAGCTAAAGTACTTGACTGTGGTTTTATCATCTGAGGAGGTGGGTCTGCTGTTGAGATTAGGGCTCTTAAATAATTCATGTGTTAATTTACTGGTAATGATCATCCAAAATGTAATGGAAATACATGCAGAAGAAGGAATCACAAGAGTCAAGGACAAAAGGACACTCTTATGACTCCAAGTGTAGCCCCAAATTTTTTCTTCCTGTGTGGCTCAGGTGTAACAGGGGTGGTTTGGACCCAAAAGCAGCACACAAAAGAATGGGAACTGTTGGTAATGACCTTTATTGTCACAATAGCAAACAAGGAGCCGAGCAGTAAGAGTCACTACGGGGTACTGGTCTCTCTTCAGGCCGAAAACACAGTCTCTATAGCACGGGGAAGGGGTGAGGAACGAGTTCGGTTCCCCGGCCGCGTGGAGTGAAAGAGAGGAGCTTACTGTGGTCGCCGGAGCCGTAGCGAGGAGTCCGCAGCCCGTAGAGTCAGCCGGCCGTGCGGAGGTGCAGATGAGGGAAGAGCAGAGGAGCGGTCCGTGACAATCGGGGGGGTAAAACTCATCCGAGAAGTCCATCTCAGCCTCCTCCATCTCAAGCCCCCCTGCGGACGGCCCCTCTCCCTCTTCTACCTCGGAGGAAGACCGAGTCCCAACATTGGCGCCCCCACCAGCAGTGGAGCCCCTGGAGGGCTGATCATGTTGGCAGCGATGAAACTCTCGGACGAGCTGAGCATCCAGGATGTGACGAGCGGGGACCCACGACCTCTCCTCCGGACCATATCCCTCCCAGTCGACTACGTACTGAAGACCCCTCCCAACCTCAGAACCGTGAAGGCGGGGGACCCGTCGATGATCCGAGGAGGAGGTGGTGGTCGAGAGGCAGGCATAAGCGGGCTCTCCCGAAAAGGCTTGATCTTCGAGACGTGGAAGGTCGGGTGGATCCGCATGGAACGGGGCAGCTGGAGCCTGACCGCCACAGGGTTGATAATCTTCGCGATGGGAAACGGTCCGATGAACTTGGGAGCCAGTTTCCTGGACTCCACCCTCAGTGGCAGGTCCCGGGTTGACAACCACACCTTCTGGCCCACCTGGTAAGGGGGAGCCTTATGTTGGTTGCAGACTGGGCAGGCGTTAACAAACTCCCTGGTGTCTTCCTCAAGCGTGGACCACCAGAACCGTCGCTGCAGGACCTCTATCGTTCACTGGATTCTGGGGTGACAGGTGAGCCGGGAACTGTGGGCCCACTGCAGGACGTCTGATCTTAAGTCCTGGGGAACGAACAGCTTGTCCTGGAGACAGGAACTGGGTCCCGGTTGGTTCACCAGGGCGGCCTTCACCCGCTCCTCCACCCCCCAGGTGAGTGTGGGTAGCAGACGTGTACCAGGAAGAATGGTGTCCGGACTACAGGTGCTCTCCTCACCAACTAAGAACTGGCGTGACAGGGCGTCAGGTTTAAACTTGCGGGAACCTGGCCGGTGGGGAGGCAGAGAGGTGGCCCTCACCCTACTGAACACCTCACAGAAGTCGTAGTAGTTGGCGGGCACTTTGGAATGGTCGGAGGCCAAACAGGTACTGGAGGCTGGTGGGAGTGTGTCCACCTCCCTGAGGCAGACCTGATGACAGGAGGGGCTCCAACCCAGGATGGACTCCGGAGACCAGTCTCTGTGGGGGTTATGGCGACGAAGCCAGGGGTTGCCGGGGATCACAGGAAGGTTGGGAGACCTCAGGACGTGAAACTGAATAGTCTCATGATGGGTGCCAGACAGGGGCATGGGGATGGGCGTGGTCTGATGAGTGACAGTACCCAGGAGATGACCGTCTAGAGCGCTGGCCAGCACCGGGCTGGACAAAGGGACCTGATGGATGTCCAGTTGGAGGACCAGCTCCTCATCAATCAGGTTGACGTCGCCCCAGAGTCAATGAAGGCGGCGAGGGTATGAGAGCCCCCCACCAACAGGAACTGGACGTGAAACAAAGGTCTCGAGTTAGGGGCAATGACCCGGGTCCTGCTCAGCACGATGCCCCTCTTCACTGCTGAGCCCTCCCCTTTTACCGGACAGCGGGAAATGAAGTGTCCGGCCTGACCGCAGTAGAGGCAGAGATTCCCTCGGCGTCATCTGTCACGCTCCTCTGGCGTCAGGCTGGTGCGCCTCACCTGCATGGGTTCCCCCTCCCCGGGGGTGGGTCCTGCGAGAGGGTCAGGGGGCAGCTGGTGACCCACGCAGGCGGGTGGACAGCCGACGCTCCACTCCCTCCCGGCATAACTCCCTTCTCCTTGCCTGTATGCGTCTGTCCAGCCATGAAGTCAGCTCGATCAGTCCGTCGAGGGAAGCTGGGAGGTCAAACGAAGCCAGCTCATCCTTGATGTAGGGTGCCAGTCCGTTGAGGAATGCATCACACTGGGCCGCTGAATTCCAGTTGCTGAGTCGGGCCTGTGTGCGAAAGTCGATAGCGTAATCGTCTACTGTCCGATTTCCCTGCCTCTGGCTCATGAGTCCACCACTGACATCTGGACCCAGAGAAACGGGTCCAAAAACCTTGCGAAGCTCCTCGGAGAAGGCCTGGAATGAGGAGCAGGCTGGCGTGCCCCTCTCCCACTCTGCTGTTCCCCACAGACGTGCCCTGCCGGAGAGGTGGTTAATGGCGAAGGCGACCCTCGCTGCCTCTGAAGTGAAGGTATGAGGCTGCAGGGCAAACAGGATGGAGCAGTTGGTCAAGAATGGATTACAGTCCTCTGGATCCCCAGAGTAACGCTCTGGCGCCCCCACCCGGGGCTCTGGTGCAGTGCTGGCAGATAATCCCGGGGCTGGAGCTGAGGCGGAAGCGGCTTGCTGAGACATGGTGGCCGCTAACTGTTGTACCTGGGTGGCTAGCGAGGTTAGCGCCTGCTCCAGAGCCGAAGCAGAATTTCGAGCCTCCGCCGCGTTGGAGGCTAACTGGGCCTCGTGCTGTTGTAGCATTCCTTCTACCCGAGCTAAGCGAGCCTGGGGAGAGGAGGTGTCTGCTGGGTCCATATTTGGCCAGATTGTTCTGTAACAGGGGTGGTTTGGACCCAAAAGCAGCACACAAAAGAATGGGAACCATTGGTAATGACCTTTATTGTCACAATAGCAAACAAGGAGCCGAGCAGTAAGAGTCACTACGGGGTACTGGTCTCTCTTCAGGCCAAAAGCCCGCACACAGTCTCTATAGCACGGGGAAGGGGTGAGGAACGAGTTCGGTTCCCCAGGTGCGTGGAGTGAAAGAAAGGAGCTTACTGTGGTCGCCGGAGCCGTAGCGAGGAGTCCGCAGCCCGTAGAGTCAGCCAGCTGTGCGGAGGTGCAGACGAGGGAAGAGCAGAGGAGCGGTCCGTGACAATCGGGTGGGTCAAAACCGGAGTAGCAGTCCGAGAAAACAGAGGCGCCGACGGGGAGCAGGCAGGGGGTGAGTCGAGGCCAGGCGGAAGAGTCGTAAGGGAGAGCAGGACGATGACAGGGACGCCGAGGCAGAGAGCGCGTGGTCAGAGACGGAAAGCAGGTAAGTTTACCGGGAGGCAGGCGAGGAGAGCAGGTCGGGAACAGATGAGGTCGGCAACAGGAGATCAGGTAGGAGAAGAACGCTGTAGAGTCGTGCATACTGCAGAGGAACAATCTGGCAGCGTGTGTGTGAACAGGTGAGTCTTACATACAGGGCTGATTAGCAGATGAGCTGCAGCTGCAGCAGCAGGTGAGTGAGGAGGGGTGAACCGGTGGGAGTGGCTGGCAGGTAGAGAGGGGCAGAGGTGAGAGAGTACTGGGGCAGAGAAATAGGAGGAGAGCCAGGGAAGATAACAACTGTGACATCAGGTGCACATGATCCTCACATGAACAAAAAAGAGGTGGGAGCAAGAGAAGAGAATCCTGGGTGGTTCTTAGTCAAGACAATTATTATTATGACTCTTTTTAATAAAAATATATTTAAAGTATATAAATGTTAAACTAATTACAAAGAATAATCAAAGTGGTAAAGTTCTTTTCAGAATAAAGAAATTCAGAATAAACAACACAAGATTTAGTTTAAACTAAATATTACTGTTTCTGAAACCAAAAGATAAGGAAAGTGCTAGGGAGAAGAGAAGAACAAAAGCTCAGTTGTTCCTGAGGAGGGCTGGAAAACTTTTTCACTAATCGATACTAACACCTAACTCGTAACAATGACTCTCTGAGACCTCAGATTTAAGAGCAACATGGAAACTGGAAAAAGGGAAACTTCAACAACTAGCACTTTTGGTTTGTAATACATGAGCTGTTCTAACCTAATTATTTTCTATGGTGGTGAACAATCTTTTCAACAGACATTTCACCAACAGGGTCCCACTCTGGAACATTTGCATTGGAGATCAATACCAGCAGCCACTTACACAGGCTTGAATTGACAACGTAAGATCTAATAATTGCGCTCTACCGACCAGAGACTGTTTATGTTTACAGGCAAACACCAAAAAGATAAGGTTCCCGTTGGGATTAGTCCAATCCAGAATTCAGATATTCACCTGGGATGAACACCAGTATCCTTTTGAAAAATTGCTTAATATCTGAATTGCTAAGTTGAATTAAAATTGCATAAAGTCTTAATGCAAGATTTAAGACTTTCAATATCCATATTGCACTATGTAATCACTTTATATTTTAATGTCTATATTGCTTATTACTTTTTCGTTGTATATTTTATAGATTTACATTTTATATTTCTTTAGTTCTGTGTTACATTTTCTTTGTAATATCTTGTGAGCTGTGTAATATCTATTTTGATATTGGTTGCAGGTAAAACAAAAACAAACAAGGATTTTACTGTGCATTTGGTAAATAAATCTTATCCATCTAGAAGAAAATAGGTAGTAATGTAGATAAATGTTTGGCATGGTAATAATTTTCTGTCCACAGGTCCAAGACACAAAAAATTTAAAGTAAAAGTAAAAAGTATTTTTGTCATTCTCTAGAACCTTTTAGTGTTGTGAATATGAAGTGTGTAATGGTGCCTGAACAAGATGCTGTTGGTGAATATGACAAAGTGGACTGAGCCCAGTTTCGTTGTCCCATTGGTTGCTTTATCATGTCCTATGTTATCACTATTTCAGTTATCTTTAATGTTTCTATTAAATAACAATACTGTCCTTTAAAATAATTTTTCTGGGTTTGTTTAACAATTGTTTAGTTTGCTTAAGTTAAACACACATACACATTGAGTTTAAATTTGTTTATTGGTAAAACATCTTACCTGAACCACCACATGGTTGGAACAAAGGGAAGGCGGGCCTGTGGCAGCCCTTTTTGAAACCTTGGTGACATCAGCAGTGATGTCACGGGTCAAACCATGTGGCAAAGGAAACTGTGTGTCAAGATGAGAGGTTTATTATGTATTTATGTTATTGGGTGTATGGGTTTACTTTTTTGTTTGTGTTGAGAGTATGGGGGAGTGATATGTGACTGGTGGGATGCGGGGGATCTGGACTTACATGCTTATCTGAAGTGGCATATACCTGGAGGATGAAATGAATTGGTCAGGAGGAGTGTCCCGGGAAATTAAAAAGGTATTTAAGGCAGTGTGGGAAGAGCTGTAAAGAAAAAGGGAGAACTACCAAGGAGCCAGGTGCACGTGGCTTAGTTTATGTTTACTCTAAGGTGTTAGGTTTGGTTAAGAAATGTTTACAGTTTCTTTTGTAAATGTGTATATTTTGTTTGGAGCTCCACGAGGCACTTGGTGAATAAAAGGTTGGTGAAAAAGAACATTTGAGTCTGCCTCCTGCTTTTGACCACTTGGCCAGCTTCCCCACAGTGAATAACACACAACCAACTACATGTGTTTAATGCTGATGCTAGTGACTGGCTGAAATTTAGCAGTTATTTAAAGGCTACATGTAGTAGGTATTAAGTGTTAATTAACTAATAAATACTCATATTTAATCTAGAAGGGCATACAAATTTGCACTTGGACATTAATCCTCACCTGTGTAGTAAGTGTGGTAAGTTATCTCATATATTTCCACGCTAATGTGTTTACTGTTGCTGCCTATACATTTCACATCATGTACACAATGTCATTTTGTTGTTTCAAAATATCTTAACTGGTTTTGAGTTTCCTCTCATCTGCAACTGTTATCAATATATGCACACAGTTTTAATGACTTCACTTGGGGGAGTGTCAATGGTTCAGAAGTGGTTAGAAATAAATCTACAGCAACTAGTGAGTAAAAGTAAAATTTGTAATTAACTATTACCAAACAGTACTACACATGTAGAAAAAATAATAATAAAAGCTACCTGGTTACCAAAAACAATATTAAGCTGAATGTATCTCTGTTTCCAGGGGGCAGGAGCGGACCTTTCATGAACTTGGAAAGGTGCAGGTCCTGCTCCCTGACAGTCTGCAGGGGTGTGGAGGATTACAGTCCCATACGACCAGCCTTACAGTACATGCCTTTTAGATTATTTTTATTCTAAGATAAAGGATTTAAAGATAGCGGCCTCACACACCCCATTAATGTGTAAACTTACTGCTGCAGACAAAGTAACCTATGATACAGAATTACAAGTATATAGTACTTGTAAGTAAATACTAGACATTCCACTTGCTACTCAAAGAGGAACATGTATAGTAATTTGAACTAATGCTGCTCTTATGTTTCTGTGGAAACTGCATTGGAGGTGTGGATTATGTTTTGTGTATTTTACCGTTGCATTCAGAGCATAGGGAGATGGATCAGGTACATTCCATATAGCTGAAGTTTTACTTATTGATAACATAAGTAAAACTTAATATTGTATTTAACTATGTAACTATGCAGCTGCACATAGTCGGTGTTATGTGTCTTGTTTTTGTCTACACTGTCTCGTCATTCTCTGCACCTTTGTTGGATGTTTAGTTTAAAAATTTTGCACTTTAGTTTAGCTTTATGTTGTCTGTGTCATCCTTTGTCATACTTTGTTTTTGTATGTGTAGCACCTCAGGAGGAACGTTGTTTCATTGCACAATGTACTGCATCAGCTATATATGGTTGAAGTGACAATAAAGCTTTCTTTGACTTTGACTTTGAAGGTGTGTCTTAAAATGTGGTAAAATTGCAATAGTGTTTATTACGGATAAAATAAAATAAATTAACTTAGGCATAGAGAATAAGCAAAACTTTCAGGTCTAAAAATAATGTAAATAATAAAAGTAGTTGTTTTATAATATGTGCTTTAAATAGCCTATGAAATAACACAAAGGAGAAAACTACAGAGTAAAGCAACATCTAAGTCCTGACAGTTATGTTTCTTAATATCAAAGAAATAATTGCTGTTATATGTAGACGTGAATACAAATAAAGAAAATAAAGGAGAAAAGTGAATGCATTGTGATCATGTAACATATGTTGTTTATCAATTGGTACTGCTATTACTGTGTGAAGCTTATGTACGCATTAAAGAAGTCCTCTCTGTAATTCGTGTAACACCGATGCATTTGTGATTGTGAAATGCACAATTATGGCCTTAAAAGGAGTTAAATGTAACAATGTCTATAAATGAGATATGGGTAAAGAATATTTTTCATAGTACAGTTTATGATGAATTCAACTGTGTTTGAAGACGATTGTTTTCACCTGAAGAGCCTAAACAAAATGGATTCACTTGGAGATCAATTAGGTAACTTGTTGTATCGGGCATAATAACCCTATGTTACGACAAGGTTAGGCATGAGTGTGCACCCATGACCTTTAGAGCCCACTTGAACAAACACACTTGGATACTTCTCCACTGCAAACGTTGGACATGCCACATGGACTCTGTGCCCCTGCCAATGCCCCTGGATCCTTGTCCCCTTTTCACAGTGAACACTTGCTTACCCCTCCTTGTACGACCAAATAGATATTTGCCTTTGCCCCCACATTACCCTGTCCCACTGCACTAAGGCAGTCTCACTGCTCAGTGTGAAGAAATGGACTGTTCTTTAATTAATAACTCAATTGCATCAAGACTTTCTGATCATTTTAAGGTAATTGTTTCTGAAGATGTTGTAAGCTTCCCAATGTGAATCATTTGTATTGAAATAGTGAAATTACTTTATTATTGCAGGAGAACTAATTAGCTGCTGGCCATCTTTTACTATCCCCTGCACCAATTACTGGGGGTAGACGTTTGGTGATCAGTGCCCATCACACCATACTTCTGAAGCGTTAGATGCATGTGTTTTTGCTAGAAACAATATTCATTCATATTGGGTGATTGGTGACTAATGAGATGCATGTCTCAGCACTTTAGGGGTCCCTGGGGTTGGGGTCATTTAAATCCATTAATACAGCCCATAATACTGTAATACCGTTTTACACTGGTAATTGCTATTTGCTATTATGTCATGGAAGTGAACATGGATTTATTGATGATTTGTGTTGATTAAATGTAATGGTGTGAGTATGCTTTCATGGTAAAATTCTCTTTAGGTGTTGATTTAAGTTTAAAACCACTTGTAAAGGGTTTAAAGAGGAAGGATCTGTTGGAGAATTTTGGATCTATGATCGATGATGCCCTGAACCTTGGTCTTTGTCAACAGATAGACTCAGACATTGGTAGGATAACATCTCTCCAACCTCAAACCCTATCAACTGAATAACATATCTTTTGTTATGGCATTGTTTACGCACTGAGCTTCTATAAGGCTTTATAATCTCAGTCCTATGAAAGCATGGCCAGACTTGAATGTTCAATACTACGTTGTGTTGACTGTTGAACTGTCTCCAGGCATGTATGTGATGGTAAAAAACTTCTCCTGCTTAAGTCATCCAGAGTCTCTGCTGTACATCTATGTGCTCCAATACTTCTTAGCTCTAAGGCAGTAAGCCAATTCTCTTACAACCATGAAGAGTGTAACATTGGTGAATACAATGAAATTAAGAGTACCATGGAAGTTATTTTAGTGAGCAAACTAGTCCTTGGCCTAAAACTTTGTCTTGATATTTCACTCTGTATTTAGCCTACACAGTGATACCTCTCTTATTTGTGTAAAATGTTGCAGGCACCACACAAAGCTTGAGTGAAACTATGTTGTTATTTTGCCAAAGACAGTATTGAACATGTTCTTGAAGCAGCCTAGCCTATATGAGGAAAGCAGTTACCAATATCAAAATAGATTACCTTATGCTGAAACATCTAATCCAGGGGTGGCGAACACGCGGCTCTAGAGCCGCATGCGGCTCTTGGCCAATAAGAATGTGGCTCTTTACCTCTTATCATATTTTCTACATACTGTGGCTCTTTGCCTCGTTTCATGTTTCGTTTATTTTTTTCCTCTTAAAACACACTCAAATCCATCAGGGCTTACTAAAAACAAATAATAAATAATATTAAATTTTTGGCAGATTGTTTTTTTGTTTTTTTATGCTGCTTCTGACACGTAAGTGACCGGCAATCATCTGCGCGGGTTACGTCTAATGCCGGAAAATTAAGTAAACATTTCATGTGCCAGCAGACCGTTACCCTCTTCGTCAAAATGGCAAAATACAAAGCTAAATGAAAATATAAAGATGAACACAGGACATTTCTGGAAGAATGGGAAGATGCTTACATTTTTATTGAACGGAATGGCAAATCGCTCTGTTTAATATGCAGTGCCACGATATCACATTTCAAGGAAATGTGTTCAGTAGTTGTGTGTGTCAGAGAGAGGCAGAGAAGAAGATAAAGAGTGAATGTGTGAGTGCTTGTGTGATAGAGCAAGAGAATTAGAGAGAGAGGTGCGCGTGTGTGTGTATTTGTGGGGGGGGGGGTCAGTGCGTGGTGCGGCTCTTTGACTCTCACAGTTGAAAATTTCGGCTCTTTGTGTGTAACTTGTTCGCCACCCCTGATCTAATCAGTGACAGTCCATTCATTTATAAATAAAGACATAATTTACAGTCCTTTTTATTTAGAAACCTCAATCATTTCATGAAGTGCCACTGCTTGAACAAAAAGACTGTATTGTCTGATTAATGAGCTGTATTGTTACATAAGTTTCATTTTAGTGACAGTGATTTTTGAACATGTTTGAGCAATAAAGAATCATGATTAAAAACATTGCTTGGACTGTTGTTTTTTTCTCTCAGCTGTAAAAAAAAAATAGACTACAAAGTGGTCAGAAATGTGGCCTTTCTTATTTGCCTAATTTGAATACACTTTGAATATAATAATTTCATTGTGAATTAAAATATACCTTATTTTTAAATATGAATTTATTTATTGGTGCTGATAGGTAAATATGATGACTTTGGGTGTAATTAACATTTTGGTTGATAAAAGTTATGAACAATCAAGATTTAAATCCACTTCAGGGGTGGGATCAGGATAACCCTGATTTTTAGGATCAAACTGATCCAGATTTCCCACTTAAAACTCCAGTACCTGATTGTCTTTTTCAGAACCTAGACAGTAGAGTTTCAAATGGAAGCCCCGCCCTTAGCTCCTTACTCACTCTCACAAACCCCTCCCAGGCTTTTCTGTCGTCTCGTGCATGAATTCATGTGCGCATCTTATACGCGTGCACAACTGGAGACAGACATGCTCACTGTTTATAGACCGCTAATACTGTCCCAACACAAATCATGACAGTACTAGGAAACTGGTGTTAGTAGGTGAGAACACCTAGCTATGAGAAAGCTGAGCATGTGGAGTACTGAAATTATGGGTCTCAAGAGCGCTAAGACTACAGCGCTAGCAATATTAGCATTAGCATTGTTTGATACACTGATTGATATGTGTTCATGTTAACTGTTACCTGTCTGTGATGTGTTAAATGTTTCCATGTTTGTGCTGCTGCCACTTGGCCAGGTCGCTCTTGTAAAAGAGATTTTTAATCTCAATGAGTTTTTTAACCTGGTTAAATAAAGGTCAAATAAAAAAATAAAAAATTAGCAACATAAGGCTAAGCCCTAGCAATGTAAGGCTTACATCTGTTTGCAATTCGTTTAAAATGTAACGAGACAAGAGAACCTGACCACAATGCTAATAAAAATATAGTGAATACAAAGTTAGTTACCAGTCAAGAAGATAAGCAGCCAGCTTATCAATTTTAGACCAATGCAGTCGCGTAGTTCTCTCCATCTTTGGAATGTGGTTCCAATATTTATTCCCATTTTATTTCTTTTATCGTCCCATTTGCGCATTTCTGGTCTCTTTACTCCTTCTGTTTTCCTTTGTTTATGATGTTTAGCAGTGTATGCAGTAACAGCTAATGCAGGAATAGCTACCTTGCCCTCTGAGACTTCAGACACCATGCTGTCTCTGTTTACCAGTTGTGCACACACAGACCATGGCAAGGACATTGTACAGCAACAGCCAATGGGGTTCTCTGTTAAGTCCCTTGGCGTAGGCTTATGATTGGCCCCAAACTTCCCGTCCCTGTGTTGGAGTTGCTCCTATTTCTATTGAGTGTTGCTTATAATAAGCAGCAGATGGCATCATAGAGCATGATTTTTTCAAAAACGATTGCTTTTGCAATATACTATATGGGGCCTAAACCATTTTTTTCAACTAGATGAAAAATATATTAGGTACTGGAGTTTTAAGCTTTGAAATACTCGACAGCAGAATTTAATCTGGATCAAAAGCAGGATCAGATTCCCGAATCTAAATGTTCGGGATCAGATTTGCTTGGAAATACCCATTTTTAGGATCAGATCAGGATTTAATCCAATCCAGGAGGATTAATCCTGTGGGATCATTTTGAAATATTGGCCCCAGATATTTATTTTCAGTGTCAGCTTCCTGGATTGAGTTATACTACTGGTGGGCCAGAACCTAAAAGAAGTGGGTTGCAAACATGTTCTTAGTGGGTTGCAGAGCGTGTGGTTAAAACTATATAGCCTATTGCACTCAATTTTACACAAATAGTCATGTGTCACATAGCAATGTGGCAAACGTGACCGACTACACTTAAGTTAGGGGATGGAAGGGGATTGGTTTTATGTGTTTGTGTTATTGTTAATAAAATTAAATTTAAAAATTATAATATCATGTTTTATGATATTGTTGGTATTTTTACAAACTGCAATATACAGTAAAAAAGCTTCGACTTACGCTGAGGTCTTGATGACTTGCACTATGTTGTTCCAGAGACCCTCCTTTTGTTTGTAGTCATTCTCCAAAGCTGTGATATTGTTATAATTGGCCATGTATTCCTTATAGGCTGCCTCAATGTCTGACGAAAGGCTGAGGAATGAATTACCTGAAAGACAGGAAGTAATACATTTTTGGTTAAGGGCCTTGAGATGAATTTTGTTGTGAACTGGTGCTTTGGGCTCAGTCTATTTCAGCGGGTATACATAATTATTTGATAAATTAATTACAAGATGAACAAGAAAATATTTGTGGTCATTTTATAAGCCCATTATTAAATGGGTAAAGGGGGGCACCACAACTAGATACCCTTTGAGAGATATAAGTTGTGCCAGTTGAGCAGCAAAGATGGAATAATGGCTCAAACATCCCATTATGGTTGCCCCAGACTCAGGTGAAGGTTCAGGGGAGCCTGCAGGCAAATGTAATGTAATGGGGGAGGACACATTTAAACACAGACAGTACAATGAAAACTACATGTTGTGTGGATTTACTTGTACGTCGGAGCCTAAATGTTTCTTTTATGGTGAAATGTTGAGGCCTACAGCTTGAAGCTAGTTTAGGATTTGATCCAGCTAAGTTCAGGTTTTCTGGCTGCAGAGAGGGTTTGGTTTTGAGTGGGTTTATTTGACGTGGTAACTGACTCTACTGAGCTACCCTGCTCTGGAGCAGGTTTTATTCTGGTTTACCAACTGCAAAAACAAACTGGACAGCTGTGAGCAAAGTCACTTCGAACTTATGCTGCATAACTACCGTATTTTCCGGACTATAAGCCGCTACTTTTTTCCCATGCTTTGAACCATGCGGCTTATACAGAGCTGCGGCAGCGAGGCAGCGGTAGTCGGTACAAACAAGAAAGCACCAGTTTTTATTCTTTATTCACATGCAACCCAAGACGCACAACAGCAAAATACGGTAATATTTTTACACCCTCACCCCCTCATAATGGAAAACAAATGAAGTGACAGTGGTTTGGTGTTCAGTAGTTTCAATGCTCAGGAGGAAGATGAATAGTGACTTGTGGTTTCAGTGCACGGGAGAATGAAGCGACTTTAATAGTTGCACAGTTGCGCTTTAACAATGCGCAGGAAGAAAAAGTGACAGTGGTTTGGTGTTCAGTGGTTTCAGTACGCAGGAGGAAGAAAAATAAAGCAACTTGGTTTTAGTGCACAGGAGGAAGATGAATAAAACTATCAATGACTTTTCTGTTTTGTTTGATCAGCACTTTTACTGCCGTGTTACAGGCACTGTTCGGAAACAATCAGTTCAGGTATATGAATAAACACTTATGGTACAAAATCTTTCTATGTAAATATCTTATTTCTCAGCCTGGATATCAGCGGTTTATAGTCCGGTGCGGCTTATATGTGACAAAATATATATTTCTTTTAAATTTTAGTGGGTGCGGCTTATATTTAGGTGCGCTCTATAGTCCGGAAAATACGGTAATCCTTTTGTATTTGGCCTCATCTTTTTTTTCTTTCTTTTGGTTCAGAGGATATACTTTATTATTTTACTTTACTTTTTTTGCACAAAAACAATTAAAACAATTTACATTAAGTGTGAAATATTAAAAAATATGTAGAAGCCATGACTTTTTAAATGGGTCTTATCCTTTGTCTGTAGGAATGACTGTCTTAATAATTACACATTTATACAATCAGTTTTTTTCTTTCTCTCAAGTTTGGCTGTGACCATGTTGCTTCATGTTTCACAGCAGAAATAACCCAACTCAGGTTGAATGCCACTTGCTGGTTGAATGACACACCCATTAATCTTTAGTTAAGGGTTTAAACCTGAGTTGAAAGAGAAAGTTGACAACCACAACCAGCGTCTTGCAACAGATGACAGATGAATGCAATATATATATATATATATATATATATATATATATATATATATATATATATATATATACATATATATATACATACATACATATATACATATATATATATATATATATATATATATATATATATATATATATATATATATATATATATATATATATGCGTTTATGAGACGGAAAGAAACTTGTATTACTAAAGTAAAGTGAAAAAGAAAAAAAACAAACAAACAGTAAGTGATCTTTAAATTCTGTAATGCTGTCATATTTCTTTGGCAATTCTGTAACTCAAGAAGGTTAATGTTAAAATTCTTACAAATTGTTTCTAGAAAGGATGGGTCTCCTGGCTGTTTTCGGTCCAGCTGGCTAAGCAGGCGACTGGAGACGTCCATCACATCTTCTGTGTACAGAAACATACTGTCCAAGTTTTCTGGAGGCGGCTGTCAGGTATACACACAATAAACATGTGAATCAATAAACATGAGTGAAGTGAATAAAATATGTTTATATAATGTAAATGGGTGAATGTAAGTATAATGTAAAAGTGCTTGGAGTGCCCAAGAAAGGCAGAAAAAAGTGCAATATAAATGGATGCCATTTACCATTTCCTATACACATAAACATCTTTACAAATGCACTGCATTCTGTTCTAATTAGAAATGTGCTCATGCAGGGAGATTCTACAATCTACTCATTGGCTGTGAACAAAACAGGCTTTTCTGTCTCACAATGCAACCTTTTAAATGTTTATGAGAATTGTCTGAAGCGAGCCCTCATTCTTTTGTTCCACTGCTCACCATGCTCTGAGATCACTAAACCTATACTTAGTCTTTCACATTTAAAAAAAAGTTACTTTTTGATTTTTTAAAAGGAGCTATGTAATTTTCAAAAAATCTACAATAATACCACCTTTTAACACCAGATTGCAGCATTTGCAACGCAATTCTTTATATCACCACAAGAGCATAGAATGTCCCTAATGTCATTGCTTGAAATAACAAGAAGCATCAACACCCCAGTCATCTAGATTATACCTATCTCATGATTTATTTATTTTTTGGCAAAATATTTATTTTATGGTTTCAGTGGTTAGCAAAGTGAATTGATATGATTCCACTTTGTATTAAAAGTATTTCAGTTCACCAAATGTTTGGTCTTAGTCTGGCGTTCAGCCTGCTCCAGACCAGGCTAATCCGCCTGCATATGTTTCCATAGAGACTGAGCGTGAATTATGATGAGCCTGTTTTATGGAACTATGGAAATGACAACAAAAGAGCCAGACTTATCAGAATAAGACATTGTATTGGGTTAGCTCGTTTTATTGAACAGTCCTCTGGACATTTTACAGACAATTAGACAACCATTTCCTCTTGTTTGAAGCAATCTGTTGCTGTTGTATTTGTAATATTTAGTTCTAAAAGTGGTTCACATATAACACATAAAAAGCTATTAAATAGTTTCTTCTGAGGTATTTATATAAATTGTAACCCAGTCTAAGTAGTTATACCCTCTTTTTACTTATTTAGCTACATCTGTATTTCCTACATACATACATTTTGTTATGTTACTTTTTGTCATTATTGTGCATCTTACTCTTTGTTTCCTGCATTTAGACTCATTGACTGCATCAATTGGAGTATTTCTTTCACCAGCAGTTTTCCAAAAACAATAAATTACTCTCTACTTTTCATTGCACTAAATATCATTACTTGATAAAAGTAGTGATTGAACTGAGATGTTTTACTTGAGACCTTTTGCTATTTATTGTTAAACAAAAGACATACAATTTATGTCTGGTTTGACAAAACTAGATATAAAAACCTTTAAATTTCACATACATTTTGGGACTAAATGTAATATCTGCAAAAACACTGATATGTTTATGTGTAACATGCCTTTATCTCACAGCAGAAATATAGCTAAAGCAAAAATTGAAAGCTCAATCGGACCTCAATAATGACGATAATAAGCAGTGCCTGTGGGGAAGGCCAGTGCCTTATGTCTAAGAAAAGATAGTCGAAGCTGGGGCTCTGCAGTGAGGAAGGACTGGAGTTCTGCTCCTGATGAAAAAACATACAACATAGCATTTGTACAACAAATTCCAAAGTTTGAGCAATTGGAATGACTTATAAAGAGTGAAAACATTTAATTTATTGTCACAGTCCTCTTGTTGCTGGAGCAGGCTGAAGGCCTCGGGTTCTCACATGAATAAGACATACACACCACTATAATTAGATCAATAATTACCTTTGTCTTATTTGGGGCACAAACAGTATTGTCAAACGTCTCTGTGAGTTTTGCAGTCTATAAAATGGACAATACAGGGGACAATACAGGGGACAAAATACCTGCAGAACAGCAGCCCTCACTCTGTTTTGTGTTGCTTGTATATACAAAGTATTACAGTAGTGCACTAATATGGTGCAAATACTGTCTCAACAAATGGCATACCGTCTGAGTCCAGTTAGAGTTTAAGATAAACTGTAGACTCACAAGTTACTGACTTAGACAGAAACGGACTGCTCGTCGCCATTATTCATGTGTTATTTGTCAAGCGGAACTTTCAGCCATCTTCTTATTTTAAAGCCTGTTAAAGTCTGTATTTCTTCTCTCATTTCCCTAATAACATCTATCATACATTCCTCTCTGACTACTGGCATTGTACCCTCCTCACTCAAAACCGCAGAAATCACTCCGATTATCAAAAAACCTGGTGCAGACCCAACTGATTTTAACAACCTACGCCCCATATCCAATCTTCCATTTATCTCAGAAATTCTTGAAAAAATTGTTGCTTCCCAACTCCACTCTCACCTTACAGAAAATAAACTGTACAAACAATTTCAATCTGGCTTCAGACCCTTCCACAGTACCAAAACAGCCTTAATCAAAATCACAAATGATCTCCTACTTGCAGCTGACAACGGACTCCTAACAATACTCATTTTACTGGATTTAAGCGCAGCATTTGACACAATCTCTCACACCACCCTCATTGACAGACTTACCTCAATTGGCATCTCTCACACACCCCTCCACTGGTTCATTTCTTATCTTTCTAACCGCTCTCAGTACATCCGGCTTGGCCCATACTCTTCCCAACTTTCCTCTGTTTCCCCTGGTGTCCCCCAAGGCTCAGTCCTTGGCCCCCTTCTATTTATCATCTACCTCCTTCCCCTCGGTCACATTTTCAGAAAACACAACATACACTTCCATTGTTACGCCGACGACACCCAGCTCTACATCTCCTCCAAACCATCAAACATCTTCCCATCCTCCTCCCTCACCCACTGTCTTCAGGAAATCAAATACTGGTTCTCTTCTAACTTTCTCAAACTTAACAGCAATAAAACTGAAGTCCTTCTAATCGGCACCAAATCCACACTAAACAAAACTGGCAACCTCTCCATCACTGTTGATAACTCTTCCATCTCTCCCTCTCCTCAAGTAAAGAGCTTGGGTGTCGTCCTGGACAGCACTCTCTCATTTCAGTCACACATCAACAATATCACACGCACTGCCTACTTCCACCTCAGAAATATCAATCGTCTCTGTCCCTCTCTCACCCCCCACACAGCTGCCATCCTTGTCAATAGCCTGGTTACCTCACGTCTTGACTACTGCAACTCTCTCCTGTATGATCTCCCCCAAAAAACTATTAAAAAACTACAACTCCTCCAAAACTCTGCAGCCCGGATCATCACCAGAACACCCTTCATTCACCACATCACCCCAGTCCTGCAGCAGCTTCACTGGCTCCCCGTTCCCTACCGCATTCAGTTCAAAATCCTGCTTCTCACATTCAAGTCCATCCATAGCCTGGCTCCTCCATATCTCACTGAACTCCTTCATGTTACCATACACACACGCTCACTCAGGTCCTCCTCCTCCATACACCTGCCCGTACAGCACCATGGGGAGCAGGGCCTTCAGCCGCTCTGCTCCCCAGCTCTGGAACTCTCTCCCCCCTGACCTTCGCAACATTCAATCACTACCAGTTTTCAAATCCTGACTTAAGACCCATCTTTTCAGAATAGCCTACCCCACTTAATCATCCATTTCCTTGCTGATCATTTATTTTACTTGTATTGCATTGTCCTGTTTCTTTATTTTGTATTCTATATATCTTGTTTTTAAGTTTTTTACTTATTGTCTTTGTACGGTGTCCTTGAGTGTTTAGAAAGGCGCCGTGAAATAAAATGTATTATTATTATTATCTTAGCAATCACAGGTCAAAACAGCATCATCAAAACTCCCACAAGTTTGTATAAGAAATGGTCTAAATTATGTGCTAGACCAGAGGTGGGCAAACTTTTTGGCTCAACGGCCACACTGGGTTTTAAAATCTGACGGGCCGGACCACTAAACTGTGAACTGATATAAATTACATGAAAAAACCTGTAAATTGTCATTTCTTGCACAGACTGGTTATTATAATGTTTGGTGTAAAAGTGGTGGCTGATATTATGTTCTTTGAAAACTGCGACAGTTTCATGGCACATAAGACATATGGCTACTGATTGTACTTCATCAAAAAATATCTCTGTCAACTCCATATTAAAAACATGAATTGTGAATTGATATTTTCTGTTTGTAGATATGATGGTAGCTTTAGCAAAAGTACAAGGCATTGAAGGATAATGGCCAAATATATGCTCTCTTAAGTTATAAATAATTGGTAAATGCTTGGCGGGCCGCATTACACAACTCAACAGGACGTATGTGGCCTCCGGGCCTTAGTTTGCCCACCACTGTGCTAGACCATACCATGCCATGGGTAAATAACATTAGCCTACTAGAAGTACAGACAGGATACATGGCAAGAAATCAAAGAGCCTGCAGCACTTACCTGTGTGAGATAAAAGGCAGTACAGTGTCTTTTGACCTCCGTAAAGTTGGCACCCCATATAAATGAAATATCATGAAAACTATACCATTCGTTTGTGCTGTGTTTGTGCTGTTTTGTGCCACAAAAAGAACATTTGTGCTGGTTTTGTATCTGAGATATTAAGGATTATTTTATTGACAATGTTACGTAATTTTCCACCCCATATTAACGAAATCACACCAAACCAGTGTCATTCGTTTGTGCTGGGTTTGTGCCAGTTTGTGCCATTAAAATAAACACTCTAACTGCTTTTGGTCGCGAGTTATAACAAAAACATTTTCCGGTGCGGTGACGTCATTTCCACCCCATGTCGTCCAAATCACACCAAACCAGTCACTGGTTTGGTGTGATTTGGACGACATGGGGTTATTATTATGAAAAAATGGCACAAATCAAGCACAAACGAATGACACTGGTTACCAGTGTCATTCGTTTGTGCTTGATTTGTGCAAGTTTGTGCCGTTAAAATGACAAGCTATAATAATATACAAACTGTGAACATGTCTGAAATATATTTATAGATACTGTTATTCTGATTGTTTCTTTTGTTTGTTTTTTTCTACCCAGTGTGGGTATAATGTATAATATTGGACAATATATTTATTTTCTTTGTACAATACTTTTATTCTACTTTTACTCAAAATAAACTAATCAATCAAATCAAAGTCTATCTTTTTGCCTTGCTTTTTTTTTTTTTTTAAATTTTTGCTTGGAAATAATTAATAAAGTTTCAGCGCTGTGACTTCACTCTCCTAACCTGACTCCGCCTTAAAACGATAGCAGCGTCAACGCTAACGTCTTTCGGCATAGCCATGTTGATAAAAAATAGGAGAAGAGAGCACTTGTTGCTTCCTTCAAATTAAAAACCCACCTCTACCTGTTAGTGCTGCAACATCTTTGGTTAAAAGAGTCCGGTGAGCCCACAGTTCACGACTCAAGCGGTTTGGTTGGCGCGATACAAGATGGATTTACAAGAGTTTTGGAAACTCCCAAATCTCGCAAAAATCCAGCTGCAGCGCAAGGTTATCACTCTCCATTCCAAGTCTTCCAAATAGCACCAACTGCAGCGCCATTCGTTTGTGCTTGCTTTGTGTCATAGAAAGAAACTAAAAGAAAGAAATACATTAAATCCATCTCAGACGTAATAGAGAGCTTGTCCAGATTGGATGCCTGTGACATCAAACTATCGCGAGAGCTCTAGTGTGTGTTGGAAAAGTTCTCACGCTATTGTGATGTCGGTTTGCACAGTGTCGCAATCAAACTCGCTGGAGCACAGATTTGGTGCTGGTGTCATTGAAATATTACAACAATAAAATAAGTTTCAAGAAAAATTTAAATATAACTAGCCATTGTTAAATAAACCTGTAGTGGGACTGATGCTTCATTTAAAATAAGAAATAAATAAAAAAGTGGTGTCTTGAATACTGTTGTTCCCCCTGCCCCCTTAAAAACATGTATTTACGCCAAGCAGTGCATAGTGGGAAAACATAACAGGAAAGAACACTGTGAAGTGTGACTGTGAAGGATGATAAGCATGTGACATGTGCTGCTAACATGAAAGTACTTCATTCATACTCAGTGAGTTCAGTAAAATGCTTTAGTCAAAATGCAATACATTCACATGTCATAAAAAGAGTATATAAATAAGATTTTCTGCATGTTACCATGTTTTAAATAAGCATAATATGGGCTATAGAGTGGTGAAGTCCGATTGTTCTGGTTGTGGTCCATGCAACCTTTTGGACCAAAAAAAAAAATTGAATGGGAGTCAATGGAAAGATAAAAATTATTTTCTGGTCCTGTCTGCATTATGACATGAATCATACATATTCTGTTTGTCAATTTTAAAGAGATTTTTTATGTCAACAACATTACAATTCAACATGAGGAGGAAGAGTTATATAAGGTTTTGTAGATTTCTCATTATCTCTATTCACTTCCATTCATTTATTTTCAGAAGATGGGTGCCATGAGGGCCTAACAGAAGGGTTCAACAAAATGGCCAGCAGTCTATTCATTCATTCATCTTCTACCGCTTATCCCACTTTGTGGGGTCGCGGGTGGCTGGAGCCTATCCCAGCTGCTTTGGGCCTTAGGCGGGGTACACCCTGGACAGTGGCCAGTTCGTCGCAGGGCTGACGCCAGCAGTCTATAATATGTCTAAAATATCTCAAAAAACACAACTCACCTGGCAGCAATTACGTTAAATACACAAAAGCCTTGTAACACCGTCACTCAGATTACTCCACGCGGTACCACATTTAGGCTATTATCAGTTTTGAATAAGAAACACAATTTTTCTTGAAACTTATTTTATTGCTGTAATATTTCAATGACGCCAGCACCAAATCTGTGCTCTAGCGAGTTTGATTGTGACGCTGTGCAAACTGACTTCACAATAGCGTGAGAACTTTTCCAACACACACTAGAGCTCTCGCGATAGTTTGATGTCACAGGCATCCAATGGATTTAATGTATTTCTTTCTTTTAGTTTCTTTCTATGACAAAAAAGCAAGCACAAACGAATGGCGCTGCAGTTGGTGCTATTTGGAAGACTTGGGATGGAGAGTGACGTCACAGCACTGAAACTTTATTAATTATTTCCAAGAAAAAAAGAAAAAAAAATCAAGCAAGGCAAAAAGATAGACTTTGATTTGATTGATTAGTTTATCTCGAGCCATAGAAATAAAAGTATTGTACAAAGAAAATAAATATATTGTCCAATATTATACATTATACCCACACTGGGTAGTAGTGTTTACAGTTTGTATATTATTACAGCTTGTCATTTTAATGGCACGAACCAGCACAAATCGAGCACAAAGGAATGACACTGGTTTGGTGTGATTTGGACGACATGGGGTGGAAGTGACATCACCGCACCACAAAATGTTTTTGTTATAACTCACGTCCGAAACCAAACGAATGGTATAGTTTTCATGATATTTCATTTATATGGGGTGTCGGTCCTGAGGTTTTCTCCGCAGAAAGCCATGGGCCCGGTGCCGACTTTTGTTTATCCCTGACTTTTTAAATTCATCCTTTGCAACAGGCAATCTTGTAAATGTTTACATAATCATTCCGCTTTCCGTCACTGTAGCAGATGTTCTTTCTGGGGAGGGGTGGCTTACCTGTTTTACGGACCGTAAAAATATTTTTTATGATTACATCTCTTCAATAAGACATATTTATGCCCTTGTCAAGCAGCCAAGAGAGTTGTTTTTAAAGACTGTAAAGGGAGTTTTTATGAGTATCTTGTATGTTCAACCTGCTTTGTGAAGTAGGCCTTATGCTACTCTGCCGCTCACAGGTAATGGTTGTTTGGTGGTTAATTTGGCTAAAGATTGTTGCTTGTGTTCATCATCAGGCTGCATTTATGCACTCCTTAGATGTTTCTGAGGCATTTTTCCAACTTTGTCTTTATGTGCTTTCAACTCAAAAAACGCTGTCTTTATATTTTTCTAATTTGTCCACATATGTCTGTGGAGTTCTCCAGGACCCAGGATATATAGGATTTTTATTTCACTCAGGGGAGTGGTTTTACCTGAGTCTACTGTGACTATAACCTTGCACTACAGCTGGATTCTGGTGAGATTTGGGAGTTTCCAAACTCATGTAGATCGAACCGTGGGCTCATCGGGCTCTTTTAACCAATGATGCTGCAGCACTAACAGGAAGAGGCAAGTTTTTAATTTGAAGAAAGCAACTAGCGCTCTCTTCTCCTCTTTGTTATCAACATGGCTACGCCAAAAGATGTTAGCGTTGACGCTGCTATCAAAACAGTTTTATCAGAAGTAGAGAGTATTTCTTCTTTGAGAGAAGCGCAAAGAGTGTTACGTCATATCGTTGCTATGATTGGACAAAGAAACCTCATGGAGGCAAATACAAGTCACATCATCCAATCAACTACCAAGTTTTCAACAGAAAGCGCCTCCCTTTCGCAAACGCTTACAACGAAGCCTTCCCAGATGGTGCTGTGAAATAGACTATGATCTGTGGAGCAGTTCTGTCTGGCAGCGTCAGGTTATGTGACTAAACAAACAATTGTTTCATCTGAGTCCAGCTTTTTTTTTTTTTTTGCAGAACTTGCTTCACTCTATATTTCTTACTTACTTTAGTCATGTTAGGTATTTTATGTTATTTTGTTTTAAAATGCCTCTCTCCTTTGTTCTCTGTCTGTTTAGGTCAGTTTTGTTCTGTTTAGTTACGGTTTTGTTGACGTCAGTTTGGGCCCAAATTTGTAAATATAGTTTCAGCTGATTTTTGTTCACATTTTGATAACATTTCTGAATTATTATTAAAGGTTTTTTTGGGGTTTTTTTTAACCACCTTTGTCCGTCTGTCTTACTGCTGGGTCCTTATAAAGGAGATATTTCACCCAGTAGGGTCACCCTTGCCGGACAGGTCAAGGGGGAAGAGACCAGTCAAAGAGCGATCCCCCTCCCATCATTGTGTTGGGCACCAGGCTAATAACCCGACCCTGTAAAATCATTGAGTTACAAAAAGGTCAATGACACTAATCAAGAAAATTTCAAACTCCAAAGAAGACTCCAAAAGGTGCAAAATAAAGCAGTGTGGGGAAGTCCACATGGAAAAGCTGCATAAAAAAGCCACTGCTAAAACATCTTCTATCTAATAACACACATCCACACTTGGAATATCAGAACTATGTATGAGGTTGGTATGACCCATTATGATCTTAGTATCCTGGTGAGTGCAGATGGACACATTCTAGAGAAAGGAAGATAGGATCTGAAGAGCTGATTTTATACTCCGGACATCTGCAAACAGAGAGAGATGCACTCATGCTTGGACACATGGCACAAAAAACACTAATTAGTGGGGAACCTGTGTCAGCTAGAATAATCACAGCAACATTTCAAACAAAGAAGAAAAACATCAAACTAAATTTCACCCAGTCTTACGCCCTGACCAATGACAAGGACAATACCGTCAAAGAAGATTTTTACAACAAACTGAGAGAAACTTTGCAATTGACCACCAACTACTAGTGGCACTTGCAGTACCCAGGGACCAATGAGAAATTTTGCAAACCAAATATGACATGGAAGGAAAATAAAAGAATGCCTCACATCCACATGTGAAGAAATTCTCGGGTGGCAAAAAAAAATCGTACGTACGTAAGCATAAAGCAACAGACAGGCCACTACGAGGCAGGTCAGGGGAAATGTGTGGAAGAGAAAAAAGAAAGATGGATGGAATATTTCAGAAACCACAATGCTCGTGGTAAGGATTTTGGCTTTAGGGTGGACTACTTTCTGACATAACAGTTGTTTGCAAAAAAAAAAATCCAGCAACATAAGGCATTACCATGCTCTTCCCTTTGTTGCTGGTTGCTGTCTGTTAAGTTTCTGTGTCCTCCTGGATTTGCTGAATGTCCAATTGGTGTATCCACAGGCTTTGCAGAGTCCTCGTGACTCCTAGCTTGGGCTGCAGAGGATGGTAGGAGTCAAAGAGGACATATTGGTCAGTGTGTGTCGGCTTTCGTTGAACTTGTACTTATAGCGTCCTGTCTTCACCAATGCCCCCCTTCACAGTCCAAGAAGGCCAGGCAATTCTCCTTAGCGTTCCCACAGGTGCACTTGATGTTCCTGTCAACTGCATTAATATGCTCTATGAAGGCTTCTGGATCTTGATCTTTATCCAGGTGTCATCCACATAGCAAAACCAGTGGCTAGGGAGTGTACCTGGGAAGAAGTTCAATGCACTGCTCTCCACTTTATCCATGTACATGTTAAGCACTGGGGAGCCCATGGGGCAACTGAGTTTCCACCTTTAGAAGTTTCCTTTGAACTGAAAATATGTAAAGTTTGGCATACCCCCAGTAGAAGACAGATGTGGTCCAGGGTCAGGCTTGTCCTGTCCGGTCGAAATGTATTCTCCAGCCGTCTCTTTTTCAATGCGATGACTGTTTCAGTGGTGAGGATGCAGGTAAAGAGGCATAAGGCGTCGGATGACACAATTGTTTCATCTGAGTCCAGCTTTAAATGCTTGACTTTGTTAGCAAAGTCCTGTGAACTGATGTCAGGGTGGCATGTGTGGACAACCATAGGAGCCAAGATGAAAACCAGGTGAAAGTAACAGAGTCTGTGCTGCTAACTATGTACAGATTAGGACATTAAACAACAGATACAGAAAACTAGGGCAGCATTTAGTACTATTCGAACCATCTGGAATGCAAAATTCATTTCAAAGTCTGAATATTTAACTCAAATGTGAAACATGCAGTGGTATGGGTCATAGTGGGTTCCTTACTTATGTATTTTGGACAAACCATAAATGCAAAGAATGGCTTCCCCAAGATACAGCCTGTTGTACAAAGGTTGATCAATGGCATGGTCCTCCTCAAGCCTCTGCAGACAGTCTACAACCTTCTTCTTTAATCCACTGGTTGGGTCTCTTCTCAGTGTCTCATAGGTGGTGTCACTGAGTACGCTGGTAATTCTGGCATCGTAGTTTGCTATTGGCTAGCAGACAGGCCAGCAGACAGGCCAAGCCGAAGCAGGTCAGGGGAAAAAAGTGTGGAAGAGCCAAAAGAAAAATGGATGGAATATTTCAGAGAACACCTTAATCCTGCACCTGGAAAGTGCATGGAAAGTGTCTCATTGGTTCAACCCTGGTTTATACATTTGAGCCAGAGTCTGACCACGAGCACTAAAGGTCCCAGGAAGAGACAGGGAAGGAGAGTGGGAAAGCCAGGATGAGAACGAGCAATGGCAAGTTATTGATGGGCAAACAAACTGTTGAAAACACTCTTAATGCACTGAAAAGCATAGACACTATTGTGAAGTGCATCGCGGAGTCAGCGCAGCTGCTGGCTGCTGGCTGCTCCCCACTGCACTTTTCGGGTATTTAAAAACGCGTATTGTTTAAAAACGCGTATAGTTTAAAAACGCTTTAAGAGATAAAACTAACACGATAGAGAACTAAAGTTGCTGTTCTGTAGCGAAGAAAACAATATAGCGGAAGGGCTCTTTGATTGCTGTCTAGCCTGTAAAGGGAAGTGACGCGAGAGAGATTGTTTCGTCACAGTCAAGCTTATTGAGAAATGGGGCTTTTTTGCCCAAGTGGAGAGACTTTGCCCCATTACAGAGAGATCCTGCAATTGCTTTATTTCACACTTCGTGAGTTAGTAGAGACGCCAAACACACACTTATAGGCGCAGAAAGTACGTAAAAGTATTTTTTGCATGGAATGTCCCCTGTCCCCCTGACTGTTTTTGTAAAAAAACAAAACAAATGAAGCAGTTCAACTTAAAATCTCAGCCAGCGATCTCCTATGAGAAAGCCATCTCTTTTGAGACTCTCATTTTTATTGCAGAGCTGCTAAAATATACCCAAGTTAAGGGCATGTACTTGGATGTGATTAATATTCATGTGGTTTATTCACAACATTCTAAACTCTGTTAAGTTCATTTTTCACTCACCCACATTTCTCTAATGATTGCTGAGTAGATAGTAGTATTTAGTCAAGTGGGAGAGAGGTTTCAGCAGAACAGTAATGTAGAATATGTTTGTATGTATGTTGTTGGAGTACACAAGTCTGGCCTAAGTCTTCAGTTAGACAGACGGCAGTGGATACAGGTGTTTAAATTTAAGAGTCTTTAATCAATCCAAGAGTTGTGGCACAGCACAGTTATCATGGTATACTGTGTACAGTTGTATTGAGTTTTGTTGAGCTGTGTTGTGGTTATCTACAAATAGAAACAAATATAATCATGATTAGAAATCATCAGAAAGGAGTAAAAACTATAACCCAGTAAACATTAACAAAATTGCATAAACATTAACATATTCATACAGTAATGCACACGTGACTGGATGTGGCGACCTTCTGTCCCCTGATGACTCCCATCATCCATTATGCCCAGCGGGAGTGGCAGAGCCCACTCTCGGCTAGAGTTCCCGTCCGGGGTTATCTGGGCTATTGTAATGTGGAGGGTTGGAACGGGACTAAATGGTAAATGGTAAATGGCATGCATTTATATAGCGCTTTTCATGCCCATCTCGGGCACCCAAAGCGCTTTACATCATGCTTCCATTCACCCTATTCACACACATTCACACCTGGGGCAGGTGAAGTGGCAGGCTGCCATACACCAGGTATTCAAGCCTTCTCCAACCACCACCAAACTCACCTATACAATCACACACATTCATACACCAGTGCTGCGGCACTGGAGGCAAGGCGGGTGAAGTGTCTTGCCCAAGGACACAACGACAGTATGAACAGGAGGGACCTTCCAGTTATTGGACACCCTGCTCTACCAGCTGAGCCACTGACTACCATGAGGCATGAGGCTCTGCTTGCTCCCATAATCCACGCCCTCGTTGAGTAGGAAGCCGGCCCTGCCATCAAAGAGGGACAGAATGACAGTGGGGCTCCTAGACCAGTGCTATGCTAATGCCACCCATGTGGTAGTGTTGGCTAGCAACATGGCATTCCTGACGGGCTCCTTAGACAGGCTCACGCATGAGCGGTCTACGTTTAGCCCTAGGAGATAGATGAGGTCCATACCACAGCGGGGACTCCAGTCACAGCCTACTCTCCCCAGCCACCCAGGCAGCCCCAGAGGGTGCTCCTGCAGGGGGGTGGGACAGCCCTTTCGGGCAGGGCCCCCAACATCGTGACCCTTCCTGTGTCCTTGGGAAGGCGAGCGGGCCAGTGTGTCCTTCTGACACACTTCTTTGGGGCGTGGACATGTCTCCTTGGCCCGCTGAAGCCTTGGCTGAACAGGAGGCTGAGGAGGACCTGCACGTCGACTCCACCTTGCCTGGTCTGGTCTCTACATCAGCCCACCAGTGGTGTGCTTGGGGCTCCTTCACATAAGGCTGCTTTAGCGCTGGCTTGTCTGTCTCCAACTGCATCCCAAGCGGGACAGGCAGATGCGGGTCTCGCTGTCCTCAGCAGTGAAGTTGGACCTGAAGTTCACCCCGGGTCGCTTCCAACTGTGGGACTGCCTGGGCTGCGTCCCACACTACACGGAAGTGTTCACTGATGCTTTGCTCACTGGATGGGGCAGTACTCTTCGCCAGTATAAGCTACGCAGAATACTTACAGCTGTATTAACGCACATTAGCTTAAAGATGTAAAGTTGCAGAGTGCGGGCGGTTCACTCCTTTTTTGTCTTGTGCGTACTAACTACCTGAGCTCAGTGCGCATGTCTTGGTGACATAGTCATGTGACGGCCCTGTAGGACTGCCAACTGGAGATGCAGCAGCGAAATTTGCACACTTTGCACTATTTAAAGATAAAACATTAGAAAAATCACAATTGTCTATGAAATTTTTCCAGCAACACCAGCAGAATATGAGCCACAGACCACCGAACACGGGGGTTGCCTTACTGTATTAATTGTCTAATTATTTATGCAAATTAGCCATGCATTGTTTCATGCAGCACTTTCTTGTTTATTCATATGGCAGGTAAGTTTTTGCACCTTTTTGATCCTGCTATGTAATTTCAGTTGAATCTCTGCATCTCTGAATCACTGCAAATCTGCTCAAATCTTTACACTAACCTGGAGCTTGTGCAGGTTGCCTCTGATGGTGACAGTGCTCAGATGCAGCAGTCGAAGGTAGTTCCTCTCAGACTGGAGTAGCTCCTTCATGGCTAACAGCTGTCTATGTGCTGTCTGCTTTTTAGCTGCCTCTGCCACCTCTTCACATCTCTGAGCTGAGTCTGTCTCCTGTTCTTCAATATTACAACGTTGGGACTCATCCACTGCTGCCTCATTGGAGACTTTCTCCATTGGACTCAACACACACCCTCCAACCTCCTCTTCAGGAGCACAGTTCTCCACAATTCCAGATGCCTTCATGTCGGTCACTGACAAAGAGAAACAGACTTTCTCTCACCAAATTTAAGTACAGTCCCATTTAAAACAAAGGCGGGGTGACTTCACACCCTTCAGGCTTTTACTGTACTTTTTTAAGAAAAAGTTAGATATAAGAAAGACAAAGCAATATTCAACAGTCCCTCAAGGATTTAGTGGCCATTTTTTGTGATTGTTGGCGTCTTAAAAATTTGATTTTGCAGGGCATTTTTTCAAAAGTTGAAATGAAAAGTTGTGATTATTTTCCCATTCTAACATTGTCTATTTACAATAAAACCACAATGTTCAACCCCTTTTAGTTGTTTAGTTGTTTTACCTCAAATGTTCAGGAATACAAAGAAAGTTAGCAAAATATGCTTTATTAAAATAAATGTAGAACAGTTCACCAAACCAGTGGTATATAATTAAAGTGTAAACACTATTTTAGCTTGTAAACTGAAATTCATCAATAATATTGATGAGGTAGTGCACTGAACATCATTAACATGCAACAGCCTCTGTGACTGTAATTTGTCGAGTGGGTTTGTTGTTTCTCTCTCTTAACATGTTTTGTACCTGAAAGTTGTTTGTCAATCAATGACTTTTGATTTTGTTCAATAATATTACACTTTGAACAAAAAAGTTTACCCAAGCTCTCATGAAGTAGTTTTGGGTACTGCTTTGCACGGTCCTTAGCCATAATTTTTGTTGGCAAATACGAAGAATTTCTGTCACACATGTCCGCATTCTTCTCCCGCCGTCGTTCACAGAAACAGGATATGACGTCTTCATGGGTTTTTGGCAGCTAGTTAGCCCTGTGACAACTCCGTACATAAAACTTGGCAGAAATGGGCTGTGTCTGAATTAACACATTAATCATTATATAGTGCATTATATAGTGATTGAGGGCTGGGTTTAGGGGCTAGGGAGGGGATTCGGATACAGCCCTCAATCATAGCTGTTACTTGGGAGAAAGTTGCTTCATTTGGACAAAGTTGCAAAGTCACACTGATTTCACGGAGTTTGGTTGATTTTGTGTTAATAGTAGTGATCGGGACATAAAAAATTTGCCTTGCTTTGTGTATTGTGTTAATTACTTGAGATTTTATTATTCTTTTAAACAATAAATCTCTGTCATTTATCAATTTCTTAAATTCATCATTCAGCCAGGGCAAACCTCCTTTTTTTGACCCCAAAATAGCACAGCGGTTTTCTATGTTTTCACATGTGGACTTCACTCCAATCCATCTCTTTGAGAGCTGCATCAAGATTTAGAATTTTATTTTGTGGAATGAACTCATGGTAGCTTCTTGTGGACGAATTTAAGAATCTGGCTTTTGTACATTTTCTTTAGAAAAAAATTATACTGTGATCTTAGAATCCTGTCAATAAATTGTAAGTATTAGTAATTCTGTGATCCCCTGTAATTCAGGGTGATTTGTGAAAAATACATCTATTCTGGTTTGAGAGAATTTTGTTATTCTTTTCATTACAACTAATATTAAAATCACCCATGATAATCAATTCTTTGTCAGTATCACAGTGATTCAGAAGGAGTTCCCGTTGATCATAAAAATCTTTGCACATGGCTTGCGATGAACACAAATTATTGTTAAAGACATTTCAGATGAATGAGGACACTGACACAAATACGTAAATTCTAGTTCAATTAGGTGTTACCACCTTACTCTGATTGGGGGTGCAGTCATTCAAATTCTTCAATAACAGAGTAAGACACCTGGATAATGCGGTTCATTCTTCAGTGAGACTTTCTTTCACTAGGATTTGGGCAAGTAATCCTGTCTGAGTGAGAGATAGTCCTCTTTCTACTTTTATTCAACACCTCCCAGTCACTTCTCACATCTCCTGCTTAGGTCAGCGCATCACTATTGAGTCTTTCACAGTACGAGGCATCTAAATACACTCACTTAAAGATCACACATCAAAGCTAGGTCAATTTTAACCCTAAAAATACTTATAGTTACCAACTGGTATGCATGGTCTGACATTATATACTCTTAAAAGTGATTTAACAACCCAGTCCTAAATAGTAGTGGTAAAGATGTTTTAGCCTTCCTACATTTTGGATAGATGGCCTGCATGGCTTGGCTCCTAGCTACTGTACATTTAAGTTCTTATATATTAATAAGGCAATACACTTTTATTAAGAATAATTCAATAATTATTATAATAATTAATTCATTTTTCTTTTACTTTACTTAGTTAGTTCCTCACCAGATTCACCAACATTCAAACTCACACTAATCTATTATGTAACAGTCACCGGTTTTTCTAATAATCCAATTATAATGCAATCAGAACAACAACATATATATATATATATATATATATATATATATATATATATATATATATATATATACACATATATACATATATACATATATACATATATATATATATATATATATATATATATATATATATATATATATATATATATATATATATATATATATATATGCCCAATAACATCTGCATTACCTGCTTCTGGAGAGAAATGCATCCTCCCTCTGACTCTGTCCAAACTGCAATGAATATCTGCTGAGGAGAGGCTTTGTTGAAAGACAGCAAACACAGACTGGTCTAAGTTTCTCCAGTGACTCACTCACTCCAAGACTGAAAGAATCTGTCAAAACAAGTTCAAGTTTGAAATAAAGCACAATTGCATGGTAAATATATACAGTAAACAGTTATAAAATGAATAAATAATAAGTAATCACAGAGGTAATAATAGAAGCCTATTTTATTACCAAGCACTTCCTTGGGACAAATAAAAAAGGCAAAATGGGACAGGACTGATCAGAGAAGCAAACACTTTGAAGAAACCTGATTTTTTTTTCTTTGGGGATTAGAGTGGATTAGTAGGGGAAAATGAACAGCAAGGAAAAGTTTCACAGTGTTGCTCTAACCTCAATTCATTATCACCTTCAGACTGTTGCTGTAAGCCAGTTTAGGTTTTGATCCAGCTAAGTTCAGGTTTAGTTTGAGCAAACTCTGAGTTTTCTGGCTTTAGAAGGTGCTTTGGTTTTGAGTGGGTTGCATCACCATGGTAACTTACTCCAAACAGATGGTCTGCTCTAGAGCAGGTTTTATTCTGGTTAGACCAAACTGATGTAAGCAAAGTCACATCAATCTGACACCATTAACTGCATCAACTAATTCTTGGCTTCACTTTTTTTCATTTGGTTTAGAGAATCCTAGTTTATTAAACTTGGCACAAAAACAATGTAAAAGACAATTATTACAATTTGAAAGTTTTTTCTGTATTTAAATTTAATTTGCTGCCACAATATTGTTGAATTTGGGTCACACATTAGTTAAAATTACCACCTTAAACTTACACATTTATATGATCAGCTTTTCTTTCAGTGTTTGGCCATGACCATGTTGCTTCCTGTTTGTCAGCAGAAAAAGCCCCACCCACTATTTCTCCTTGTTGAAAGCTGTTCACAGCACGGTCACACCCAGTGATCTTTGGTTAAGGGTTTTAACCTGAGTTGAGAGAGAAAGCTGACAACCAGCGTTGTGCAACCGATGAACCCAAAGGTTTTATCAACTCTGAGTTTGTTTATCCAGCTTCCAGCAAAGCCCTCTTGCTCTCTGTTTTCACAACAGACACACAATGACAATGTCTGTTTTGGTGTGTCCTGGTCAGATTATGCTCTGGACACTGTGCTGTGTAGCAGAAAGATACAGATCTTGATTCAGAATTAAATTCTATTGATTAGACATAGCAATTATGATTCTGGTTGCTCACAGAATCTGCTGAAGGGCTGCATTCCTTAAAGAGCTGACTGCTGATTAAGTTGTAAAACCAGAGTACAATTAAACATAAAGCCTACTACTACCCTTATTACTCAAATACATCATATTTCATTTTTATCCCAACTGTTCAATTTGAATTTGAGTCAATTTGTTTGTTTTTGTTAAGTCATGTGACAAGACAGGCACAAATCCCAGTCATATAATGGATGTAGTGACACAAAAGGAGAAAAAAAAACAAAACAGTTTTTATCTCTGTTTATTGTTCAGGGATTGGCCAGTGCAACAGTGCTTTCAGCTGAGACATGTTTACAGGTCACATGTCATATGTCTTGGAAACAATGACCCAATTTTAACTTAATGACTCAACACCTAACAAGCAGGGTTGTAATTTGTCCCTACAAATATCTAAAAATGGCTAAATTGTCCCTACCAATAAATCAGGGGCATATAAAATGGGTAGGGACAGTAGAATTTTTATTAATGTGACAATTAAATGTGAATAATTTGTAGACTTTTCCTAGACTTTCTAGGCTACAAATATCAAAAGTGTGAGAAAAGAAAACACCCCCAACTCAAATGGTTTGATCCAGTCATTGATGCTACTGCTGCCTCAATCTCTCTGTGCTCTCCTCAGAAGTTAGACCAATGGAAAAAGATGTCAAAGGGTTTCTGTAGCAGTCCGGTGTTTTAAGCAGCAAGTTTCTTGTTAGGAAGGATCTGTAAAACACATCTTTATATCTGATATTCAAACAATTAAAATTAACCTGTCCACAGTTAAATATTAGCTTCTCAGTGTTACAGCTGCTTGCTTACCTTTTACTGATACATCCTTTACTGTCATTCCACTCAGAGAGGCTTGAGCCTGCCCCAGCTTTTTTGGGGTTGAGTCAACATGACTTTTTCTTAAAATCAAGTTACTACTAAAGAGCAACATATTTAAAAGTGCTGTACTGTACTACTGTATACAATTAGCTAGTCAGCTGCACACTCAAAGTATGTCAAATGTCATCTATTTTTATTAAATGAACGGGTGATTCATTCATATAACTATAAATGTGTATATGTGTCTGTAGGCAACAAGGCTGTCATAGATGGACAGACCTTTTTTTTCCAAATAAAAGAGCATGGTGGGCCCTAAATTCTATATTTTAAAAACTTAAACAAGAGGGTCCTTAAATAACTAAAAACTGCTTAAAACACAAATCATATATTATATCTCCTTGGTCATTAGTGTAATTTGTCTTTCAGAACATTTGCTTGCATAGATATCTAATTGCCTTTTGGCTAACAGCACCAAGAGATAAAGACGAGGCCACAGTTGTTCAAACCCAGCAAAAGAGACGGCTGGAGAGGCAGGGTCACAGCAGGTAAGGCTGATGCCCATCGCAGTTTAAAAATATAGGGGTCAGATTTTTATTTCAATCCTAAAGGGGACAACGTAAAGTTATTGCTATGGTGATGATAATTTTGTATTACATAACTATATAAAGAAGCTAATTATACATTTTAATATGTTCCCAAGTAACCTCCACTATTATTAACTTAGGTAGTAGTTTCCTTTCTAATGACAGTGTCATCTATAGGCCATTTATTTTGTATCTGTGTATGTCAATAATACTGAAGGTGCTGGTGCTTGATTGATAAATTTGCAATTCCATTATCAGCTGGTATAAATACGTTTAACCTGGTTTAGCTCGTCGTTTAGCTTGTTTTGTCGTCATAATCTTCTCGGCCGTTTGTATTACCACACAGCCTGTGATGTCTCTGCCAATCTACACATCAAAGTTACGCCCTTGCTAACCAGTGATGCCATTTTTATCTAAGGACAATTATAGGTTCTCTTTATAAGCTGTGCTCTGACATTACGCTGTCACTCACTTTTAATTTATCATATCATTTTTTACCATAGTCTACTGATCAACCCTTAAGTGGATTGCATGTACTCCCCATGTTAATGTTGGTTGCTTGTGTGTCGTGTGTGTACATGTCTAAGTGTTAACCCTGCGACTAACTTGCTATTGCCAAGGGTGTACCCTGCCTCTGGCCCAGAGCAACTGGGATAGGCTCCAGCCACTGTATTCGTGGTAGAAAAGCAATTCTGAGACAAGTTTAGGTTCATGATGACTTACACAGAGCTCCAAAAGTCGCTGTCAGTGCCTGTGTTCTGAGCAAAAAGGGGAGGGGCAGACGGAGTGCAGAGAGACTGCAGCAGACAAAGCATAAACAAGTTTGCTCTGGCAACTGTAAACAACGGTTGGCTTAAGATATAGAATAGGACTTTAGTGTTCGTTGCCCTCTGAGCTAGCCCGTAGTTGAAGGCACCATAGGAAACAACTGCAAGCTCGCTACAAGACACTAAGAGTTAAATTACAGGGTTACAGGGTCGTTAGCATAATCACAGTTCAGAATGCGGGAGGTTGACGAGACATCTTACCATTACCAGTGACAGGTGTCACACATCAGGTCCCACGACAGACCTGGCTAGAACTGCCTTCCTTCTTGCGCTGCCTGGTAGAGCTCTGTCTGTGACGTAACTTCCGCCGCAGTTCTTATCCACTCTGAAAGCGGTAATTGTTAAAATAAGCAAATAAATAATACAACAAATAAAAATTGTAATTTAAAATAAATGATTAAATACGACATGCATATTTCCAATATATAAATGTGGAAATATAATGTTGATATGGATTCTTGAAAAACATAAGAGCATAAATACAATAGGAGTACATAATAATATTTCAGTAGCGTTTAGGCATAGAAAAATAGCACTACGGGTTGCATTACTACGGTTCAGAGGCTGCATTTGCAGAATTTGTCAGATTTTTGTAAACAAAATACACCAAGTGCAGATTTACTCCGCGCCACTAGAGGCAGCATTACAATGACTCGAGACTATTGTCCCGTGTGAAAGGTCACGGACTCACAGCTCTCCTGCTCCACATGCGTTTGTTAGATCTTGTTGCTGCAGAGTTGTCAGTAAAGCTGCCGCTTCCCAGTTGGTTTTCAAACGTTTGATCGTCAGCATCCGTATGTTTTGGTTTTATTATTTTAACTATTGGACCGTTCTATGTTTTCGTCCGAAACACTGTGTTAGAGATTTGGAGACTTGAAGACATTTCTTGTATTCACCTGACTTGTCAGAGTAGAATTTCGTGTTGTTAGTGTATTGCTGGTATAATTCTTCAAAACAAAGTGCTAAAGAGTGCTAAAGTGTGGTACAACTGTGTAAATATCATTTAAGTTGTATTTTCTTGGTGTGTAACATGCCATTTGCTATATATCCAATGGTTTAATTTTGCTCAGTGGTTTGGTTTACTGAAATAATTTTTCTCCGTTCCATTGTTTCAGTCTGGTTCAGTTTTGTTCTCCCGGGTGAAATGAGGAACCTGAGGCTTCTCAAGAGCTTGAAGAGCTGTGAGCTGCAGGGGCCAGGCTCCCTACAGTGTTTCTCAGTGCGCACGGACAGTGGATCTCTTCTGCTGGCCTCTCAGTATTCCATCACAGAGTTTAACCCCAGTACTGGCCAGGTGAGCTGCTGCCCACAGGAAAGACACTGAGATTGTTCTGGCAATTGCCACTTTTAAAACTGTCAGCCACTCGTCTGCCACCACCGGCATGCATGTGCAATGTGCATTGTGGTATGTCTTACAGGAGTTTTCCAATTATGTAATTCTGTAAAGTTCTCTCTCTCTCTCTCTCTCTCTCTCTCTCTCTCTCTCCATCTATCTATCCTGATTTCTTATTTCTCTGATTTGTCACACTTAGATCAGATTATCAAATTTAAATATTACACAGATAAGTACCCACTCACCCCCACCCCTTTGTTAAATTATGAATTTACTCTGATTAATCGCATTCCTTGGAAAGCTAACTTCGATTTCACTAGCCACACCCAGGCCTGGTTACTGCTAGACTTGTAGTAAGTAAGTAATTGACATCTATCAGTCTGGAAAGGGTTTCTAAAGCTTTGGGACTCCAGCAAACCACGGTGAGAAGTTTTTGGAAGGGATGTGTCCCATTAACTTTGCGCTGCAGCTGCATTCTCACAAGATTTGGGAGTTTCCCAAACTCTTGTAAATCCATCTTGTATCGCGCCAAGCAAACTGCTTGAGTGGGCTCACCGTGGGCTCACTGGACTCTTTTGACCAAGGATGTTGCAGCACTAACAGGTAGGGGCGGGTTTTTAATTTGAAGAAAGCAATAAGCGGTCTCTTCTCCTCTTTGTTATCACAATGGCTACGCTGAAAGACATTAGAGTTGACACTGCTATCAATTTTTTTCATAAGTAGAGAGTATTTCTTCTTTGAAAGAAGCGCAAAGAGTGGCACGTCATATCGTTGCTATGATTGGCTAAAGAAACCTCATGGTAAGCGGATACTAGTCGGTGCTTCATCCAATCAACTACAAAGTTTTTGCCTCCCTTTTCTCCCTTTTGCAAACGCTTTCAACGGGAGCCTTCCCAGATGGTACTGGGAAATAGATGGTAATGATCTGTGGAGCAGTTCTATCTGGCAGAGTCAGGTTAGTGTCCCATTACATCTGGCGTAAAAGTAAACAGCATTTCAGAAAAAGAACATCATGCCAAGAGTCAAGTATGATGGTGTTAGTGTGATGGTCTGGGGCTACTTTGCTTTTTCAGCACCTGGACAACTTGCTGTGATTGATGGAACCATGAGTTCTTCTCTCTACCAAAAAATCCTGAAGCAGAATTTCCTGCCATCAGATTGTGATATAGGGTACCATATTTAACTTAACACAATATAAATAAACACTGCAAGCAGTGAGAAAGGGGCCTCTCACCCCTTGCGTCTGAGGAAGGACACACATCAATGACTTCCTGTGCATGACAGCTCATGGCTCGAAGACTTTTATAAGGTTGGATCTCAGAAACCTATATGTACTAAATTTCATTCATAATCTCTTTCAACTGATGCCTTCTGGGAAGCACTACAGATACCTCCACGCTTAATCACAAAGGTTCCAAAATATATTTTCATCCCCACTGCCATAAGGACAGAGAGACAAAGACTTATCTTTACATGAACTTGAGCCTTTTGCCACATCTCAATATGTACATTAATTCCGCCTTTTCATTCAACGCCGCTTTGATAACTTTTACTGTGATATAGGTAACTAACTTCAAACTCCAATCATTTGGCCGTTTTCCAATACATCATTAGTATTTATATTCATATCAAAGACTATTGTCTCGAAGAGTCTTTTTTGACTAGGCAACTTTTCCGCTGTGTGGTTTACGCAGTACAAATTTCAATTCAATTTTATTTGTATAGCCCAGTATCACAAAAACAATTGCCTCAAAGGGCTTCACAAAACAGACAGTAAAATGTAAACAGGCAGAACAAGACAACATCCAACCTGTCCTTAGACCCTCAAAAAAAAGCTCTAAAAACCCAGCCGGGCAAAAAGAGAAACCTGTAGACCCATTTTCAAACGTGGTTTTGAATGTGCACAAACCTAACTCCATTAGGTCAAACCAGATCCGAGGAGGTTTGTGAGTTACAGGAGTTTTAATGAAAATTTTTTAAGTTTTAATAAAATTGTCACCTTGCCACAGCCACTCTCTAAGACTAATAACAATCCTTTTTTTATAACTTTTAATGACACTTGTCAAAATTGACCCAGTATTATTGGATTTTCTAGGGATCGCCACTGAGCCAATAGGGCTCTCGCACGAGTGCATGCATGGATGCCATCCATTTATTATACACTACCACAATCACACTAATGTGTTCATACATCAATGCCACAGACACGGGTGGGTGAAGTGTCTTTCCCAAGGACACAATCACCATATGAACTAGAGAAAGAAGGGATCAAACCGCCAACCTTACAGTTACTGGACGGCCTGCTTTACCTCTTGAGCCACTGCGCCCCAGAAAGAAACCATGAATGACAAATTTACAGCTATTATTGCATACTAACTTTTACAATCGATTTATGTCTGTCTGTGTGGCTGGGCTAACAGTGCCTAACAAATATATAGACATTGTTTGCATAGTACATAATTAGTCTTCAATCAGATGTTCAGGTGTTGCAGCCAGTTTCTCTGCACATTTTTTATTTTTTTGTTAAGTGTTTTGTCTTTATGTAGTAAGATTAATTGGCACCTTTCTTGTGATCTGCTAAAAAAAAAGTTGTATTGAAAACAGCTTTAAGTTCACCAGTGTTGTAACACAATTTATAACCATTTGTTGATGGATTGGGAAATGTGGCCAAGTCAGCATGATCACTGTTTTAACCAGTTTTGTATGCCCTCCTGGTGGTGGCAGGCCAATGGCTGACCGTTTAAAAACTGGCAAATTGGGGCACCTAGGTGGCACACCTGGTAGAGCACATACCACTCTTGACCGGGGTTTGGTTCCCGCTTGGGTCCCTTGCCCACTCTCAACCTGATTCCTGTCTATCTACTGTCTGTGATCAATAGTAAAACTAAAAGAACTAAAAGGGAAAAAAATAAAATAAAAATGGATGGCTGTTTGCCACTTTTCAGTCTTGGTGCTGCTTGCTGTGTGTTTCAAGTAACAAATAACAAGTGTAGTTCTGTTTTGTTTTGTAGGTTGTGAGTGAAGCTTCGCTGGCAGCTCATGGCTTCCTCCCTGAAGATGGAAGTGGCAGAATTGTCGGACTTAAGGACCTCGCTGAGCTTGAAGCAGCCTGTGTGGCCACTGCAGTAGGAGATGTGATTCTATTTAACTTCAACAGCAGCCAGGTCTGTACCACATCTCAATACAATTTTAAAAAATCTGTAGATTTACAAGCTCAATATCCTTTTAATTAGGGCCCATGCCTGAAAGATGGGAGAAATCAGGAAGGGAGCAAATAGTTTTTCACAGCACTGTACATACATTCATTAAATCTATGGCGAGCTACTTGGAAAGAGATTGCACACTACTGCTAGCTCCCAGGTGATGTGTTAGATATCTACATTAACTGTCATTTATCAAGGCCTGTTTCCACTGGATTGGTATAGTATGCTTTTTAGATGCATTTCAATCATCAAATGGTTACAAATAGACCCACATATGCCACATTGGTCACTACTTGGTAGTCTGATAATGGGGTGGCATAATCCTTACTGTGTTAAAAATTGGAATCAAAAGCAAAAGGTGTACTTTTTTAATGAATTAAAAAAGTAAGTGTTTCTTTTCAGAAGCAATTGAAGGTGTTAAGTTTCTGTCTTGCAGCTCCTGCTGTTTAATTCAGCAGTCTGCTTTTTTACATTGTAGTAAATACAAACTAATTACCTGTACCTTACTGTGCTGTTCAAAATCAACTTGTACTATAAAGCTTGTTGGAAACATGGCCATTTCTGACTTGTGTACCATTTTTAAGTACACATAGTACTAGACCAACAGTTATTGTCTCCCTACTGTCACATCAAATTAATAACGTTGATACTGAAAGGTTGTTGGTGATTCTATGTGTTTGGTGTTGTTCTGCAGTTTGAGTGTGTTGGCAGTGTGGACAGTGGCCTGACCTCAATGAACTGGAGTCCAGATGAAGAGCTTGTCATTCTCACCACAGGTTGTATTATATGGAAGAATAAACTCTATTCATGTATTTTACATTGACTCTCACACACAAAACTGCATGTGCACCCCCAGGTTTTACTGCTGCTTGTACTTTACAATGCACGCTCACATTTAGAATTACTTTCGTTTGGTTTATTTATAAACCAATTCTTTATTAGAAACAGTTTCTTCTTCTTACAGCATTTTGAAAGGTGTTTCTCTGTAGGCAACATATTAGGTCACAAATCATATCATGTTACAAATTTCTAAATTCATCCAACCTATGTAAATTATGACCATAGATAGCATTCCAAAGCTAGATATACAAGTACATATAACTTGTTAATTGTTGTCACTCACATTTTTATTATTATTGTGCCCATGCTCTGGTTTAAATTGTATCTCTCTAAATGTTTAAGTGTGTGTTTTAGTGTAATGTTCTGACAAATTACTTGACATTTCATTTCAACACTTACAAATGACCAAATTATTTATCACATTATTTGCAACATCCTCAGCTTTATAGAAGCACAAAAGAACAAAGTCTGAGTTGAAAAAATACTTTACTACTACAAGGACAGTTCATCCCAAAAATAAAAATATAAATGTTATGATTAAGGCAGAGAAGGAGTAAATACGCAGTATTCTGCCCTCGCCCTTGTTGCTAGACAGATAACTCTTCCTAATGATGAGGCATAAATAGTTGTTTCTGCTTAACTTTATTCAGCACATCACTGGTCGGAGTAAAACTTTAACACAAAAATACACCATGTGAGGGCGCACATATTACATATGAAACTGATACATTGCCGCTAGCTTAAATGCTAACAATGCTAACGTTATTGCTAGACACATAAATGAACATTTCCGCCCACTCAAATGACTTTAAAATCAAGTATTCAATTTAGCTATAGGATTATACACATTAAATATGACATCTTTATAAACATACAGGCTGTGCTCTGCCTCAGAAACAGGTCGCAGGCGATACACTGTAGCTGAAATGCACATCGCTAGACAGGAAGTGCCGTTACCATGACTCCCGGTTCCTAGGGTTTCAAACAAACCTGAGCATGCCACTCAAAATCAAACCAGTAAATTATAATATTCAAAGGCAAACAAATACCCAATGGCTCTTAAGGAGCCAGAACAGGCAGCCTAAACCAGGAGAGAGTGGGGTATTAGAAGCAGCGAAAACGGAGAACAGTCCCAACCTCACTGGTACTGCTCTGTCATCCACATCCCTCATGTCTCCCTGGGCCCAGTATCAATACTTCAGAGCTACCGTGATACCATGGCACTTAAATTGATATATTATCACATTTTTTAGGTACACTTAAATATCTAATGCCCTATAAGCTCAGGCAGCTCACTGTGAGCAGAGAGAGTGAAGAAAAACATTTTTTTATATGTCTTTGCACAAAGACATCATTGGCTGAGGATTTTTACAATTAAAATTATCACACATTGTAATAAAATAATAGTATAGTAAAAATAAATCTGGAAGAACAAACTGGAAGAAATCCCTGTCATTGGTTAAAACCAAAGCCAAACACCCTGAACACTTAAATCCAGCCTCTGTAAACCTCTGCCACCTTAGGTCCTCCCTCTTTATACCCACGTCTCTGCTCTGATCTGAATGTGAAGAATTAAAGCATACAGCCATGGCCAAAAGTTTTGAGAATGGCACAAGTATTGGTTTTCACAAAGTTTGCTGCTTCAGTGTTTTTAGATCTTTTTGTCAGATGTTACTATAATATACTGAAGTATAATTACAAGCATTTCATAAGAGTCAAAGGCTTTTATTGACAATTACATTAAGTTTATGCAAAGAGTCAATATTTGCAGTGTTGACCCTTCTTTTTCAAGACCTCTGCAATTTGCCCTGGCATGCTGTTAATTAACTTCTGGGCCACATCCTGACTGATGGCAGCCCATTCTTGCATAATCAATGCTTTGAGTTTGTCAGAATTTGTGGGTTTTTGTTTGTCCACCTCCCTCTTGAGGATTGACCACAAGTTCTCAATGGGATTAAGGTCTGGGGAGTTTCCTGGCCATGGATCCAAAATTTTGATGTTTTGTTCTCCGAGCTACGTAGTTATCACATTTGCCGTATGGCAAGGTGCTCTATGGTTGGGAGAAGTTGCTCTCGGAGGATGTTTTGGCACCATTCTTTATTCATGGCTGTGTTCTTAGGTAAAATTGTGAGTGAGTCCCTTGGCTGAGAAGCAACCCCACACATGAATGGTCTCAGGATGCTTTACTGTTGGCATGACACAGGACTGATGGTAGTGCTCACCTTTTCTTCTCCTGACAAGCCTTTTTCCAGATGCCCCAAACAATCGGAAAGGGGATTCATCTGAGAAAATGACTTTACCCCAGTCCTCAGCAGTCCAATCCCTGTACCTTTTGCAGAATATCAGCCTGTCCCTGATGTTTTTCCTGGAGAGAAGTGGCTTCTTTGCTGCCCTTCTTGACACCAGGCCATCCTCCAAAAGTCTTCGCCTCACTGTGCACCGTGCAGATGCACTCACACCTGCCTGCTGCCATTCCTGAGCAAGCTCTGCACTGGTGGTGCCCCGATCCCGCAGCTGAATCAACTTTAGGAGACAGTCCTGCCGTTCACTGGACTTTCTTGGACGCCCTGAAGCCTTCTTCACAACAATTGAACCTCTCTCCTTCTCCTCTTCAAGTTCTTGATGATCTGATAAATGGTTGATTTAGGTGCAATCTTACTAGCAGCAATGTCCTTGCCTGTAAAGCCCTTTTTGTACAAAGCATTGATGACTGCACGTGTTTCCTTGCAGGTAACCATGGTTAACAGAGGAAGAACAATGATTTCAAGCACCACCCTCCTTTTAAAGCTTCCAGTCTGTTATCCTAACTCAATCAGCATGACAGAGTGATCTCTGTCTTTTGGGGGGATTAAGTTCATTTTCATTTTCAGAGGGACTTTGCAATTAAGTACATGCAAATTGCCATCATAAAAAATGAGGCAGTAGACTTTGTGAAAACCAATACTTCATTCACACACATTTATTCTCAAAACCTTTGGCCATGGGTGTATATTTTGTTACCACTGCTTTCTTATTCAAAAATTGTATTTGAAAGTATTTAAAATAGGCTATACCCCCATTTTACCACTGCTTGTGGCTCTGCTGCACTGTGGAGTGCCAGCGTCCGATGTTGCGCACCCTCGTCCACTGCATACTTTTCAGATGTGCGGCTGTTGGCTGCCTTAAAGCAAATCGCTCTCATGGTTCGTATCTTTGTGGCTTCATTGGTCTTCAGTTGGGCACCAATTTCAGTGGTGTTTCACCAATTAGCCCATGATACCTCCACGGGGCTTGGCGGTGAACCCAGTGTCCTGGAACCACCCCTCTGCTCTGCTATGTGCCTAAGATCTTCTCCACTTGGCTCTGCACTCTCTCATGTCTGCCAGCTAGTTTACACCATTGCTTGGTTCTCTTCAGCCAAAGCCATCTTGATGCTGGTTCTGCCTGCTTGGTGATATCCGCATTTAGCGTCTTACGTGCTGGCCCTTTTTATTCCCAGTGCTCCGAACACCACTCCACAATGATTGCCCTGGGTAATTTCTGCAGCCCACTTCCACTGGGAGGTTTCAGGCTCTTCAGCTCCTCTGTTGGATATTAAGGATCAGGGGCTTATAGTTACTTCACTTCCGCTCATGTGCTTCCTTAATCCTTTCCTCCCAGAGTACTGTTAGTTCCAAGAGAGCTACCTCTCTGGTTGCCTTGGCCCAGACGACAATTTCGGGTTGAAGACTGGTACTGCCAATATCTCCTGGGAATTTAGTGTTTATATTTATTGAAAATTTTACATTACAAAAAAGACCCACCCCAAATCTCAGTCGAAAGCATTCAACAAAGAAACATATACAGCATTATATTATAATAAATCAGGATCAACCAGAGTCCTTCAACCAACGTCCTTCTATCTACAAAAGGATCAGAGGGCATGCTAACAGAGTTGAGAAAGCAATAACCTTGTGCAGAGTACAGAGAGAGGAGGGAGATGCAAATGAAAGATAAGACTCAACATAAATGAAATTGCTTCTTTTTTAGTTGGGTTAAAAGACATTAGTTCATCAATTATATTACTGACTGATTTGTCAGGATTTCCTGGGATCGAACCCAAAACAAAATCCCTAACTTGCAAGTATCTAAAAAAAAAAGTGAGAAGCAGGGAAACTATATTTAGAAGACAGCAGTGTAAAAGAGAACTTATTTTCAATAAAAAGATCCTTGAAATATTTCAAAACCTTAATTAAACCACATATTAAAAGTAGTGTCTTGCATTGATGGAAGGAAGAAATTATTTGATACTATTTCACTAGAGAGGGTCATGTTCTGGAGACTGAAGTGTTTCCTGAATTGTGTGTAGATCCTGATGGCGCTTTTAAACACAGGGTTAGTGATTGTCTTTTTTTAGAGATAAAGGTACTGATGCTCCAATTATTGCTGACAGAAAGAGAGTCACAAGAGTGCTTCTCCATCTGAACCCACACAGGACCACTGTCGTCAGAATGATAATGCAAACAAAATGACAGACAATACAAATTTGTTGCCCAATAATACCGTCCTGTTTTAACTTCTGAAGGTGGTCTTTGGGTATGCATGGCTTTTTACCACTCCAAATGAATGTTGATATAACTGAATCAAGCCTTTTAAAATAAGCATTTGAGAGAAACATTGGGAGACACAGGTACAGATACCTGGGAAGCAGAGACATTTTAATCACATTCACACTCCTGATTAAAGAAAGAGGAAGGGGTGGCAACACAGCCAAATCTTGCTGAATTTGAAGTAGCAATTTATCAAAATTATTTTTGTAAAGGTCAGAAAAAACTTTGGTCACAGTAATACCCAAGTAAACAAAACTATGCTTAGCAATCTTAAAGGGCACTCTAATACCTACAGGAGCAGAATGGTCCAAATTTAGTGGAAAGAGCTGTATAATTCCTTATAGTAACTTTGGAACGCATTGCTGGTCGGTAATGACCTCACCATTCTCAGATGCTACCCCATTGATGACCTGTTTAGGTCTAGTTCCTTTTAACTGTCTTGACAATATCTCCCCATTCTTATTATGTTCATATAGGTTGCATATATTTTTCAACAATAAATACTCTATATATTGCAAGGTAAGTAAATCAGATTCTGTACGAAGTTTTAGCCGTTTCTTATTTAGATCCTGGGATGGAGACTGTGCATTCCTTTAGTCTATGTCTACAATTTGATTTTCCAAATCTAATTGTTTAACCTTGCCGTCCCTTTTCTTTTTTGCCACAAAGATATAACATGTCCCCTTAAGTATGCCTTAAGAGCCTCCCATACATGTGAAATGGAAACATCTGGGGTCACATTAACATCTAAGAACAAGTACATTGACAACATTTTCATCGGACAATAAAAGAGAATTGAATCTCCAGTGTTTTCTGTGGCCCTTTCTTCAAGTATATTGAGTTTAAGTAGGAGTGGAGCTTGGTCAGATACTACTATAGGTTGATATTCGCACGACTGCCAGCCTGAATTAGTTTATTATCACTGAAACAAATAATCAATCCTACTATAACTATGGTGAGCATGAGTAAAAAAAAAAAATATTGTCAGCCGTGCGGATCTAAAAAATGCCAAATATCTGCAATACCATAGCTCGATAGAAAGGATTGTATATAAGATATAGCCTGCCGTAACCGATGATCTGCCAACCCAGGGTCCAAACAGAAATTAAAATCCCCTCCCATAATGAGCAAGTGCGTATTTGAACAAGGGAGCAATTTAACAACACACGAGAAGCACTGGGGATCATCACAGTCTGGAGTGTATATATTAGTTAATATACCATTGAGGTTGTACAATGTACCAGTTACTATAACATAGCGTCCATTGGAATGTAATATTGTAATGAATGGAATAAAGGATACATCTCTATTAATCAGTATGGCAACCCCCCTTGCCTTACCTTAAAAAGTTGAATGAAAAACCCACCCACATTTCAAACGTAGATAATCTGGATTTCTGAGATGAGTTTCCTGGAGGAACGCAATCCCTGTTCTTAAATTTCTCCACACAAATACCAAAATCATTAGTCACATTACTCAGGTCATCAATAGAAACCAACTCTTCTTAAATCCTGAATATTGTTATTTTGATTCACCCCACCTTCTGGCCTCCCGAATCACGAACTCATTGTTTTGATTGTGATGAAAGCACAATATGACAGGCCGAGGCCTAAGTCGGGGGCCCGGCTTGGGTACCAAACTAAGGTGCGCACGGTCAAACTCCGGTGCCGAGGGAAAAGTCTCTGTTCATAAAACATCCTGTTGTAGCTGAGAAAAAAATTTACAAGGTTGTGGGCCTTCAATACCTTCAGGTAGACCAACCAACTGTACATTATTTCTCCTGCCTCTCCCCTCTAACTCAGTTAGCCTAGCCTCAAAACTATGTTTTCAGCACCGAAATTAGAGCTGTCCTGTGCTCAGCTAAAGAGGCTTCAAGATCGGCCTTGCTAATAGCAGGTTCAGACTCGGCTTTTTCACCCGTTTTAGGTTTAGGTGGCATAATGAGTAAAAATCTACAGCATCAAATGTCCAGTTGAGACATTGGCAGGAAAGTGTAATAGAATAGAGTAGCGAGGATAGCGTGTCTCTACTCCATGAACGCCCTCCATCTTCTGGGAATTTATGCTGCCTTCCAAGGTCCACTCTCATTTCCCAGTTCTCTGCTGATGCAAGAAACCCTGTAGCCCCAGCCTCTTTGCCTGCTGCCCCTCCTTGCCTGAGGAAACTGATGAACTGAGGCCCTTTGGCCTTAAAGGTCCCATATTGTGCTAAATCGACTTTTCTGAGCTTTTAACCATGTTCTAACGTTGTTTCTACCTCAAACACATACCCAAAGTTATTTTGTTTCATTCACACATGTTTAAGTAATTTATTTAGTTTGAGCTACAGTCGACGAGCTTTTTCACGAAATGACCTCAATATGTGAAGCAAACCACTCCTCTCCACAAGTGCCGTGTTTTGCAACTCAGACGCACAGAGAAGCACGCTGCTACTGTATTAGCTTACTTACCGTCAGCAACATGCACACAAGTATTACTGCATAGCTCTACATATTGCTAGGCTACTTTATTATAGTTCTTTCAATACACTGCACAACAGCTACCTTAGGAGTCTCCAGGCAGCATACATTCTCAACTTCAGTAGGCATTGTACGGCCATATCCACATGTGCACCTATAAACAGAAGCAGTTAACGCGCGCTATGCCACGGGCTACACCATAGAAACATACACTACAATAAATAGTTTCTCATTTACCAAGCAGAAACGTCTTGTAGAAGCCTTCGAGATCTTTGTGTTTGCTCATGTTCTTCGAACTCAGATTCAGACTCTGGGTCGAAGATATAAAGCTCAGTTACTCTCAAAGCCATTGCTGAAAAAGTTATTACTACGATGTACCGTGTTTACTTCAGTCTGTTTCCAGTGCAGCTCTAGCGTGACATCATGAGTGGGCAGAGCCAACACGGGAGAGCTGAGCCTTAAAGTGACAGCGCCAAATCAGACCGTTCACTTTGGACTCATGATGAGAGCTCATCCAAACCGCTTGTATAAGATAATTATTGTGTGTTTCATGTTCTAAAACGTGATATGGTAACCAATATGTATCCAAAATACACTGTATAATGTTCAAAACAGTATAATATAGGACCTTTAAAGCTGTTCCTCTCCTCTCTTTCTCCCATCCCTCAGCCAGCAGGGCCAACACCTGGTCATGCTGCCATCTAAAACTCCCCTCTGCAAGGCTGGTTTGACATGCTGATAGAATATGCTCCAGGTCGGCTATTTTCCTGCACAGGGCACACCGGGGTTCTTCAGTCAGTCCCACTGGTGTGGGTAAAAGTCATAGACAGAACAAAGCAGAAACTTGATCCGATGGTCTTCCAAGTTCCAGAGTTCTTTCCATTTCAGAGATCTTCCTCGAGTGCCATCCCAACACATCCAGCTGTTCTGCTGCCTCATCACCATGGCCCTAGCTAGTCTGGTGTCTTCCTCTTTCTGCACCACGTTACGCCGTTCCTTTTTATTTGCCTTCTTCCAACTGGATCTGGTAATGCAACCAAGTCCCAGTCTACCGTCATTCACTGTTCCCATTATGTCACTGTGCTGTAGGTGCTCTTCAGCCTCTCTCAATGCCTCACTGGCTCTCCATTTACGCTCTGTGCGGACTCTGATGTCTGCTTAGCGGACCACCTCATCCTCACTGTCTTGCAGCGTCATAGCCAATAGGAGCTTCATTGTCTTAAACCCTTCATTGACCAATGTTAATAGCAGATGCAGCTTGCTTGAACTATACAGGCAAAAAACTAGAGAAAAAACTTCTGGGCTCAAACAACCACCTTCTGAAAAAGTTGTTTATTCTGAACCAGAAGCGGTCCTGAACATGGCACTTCTTTAGAACTAGGCTTCTAGATTTGGATGGCTTGAACGCCGTTGTGGCATCTTCTGTCAGCTTCACTTGATCCTTGAAGATCCATCTGCCCTCTGCAACTGATCTTGCCATGATTTTAAGGTTGTCCATGAAGGCCCTAATCGGGGCTTGCTAAACTCCAGTGGCAAGTACAGCTCCCTGTCTAGGTTTCTCAACAGACTTCACAAGCAGATTCATTGCAGCTGGAAACAAAATCACGGAGATGGTACAGCCAGTGACAATGACAATGCCCCCCTCAAGTCGCTGCCAATTAGTGATGAAGTTGCCAGGGGTAAAACCCATCTTGAAACTGTAAAAATGGTCTTAAATGGAGTCACTGGATGTTTTCCGGGACATGGTAGGCCTTTAGTGTGGTATCAACAAGCTTGTGTGGTTTTGTCCCATAAGCATTGATCAAATCTAGCCACAGTACTGCCAGGTCCCCCTGACTTCTCTTTGCATCCTCTTTGACCTCCTCGGAGATCATGCTGCTTAATGCAACCAGGAACTCCACCTTTTTGGATAGCCAGGTCAATGCATTGCTGCCACCACAGGGTGGCAAGGCTTATCCCTAGCACTAGGTGGTTGGCTTAATAAATATAATGGATGATTAGAGATTTAGGGCTGACTGACTCATCATCTCGGTAGGTAACTGTGACCAAAAGAAGAATTTAAACAGTGTAATTTCAATAGTTTTTATAGTTTATAGTACAAAAAGTTTTTTGGACTTTCTTTACTCGGGGGACCTGGGGTTCTTTGCAGATGTAATGTCCTGTATTCTGGGGGCATTTTAGATGATTTAAAGAGATTTGTATCTGGCTATAGTGTGAGAAAGAATGGGTAAATCTGTCAATCTGTGATTATCCTGGCCCTCAATCACATAAAACTATATACAGAAATAGAGAAAGGGCAAACAGTCTCTGTAATACCAAGTTTTACTCTTTTTTACTTGACCAGTTTAAATAAATGGATAAATGGGACAGACAAACTAGTTTCTTTGCAGGATCGGTCATTCTCAACATATTTAGGGTTGGTAAAATTGGTGCATTAACGGTTTAGTGCGTTTAAAAAAAATAATTGTTGCAATTGTTAATTTGACATAATGCACACTCAAGCTAGAAATGGAAAACAAAAACACGCTGCTAAATTGACAATTTTGCTTTAAGAGATTACCGGATGGTTCCCTGAAAAAGAAAAGAAAAGTGCAATATGCAAAGGTGAATTTAATTATCACTGTAGTAATGCATCGTTAATGTAGTTACACAAGTTGACATTTCAAATTGACATTTCAAATAGTCAAAATTCAGGACAACATGGTAAATGTATTGGTAATGCACTTTAAGTTACTGTATTTTAAAAAGGTTACTCATCTAAGTTATTTTTAAGTTATTTGTCAAATCATTTTCGCATTTATAGACTGGGCTATCATAGTGCCTACGTTTTGAACTCTGAACAATCCAATGAATTTTTTTCTATGTAAAACTTATTACAATTTACAGCTCGAACGATATGGGTTTTTTTAAAGGCTAATGCCGTTATCGAAAAGAATCTCACTTTGTATCCCCTTTGTTCTCTTTGATGGAGTTGCAATCAAGAGAGCCTTTAAGTATAAATGAAACTGTAAATGAAATGTTTTTATTAACAATACTATAATGTTTATTGAGTGTGGCTAATGTGGCTGCACACTCAAGCTAGCGATGGAAAACAAAAACAACATGCTGCTAAATTGACAATTCTTCAAAAGAGGTGATGTGCTGGTTGTGACCTGATGATGTGTACTCGCCACAGACAGCGGTAGGTGTACACGGTGGAGATCTCCAGGAGGCTGGTCCTGATGATTCTCCCAGCTGTTTTTACCACCTTCTAGAGCACCTGCTGTTCAGCCGTAGTGCAGCTGAAGAACTTCACACTAAACGCGAATGAAGCTTCTAGCGCGAGTGATTTACATGTTAATGGTACGGTCACACCAAACGCGAATCAAGCGTCTAGCGCGAGTGATCTACATGTTAAGTCAATGCAAAGACGCGATTAGACGCGAGTAGAAATCCTGCGGCGCGGTGCGAACGCCTCATTCGCGCGAGTTGAAAAATCTGAACTTTGGCGAATATTCGCGCCGCGTTAACCAATCAGGATCTTGCTCTAGTAGTGACGTACTTACTACGTAACGAGCGGAGGTTGCCATAGAGGCAGAAGTCCGAAACAACAATGGAGGACAAACTTTATCGGGGCTGTGCGGGCACCCGGAGCTGTAGGCTACGAGGCATCTTCGTAATTTAACAGAAAACTGGAATAAAAAGGCCCTTGTCTGGAAGAAAGTGTGTGTGGAGGTTGGAAACTCAGGTAAGTTGCAAAAAACGCCTTTTACTTAAATCGAGATATATTTATTGAGCCAATTAGCTAGCTCCAGTCTGAGCTAATTTGCCATATTGTACAACTACTGTCCCGCTGACGAGTTTAAGTTTTATTCAGAGTAAGTGTGTAGAGCGAAACTGAAAAGCCAGAGGGACACTTATTTAAAGCAGACAGAGAAGTGCAATGGGTCATTAGCAGAAGCAGCAGCAGGACATCCAGGAGGAGTGTTGACAAATGAAGACACAGACAGGGCATATTTGTTGTTGTTTCTGACTGGTGTCATATATTGTAAGAGTATGTTCTATACTAGTATATTGTCATGACAATACCGAAAGTGTGTACAGGCTTGAGTTGAACAATATATGACCATGTTAACATGGACAGTCATATTTACAGTAGGCATTCATAGCTTCTTACATTCACATACAAACACACAACCCTGCTGGTTTGTGATAAGTTCTTCTAAAAATATTTTTTCTGCTTTGTCATGTGTCATTTCAAACCAAGGAGAAGACCCCAGAGAAGGCCCAGGACCCACTGCACCTCCTGGAAACCCTCCAGACCCGTCCTGTAGCTTCATCTTCACCTACACACTCAGAGGATGAGCTCTTCTCTTGAGTCTGGTTCCTTCCCTGCAGAGGTTGCCGTCTCAGATGAAAGAATTTGTAAAATATATACATTAATTTATGCCTTCTCCTTAATTTGAAAGCCACTGTATAGTAGTTGGTACAGTATAAACATGAGGCAGCTGTCAGTGCAGGAATTGAACCAGACACTATCACTTCTCCTCTCCTTCACCCTCACTTTTTCCTCTTCCAAGCAAGATTCTTTTTATTCCTGCATATAGGTACTTGTAAATTTGTATGATATTTGTATTTCCATAGATATTTTTGAAAAAAATGTTTTATATAATAAAGTTTTGATATGTTAATTGTGCCCCACATAGTAGATGATGATTTATTAATTTATTTGTCCCAAAAATAACTTCAATATTATATATATATAGAATATTTCTTCTTATTATATCCTATTGCAAGAACACCCACAATAGTATAGAAAGAAAATGAAGTTATTTGTGACTGGACCAGTGTTAATGAGAAACAACGGGACAAGACAGGGGCTGTTTAAATTTATTAAACACAGACATGTACAAAACAATGTTATAAATGCAGACTGTAGTTCCTATTGACAGCTATACAATGACAATACTTGACATCATTTCTCTTTAGTTTTTTACAGTAAAAACAATATTACTTTTGACTTACTACTAATTTGATAAAATGCATTACCAATGCTTTACCTTATTATTTGATGACATTAATCCAAAACAATGGGATATAGGTGGTAGGCATATAGGTATAACACTATTTAACATTGATTGTACTGATAATTGGGTGTGTTCAGATTACAGTTGACAACATATCATTATTAATAACTTGTAATCACACATAATATTTCATGATTTACTGACTGGAGACAGAAGGACAGGCAGTTTGAAGAGAGCGTCAATAGTTGGTGTCGTGCGGGAAATCGTCGCAGCGACACGGGGCAACAGGTGATTGAACTGGGCCCGGCTCAGTGGGAAGTACCGCTGAAAGCTGCTGTCATCCAGGGGCAGCTCCTGGATCAAGCTGGGTGTGTCTCTGAAGCATCCAATGGACCCAGGAAAGGCGCCGAACGGGTCTACGCCGTTTAGTAAGTAAATAGACCGTGCAAACCAAAATAAAGCTCAACCATTTTGCAACGAGACTGGGAGAAAAATCGCTCGGCAGAAGCCCCTCCCATGACGCGAATTCGCGTCTACAACAGACGCGAATGAAGCGAATTTCACGCGCGAATGAAGCGAGTAAACTCAAAATGTTCAAGCGTCCAACTACGCGCGAATAGCGCGATTTATTCGCGCAATTCGCGTCAGCATATACAGTCCATAGGTCAACACGCTCTCTACAGCACAATGACAAAAGTTCACCATGGGCCTCAGGGGGAATGTAGCTCTCTTCAGTTTCCTCAGGTGGAAGAGGTGCTGCTGGGCTTTCCCTAAAGCTGAGGCGATGTTACGGCCCCAGGACAGGTTCTCTGTCACAGACCAAAGGAACTTAAAGCAGGTGACCCTCTCTACCACCTCCCCTCCAGTGCAGAGTGGAGAGTGGCCGGCCTGACTAGATTTCCTAAAGTCCACTATCATTTCCTTCATCTTCTTGGTGTTAAGAGCCAGGCTGTGATTGTTCCTCAACTCTGCCAGAAGTTCAGCCTCTCCCCTGTATACAGCCTCATTGTTGTTTCGTAATGAGACCAAGGACTGTTGTATCTTCTGCAAACTTATGATGTAATTAGATGGAAAAGGGGGACAACAGTCATGTGTGCAGAGTGTGTAGAGTAGGGGACTGAACACACAACCCTGGGGGGCTCGGGTGTTAATCCATATATATGCCCCCCTACTCACACACTGAGTGGTTGGTCAGGAAGTCCAATTGCATTGTGAATTGCTCAGTCCAAGATTGTACATTTTGTCTCTGAGTTTGTTTGGCAAGATTGTGTTAAAGGCCGAACTATAATCAACAAATAGCCTTGCGTAGGTGTTCTTGTGTTCCAGGTGTTCCAGTAATGTGTGGAGCACAGCGATGGCATCCTCCGTTGACCTGTTCTCTCTAAATGCACATTGGTACTTGTCAAGGTTAGGTGGTTAGGCCTTTTAAATAATTTTTTAGTCTGTGCTGCATAAAAATAATCTTTTAGATGCAGCACTGCCATACCCCATTTTTTTAAGAAGGTTTAAAGTCTTGAATCTGACTCTGTTTTTCCATTGTCAGATGAATCTAGAGGTCATTTTGTCCCACTCTGAGAATTGCTTTTTAGTGATTTCTTCCGGCTGATTTTATTTGAGTCAGAAGATGGTAATTGGATTTTGCCAATGTGGAAGTATCTTTAGGGATTAGTGATTTTGGGGGAGTATAATACAGTGTCATAATAGGTGTTTTACTTGCATTCAATTTGTATCAGGCATAATAACCAAAGTGCATAGGCTGAGAAATGGCACTCTGTGTCACAGACCCCAGACAATCAGAAACAAAAACAAGAAGTGTTGAAAGCGAGTGCCTTGTTAGCGTACAATATACGTACAGCGTATAGCAGTACATAGCAATTAATGCAGCAGAAACCCTGTAAGTTAATACATTAAATAGATTACATTAAATAGATTTTGCGATATGCCTCAATAATCCTGATAGGAGCACCCTTTTTGTTGTTGCGTAGCTTGTCCAGCTGTTTAGTTTTTAAAGTCTGTATCACAAAATACTAACCTGACTCTGCCAGATAGAACTGCTCCACAGTACCATCTGGGATTGCTCCCATTGAAAGTTTTGCAAAAGGGCTGTTTCTTTAAATGAATACTTGGTGATTGGATTTATCAACCGCAGTTTTATCCAATCAGAGCAGTGCCCTGTTGTTTATGTTTGAAACGGTAACGTCTTCCAAACCAAAAAAACCCATCCATACCCATCAGTACTGCAACATTATTGGTCACAAGAGGCCGGTAAGGCCACAGTTCGACTCAAGCACTTTGATTGGCACAGTACAAGATTGATTTGCATGAGTTTAAGGACTCCCAAATCTTGCAATCCAGCTGCAGCACAGGGTTAACAAAATACTAAAATGGTTCACAACATGTAGTTTCTCCTTACTGGTCTACTGAGTCTTTTTTACAGAAATTATGACACAAAGTTTTGCTGTAAATGGCTCAAAAACCCTGGCTTCATTTAGACTGAAGACTTTTAATATTTAGCCCTATTTATTATAGGGTGGTTTATTGTTGTTCTGAAAAAACGTACCATACGTATCATACTTAATTGTGAACCAAGATAACTCAAGTATACACAAAATGCTATCAGAACCTACAAGGCAACCAAGCATTTGCAATAACTGACAGTAAGTCACATTGCTTTGTAGGAACTTTGGCCCCCTCTTTTTTGCAGAATAGTTTTAATTCAGCCACATTGGAGGGTTTTTGAGCATGAACAACCTTTTATGGTCATGGCACATCAATTGGATTCAAGTAGGGATGCACCAATCCAATACTCGGATCAAAAACTTGAGTCGATCCAGACACAAAAAAAAATTGTGGTATTGTGTACAGATCCTTGCAACGTGGGGCCATGCATGATAATGCTGTAACATGAGGTGATGGCCGTGGATGAATAGCACAACAATTGGCCTCAGGATCTTGTCAGGGTATCTCTGTGCAATCAAAATGCCATCAATAAAATGCACCTGTGTTTGTTGTCCATAACATAAGCCTGCCCATACCATAACCCCACCACCACAATGGGCCACTTAATCCATAGCGTTGACATCAGCAAACTGCACACCCACATGACGCCATACTGTTTGCCATCTGCCCTGTACAATGAAAAACGGGATTCACCCTTTAAGGGAAAACCTCTCCAAAGTCCCATACACCATTGATTGTAAGCATTTGCCCACTCAAGTCGGTTACGACAACGAACTGCAGTCAGGTCGAGACCCTGATGAGGACAACGAGTATGCAGATGAGCTTCCCTGAGACGGTTTCTGACAGTGCAGAAATTCTTTGGTAATGCAACCGATTGTTGCAGTAGCAGTCCGATCTTGGAGGTAAAGATGCTGAATGTGGAGGTCATAAAATGGTGGTGTTACGGTTGTGAGGCCAGTTGGATGTACTGCCAAATTCTCTGAAACGCCTTTGGAGACAGCTTATGGTAGAGAAATGAACATTAGTTCACGTGCAACAGCTCTGGTGGACATTTCTGCAGTCAACATGCCAATTGCACGCTCCCTCAAAACTTGCGACATCTGTGGCATTGTGCTGTGTGATAAAACTGCACATTTTAGAGTGGTCTTTTATTGTGGCCTAGCTTGGCCAGCCAGACGCTTTTCTAATTGTATGACATACAGAGAAAGTCAGTCTGGGATTGTCAGATCTGCTCCGTATTTTGCTCCGGCTCTTTCTTACCGGCCAATTGTAGCGAGGTAGGCAGGATTTTCTTTCGCCTCATATTGAGTGCGAGAATTTTTTCAGCCAAAACAGGACGGAGGTTTAGGTAGCTAACTACAATCGAAATAAGCGCTGAACTCGATATTACACCCTGTGTCCTCAGGTTTTTCTTACAAAAACGAAGGTTATTCACCACCGAAGCATCTTCTGACTCTAACCATGCTGGTGTATGCTGTGGTTTCTTGACAACTAGAATTGGACGGTCGCTTTCCTTACGTTTCTCTGATTGGTTTACTCAACGAGCGTTAGTCCTGCCTTGAAATCCTGTTCAAACCCAGCAGTACTAGACTGATTTCTCTGTATGTAATACACTGAGAAAGCTGGCTGGCTGGCTGGCCGGCCAGGCTAATTGTGGCCTGCCTAAGGCGCACCTGTGCAATAATGATGCTGTCTAATCAGCATCTTGTGAGCACCTGTGAGCTGGATGGATTATCTTATCTATTATTTGTGAACAATATTTGAGAGAAATAGGCCTTTTGTGTACATAGAAAAAGTCTTAGATCTTTGAGTTCAGCTCATAAATATTGGGAGCAAAAACAAAAGTGTTGCGTTTATATTTTTGTTCAGTGTAGTTTGTATTTATAACATTTTCTACCCAGAGCAGTTAGGGTCAACTGTTTACTGAGATAAAGAAAATGCACTAGCAAGGAGTGCAGTTTGATTGTTCATTGTCACAACTAGCATTTAATTTGATAATAATAATAATCATCTTAAAGCTAGCAAAAAAACTGTGAGCAAAAGATTTTCAAGCTGACAGAATCTGTTGGAGCGCAAAGTCTTAAATGCAAAAGTTTAGTTAAGTTATTCTTAATGCAAGCAGCCGTGAATCTGAGTGTGCACACACAATTTTGTGTGTCAGTTAATGAAAAAATGCTAAAAAAAAAAAAAAATGCTTTGAAACTGAAATGCCACAAATCAAATGAAGATAAAGATTTGTCATAGGATTAAATCATTTGACAACATTACGCATATAAACGTGTTGTCTTATTGTGTTAATAGTCACAGTGTGTGACAGTTCATGGGTAATAAATATGAAGAACTATTTTTTACAGTAGTTAGTGCTCCTGCCTATCAGCAAAAAGATCGGGGGTTTAATGCCAGCCAACGGGACTGAATAGTAGAAGATGAATGAACTTATAAACCTACAATGAGTGTGTTTACCAGGTTATTTATATTTTTGTAAAAAATGTTGTGATCTTTGACTGGGGTTAGTTGACACTGCCACAGTGCAGGATGAGGAGCAATATGTCGAGAAAAAGTCTTTGGGAGGAAGACGACAGGAACAGCTCTTCTGTAGTAATTTAAGTTTTAAGGTTTAAGTCTATTAGATCAATGAGGCACCAGCACCTTAACTATTGGACAAACTGCACAGTTTTGTGTAATATTGCTTTGTTTTGAAAGATCTTAAAGCTATCCACAAATAAAGTTTAGATAAGTTGTTTGTGGAGGTTCTCAGTCATCCAGGACATTTTCAAGAAAAGGTTTTTCTGACAAGGCATCTGGACATAAGTTTAGATGAGTTGAAACGGAATGTGTGTGTGTTGAACTATTTTATGTGTTCTGTTTTCCAGGTCAGGACACTGTCATTATGATGACTAAAGACTTTGAGCCAATCACTGAGGTGGAAATTCACCAGGACGACTTTGGTGAAGGTATGGCAGATGTGCTTTGCTCCTAGGGTTTAGACAAGGTGGATAATCATAATTTTTGGAATGTTTGCGCTTTTAGGTAAGTTTATAACTGTAGGCTGGGGGAAGAAGGAGACTCAGTTTCATGGCTCAGAGGGAAAACAAGCTGCTCAGAGGAAGGCAATGGTCAGTGATCAGAAACTCAAAAGTGACTGAAAATGTTGCCCAATATGAAACCAGTGTGACTTTGTTAAACAGGAGCTACAGCCAGCCTCAGAGTGGGACGACAACAGACCGAGGGTGTCCTGGCGAGGAGATGGACAGCTGTTTGCTGTCAGTGCTGTGTGTCCTGAGAGTGGAGCCAGAAGGATTCGGGTCTGGAGCAGAGAGGGCATCCTGCAGGCCACCAGTGAACCCATCAATGGCCTGGAGCAGCCGCTCTGTTGGAAGTAAGTATACTGACTTAAATTAAATTTTAACTATTCCTCAATATATGTATGTATGTGTATCAGATCAATGAATTATATCTTCCTGAAACCCAAGAGAATGTGCGTATGTGGTACGTGCTCTTCCAGGTGAGCCATAGAGAATTGTATTATTTTTAAATAGTTTATAAATCATTTAAATCCCGGATACACGCGGCCGAAATGAGTTTCCTCCACAGGGTGGCTGGACGCTCCCTTAGAAATAGGGTGAGGAGTTCAGTCACTCGGGAGGAGCTCAGAGTAGAGCCGCTGCTTCTCCACATCGAGAGGAGCCAGCTGAGATGGTAAGAGTATACTTACTACTTGGGTGCAGAAACCTAAAGGCATCCTTCCTATTAACCTCAAATTTACCAGTCAAGTAAAAGGCTGGACTGTCTATAAATTAAATTCAAAAATAGACATTGTGATTAGTGGGCAAGAACAAATAAGCTAAAACATACTGACACATAATCTTTTTTTGATTCAGGGTTTTTTATTTACCTATTCATCTCATTTCACTAATTGATTTTTTAATCTATTGGGCATAATGAAATAATGCTCCTATCACTGAAGCCCTTGCTGTTGCCCTGTCTCTTAAAACAGGTGTGGTACTAAGAAATCTTAAGTAAAGTAAATGGTAATTGGTAAATAGCATGCATTTATGTAGCGCTTTTATGTACCCTTCTTGGGCACCCAAAGCACTTTATTATATATAAGCACTTTACCTTCATATATGAACAACAATTTATGAATACCAAAAAAATATGAATATAATGAATTATTCAAATGGACTGCTTTCTGCTGCTCCTCGTTTCAGTTAGTCATGTCTTGGTACTACACCTGTTATTTTCAAGCCTCTAAGTATGTGATTTAAGTCTAGTAAAATCACAAATTTTACTCATTTTACTCACACTACAGCCAGGTGAAATATAACATTATCTTCATTGCCCCAGAATACAGGAAAATGCATCTGTTTTGATAAAAATGTTTATGGGGCGAACCCACTTTTTTGATCATGCATCCGAAACTGTGTTAAAATGTTTCTTTTAGTGACTTTTGCCTGCCAGGCTCAGCATCCCTAAATCTCTAACTCTAGAAAAGTCGCACCATAGAAAAATGTCTGTCATATTTAAGTTTGTCCACATTTTCTAGTCACACATCAACTAATTATGCCATTATTACTGAAAAAACATGTTTTCTTGTTATAAAGAGAAAATTATCTCTTTATCTTACAATAATTGTAACTGAGGGTGCACGGTAGCAGAGTGGTTAGTGCTCCTGCGACCCAAAAACATCGTTGGCTGATTGTAGCCAACTCAAACATCATTGGCTAACTCTGGTCTTTCTGTGAGGAGTCTGCATGTCCTCCCCGTGTCACCGTGGGTTCTCTCCGGGATCTCCGGCTTCCTCCCACCACCCAAAGACATGCATCTATAGGTGAATTGGTGACTCTAAAGTGCCCCTAGTGGATGAATGTGAGAGTGAATGGTTGTCTGTCAATGTACGTCTAAGTGTCAGCTCTGCGACGAACTGGCCACTGTCCAGGGTGTACCCCGCCTAAGGCCCAAAGCTGCTGGGATAGGCTCCAGCCACCCGCGACCCCACAAGTGGGATAAGCGGTAGAGAATGAATGAATGAATAATTGTAACTGGAAAACAACACAAGAAAATTGAGAAAATAATAGTAATGAATGAATGGCCTCTACATTTCAATAAATATGTTGAATAATTCAGGTTTCCAGCTGAAACTATACTATACTGATAGATATTGACAAAATGTAACAAAGTCTTTTTTATTTTTTCTATAAAAGTCAATCTTGAAAAGATAAGATGTCATCATCATGTAACATCCCATGTATAGGACAAACATGAACTAGGAAAGAATAATCATTAGTGAGCTGTGAACACCTCTGTGGTTCAGACCCTCAGGAAGTCTGATTGCAAGCACTCAGCGCCATCCCAACAAACACACTGTTGTCTTTATGGAAAAGAATGGGCTTCTGCATGGAGACTTCACTCTGTCATTCAGCAGGCATCAAACTAAGGCAAGAGTATTTCTTCAAGGATTTGTAACCTATTAAAACTAACCTGATGAAAATGTGAAATGTTAAAATGTTTTTGTTTTTTAGGTAAAAGACCTTTTATGGAACAGTAACTCAACTGTTTTAGCAGTGTGGTTAGAAGACATGAGTGGTGCTAAAGATGGAAGCCTCAACACTCAAAGTAAGAGCCCAGGATCATCTACACTATGATGCACTAGAGAGATGTTTCTGTTTGAAACAAGGGAAGGATTTATTCTTTATAGTTTGAGATGAGTTTGATGCAATATTTTGCAAATACTAAAGTAGTATAACTATACAGTAAAGAGTTAGTTGTAAATGATATTTACCTGTATTAGAGCTCATTAATTTGTTATTAAACGTCCCTAATTTTACCTTTTTAGAGGCATTTCTATTGTTAAAGGTAGTACAAAGCTTCTTACATAGTAAGTGACTTTTGGCTTATCCCCACAGCCGCCTAAAGGTTGCCACAGCGAAGTAGTTCACATGAGTAGCTTGCCGATGTTTTTTTTACACCGGATGCCCCTCCTGACACAACCCTCTCCATTTACCCGGGCTTGGGACTGGCACAGACTGGCACATAGTGTATGCAACTGTATGTTACTATACAGCGTATCGATTAATCGGTTAATGAGATTTTAATTTTTCAAGTTCATAATGACAATCGAATATTGGTTAATCATAAACACCCGTAGTTAATTGTGTATTAACATAAATTATATAATAACAATAAATAATAATAGTATTAACATAAGTAACTGTACCAACGATGGAGAGTGTTTTTACGATATTTATGAAAGGTTAAAAATACCACCTGAGTTTTGCCACATCGTTAGTTGCTTCAGGGACTCAACCTTCGTCTTTCAGTAGGTATACTGCCTGACAAGTTACATGTTTCTTTGATATAATTAATTTCTGATTTTGTTAATACTGTGTGTTATAAATATCTTCTTCAGTTCAGCTATGGATGACTGGGAACTACCACTGGTATCTGAAGCAGAGTCTGAACTTTGATCGAGATCCTCAGAAAGCTCCGGTTTGTGTTTGCTGGGACCCAGTGCGGCCTCTGCAGCTGCATATTGTGACCCAAAGGTGGACCACTTTCACATATGAGTGGGGCTGGACCACAGAGCGAAGTCTGGGCCAGGATGCCACTGACAACGCAAGTGTGGCTGTGATTGACGGAGGTGACGTCAAACAGGATGAGAGTAGCTAAAGCAATGGGACTATTTTAGAATAATAGGGTGTTTTTTTTTCTGCAGATAAAATCCTTGTGACAACCTTCAGACAATGCGTGGTGCCTCCTCCCATGTGCTCCTTTGAGCTCAAGCTGACCTCCCCAGTGAACCAGGTGACCTTTTTGTGCCAGCCACACAGGACCAATGAACTAGCTGCATTCACTGCTGATGGCTGCATCTCATTGTTCAGTCAGGGTGCGTAAAACAGTATTGCTCACCATGCACATAACTATTATACACCGTAATATTATATAGTTTGACATACACCTCCCATATGGCTTTAATGTCACTTCTTATATACACGTCTTACATTTTACATTGATGACATTTCGTCCCACACCTAAGGGGGTTTTTCAGTGAACTACAGTGCCCCCTTCCTGATTCCTAATTTTTTTGCACATTTGTCACACTTAAATGTTTCAGATCATCAAACAAATTTAAATATTAGACAAAGGTAACTTAAGTAGACACAAAATGGAGTTTATAAGTGATGATTTTATTTATCAAGGGAAAAAGCTATACACACCTACTTATGTGAAAAGGTAGTTGTGAAAACATGAATTAACTGTGATTAATCACCTTTTTTTTTTTTTTTGGAAAGCTGAGTTCAGTTTCACTTGCCACAACCAGGACTTACCACCAGATAAGAGATCACTTAAATAGAATGAAGAAGACCAAAAGATCTCAAAATGCAAGACATCATGCCATGATCCAAAGAAATTCAGGAACAGATGAGAAACAATGACATTGACATCTATCAGTCTGGAACGGGTTACAGAGCCATTATCCACAAATGAAGAAAATATAGAACCTTCCAAGGAGTGGCCGGCCTACCAAAATTACCCCAAGAGCACAGCAACGACTCATCCAAGAGGTCACAAAAGAACCAAACAACAACGTCAGTGTTCATGACTCAACCATAACAACTTTTTGGAACCTTTTGGAATGTGTGGCTCCTATTACATTTGGTGTAAAAGTAACAGCATTTCAGAAAAAGAACATCATACCAACAGTCAAATATACTTGTTTTAGTGTGATGGTCTGGGGCTGCTTTGATGCTTCAGGACCTGGACGACTTGCTGTGATTGATGGAACCATGAATTCTGCTCTTGACCAAAAAATCCTGAAGGAGAATGTCTGGCCATCAGTTCGAGATGTCAAGCTGAAGTGCACTCGGGTTCTGCAGCAGAACAATGATCCATAACACCCCAGTCCACCTCTGAATGGCTAAAAAAATAAATAAATGTAGGTCTGAACTTGAATTTGATTGAGTTGCTGTGGCATGACGTTAAAGAGGCAGTCAGTTTGTGCTCAAAATCCCTCCAATGTGGCTGAATTAAAACAATTCTGTAAACAAGCCCAAATTCCTCCACAGCAATGTGAAAGACTCATTACCAGTTATCACAAACCTTTTATTGCAGTTATTGCTGCTGAGGGCGGCACAACCAGTTGTTAGATGTAGAGGGCAACTACCTTTTCACATAGGGTTAGTATAGCTTTTTTCCCTCAATAATTAAAATCATCACTTAACTGCATTTTTTGTTTGTCTTGAGTCATCTTTGTCTAATATTTAAATTTGTTTCATGATCTGAAACATTTAAGTTGGACAAATATCCAAAAAATCATGAATCAGAAAGAAATCAGGAAGGGGGCAACCATTTTTTCCTTGCACATGTCTAGATGCCTTTTTTTTTTCTTTAAATAAATTTTGTTATTGTTTTGTTTTTTATACAAAGAAAACATATAAAAACAGAAAACAAAAACTTAAACAACAAAGCCCACCCCTGTCACCGCTGTTACTCATGGAAGCAAACTATATTACCAAACATGGAGCAGGAGTTGTGAAACATGTACCTCTTGAAGATAAAGTAGCAAAGTAAACATCACCAAACATCGCTCAGGAATATCCCTTCATAAAAATCTGGGAGGCCCAGAGTTAATCCACTTTCTGGCTCCTCTGGGTCCTCTCGATCACTTGGTGCAGGCGATGTCAGGGGTCTGGCTTCGGGGGCTAGCGAGCAGTAGGCTTTGTCAACTTCTGGTAGAAATGGCAGCGGGCAGCCACTCTCCATAGACTCAGGTAGTCCAAGAATATTTTGCATGTTTTAATGTCTGCTACAGTTGTCCAGATCGATAACTTTAGCCTTTATGGCATTATCCTCTTGGGGAGAGAAACATACCTGTTCTAGGTCTTTGAATTGTTGGCTCTGGTTTTGGGGGCAAGTTCAAGAGACAAAATACTTTACTGTAATCCTCTTTCACAAGTACTGTGTTCCTACATCAAAGACAAGCTTGGTCCAGTATGGTTTTCAGGTGACTGTCAACTGTCCTAAGTTCAGTTCAGTTCTCAGTTAGCTTCTCAGTTAGTTTCTCAATTTGCATCTTGTTTTGCTGCTCCAGTAAGGCTGTAATGATCATGCCACTTTTCTTAGTAGATCCCAAGCATCACACCTATAGCATGTACTTATTTTAAAAATGCCAGTATGTCCACAGCAGCATGCTGTCACTCACCAAATATCCTTTTTCATGTACACTTCAGTACACTTCAGAGTAACAAATGTGGCAAATTAAGTGGAGTTAACGTAGTTGATAGGTGTTCATTTATGAATGTCAAAACTACAAAAATACTTCCTATAAATCTTTGAGTAATTGTCATTCTTGTCCTGTTTCTTCATTGTCATATGCCCAAAATCAGGAGAGAAGGCTAATAAAACCACCACTGGCTTCAGGACTACATCTAAACCTCTGGTACTAAAGAAAACTTTCAGGTAGATCTCTAGCAGATATCGTTTTAGTTTGATTACTAAAAATGGCTGTAATGGTGTAATACTCGTTCACATTTCTTTGCAGAGTTGACATTGTACAGGATCACCCTCTGGCGTTGCGACATCTGCTGTGGCTCAGTGAGGATCTGTTTGTGGCTGTGAGCTCCTCTTGTTTCCCAGAGTCCTCCAAAGTACTAATCCTGGGCCCCTCACAAGATTCTGATGAGACACTTACTACCAGGTTTGCAAAACTGATTCAACACCATTTCATTGTCTTCTGCCCCAACTGTAAATATGAATTTGAATATAGGCAGATGTGTGATGTGTGTGTCTCTCATGTCCTAGGTCTGAGGTGGAAGTGGCTGGTGTTGTGGTCAGTATTGTTTACAGTTGTCAGACAGGCACTGTGGCTCTACTGCTGGAGGACGCGCAAATCAAAAAACTGCTCTGGGGTCAGTCATACATTCCTGTTTGTTTTGTTTCATTGTGTACTATGCTGTGAAAAAAGTATTTCTTCTAGATTTAATTTTTGTTTTTTTGCTCATTTGTCACACTTAACTGTTTCGGATCATCACACAAATTTAAATATTAAACAAAGGCCAAAATGGCATCCATGGCAGAGTTCCAAGGCATTTCAGAGTGAATGTCAATTCTAAGTCCTTTGGATGATTAAACGTCTTCATATCAAACCTACATCCAGATGCCTTGTCAAAATAAATGGGGGGGCAAGTCGCTTGGGCAGTAGTCTAAGCAGAGACGCCCAGACTTTCTGTCTCTCCTGGCACTTCCTCCAGCTCTTCCAGGGGCATACCGAGATGTTCCCAGGCCAGCCGAGAGATGTAGTCTTGCCAGCATGTCCTAGGCCTTTCCTGGGGCCTCTTCCCAGTGGGACATGCTCGGTGGTGTCCATGTGGCATCTGAAACTGATGCCCAAGCTACCTCAGCTGGCGATGTGGAGGAGCAGCAGCTCTACTCTATTTTTGAGGCCGATTACTGAAATCATTATCGGCCAATATGATCATGGGGTCTATTTGATTATGTAACTTAATTAATTCACTATTATTAAAAACACAGAAGCCTATTTGAAATATTAGGGGGTGGTAAAACGTAATCAACTGGCAATGTTTTCCTTTATTCATTTATTTATTAGTTTTATCCAGCTAGAACAGTTAGTTTTGCTCACAATAACCACAACACTACAACAGTTTTATCTCTTATATGAACCCTATCCTTTAGGATTCCAACAATGGATAATGGCTGATGGTCAACATATGTAAACTTCATTATTTTAGGTGATATTTCTTTGTTTCTTACTGTACTTGCCATATGGTTGCTGTTGTTGCAGAGTTTGTTATATTGAGAGCTGCGTGAGGGGCATGCTGCAAGGTTGTTCTGCTCTGTCTTAGTGCTAGCTAGCTTTCAAAACTCCTCAGATGTGACTTTCCCTAAAATGTTTGATGAGGTTCGTGATGCATGATTTGGTTGCTTTCCTCAACAGGGGGATTTCCCAAACAAGTGAAAGTCTTGTGGGTTTTGGGTCATTTGATCATTTTGATTGACAGTCATTATTTTTAGCCGTTGTCGGCCGATCAGAACACCCCTAATCCCGGCCACTTCACACTCGACAAACTATTCCAGTACACGCTGGAGGTATTGGTTTGATGTAGCCAACAGGACAACATCCTCTGCAAAAAGCAGGGATGAGATCCTGTGGCCCCCACAACGATGGAAGGTGAACAAAACAAGTAACAATTGTGAACAGGACAAGTAACAACAACTGTTGCATATATTACAGGGTGTGAAGTTTCTTACAGCATTATTTAGTTTAAGTTTGCCTCACCTCATCTGATAAACTCTTCATTAATATCTCAGCGGTAAGCCATCCTCTTTCTTTTCTTCCACAGCGGTGTGAAAGGCTCATTACCAGTTATCTCAACCAGTTATTGGGTTTAGGGGGCAATACTTTATCACACAGGGTTAGGTAGGTTCAGATAGCTTTTTTCCCTTAATAAAATAATAAAAATCATCACTTAAAAACTGCATTTTGTGTTCGAGTTATCTTTGTCTAATATTCAAATTTGTGTTAAGTGTGACAAATATGCAGGGGACAAACACATTTCATACCACCTTGTCTTTTGTTTTTTTGATGACAATCAAACCCCTAGATAAGGGTGTACAGTGGCAGAGTGGTTAGCTCTAGCTAGTAGTTGCCTGTAGTGAATAAATATGAGTGTGTTGTACATTTTATATCTGCAGCCACTTGTGTTAAATTATTGACAGAGGCAGACCAACATAGTTTCTCATATATCTACATATTTTAATTTATATGGTGTCAGTTGATATGTGCAATTTTGAAAATCTGGTGACTCTATAGCTGTATTTCTTTTTTTCTGTAGACCGTGATGAGCCCTCCGTTGTGGACTGGCAAGGCTCCAGTGGCTGTACTATCAGATTTCCTGTCCCTTGTGTTCAAACTGCACTGTGCAACATTGGCCAAGAGGTAAAAACGTAGTGGTGCAGTAATAACTCCTATGTAACAGCAGCTGTCACTGACTAATATCAAGACTCTTGTCTTTTGGCCAATGGTTTAGTAACACAGTCCAGAGCTGCTTGTGAACATATCAATAAACGTGAAAATTACAACCTCATTTATTAGCCCTAATCAGCTCCAGTTAGCAGGCTTTGATCTTAAACTTACTTTATCTTTGTGCTGTGCACATGCAAAGATTGGGCCAGGTTTGATGTGCTTCAGACAAACACAAACACAAGACAAAAAAATTCATTCAAAGCTCCAATGACAAAACTTTGCAGAAGGAACAATATATCTGTAAACATTTGAACATTTTGATATAATATGGTTTCATTATCATACATTTCAAATAGTTAACCAGTATCTTTTGACATAGGAGTTTGTGCTTGGCCTGACTGAAAGATGCCACCTGTATGCTGGCGACACAAAGGTAGGATAAAACTATGAAACCTATTACTTTTTTTTTAATATAATTTTTGAGGGCTTTCTTACATGATTGCAGTATTAATCGGTAGGTGGGGATAATTGAAGCAGTGAATAATTTGGCAGGTTGATGTGAATGGAGGAGTGCTGCGGAGCATGCGTGACAAGGTGCACACAGTTCATTGCATTTGTAAAGAAGTTGCTGAATTGCACGCAATTGCAATGTGAATGTTGCAGTGAAGGAAGAGTAGGAGTTAGAATACGCCACTGTGACTTGTTGAAGAACCTGTTTAACTCATTGGCTGTTCCCACATCTTCAACTATAGTCACAAAGTTCCATTACATTCCATTTCCATTACATCTTCTTCCAGCACCAGCAGTATTATTAATAAGATTTCATATTAATAATACAACCAAAAATACCAGTTTTAGACCAATAGACTTAAAACTAGTATTGGTTCGATTATAAATGAAACACAATTTTATTTTCTTCCATAATAACATCTGGCTTATTTTAGATTCAATTCCATTTTATTTGTGTAGCCCAGTATCACAACAACAATTACCTCAAAGGGCTTCACAAAACAGACAGTAAAATGCAAACAGGCAGAACAAGACAACATCCCCTGTCCTTAGACAGTCCATCAGGGTAAGGAAAAACTTAAAAAACCCAGCCAGAGAAAAAGAGAAACCTCAGGCAGAACCACAGAAGGAGGGATCCACTCCCAAGAAGGACAGGCCATGCAATAGATGTGTCCAGGACAGTCTCTGACAAATAGTCCATCATGTGTACAGGTGAACGAGAATGTATATGAATATAGTCTATGATAATATCATCAGAAACAGTTCATCTGAGTGAGAGGAACTTGGATCAGGAGGGGTCCATGGGTCGGGACAGGATCACAGATGGGCCACAGCTAAGGTCCAGTCATCACTGGGACGTCTAACAGCAGCCGGACATCTGCAACATTATCCACTCCCCCAGAGGAGAGTGGGACAGAGGGACAACTTGTGAACAGCAATGAACTAAGAAGATATGTAAACTATAATGTCACAAGAGTGAGAATGGAGCCAGAGGATAGAAGCTCAGTGTGTCATACCTCCCCCAGCGTCTGGGCCTAGAGCAGCTTATCTAATCTACTGTATATATCCTGACCATAAGCCCTTATCTCATCTACTGGATCTGTCCTGACCATAGGCCCTTGTCTCATCGACTGTATATGTCCTGATCATAAGCCCTGTCAAAAAAGAAAGTCTTAAGTCTAACCTTAAATGTTGAGACTGTGTCTGCCTCTTTAACGAGAGCTGGGAGCTGATTACATAAAACAGGAGGTTGGTAATTAAAGGCTCTACCCGCTATTGTACTTTTGGAAACTCTAGGAACAACTAGTAGCCATGCATTTTGAGAACGAAGCGTTCTGTTAGGACGGTACGGCCCTATGAGATCTCTGAGATAGGACAGGGCCTTAACACTGAGGGCCTTATAAGTGAGGAGAAGGATTTTGAACTTAATTCTGAATTCAATTGGAAGCCAGTGAAAGGAAGCTAACACTGGAGTAATGTGCTCTTCTCTGTTTGTTCCTGTTAGTATTCTAGCTGCTGCATTTTGGACGAGCTGAAAACTTTTTAGGCAGTTATTTGGGCACTCTGCCAGCAGAGAATTACATTACTAATCTCGATGTAACAAATGCATGGTTTATGCATTAGTTATTCAGCATCACTTTTAGATAAGATATTCCTAATTGTTGCCCAGGTAAAAAATGCAGTTTTGCAATCTTGGTTAATGTGTGTTTTAAACGATAAATCTTGGTCTAATATTACACCAAGATTCCTAACAGTTGAACTCGAAGTTACATTAACACCATCTAAATGGACTATTTGGTTTGATAATGTGTCTCTTAGATTCCTGGTTTTTGTGGGTTTAGGAGCAGATAGTTTACCGTCATCCATCCAACAGATTACAGTAGAGTATAATGGTATTACACATTTTTAGATTTCTTAAAAACGTTTGACAGGCTTGAACATGCCTTTATCTTGCAGTCACTCAAACATTTATTTTTTGGAGAGAAAAAATGTATTATATTTTTTATAAAAAAAATTGTTTTTATTATTTTATTTATTTTAATAGATGGAGGTTAACATTTCATTTTGATCCTCTTAAATTACTGATTACGTTCTCTGATTATCATATGCAGGCATTGAAAAAGTTTGCTTCAACACAGTTTTAGCCCATACAATGCTACAATTTGAAATAACAGGTACAAAATATAGTTTTATAAAAATTGGAGTGTGGGCTGGAGTCCATTTAGTGGATGAAAATTATATATTTTTGGAATAGAATAAATTCAAAAGCAAATTTCATTTGGAATGTAAAGATGATTAAAGCAACAATATTCATCAGTTTTACATCTTCCACTTTGTTGTTAAAAAATATCATTCATAGACATTAAATGCAGTAACTTGTCTTTGATAATGAAATATTTGAGGTATTAAAATAAGATCTAGATATTTGGCATTCCCTTTGTTGTTTAAAATGAAGAAAGTTCATTTAAAAAACCTGACATTTAACTATGTTAAGAGTCCTTGAAAATTAGGTCAAATTTGGAGGTTGTTTTGTCAAAATTAAACTAAATATCAATTACATCTGTTTTATTGTTGTACAACAGCTAAAAAAAAATTATGATTTGCCTTCTGCCTAAACTGATTCCTCAAAAATGTAAAACCTTTGATTATAATAGTATATGTGATCTTTTTTCAAATGTAGAATCAATAACGTGTAACATGTTGATCATGGATACATTTTTTAAGAAAAAAACTCACAAATTCTTACATAATGGCTCATTTTAGTTTAATTATGAATATAAAATTCTGCAACAACATCACTGTTAAACACATAAATATGTATTGTATATAAATTGTTACAATATTGTTACACTTAGTGGGAAACAACTGGCTGAACAGAAACTGTAAAACAACATTGTTTATATGTCTACTGTCTCTGCTTTCTCTATTAAACAAACTTGACAGTAATGATAATGCTGATTTGTGTTATATAGAGCTTTTGTTCTTTTTTTTCAGCTTGCCTCCAATGTTTCATCCTTCTCTGTTTGCAATGACTTTCTCCTGGTTACAACCCATTCCCATAATTGCAGATGTCTCCAGCTTACAGCACTCAGTGTCAAAGGTAAACCACATTACTGCAGCCACTCGGAATTTTTGGCATTATGTTTTAGAAAACTTTAGCAAATGAAAGTTAGCAAAATTAATAAATTGTGAACAAGCAGTGCTGAACTCATGCCATTCAAGTACGCTATTTATTGGTACTTCAGTATGTATGACCTCCATAGGTTGATTAAATAAAAACGCAAGGAACTAATTCTGAGGCCAAACATGATGTCTGACCTTGTAGAGCTGCAGGCAATTCTGGCTGTAGATGGAGGACAGAATGATGAGACACTGCGCCGAGTGGAGAGAGGCTCTCGGATTGTGACAGTTGTACCAGAGGACACTAGAGTAATTTTACAGGTCACTTTACTTCAACTGATACATCAACATATTTATAGCAAATACACAATTGCACTACTGTATAATATGTAACAAATATTCTTGAACTGTGTCTAGATGCCACGAGGAAATTTAGAAACTCTGCATCATCAAGCGCTGGTGCTTGCTCAGCTCAGAACATGGTTGGACAGGTTAGCGTGGTACTCTGCCAGGCAGTCTTACACAAATAAAACATTTTTACTGCAGTAATAAATATTTTAAACTTAGTATATTTTCTATTAAAATATATATACTATAATTCCTGTGGTAGACAATTAGTCACAGTCTTGTGATTGCCATGCCACCTGCAAGCTATGTGCAGAGTAGAACAGAAATTGGATTTGTAGTCACTACATTTGTTATTTTTTAAGCCAAAGGATCTATAATGTACATATAAATGCAAAAGCAATGTTTTCTTATATTAGTACCATATCCCTACACTATTCATTGCATAAGTGAGGACCAGCCACCGAATATTTAAAAATGACTGCCATTCTTTTCTCCACACACTTGCTTGCAGTAGTATTATGGTATATTTTTTTTCTGTATAAGAAAATGAAAATTAAATGAAAAATATCCTGATTTAAAAATATAAATAAGAAGAACATAGTTTAAAAATATTCAGAGTTCTGTCTCTGTGAAAGTCACTCCTGCAAATCCCTCAGATTATTTATCCATATTGAAAATTTAGAAGTTAACATTTTCATCACTTTAATAAAATAATACCTTTCATTCATTCATTATCTACCGCTTAGTCCCGTTTTGGTGGCTGGAGCCTATCACAGCAGTTTTAGGCCTTAGGCGGGGTACACCCTGGACAATGGCCAGTTCATCGCAGGGCTGACACTTATATAAATATTGACAGACAACCATTTTCACATTCATTCACTAAGGATACTTTAGAGTTGCCAATTGACCTATACATGCATGTCTTTGGGTGGTGGGAGAAAGCCGGAGTACCCGGAGAGACACGGGGAGGACATGCAGACTCCTCACAGAAAGAACTCATGACCTTCTTGCTGTGAAGCAGGAGCGCTAACCACTCTGCAACTGTGCACCCCAAATAATACCTTTTGTTTTATTATTTTAATAATTTTAATTCTGTTTTTAGTTTGAAATACAGAGAAGCTTTTGAGTGTATGAGGAAGTTAAGGATCAACTTGAACCTAATTTATGACCATAATCCAAAGGTAAGCATACAGTTGTGTATTATCTTTTAATCATGTGATCTAGTCATAGCATGATTATAAATCATAATTTAAATAACTGCTCACTTGTTACTAAAACACAACCACAATCTCTTCATGATTTCAGGTTTTTTTAGACAACATTAAGACCTTCATTACAGAGCTCAAATCCATCAACAACATAAATCTCTTCCTCACTGAGTTGAAGTAAGACTCACACAAGAGGATAATATAAACCTGCAGTCAACTGTTCTAATGTGTCTTTTTTACAGAGAAGAGGATACGACATGCAGTATGTACCCCAGGCCTGAACGCAGCTTGCCCCAGCTGTGCACTGTGCCTGGGAAGAAGGTGGATATAGTGTGTGATGCATTAAGGAATACCATGGAGTCCATGGATCCAAACAAGTGTGTGACAATGTTTGTTATATTTCATGAGACTAATACACAACTGTTGTCTAATATCCCAAAGCCACCATTTGATTTCTTTTTATTTGTGCAGGTACTTCTTGTCCATACTGACTGCTTATGTGAGAAAGACAATTCCAGAGCTAGAGATTGCTCTGCAAAAAGTCCACGAACTTCGAGGTGAGTGTGGTGTAGAGTGGCCAAATAAAGAGGCACAGCAATAAATGCAGTAAAACCACTTTATACCAACAGAACAACATAACATGCGCATTGCATAGCCTCCACCATTTTAACCTCTTCTCCAGTTTGTACTGTCTCCACATGCATGCGCCATTCAGTGATGTAACACCGCATTACAAGAAACATCTCCACTCACTGTGAAATAATACATCATCATAACAGTATTTAAGTATTAGAATTAAGTGAAGGGATTACTTATTTATCTAAACCTATTCGTAATGCATTTGTTTATGTGAATCTGCATGTGTACCAACTCAAGCAAAACAATTACAAAAAGAGAATTATTTGTTGCTTTGCAGTAACCATCTAAAAGTAACCCCCCACCCACATTGCACAATGTCCCTATGCAAGTGTGTGAAGGAATGGTGCGTGTAGGAGAGTACTAGGCCTAAAGGTCACAAGTTCAAATCCGACATGGATCAGTTTGCTCCATTACACTCCTTTGTCTCAGGATGTTTCTTGAAAACTCTGTCTGCATCAGAAGGATATTTGAGGTACACTATATTGCCCCCAAAAGTATTGGGTCACCCCTTTGCAATGAAAAGTTTTGATCCCATTGGGAAGTGAAAGTACATTTTTGGGGCATAGAGTCACGAAATTTGGTACACACATTCCTTGCATCGAGCAAAACAAAAAATATTATTACAGCCCTACTCCAAACCCAACAGGAAGTCTGCCATTTTGGGTGGAACTTGCGACGCCCAAAATCGCAACCCTCATTTAAAATCTTTCTACTCCAAGGGTTTTCATCCAAAAGGCTCCTAGACACGTGTGTCAACAAAAGTTATTCATAGTTTTTTTATATTTTATCGGGTTTGGCTGCAGCAAGCTCGAAACGAGGAGGCCAATTTGGGAAAAAACAATCTCCTGTAACTTTCACAAACCTTGTATCTAGTTGAACCTAATAAAGAGTTTGTGCACATTAATGACCTTAGCTCTCCAGCGCCCCCTACAAATTAATGGGAACCAAAAATTTATTTTATCATAGAGAGATGAAATTTGGTACATACATCCTGTATGGCATGCTGGAAAAAAAGGCCATGACAACCACTCCCTTCCTACAACCATACTGCCATGGAAACGTCCAAAATATGTGATGTAATGAATGGGAGGAGCAAATTAAACCCTAATTTGACCGAGGCAAACAAAAAATATTATGGCTTTGCCCCTTGACAAACTGGGGTGGGCGGTCTTGGACTGAAGTCACAGATGTCAATCCTGTCAGATTTTATACTCCTACACACTAATATGCAAATATAATGGCTACTTTTTATTCATCCTCTTTAAAACAGTGTCTGTTCTTGCTTATGTTTGCACAATCATTCAATCAAAAATACAAAAAGGGGTTGGAATCAAATCCTGAATCTAGATAGACTAAGCCATTTATTGGAGATGATAAATGGGCATACAGCCTGTATTGATAGGCTGATTTCTGTGATGTTAAAAAAAAACAAAAAAAACACAAGGAAACTCAAAATCACACAAAAAAGCCTACCCACCCTAACCAAAAGAAGCTGCTATTTATGGTTAAAAAAAAAAAAAACTTTTAGGACAGCAAATAGCTACTTTTCTTACTGAGGAGTTGGCAACACTGGCTAACTGGTTGTGGTTTATGATGACATCATGCAGAAAAATTACTTATAGTATCTTCATTTTTACTTACAAAATGCTCCTTTACCCTGCACTTACACTCCAGCTTTTTTAAGTTTGCAATGGACAGTGTCTAGGTTTTGGTTCAGGTAGAGTTTTGCCAAAAACAATGAAACACAATCAGATTGGACTAATAAAGTTTAAGTTGAATAGTTGGACAATTTATCCACATAAACCAAACATAACGAAGTCAGAGTTAAAGTAAATTTAAACATAAGATGTTTTTTATTTTATTGCCTTGCTCCAGTTTGGATTCAACCCCTTTTGTTTTTAAATGTTTATCCATTGCTGTCACCATCACCTCATCATTAACTCTAATGACATTAAGAATAATGTAGTCATAGTGCTAGTTACTTAAACTACTGACATGGAAGAGTATTGTTATCATAGGCTTCAACTTCAGTTGAAATACTGAACAAAAATAACTAACATCAACAATACATTGTCTAAGAGAAGGTAATAACTAGATACAACTTTTTTGATTGTTGAATTGAATGAACTTCCTTGTGTCCTTCCTTTCAGAAACATAGGAAATTTTCAATTTATTTAAATGCTAAATGTCTGTTATCCTACATTTGTTCAGTTAACTATTATTTTTTGCAGATTTGCCTACAACACTGTATGTATGTGCCAGCTATTTTATTGCATCTAAAGTCTAATTTTCATCTTGTAGACTGGTAATATTTAGTGATTAAAGCCTTAACTAAAGACACATCTTAACATACGATAATTTAATATTATAGCTATAAATTAGTAACTGGGCAATTAGAATATGTTGTGCAGAGACAGATGCAGACTGAAGTCTAGCTCTGGGATCTACCTTAGAAGCAGAGGACAGACTATAAACAATACTTAACAAAACACTAATTTTGAACTTTTAACAACATAAATGTCTATTACATCCATATTCACATATGCCGAGGCACGCTGACAACAGAAATGTTACTCCGCTCCATTAGATGCAGACAAACATCTTTTATGGCAGTGGTGTGTTCAGTTGCAAAGGGACAGTGGGAAATCCTAGAAACATGCGAACATTGAACTCTAAAAAAAAAAGAAAATTTGTTTTCTTTAAATGTCTCGAGGTCTGCCAGGAATTCTGGCAACCTGCGAGTCATGGGTCTCGCATAGGTACTTGGAAAATAGTAAATAATTTCCAGTAACTAAATAATTTTTGGAGCAATAAGGTAAAATTTCCCACGGCACACCTGACAACCTCTCACAGCACGCTATTGACTATCAAGGCTCTACAGAATGTAAATAGGCCATCATGTGTACTAAAAGTAGTGAGGTACTTGCTGTCTTAATGGAGAGGCAGTGGGTAGTAAGCATTAGGTAGATCAATTGTGGAACATTTTTACGCCTTGAAGATTTGCAAATAGACTGCAATCCACTACCATTTCAATGCCCTAATTACAGCTTTGTTTGGCTTGCAAAGATCAGCACACATTCTTAGTGCGCTAGTTTTCCAACTTGTTACAAGACAGGTTGAACCCATGGTGAAGCATTAACCTTTTCAATGACATCAGATTTTAGTCACAGTTTCTGGCACACAGGGTTGACTGTCAGTTTTTACCTTATGCATGAAGTTGTGTACACAGTCTATGTCTGGAGAAGTAGATATGCTCGGAGTAGGTGCAGAGTAGTCATCACTGGAACTTGTTGGTCAGTTTGTAGAGCAGTGTTGCCTTTAATGCATATGAATAAGGCTTTCATCAGCTCTCTTTTGAGGATAGGAGTACCTCTGTTCACCACAAAGAAAGTCTCTTTGGAGGATACATATCCTCGGCATGTGGGCAGCAAAACACTGGCATCCTCTTCCTCGTGTAGGTCACAAGCAGAAGAGCAGGTGGCTGTAGTGCTGTATTACTGAAGAATTTGTCTTAAAATTGATGGGGCAAGATGGATACTGCAGAGCCTGAATCCACAACATGGGCAATAACAATAGTAGAAGAGGCAGGGAAGACAGTAAAAATGCAGTGTAGCTTCTTTGGTGCAGGGTGAGCATCTCTCAAATATATCATAGCATAGTCATTTCAGGTAAACGTATTTCATGTACATCTCTGGTCTTGGCTGATGGGCAGACACAAGCAAAATGGTATATTTAGCACTTGACTTACATTTTGCCTTGGTAGCTGGGCACTGTGGAAAAAGTATTCATATGAACCACACTGGGTACCAGCACTGGGAAGATGAAGAAGTAACATCAACTCACTTGGGCATCTGCTTTGTTGACTTTTCTTTTTATATATGTGTAGACATGGCTGTACAGCTTGTACTGGAGCAGAATGGCCTCTTGCCATTGTTTTAGCGAAAATGACACTCCCATTGTTTTCAATGAGAGCATTTCCACAGCATCCGCTGTGTTGCGGTAGCCTGGCCAGCCAGACAGCTTTCTCTTTGTATTACATACAGAGAAAGTTAGTCTGGGATCGCCCAATCTGCCCCCGATTTCTGCTCCGGCGCTTTCTTTCCGACCAATCGTAGCGAGGGAGGCAGGATTTTGTTTCGCGTCATATTGAGCGTGAGAAAACAGTAGCAGGTTTAGGGAGCTTACAACGATCGAAATAAGCACTGAACTCGATATTACACCCCGTGTCCTCAGATTTTTCTGACAAAAACAACAGAAGTCATTCACCGTCACCGAAGCATCTTCTCTCTCGAGCCACGCTGGTGTACGCTGTGGTTTGTTGACAACTAGAATAAGTTTCGCTTTCCTTACGTCACATCCGTGGCTTCTCTGATTGGTTTACTCAGCGAGCCTTAGTTCTGCCCATGATCCTGCCTTGAAATCCTGTTTAAATCGAGTGATCCCAGACTAACTTTCTCTGTATGTAATACAAAGAGAAAGCTGGCTGGCTGGCCAGGCTAGTGTTGCGGCTCCAGTCCAACAGTGTGCAGCTTAGAGTTATTTTTTCGTGCTGACTTCACTTAAATAAAATTTTAACTGGTCTTTTGGGCCAAGTGTCCTGACTTTTCGTGTATGTTCAGGGAGCCATATTTGCGCTCCAAGTGCAGAAAAAAGCGTAATAATAATACCAGACGCTAACAGTTTTAATAGGCCCTCCTGGCCTTCCACCAGCTCAGGCCTAATTAGAAGAGGCAGGTACAGATTCGCTTGTGTTGCTGTTGTTCAGCTTTATCATGTGTCAAATCAGTTGCAAGCAAAAGTGTTTCTCTAATGCAGGAGTTGGTCACGTCTTCATTTAACTGGTCACATATCTTTTCTTTGGGCGTTTCTCTACGCAGTAACGGCTAAGACAGTTCTAGGCACCTGTATCTGCCAGTGAGTAGAAAAGAGGCTGTCCCTCTGCTCCTAAGCCCCAATTTCCACGGCATGCGTCGTCACTCTGCCACACACTCCGTAAATACTCGTCCTTTGTTTTTAGTGAGAGCATTTCCACTGTATCCACTGTGTTGCAACTCCGATCTGACGGGAACGGAGTGGAAAAAATACGCAACAGTTCTATTTTTTTCCGAGGATGGAGCCAGTCCGCATCAACCTGCACAGGTCTGATCGCACCAGAACCGAACCGAACGAGCACAGCATCCAGATTTTCAAAGTAATAAAAAAATATACGGACTTAAGTTTCTTAATTCAAATATTTATACATTTATATATATGATTAAGCATTAAATGCAAACTAAACTTGTTTTCTGGTCCTTCTTTTTCTGAAAAAACAGTTGTTTTGGTCCCCACATGTCTTTATCAATGGCTTTTATTGCATCATCTCATATTTCTTGCGCATACTCTTCTGAGCTGCTCGGGTCTCGTCTCTGCAGCGAATCCGAAATGCATCCAGTGGGCAAGAGTGTGGGTCAGTGGGGTTCCGGAGTGGAGACGCATGCAGTGGAAATTGGGAGTAAGAAGGAAAGTAATGTAGCTCTTTTGCCCATTTCAGGCCAGACATGTCCTGTTGCATTAGTGAGTAGTTGTTGAACATCTACATCCACATGTTGAAAAGCATTGGAAGTTCTCCAGGACAGGGCAAAAACATCGCCGGTGGCACATGAGCAGCCATGATGCTCCCCTGAAAAAAAAAAAAAAACAGTTGTTGCCAAAATGTGGTGTGGTGTGGCCGAACACAGAAGCACAGCAATAAGTGCAGTAAGAACACTATAACAACACAACATGCACAGTGCACAGTCTGAACCATCTTAATCTCTTTAGTTTGTACCCAGTTTGTGCCATCCAGTGATATAACATCGTATTACAGGACACAACAGTGAGCATATGTTTTTTTATGGTTGTCCTGCATTAAGTCTTTCTCAAAAGTCTAAAAAGGTTTGCTGATTATTATGTTGTGAGTGCAGTAAACCCTCCTCAGGCTGCTGCTACAGTGAGCGCTGAAGAGGCACTGAAGTATCTTCTGTTCCTGGTGGATGTTAATGAGCTGTATGAACATTCTCTGGGAACATATGACTTTGACCTGGTGCTTATGGTGGCTGAAAAGTCTCAGAAGGTACAAGTTTCATATAGCAATGAGAGATGCTGCTTCTATTAGGAATTTTTTTGCAAATGTAAAATTTTAACATTTCTTCTCCATATCTGTGCAGGATCCAAAGGAATATTTGCCATTCCTAAACATGCTCAAAAACCTGGAGCACAACTATCAGCACTACACCATTGACAAACATCTGAAACGCTATAGGAAGGCTTTGGTGCATCTCAGTCGATGTGGTCAGTCAATTATTATAAAACATTATGCAGTAAATTCTCTTTATCATATAAAACCTTTAAGCTGCTATCTGCTTGGGTATTTGTTCAGGAAGAGAACATTTCCCAGAAGCCCTGCAGCTCGTCAAAGAGCAGAAACTGTACTCTGAAGCCCTGCCATTATTTGCTGCCAACAAAGCTCAGTACAAGGTACACAACTGTATGAAGTTGTCAATTGGAATTGGAATTTTACTAATTCAATTTTAATGTAAACAGATGTTGTACAGCACAGCTCAACTTATATATGGTGTTAGAGCTACTGTGTCAGATTCCATTTTAACACACACTAAGAATAATTCCTTTACTTTGGTTAGAAAATATAATTTTATAATACTTAGAAACTACAAACCAAATTCAAAAAATAATGGGACACTGCAAAATGTAAACAAAACAGAATCTAATGATTTGCAAACAAACATGTCACAAACATATTTTATTCACAGTAGAACATAAAACATAAAAACATATCAAGTATTGAGACATTTACCATTTAATGAAAAATATTATTGTTTTAAATTTTGGTGGCAGACACACGTCTCAAAAAAGATGGGACGGGGCAACAAAAGTCTGGAAAAATAAGCGGTATTAAAAAAACAACTGGAGGAGTGTTGCACCTAATTAAGTTTAAGACTAGGTATAGAATGAGCATTTTAGAAAGGCAGATTCTCTCAGAAGTAAAGATGGGCCCACCAATCTGCAAAAAGGGACAAGGCTTAATGTCAGTACTCAATTTTATTCAACTTTATCCCCAAGCGGAAATTTAATTGTTAGCTTCTTTCAAGAAATTAAAAAGCAATGCCATAGATTCATTCATTCATAGTCTTATGGAAGTCAGGAAGGTGGCGTTCTTGTGGCATGCCGTCCTGCAGCTCACTGTTCTTAGACGTCCACTAGCTGCTCTGTGTTTCAGTATTGGATGGTCGTGATCTTTGGCCTTTACATGGTGTACCAAATTATAGCAAATTTTATTTTCTTCATATACAGCCCTCAATCATTTTATTTAATCTCATTAAGTAGCCAATAACTAAAAGTAATTTATTATAGTTTTTTTCTGATTCTTTTTCCAAAGATTATTTTTTGGGCTTTTTTTTTTGCCTTTATTGACAGTACAACAATAGCTGGACAGGAAATGGGATTAAAGAGGGTGGGCAATGAAATTGGCCAAATGACATGCCCCCCCCACACGCACGCACACACACACACACACACACACACACACACACACACACACACACACACACATACACACACTTGTATTTGTCTTTTTACCAAATGCTGGATATACTGATTGTCCAGTAAAAGTACCTAGAACTGACATACTCTTGGGCCTCTAGGCTCTTTGCTGTGCCTTTGCAGAGCATCTGGTGGAGCAGCAGCAGATGGAGCAGGCTGGCCTATTGCTGTGGCGATGTGGAGAGACCAGCAGTGCCCTGCAGATCTTTGTCAGCTGTATCAGTTGGAGAAATGCCATCTGTGTGGCGCAGCAAATTCCTCTTCCACCAAATCAGTTAGCTCTGCTGGCTCGAGACATGTCAGGTAATTGAACAAACCCAGTGGGAAAGTTTGTAGGTCATCTTGAGATAAAAGAGAAGACTTTTTTTTAATCTTTGGAGACTAACATTTAGATTACAACAGCTCAGTCAAACTCTGTTTCTATAGCACATAAAACAACTGTGATTGACCAAAGTGCTGTATAGGCCACATCTAACAGAAGACATGTAAGATAAAAGCAATAAAAACAGGGTAATAAATAATTAAAACCCAAATAAAATTAAAAAAAATGGACTGTAAAATTAAAAAAAAGTTATGCTATGATGTGGATAAAAGGCCAAGGTTTTAGCATGGTTTTAAAGTGTGTAAGTGACCCAGCAGCACTAATATAAAGAGGGAGGCTCTTCCACAGTTATGGAGCAGCCACTGAAAATGTAACCTGACTCTGCCAGATTGAACTGCTCCACAGAACATAGTCTATTTCGCAGTACCATCTGGGAAGCCTCCCATTGAAAGCGTTTGCAAAAGGGAGGCGCCTTCTGTCAAAAACTTGGTGTTGATTGGATGAAGCACCAACTAGTATCTGCTTAGCATGAGGTTTCTTTAGCCAATCATAGCAACGATATGACGTAACACTTGCGCTTCTTTTCAAAGAAGAAATACTCTCTACTTCTGATAAAACTGTTCCGATAGCAGCGTCAACGCTAACGTCTTTCGGCGTAGCCATGTTGAAAACAAAGAGGAGAAAAGAGCATTGGTTGCTTTCTTCAAATTAAAAACCGCCTCTACCTGTTAGTGCTGCAACATCATTGGGCAAAAGAGTCCTGTGAGTCCACGGTTCGTCGACTCAAGCGGTTTGGTTGGCGCGATACAAGATGGATTTACAAGAGTTTTGGAAACTCCCAAATCTCGCGAGAATCCAGCTGCAGCGCAAGGTTAATGAAAATGTTCTGTCACTCTGAAATGTGGGGCGGAAAGGAGCAGTTCTGCAGACCTCAGGACCTGGGGTCTGAGGCTGTGGTTCAACAAGATATGGCAGGGCTAAACAGTTGGAACTTTTAAAAACAAAGTATTAAAATTTAAAAATTAATCCTAAAAGCCAGTGGATGGCAATGAGGACTGGAGTGATGTGCTCCCACCTTTTGGTCCCTGTCAACAAGTGTCAAAACAAGTTTGGCTTTGTTTTTGACAGATAGCATACTGAAGAAGCAGGTGGAGCAATACAAAAGGGTGGACTGGATCATGCTCTGGTACAGGAGCATGAAGAGATGAGGGGAAACATATAGTCCTTTTAGTTTGTGGATGACTGAGAGTCTTTGATGGCTCCTTTTCTGAATGTCACTGTTGTGCTAGTGAATTATGAATTCATTATTACCCCAAGGTATTGAAAACCGTCAGCTATTTCTACAGCTCAGTTATTGATGATGATAGGGTACTGAGGTGAGGAGGGACCAATGTTTAATTCTTTTGTTTTGATAACATTGAGATGGAGATGATTGTCTCCACACCACAGGGTGAAGTGTGCAGTGTTGTTGTAGTAGTCCAGTACAGAGTTATTTGTAAGCAGAGCTAGGATGGCTGTGTCATCTGAGTATTTTAGGTATGTGATAGTGGATGAGGGGCTGCCATCAGGCCCTGGGGCCTTGCCCAGCTTGCATCGGCTGGGCTGGCGCTGTACATCCTCCTGTAAAGCGGGCTGGCTCAACTGCTTCTGATAGGGGGAGGGCTTGGAGCAATGCTGCACACTCAGCCGTTAAATCCAGTGTGTCAAAACTGGCAAAAAATGTATTCAGTTCTTTTGCTATGTCTCTTGGTCGGTTATAGCACCCGGGTAGGGTTTGGATTGGCATCCTTTAAGGATTTTTCATATTCTGAAATCTCATTCTGAATTTCCCTGTTTGCCAGTTTGAGGCTTTCCCAGTTCTTGAATCTAAAGGCTTTGTGTTTTTCCTTTAGGCTGTCTTATTTGTGGAGTAATCTAAGGTTTGAAATTGGGATACTTTTTTTTATTGTTTTAGAATGAATACTTGTGTTTATGCAGAAATTGATGGTCTGCAATGGCAGAAACGCTGTCATTCAGGTTGCCATCAAAAATACTCCAGTCAGTGAATGCCAGGGAGCCTTGGAGATGGGCAGTGGCATTCTCCGACCACTGTGGGGCACTGTAGCGTTGTGGCTTGTGTCGTTTCGGTTCTTGTCTGTAGAGCGGAAGTAAACAGATGAAATTGTAGTCTTCGAGTCCAAGCAGTGGATAGAGCGGGTACAAAATGCGTTGGGAATGCAGCCATAACACAAGTCTAAGATATTTGTCTTCCTTGTTGGAATATCCTCATACTGCTGAAATGACGGTAGTGTCCAGTCTGTCCAGTCTGCATGTGTTGAAGTCACCCATAATAAACACATTATTATCCTCGGCTACTAGTCCGCAGCCCTCCTAATGTTTGCGCTGGAGAGATAAACGCAGCAGACCACAAGTGCTGGAAACTCCTGGGGGAGATAGTAGGAACGTAGTGACACAGTCAGCATCTCCAGATCTGTTGAACTTACCTTCTGGTGCACCGTGATGTTATTACACCATCACAAGTAAAGCATCCAGATTTTCAAGGTAACACAAAAATATACGGACTAAGTTTTTAAATTCAAATATTTATACGTTTATATAAAATAATCAAGTATTAAATGCAATAAAATCTGCAAAACCAAAGCTTTTTTGTGATCAGTGTACTGAGGAAAAACCCTGTGAAGTGATGTTGATGTGAACAATGAAGCAATCTCAAAGTAAAGTGGTTTTCTGGTCCTCCTTCTTCTGAATAATTGAATTAAATAGTTGCATTCCGAGCATATATGTCAAAGTTACAGCAGTTTAAAGTAAGGTGATTTTACCCAAAATTGGCGGCCTTGTCATGGCCACACCCAAAACTGACCCAAGCCCTAATTGATAAATGTTGTTATCACAGGTGTCTACATGATTTTGAGCGAGTTTGAAGCTCCTGTGTTAAATCCTATGGCACTGTCCCCATAATATTTTTTCCTCAGGATCCTAGGCTGGAGTGTCTGTCAAATTTCAGTTATACATGATAAGTTAATTTTCCAATCCTATTCATTTATCCTTGGATCCTTGGATCATCATAGGCTTTTATTTTAAGGGTACCATGAAGGATGTGTGTACCAAATTTCATTTACCTTCGACAAACTAAATTATAAACTCCCATTCAAAAATTGTAGGGGGAGCTTAAAAGGTAGCCATTATATTTGCATATCAGTGTGTTCAGGGCATCATTGTGCACAACCGCTTTATTGGGTCTGACGCAATTCAGCAATGTTTAAGGGAGATGCAGGATGTTGGTGAATCACAAAGCGAACATGAAATTTGCAGCGATACCACAGGAAAACCTTGCAAAAGACACCACCACCTATGAGGTGACAAGACAAAAAATTTGGATAACTTTTGATGCCCCATTTCTGTAAATGATGCTGAGCAAATCTGACCTCATTCAGCCAAGCGCCCTAGGACGAGTTTTTTAAAATATGAGAAGTTGCCACTGAGTCATTTTTTCATATTTTTTCTTGCAGATGTCACTCATATTAATTTTTAGCCGGTCTTGAAATTTTTGGCCAAGTTTCCTGGTTTTTGTGCATGTTCAGGGGGCGAAATTTGTGCTCAAAGAGTAGAAAAAGCGTAATAATAATAACAGATGCTAATAGTTTTAATAGGCCCTCCCAGCCTATCACTGGCTCAGGCCTAATAATTTTTTTGGTCTCCTCAGCGCATGTGTCATAGAAAAACTGTTGTTTTTAATTGTTTTTCTAAGACACAAAGTAGCAAAATCAAACGGAAAAAAAAACAAATTTAAATTCTTCACTAAAAACAAAAGCCCTTTTTTTCTCTTTTCTTTCAGAAAAGCTGAGTGAACAACGGCGTTATTCTGAGGCTGCTCTTCTGCTGGATCAGTATGCCAAAGTAAGTATTTTGCTGGACTTATAGCATGTTACAGGAATTCATTCATACTAACAGTTGTACTTTAAACAGGACTGTGAGGAAGCCATCCTTGCTCTGATTACTGGTGCCGTCTGGGAGGAAGCTCTAAGATTGGTCAGTCAAACATGTCACTGGTTAATATCTGCCTTTGTCAAAGACCATTAAGTTTTGACTTTAGGGTTTTAGGTTGAGTTGGCGCCTTATGTCTTTTGCTTTATGAATTATAAATATTGCATTCACTGTCTACATCGTATTATTCATTCATTTTCAACCGATTAGTCCTGTTTGGGGTTGCGGGTGGCTGGAGCCTATCCCAGCAGCTTTGGGCCTTGGGCAGTTCTCCAGGGTTTACACAAAGAAGCTCACTATACCAACCCAAACCCTGATGTATTTCTCAGTGGAATGACTTTTGTTTCTTACAGATTTATACACACAACAGACAGGACATCACTGAGACCAACCTTAAACCTGCTCTGCTGGAAGGTAACTACTGTCATACTGTTTGTCACTAACCAATGAGCAGCATGTGACATGTTTTCATGCCACTTTAAATTTATAAAGCAAATGATGGGGTCATAATCAAACACACGTCACTCACGTATATGGTATGCACTCCACTAGTTGAGCCACAGAACCGCCCTGCACAGATTTTGTTCACAGATTGTCTTAATACAGATCACCCCCTCTTGACACCTATCCAAAGTCTGCTCTGTCTTTGTTGTTGACCTCATCTTGGGTTTGGCTTGTCCACTGGAATCGATCAAAAACAAATTAACAGCCCAGTTCAGTTGCAGGGTTGTTTAAGTTGAATCCTGTGACTGTGCAGTGAATGCCAATTATCTGGTAATTAAACATTTTTTGGCCACAGGGCTTAAGATATGTGTGTGTGTATGTGTATCATGCCAAACAAAAATTGTCCAGTTTAGTTGCTTGCATTCAGATTTGGTTTGCATTAAAAGTCTTCACTTCATTAAGTCTAAAAGCCATTATGTCATATAGGACTGGGCTGCTTACAGCTGATTCATTAATTGAGTTGTTGTGTGCTCAGCTGCCAGCGGACAAACCATCTTCCTGGAAACTCAGGTGTCGACGTTCACTCGCCACAGAAGCAGACTGGGTGTAGTTCGAGAACAAAAAGAGAAGGCCAGAATGGACATGCTAGGTGACAATGGTTACATTTTGTAACTGATGTAATGCATTTTTCACTCACAAAAACATTTTTGTTTTAAAATTCTCAGATGAGGATGGTCCATACTGTGCGGATGCTGACCTATATTCTGAAGCCAGCAGTGTAATGACTGGATCCAAATACTCCCAGAGCAACTCACAAATCTCCTCGTAAGACAAGCACACTACACTATAGCCTTATAATACAACCTTTTTACATTTTGTTCACAGGTTTAAATGTGCATTCCATTAATGCAGGAGATCTTCAAAAAACCGGCGCAAAGCAGAACGCAAAAAGCTGAGTCTAAAAGAAGGCAGCCCTATGGAGGACAGAGCACTGATGTGTGCACTCAGGGAAGTCATTATTACTGTGGACAAAATGAGAGGTAAATATAAAACCGGAGCAAAGGAGTCTTAATTTCTCATCAAAACTCCTAAAAGAAAAAGTTTTGGACGTCATTTTCAGTCAGATTTGCAAGCAGGCTGGAGATTCCAAGCTGTTGTGGCTGTGTACAGATCTTCCATGTACTACTGAGGTCCCTGACAGTGTAAAATTCATCCATCCATCTCCGTTCCTCCCAGTCACGCCCCTCCAGGTGTCACTGTCATTGCCCTCGTGAGCAGTGAAGTCCCCAGTCTGATCATCTTGCAGCACCCCTGCCAGGAACTCCAAGAATGCACTGTACTCTACTGTCGTTTAGCCCATAGGCAGAAAACAATAGTGAGAGACCTCTCCCCAATTCGAATGCGCTGGGAGGCAACCCTCTCGTTCACCGGGGTAAACTCCTACATATGGCGGCTGAGCTGGGAAGCAATACGCAAGCCCACTCCCATCCGCTGCCTCTCACCGCGGGCAACTCCAGAGTGGTAGAGAATCCAGTCCCTCTCAAGGAATTGGGTTCCAGAGCCCAAGTTGTGCATACGTAGTTGGTAACCTCCCGCACTAGCTCAGGCTCCTTACTGGGGGGTAAGGAGCCGATGATGTAATTCGGCCGCAGCTGAGACGAACGTCAAGGTAAAGTTACATTGTTTCGGGCAACTTTTTCTCTTAGATAATCTTCAACGGTGGAAACAATTCCGCACTGCGTTGCTTTTGGTTGCAATTTTCAATCGAAGGATAACAAGAACAGCCTTCACTGCTTTCCAAGTGATCAAAAGAGGAGATTTGAATGGGCTAAAGCCTGCAGACAAGTCCACTGAAGTCCACTGCTGCCGGATTACTATAGATGAATGATATCGCGACGGCCATGAGACGTCATTACCCAGAATGCATTGCAACGTCAACAACAATGGCAGTGTACGATGGAAATTAATTTTTCAAATCTTATAAAAACGAAACGAAAAAGTATTTTTGAGAACAAGCAAATGTTTATTACACAAGGTCAATTAGTCCTACAAGTCTGAGTTTCCTTTAATTAATGTGAACAAAAAGCCCATCTTGGCCTACTCCTTTAGACAGTTATTAATTGACCTAAGAAATGACCCTATCTTGGCATATACCCCCTGTCATGCTCACCCTTATTTATTATCTTGGAAAACCCTACAAGCGCCGCCGAAACTCTTTGTTGCCACTCTATGTCTGCACTAGGCCTCTGCCTTTGTGTGTGTAGGAGGGAAGCTGAATACAGTGCAAAATGGTTGTGAAGGTTCTCTTTCAGAAGAAAAGGTTTCAACAGAGGCAACTGGATGTAGTTTAGAATTGAAAACATTTCATTCCTCTTTCTAGGTACTAGGTTCAACTCTGAGTTCAAATGATAAGAAAGAGAGAGAGATGAGTTTTATATTCCTCAGAGGAAGGGGTTTTGCCTGAAACCACAGTGATTGGACAGGACTCTCTGGTTTCACGGTCATTAAGAGTTGAATGGGCAGTTTAGGTGCTGGTAGAGGAGTCGTTATGCTTCTTTAGATTGTTTAGAGAAGGCTTTTCTATTTTAACAAAGATGGTTTCCTTTACTCCTCTTTCAAACCACCTGGCCTCCCGTGCCAAAATTTGGACATTACTGTCCTCAGTAAGGAATGCCCTTTCTCTTTGAGATGGAGGTGTACTGCAGATTTTCCCTTCTGTGTTGGTACATTCTCTTGTGTAGGACCTGCTTGGTCTCCCCAATGTACTGATCACTGCCCTCTTCACTGCACTACACAGGATACACCACATTCTTCTGTTTGTCGGTGGGGATCTTGGCTTTAGGGTGGACCAATTTTTATTTCAATTATTGCCAGGATTAAACTGAACAGGAATGTTGTGTTTGTAAAAAAAAAAAAAGCTTTTCAGATAAACCAGCTACATAAGGGATAACCTCCAGCTTGTCTTGCAGAGGATAGTGGGAGTCAAATAGTAGATATTGGTCCGTGTGTGTTAGGGGTGTTCATGGTTAACCTATAATCGATTAATTGTCATTAAGATCTTGACCGATTAAAATTTCATTAACCGATTAATCAATATGCTTCATACTTCATATACTTTATCTATACAGTACAGGTTCAGAGCCTACTGTTATGTTAGACTAGCACTGCACATAATGTAATGTACCTGCACAGGTTTGTTTAAATGCTTAGTTGATGAAAAATCATCTGTTGCCCTTGATTGGTGCACGTTCTTAATTAGTTTATGTGGGTCGTTTTAACTGCCATGTTAAGCGCAGGCTTACGTTAGCCCCTAAGACAAGCGCCGAGGGGAAAGTGCAAGATATTAAGATGCCGGTCCTGTTGAGGATTTTTAGAAAGTTGTGAGGATAATACACTGCGAGAGCGTTCAGGTCTCAACACTGGACACAGGTGAGTTCAGACCCATTAGAGTTTAGTCTGTCTTCCTCACATCTGTGGTTTAACTGTCGCGATGAGCATGCCTTTCATCTCTGCTGCATCAATATCTGTGTTTACTGTAGGCTACTGTGTAGCTGATCTAAACTAAAACAAAAATGTAAAGGGAACAGGTGTTTGGCTACATTTAAAGTGACAGTCGGTGCTACTTGCTAGGGGTCAAAGTGGTGTTTATGGAAGGCCATAAATGCAAGGAATGTTGTACAGTGGTTGATCAATGACTTGGTCCTTTTCAAGCCTCTGGGGACAGTTTATAACGTTCTTCTTGTAGCCACTTGTTGGGTTTCTTCTCAGTGCCTCGTAGGTGGTGGTGTCACTGAGCAAGATGTTAATGTGCACTGTTCTCACCACATAAACAAATAAATTTGTTAAAATAGAACCGTGCTGTCTGAACAAAGGAGGTGGACTGAGCCTGTTTAAACCAAAATGAAAAGAGTTTCTCTCTAGAAGGACAGTAAGACCTGAAGGAGCAGATACGCTAGTAATCCACAGGAGCATTACATGTCCCACACCAGCTCTCACGCTGCCCATCCAACTCTTGATAACTGTGAAACCAGACACCTGTCCAATCACAGTGGTTTTAGGCTTCCCTCTGAGGAGAATAAAAGCTGTCTTACCATTTGAACGTGTAATTGACAAAGACCCCTTGGATGAAGGATGAAATGTCTTCACCTCTAACTACGTCCAGATGCCTTTGTTGAAAACTTTCCTCAAAGTGTAAAATGGCCAATACGAGTTGATTTTTGTCATTGCTGTTGAAGAGAGCAATCATCACCTAGCAAATTTAAAAAAAAGAGTGAATACCAACAGGAGAATATTGCAGAGGATTTTGGCACATTGATTTTGTGGAGTTAGCTGTGACAAATGCACAATCCTTACAAGTACCTCATTGTAAAGGTGACAAATTAGGCTTTCCATTGATATAAAATACAACATCAATTGGTATTATTAAAGGGGAAAAATTATTGATTGAAATAATTTCCAAACTTGTTTTTTAGGAGTTTATGTTATCCATAGTCAATTTAAAATAAATGTGTCAATATCAATAATAATAATAATAATAATAATAATAATAATTACTAATAACTGCAAATCTGACTTGAAAATGGCTCTGTTGCAGAGGAGGTGCATAACCTGCTGAAGGCCTTGGTGCTGTTTGAGTTCGAGTGCCATGCTCAAAAGCTGCAACAGGCCTATGAGGAGGCTCTGACCATGATGGAGGCAGCTGTTCCTGAGGTGTGGCCTGAGGGCCTAAACAACAACCATACTCTGGTAAATACCCTTTTGCTGATTATAGCTTTAATCTTCTAGACCAGGCAATAGTCCCACTGTACCTCCTCCCACAGGTTTACAGAACATTTTTGCGAATTGCGCTAAAAAGTAAAATGTGGAGTGATTTGACACAGTTTATTAGAGTTATGTAGAAACAAGAGCATGTCTGTGCATGAAATGGCCATATGCTGACACAGATTGTCAACACAGAATTTATAAATCATAGAGCTGGCCAGTGAACAAAAAGAGAGATAAGAATTAAGTTTACATCTGGCAAACAAATAGTAAAACATAACTAAATTTAATGCCGAGTTAATTGTGAATGTAAAGTCCCATAACATATTTGGTTAGCTAGCCACATCTCAATAGCCAGACATTGTGCTTACTGTACTTTTGATGTTCCATCTGCCCCACCTGATTTTAACAGTCCAATATGGTAATTTCGCATTGTGCATTTGTTGTTGATGACTAAAGCTGTTACTGTGTTCTCCTCTGTAGCTCACTGGACCAAACAGCACAGCCAACAGCATCACAACCTCTTTTCAGCAGCAGCAGCAGCAGAGACTGGCAGTCTCGCCACAAGGTGAAGCAACAGATTACTGGTTACTGTGTGTAGATTCTGTGAATTGTCTTGTCTGCCTCACACTCATGCAAGAACCCTATTTTGATTGTAAATATTATTATTATGTTTTATTATTATTCATATGAATTAATTGCATTTTTGAGGCAGTAATCAAATCAGCACAAAATTCAGGCCCGGCGAAAACTGTATTTATATAAAGTCCACAAAAAACAATGCAAAACGGGGGACCCCTAGAAACTCAAATTAAATTAGGTCAATTTTGTCATAGAACATACTCTATAAATACTATAAATTATGTGAATACTGCTTATACTAATATTTTTCTGAAAATAGTTAAGTTCCATTATATCTTACACTGCACAAAAAACTCTAAACTATAACAAGCCCCTGAATGACTAAAGGTTTACTAAATGCTTGTAAAAAGCAAAAAACTCATAATATAGACAGTATACAAAGGAAATAACTGAATGTGAAATAATATATAAAAGTTGGAAAAATAAATTAATGAACATAGGAAAAGCAAGAAAGAGTATTATAGAATATTACTTGAAAACAATAAAAATACAAAGGATCTCTGGAATGTCTTTAACTATGTTATTAAAAAGTAATTGTAATTGTCATCCAGAAAATTTCATAGACAGTGGTAAAAAAGTGGAGAACAAGAAAGATGTGGTCAATGTTTAAACGAAAACTTTGTAAATATAGTGCCAGAGTTGGCCACCAAAATAGTGACACATAATGTAACAGAAGATGAAGTTTCAGGAAACACTAACTCATTTTTTCTCACAGCAACTAATAAAAAAAAAAAAAAGTTAAACACTGTTAACAAATGTAAAAACAAAAGCTCTGATTGGAATGACATTAAGTATAATTTAGAGAGATTCAATTGTCTAATAAGGTTTGTCGTGTTATGTTTTTTTAGTTGCTTCCCTACACAAGGAATATTCTTGTTGCAGATGTTAGCTACTTTACAGTCCGTCTTTGATACCTCAAAAAACCACCAGACCAGAGAAGCCGCTAAGTTAAACGCTATGGTTAAACGTTAAGGACAAATCTCGATTGTTCTGCGCATGATCAGATTTTTTTTTTGATTGGCCATTTTGCCAAGCACCGATCACACTATAGCCGTGATCGGCCGATCACACCTTTAGTATAATTAAGAGTCATCTAAGCTAACTTATATCTACAATCTTTGCTTTCATTTTCCCACACAAATGAAAATGGCTAAAGTCATACCTATTTACAGAAACAGAGATAAGAGAACAGATCAGTTTATCAATTATAGACCAATATCAATCTTATCCCAGTACTCAAAGGTTCTCAAAAAACTCTTAACCCAACGACTAGATAGACTCTGCTCTTGTTCATGACGATACAACCCTTTTTTTCCATATCACTGGCGCTACAAAGGCAGTTCTACTACACTTTATTAGCATTTTGCTTGCTTGCCTTTAGGTGTGTCTTTTAGTTAACTTCATTAGCTTCACTGCAGCTTATATTATAAACTAAGAAACCTTCAATGTTACTGATGGGTAAAATAGATGCTGGACATGCAACGAGGATGGGGGGCAAACTCCGCCTTTATTCAGCAAATAGCACTTCTTTTTTTACATTTCCTGAACAATTTATTAGCATTTTGTTGCTCCCTTTACATGCTTGTTTTAGTTTAGATCATAGAAGCTGATGCAGCACAGATGAGGGGCATGCTCAGTGCAACAGTTAAACCACAGACGCAGGTAGGAACAGACTGAACTTTAATGGAACTGAACTCACCTGTGTCCAGTGTTGAGACCTGAGCGCTCTCACAGTGTATTACCCTCCAAACTCTCTAAAAATCCTCAACAGGACCGGCTCCTTAGTCTCTTAACCTTTCTCCTTGGTGCTTGTGTTAGCTAACGTTAGCCTATGCACACGTCAGTTAAAGAGAACCGAATGAACGGGCATTTATAGCAGACTCACACAAAAGGCGTATACCCTTTATACGCCTTTTGTGTATAAAAAAACAACTTTGTAATGCTGAGACTAAGGCGTGACAGCACCCCTTGGTAGTTATACTAACAAGCTCTCTTTGAGGTTGTTGGCAATACTCTTACCCCCAATTTGCACTGCATGTGCCCTGAGCAGCTTGGAAGAGCATGCACAGGAATTACGAGATGGCACCATAAAAGGAGAAATGAAATAGAACTGCTGCGTGTCTTCAGTGTTGTGCTGCTGAGTGGAGACACATGCAGTCGAAATTAGTGGTTAAGAGTCAGCACCAGCACTGGGCAGCGACTGGCTGCGCAGTGCTGGGCACTGGGCAGCCAGTCGCCCGGCAAGGGCCAGTCATCGATGCTTGCAGCTTTAATTATATTTTTGTTTTTATTCTTTATAGATGCTGAGGTTCTGGCACCACCAAAGATGAGAAACAGTGTTGAGTGGAAGCTTACTATTTTTACATAAATGATTTTATTTTCAACTGCAATGTATACTGTTAATTATGTTTTAATAAAATGAACGTCAGCTACATGAAATCTGTTTTTGTCACATTTATTTAGTGGATACTCTAAGAAAGAGGTAAAAAAGGTAAATCTGACATTTTGTTGTTAGTGTTTTTAAAATTTTAAAGTCCTACATTGCTTTGAAGAGATTCTCCATTTTCACAGTCACACTTTTTTGAGTCTTTTGGCTGCAGAAGCATCAGCATGTCTCTGGTTTGTGGCTGTTGTGGTGACTCAAAGCTTGCGGAGACGTAACTGGCGCAGTCTGTACTGCAGGTCTTTAGAAAGTTTGCCTCTTTTTGCCATAATCTTCTTGAGCCTCAGCTTGGGGATCTTGGTGAGGTGGAAGTCACAGATGGTGGGGTAATGGTCATACATAACATGGCACGTTTGGGACAAAGAGTAGTACCCCTCTGCAGTCACCGTCACACGGTACTCTCCGGGATTCAACAGCCTCCAGTAGTCACCATCAGCTACTGCAAATAGGTCAAATAAATTAAAAAGCAAATTAAAAGATTCAAACTTCATCTTCCATAGACCGATTGATTGTACAGTCTTCTGGCAGTTGGGAGGAAGGAGCTCAGCCTGCAGTTCGCTTATCTCAGACTGGCTGCTGTCCGTTATTCAAAAGATAAATGCAGGGGATTGTCCAATGAGTGTCTGTTGCTGCTACTACTACTACTACTACTAGTTCTTTAACCATAGTCTCTGAGCTAATACCTATAGTTGAACCAGCCCTCTATTAGGTTTTCAAGATGCCTGCAATCTCTTTTTCTGAGACTGCCTCCCCAACAGAATTAAGCATGAGCCAGTACTGCATGAGAAAACATTTGCAGCAGTATGTTTATATTCAAAGAACTTAAAAGAACCCTCTTAAAAAAAACAGACAGCTCTGGCCTTTCCCTTAAAGTACATCTATATTTATGGACCGGTCCAACTTTCAATGTCTTTTCCACAGATGTTTATAGTTCGAATTTGGGGTGTATTAAGCCGGGTCAATGACCATCTCTTTAGTTTTGGAGGTGTTTAGAATGACAGTTTTCTTGGCTCCTTGTAAAAAAAAACCTTTTGTTTATTTTTGTGTATAGTCATTTTAGATATAAATCACTAAATATACCTGATCTAATGTGATGATTAATGTCATCCACTTTGATAATAGCATCTGTAATTCCAGCACCAGAGTCTTTATCACGAACCACACCCTTTATTCCTCGATGGACCTGTAGACACATGAAGTGTTAGACACCAGTCAAAAGAATGACATGAATATGAAATGTAGTAGATGTAAAAGGAAGCCAGACCTGCTCCATGTAGACAAGCAGAGACTCACGGTTGTTTTCCCACTCTTTAGAAAGCTCACTGGCATGAGGAAACTTATCACAGGACAACTCCACTGTCACCTCAAAACAATTGGTGTGGAGGTAGCTAAAATCATTCATACCTAGAACATGACAGGGTTACTGTTAAAGAGTTACAACTGTTTATTTAAAAAATAACATTTGGAGAGAGTCCCACATCGCCTGCATAGGTGGAAAAGGATAAGATGTAGTAAAGTCATTCTACCACTGGTAACATATTTCTATGCAAAATGTTAAACAGGATTGCTTAGTAGAGAAATGTCCATAAAGGTCCTCAAAATTGTTGACTGAATTGTATGGGGTAAGAAAGCTGTCAGAAAGGATGCGTGTGTGAAAGTGAACGTACATGCATAAAATATATTTTGCAAACTTTTGTATAAGAAAAGATCCTTCCAAAAGTTACAACTTTACAAAATGACAAATACAGTTTTACGCTGAGGGTTTCTTTATTATCATTACAAATTATCAGCCTACCAAAATTACCCCAAGAACTCAGCGACAACTCATCCTAGAGGTCACAAAAGAATCCACAAGAACATCTAAAGAACCACAGGCCTCACTTGCCTCAGGTAAGGTCAGTGTTCATGACTCAACCATAAGATAGAGACTGGGCAAAAATGGCACCTATGCCAGAGTTCCAAGGCAAAAAACACTGACCAAAAACAACATAAAGGCTCATATCACCTTTGCAAAAAATTAGATGATCCCCATTTTAGGAAAATATTCTGTGGACTGATGAGACAAATATTGAAATTTTTGCTTTTAATCTTTCAAATGAATTAAAAGAACCACACTCGTGTTGGTAGGTAAGTAAATTTCTGCATGTAATGCCCAGAATAGGCCTAAATAGCCTACAGTCTGCAAAACTAGTAAGCTTTTGTGAGCCAGTCTGAAGGTGGCTGCTATATAGACCTAATTTACTGCTCCACCAACAGTTTTAATAGTATAAAGATGCTAGAGATACTTTTATACCTAGCTTTTCATTATACCAGATAAACCGTTTGGTATTTGTGCTGATAACTGTTTAAACTTATGTCAAAAATTAAATGATTTACTACCAAAGAACAATCACTATTTAGTGTGCTCCCAGTAAGGGTCATAGTAAATTGAATTTATTTATTAGAACTGGGTGAGTATAAACTGGGGTTGTGCTATAAGGCATAGAACGTAATAGCACTGAAAATAGTGAGTACAGTCATTTGGCACAGAGAAAGACATAGGCCTATTGTAGAAAACTACATAAATGCTTCTCTTTTATAAATTTTACTCTCTCAACAGATTGCCTAAAAGTGATGCTGTCAGGGAAAAGCTGAGGCTGATCAGCATAAAGGCTGTTCTTGGTTGTAGTGCAAACACTTTAAACTAGCAAAAATCATTTTATACTTGCTCTGTGAAACCTGTATTGCAAATGGTTTAAATGACCCTGGCAGCCCTTTCAGAACAATCGCTATCAAAAATTGTAGCAAATGAGATACGCAGCAGTTCTATTTTTCTCCGATGGAGACGGAGATAGTCCGCATCGATCTGCACAGATCAGATTGCACCAAAACGGAAACCAAATGAGAACAGCATCCGGATTTTCAAAGTCATTCAAAAATATACGGAAGTTTCTTTATTTGAAGATTTATACACTTATACAAGTGATTAAACATTAAATGCAGTTAAATCTTTGTATTTCCTGTGCATTGTCTCCTGAGCTGCTTGGGGCACCGCTCCGCTGTGCAGCGGATCTGAAATGCATCCAGTGGGCGAGGGTGTGTGACAGTGGTCTGTGGCGCTCTGCAGCGGAGCTCAGATGCATGCAGTGAAAATTGGGGGATAGAATGTAGACGCTCTGAGAGAAAGTGGTAAAGGGACAAACTTCATATCACCCTGGGAATTCTAAGAGACGGTTAATTTAACTATTAGAGAGCAGTCAAAATGGCAAAACACAGTACATGTCAAACTTTATATCAAATAACAGTCACAGGCCTCAGGTTTTTTTTATGTCTTAAATCGCCTTATTAATCCTGTTGACTCTCCCTGTATTGTTCCATCGGTTGGTAAAAATATCTGCTATTAGGGCCTCAACCTCCCTTCCCTTAGCTATAGATCCATCTGTTAATCCTGTGTGCTTTGCTGTCTTTGAACAGTTTGAACCTGTATCTTACGGAATTCTCCGGGGTGGTACAACAGTTAAAACCCTCTGACTGCCCACTTGACAACCTTCCCCCAAAACTCTTAAAAATTGTTTTTGATGTGGTAGGAACCTATATAATGAAGCTTATAAATGATTCCCTTTTTTCATGCTTTGTTTCAACGGCTTTTAAACAAGCTGTAGTACAGCCGTTTCTTAAAAAACATAACCTTGATGATCCTGCTGTTCTTTCCAATTACAAGCCAATTTCAACACCTCCATTTTTCTCAAAAGTCCTTGAGAAATTGGTTTACATTCAATTACATTGTACTCTAGATGCAAATGGCATATAATTTCATAGAACGAAAACAGTTTTTAATGATCTTCTTTTACCTGCAGACAGCTGGTCTTTTAGTGCTTTTAGATTTAACTGCAGCGTTCAATACAGTGTAGCACCAGATACTGCCATCCCACCTCCTGGCATTTTGCAGGTATTAAAGGGAAAGCCTAATATTGGTTTAGGTCGTACCTTACAGACAGGTCTTACAGGTCTTTTTTTTTGTTAATCTTGGCTTCCGTACCTCAGGCTCAGGCTTTCAGTTGCGCCTGGTGAGTAAGGTAAAAGCATATCTGCCTCAAAAAGACTTGAGTGTGTAATCCATGCTTTCATAACCTCTCGCTTGGAATAGTGTAATTCTGTGTACTGTGGGTTGGACCAGTCCTCTTTGCGTTGTCTGCAGCTAGTCCAAAACGCAGGCTTTTAACCATATAACACACATGCTGGCCTCTCTGCACAGGCCTCCTGTCAGCTAGAGGATTCAGTTTAAGATTTTATTGATTATTTGTTTTTAAATGTCTTAGTGAACTTGCCCCCTAACTCTCAGAATTGTTGTCCATCCATGTTCCTACTAGAACAATGAGGTCAACAAACCTGTGTAATTTAATGGTTCCAAGAACTCGACTTAAAACCAGACAATATAGGGCCTTTGCTGTTGCTGCTCCTCAGCTACGGAACACTCTACCTTTTAATATTAGAGTTCCTCAGTATTTTTAAATCCTCACTAAATACCCATTTGTTTGCGCTGGTTTTTAACACAAGTTGAGCTGGACTTTGACTATCTTTTTTCATATCCATTTTATTAGTTGTATTTATTTTGATCTATTTTATCGCTCTTGTTGTTTTTACTTGTTTTATGTTTTGTTTTGATTACTAATACTTTCCTATTTTTAGTGCACTTTACAGAGCCTGTAAAGCACTTTAAACAGCAATGTTTTTTTTTTGGGGTCGCGGGTGGCTGGAGCCTATCCCAGCTGCTTTGGGCCTTAGGCGGGGTACACCCTGGACAGTGGCCAGTTCGTCGCAGGGCTGACACTTAGACGTACATTGACAGACAACCATTCACTCTCACATTCATCCACTAGGGGCACTTTAGAGTCACCAATTCACCTATACATGCATGTCTTTGGACGGTGGGAGGAAGCCGGAGATCCCGGAGAGAACCCACGGTGACACGGGGAGGACATGCAGACTCCTCACAGAAAGACCAGAGTTAGCCAACGATGTTTTTTGGGTCGGCCGGGATTCGTACTCACGACCTTCTTGCTGTGAAGCGGGAGCGCTAACCACTCCGCTACCGTGCACCCCGACTGGCTGTTTTAAATGTGCTTTATAAATAAAATTGACTGACCTAAAACAAGTCTTTCAGTTGAAACCGGTCAGCACAAGTGATTACTGTTAATCACAGAAAAAAATACAATACTTTGTCTTGGTCTTTTATTCACCAGCCATTGTAATTTACAGTGTACAAAAGTGAACTCTGATATTGACTTCTATTTGGCTAAATATAATACTTAATGTGAAATGTACTGGGTAATTAATTTGACTCCGCCAGATTGAACTGCTCCACAGAACATAGAGAATCCAGCTGCGGCGCAAGGTTACTGGGTAATAGGTAATGGCTGTCATGTTAACTGTTAATCTAGTGTAAACTGTGTACCTGTCTCCTTTTGTCATGATTTACAGATGACAAATGTACAAATGTAATGCTCTTTAGTAGAGATAGCCTGATTATCGTCATTTTGACGCATATCGGCATTGGCCTTTTTTTTTTAATCCGACGGCCAATAAGAGATCAATTTAATACTGGGGGTATTTGATGCAGCCGTGCCAATCTGCAGTGAAAGCTGTGCATGCACCGTGCTCACACACGACGGAGAGGAGAAAAAGTTTTGCCAAATGGAGAAGCTCCGGAGAGCAGTTCTCTGCTGGCACCCAACACTGGTGACCTGCTGGCTAGTAGATGTGTTGAGGATGAGCTACATCTGTACCTCAAGGAGCAGTGATTGACAGGGGGAAAGGGGACCCACTCCAGTGGTGGAGACAGACTGAAGGGCGCTTCAAGCTACTTGCGAAGCAAGCAAGAAAGTTTCTTTGTGCGCCACTCTCATCAGTCCCAAGTGAGCGCCTCTTCAGTGAAGTCTCTGCAATTCATGAGAGCAAGAGAAGCCGTCTCACTTGAAAGCACGCTGAACAGCTCTGCTTTTTGCACCACAATCTGGTGCTGCTCAATTGGGAAAAGTTTGCAAATTTTATTTAACTTTGTTTTATTTACTTTATAAAACTTCAGGAAGCTATTTAAATTTTTTTCAATTTTATTTTAAAATTTTCAGTTAACTCTAGAGCAGATGCTGCTGACCCTGCACTTTTTGTTAGAATTTTAAAACAAAGATGTCTATTGACTAAGATAAAAAAAAAGCTGTTTTTTACCAGTATCAGTTGAAAAAACCATATCGGTCTATCTGTACTCTTTAGTTATAGTAATGTTTAGGTGGTATGTAATTGCAGAGTAAGGAAAGTATTTTCTAGAGTCCAATAATAAGAATGTAGTGTCTTAGGTTCAAAGTTTGGTGGGCATTGCAGATGTAATGATGTATGTATTCACACACACTTTTTTTGTGTCCAATATCCTCTTTAAAATAATGCTCAGAAGTTATGAGGACATTGAAAATATGCGTGCAACTGCATCTGAGGACAATGTAATGAAAGCGAGAGCGCTGTTTGACACAAAATACTCGCAAGAGGGTGCAAAGGATGGGAAAAATATGGCAAGAGTAACACAACAGTGCAAACTGTAGAAGGAAGAAGCAGCAGAGAGATAACGTATGGAAAGTGTTAGAGACGAGAAACAAGGAGTATGTTTTCCGGATAAGCGACGCTGAGACGCGGGTGCCAGATGTCAAGGGGAGAGGTCAGATTGCGAGTGCAACGTCACACATCATCACAGACATTCAGGAAGTTTGAAGGCAGTTTCCAGGCCGGGCTCCAGGATGGCTCCAGGTGCAACGGAGTCGCCAAGCAGAGAGGGGGCGCAGAGAGTTGGTCAACAGCAGAGGGCAGAGTTCCCTGACAAAGCTAAGGAAGGCACTTTACATCTCAACATATCTGCAAGATATTTTCTCTGTGAAAGCTGCCACCTCCAGTGGAGCCACAGTGATCTTCAGCAAGAAGAAGAATGTTCTGCTACATAAAGACGGTACCAAATTCCCCATACACGTACACATCAAACTATAATACCTGCACACACTAGAAAATGACTGTGATGACCAGCGTTACAATTGACGTCACACACCGGTGTTATTAAGTCTTAATAGCAGTTGTTTTGTGGACACAATGTCTAAGAACTCGGGGTAATAAGCAGGAACCGGAGACAAGAGCCGAGGCTAGCACTAGCCCAATTAGCCTAGCTTGCCCAGAAGACGCAAATGCTGCTACAGGTGACCAACAGGTTCTGCGAGGCTCTGAGACGAGACTTGGAGATGAAAATAAAAGAAAAAGCAACTGAGACTCAAGCGGAGCTATAATGCAATTGAGCAGATCAATAAAAGGATGGACGTTGCAGAGAGTCGCACAGCCAAATTGGAAATGGGAGTAAGTGCCCATTCAGACTTCATTGCCGCTTTGGGATGGGACTTGACCAACATAAAAAAAGAACTTACCGCGCTGAAGGCCCACTGTGAGGATTTGGAGGCACGTTCACGTCGCTGCAACGGGATAAAGGAGGGACGAGAGCATGGAAAACATCCATCTGGCGGACATGCTGAAAGAGCGCTTGGCTTGGACAAGTTGCCGACCCTGGATAGAGTGCACCGGACCCTCCGTGCCAGGCCAAGAAAAGATGACTTAATGCCCAGGGCGTTTATAGTGAAGTGTCATTATTTCACTGAAAAGGAATCGCTTCTGAAGAAGGCGGCTGGGGTGATAACAACAGCTGATGGCGACCGCATTCATATCCTGCCCGACTTCACCCAAGCCATGAGCAAACAGACTTTCACAGAAGTGAGGAATCTACTTCGGGAGTGCAGTGGGGTCCATAATGGACTGAGATACCCGGCAACACTGAAGATAACTACGGCGGATGGACAAGAGAAGTCGTTCAAAGAACCGAAGTCTGCAAAGGATTTTGTTGTGAAGCATTTGAAGCACGCATAAAATGAGAGGCTGTACATGACTTTCATTTCACCTCTGCTCAGACTCGCTTGGGTTTGGGCCAGCTGAACTCTCCCAGCACGAGCTAAAGAACTTTTTTACAGTTCAAAGTTTGAGGAGCGTGATGTTATTTAGTCATGTCAACTTGGATATAAGAATTAAGTCAAGAAAACGCTCTACATATTGGTTCCTGTGTAGGCTGACATGGTAAGCATCTGAATAGATAGTGAATGATGGACTTTAGAATCTGGAAGCATGAGAGTCTCTTTGTGAGGTCTGTTTTGATTTGTCGTTGTTTGGTTTTCGTGGTTCGGTGGTTTTCTTATAACGTGTTTGCAGACTGTAGCAGGTGTTCTCCTTTTTTGCTCTTATTTTTATTTTTGATTACTTTTATGTACTGGTCATTTGTTTTTATGGGCTACACCTTTTTCAATATCTCCCTTGCCAATCCGTACTAATTTCAGCTACAAACAAGGCCGTACCTAGCACAACAATCTTAAGATGGAATGTTGGAGGACTAAATAATCCCATCAAGCGTAAAAAAAAAAATTTTGCATCTCAGGAAAATGCAAAGCCGCATTGTTTATTTACAAGAAACAAATGTATTTACTGAACAAAGATCACTCTAGACTTAGTAGCTGTGGCTTTACGCAATGTTTAACTAACTTTAACAGTAAGGGCAGAGGACAGCCATCTTATTACACATGGATGTCCAATATGTGGAGACTAAGACCCTGAGGTATAAAACTGGCCAGTATGTCATTAAACAAGGCAAACAGTCCTCACGAATATTTATGCCCCCATTTGGGACAATGCTAATTTCTTTTCAAACCTGTTTACATTTCTACCAGACCTACATTCTCATTACTTAATATTGGCTGGAGATCTAAATTGCACCTTGGATCCGGCCTTGGACCGATCCAGCCATAAAGCTACAACAATGAGCAGACCGGCCCAGTGCATCAAGTAATTCCTTAGTGCCTATGGAGTGGTGGACCCCTGGAGATTCACAAACCCAACATCCAAACAGTTCTCTTTTTTCTCTTTTTTCTCTTCAGTGCATCAAAATTATTCAAGGATTGATTACTTTTTAATTGATCAAAAATTGTTGCCCATGGTTATCTGAATAGAATGCGACAGCATTGTAATATCAGACCACACACCAGTAATTTTACAGCTGAGCTTTCCAGAGGACTTATCCCCAACCTTTTCACGGCGAATCAATCCTAGGTTGCTGTCTGACCCAGAATTTGCTAAATTTGTGAACACACAAATAGATTTCTTCATAGAAATGAATGAATCATATGACATAAGTTACTTTATGCTTTGGGACATGTTAAAAGCTTACTTAAGAAAGCAGGTGATATCTTTTGTCGCAGCGGATAACAAAAAATGAGCAAAACGTGCCTCAGAGCATATTGATCGGATTAAACAAATAGATCAACTACACTCAACATCACCTTCTGATGACTTATACAAGGAAAGAATTTTGCTTCAAACCGAATTTGACTCCATTACCAATGTCAAAGCCATTGATCGACATTTGAGGTCACCTATTATGAACACGGTGAACAAGCCAGCAAATTGCTGTCTCACCAACTTAAACTAGAGTGGGGAATAGGGATCTGTTCATGTTCAGCTTTTTGGATAGCTTTTCTTGTTTTTGTGTTCACTGTACTCTTCTGTAAAGATAATCCAGTACAAGGTAGTATTTTATTCTAAAATAATGTCACAAGGAATGGATCTTAACTATGATTCTTGGAACTGCAGAGGTCTACAAAAACTCCATAAGATCAAACAAGTTATGAATAAATTAAAGGATATGGACTCTAAAATAGTATTTCTACAGGAAACCCATCTTTTAGAAGAAGATGAGGGGCGGATCAGGAGGAGGTGGCAGGGTAATGTATTCACAGCACCATTCTCATCTAGGGCCAGAGGAGTTATGACTTTAATTCATGCATCAATACCATTTCAAGTAAAAATGTCATAAAAGACAAAAGTGGAAGATATTTAATAATCCAAGACTCCCTACTGACAGAGAATTTAATCTTAGTAAACTTAAATGGCCCAAACACAGATGATTCACGCTTTTTCACAGATCTATTTCTTACTTTCACAACACTATCAGGACATTACGTTATAGCAGGAGACTATAACTGCACGTTAAACCCTAGAATGGACAGATCCACAGCAGTAGATCAGTCACACAATGGCTGTAGAACTGTGATCCATCAGATTATTAAAGACTTTAAAGAGAAAAGAATCAGAACTCTAAAGCATATTCTTGTTTTCCCAAGCATTCCAAACTCACTCCCAAATTGATTATTTTTTAGTTTCTTTGGAACTGAGGCCTAAAATCCAAGCCTGCTGGTATGACAATATAGTCTCTGATCATGCACCATGCAGGTTAGTATACAGGGATAATGCATTTAGAATAGACCCACCTAGATGGCATTTTCAGCATAAGTGGCTACAAGATGAAGGGCTTATATCATACATAGGACAGCAAATAGATGGCTTCATTGAAATTAATACAGACATCTGCAAGTGTAAAATGGGATGCATTCAAAGCATTTCTCTTAGGACATATTAGTTATACTGGTTCCAAATCTAAAAAGATAAAACATGATAGGTTGCAATTGGAAAACAAAATGAATACTCTCCAAAGGGAATTATCTGAGAATGGTGACCCCCAAATAGAAAGGGATTTGCTGACTTTGAGAGCAGAATACAACAAGCAGTCGGCTTTCAGGGCAGCATCCAGTCTTTTAAGACTCAAACAAAGGTTCTACAAACAGGTAGACAAAGCAGGAAAATTGCTGGCCTGGCAGATTAAACAGCTGGAAACTAAAACACCAATTACATCCATCATATCAAACGGGCAAGTGCTTGTGGATCCATCAGAAATAAACAATGCTTTTAGGAATTATTACAGGAGGAATTATACAATGCAAATGACACAATTGACCTACAAAATTTAAACACAATTATGAACAATTTAGACATACCTAATATATTAGAAGAAGACAAGGTTTATTTAGATGGACAAATTACTAAAGAAGAAATTGGAAATGCTATTGATAATATGAAATCAAGGAAAAGAGCTGGACCAGATGGTCTTTCAATTGACCTGTACAAAAGGTTTAAAGACAAATTGTTAAGTCCTCTCATGGACATGTTTCTAGAAACTATTCAAAGTAAGGACCTGCCACCATCTATGAATAAAGCTCTTATTACTTTGTTACCAAAGCCCCAAACAAATGTGAAAACCTAAGACCCATTAGCCTTCTAAACTCTGACCTTAGGATAATATGCAAACTGCTTGCAAGACGTCTACAAAAGGTTTTGCCTAAGGTCATACGGAAAGATCAAAACGGATTTACAATATGAAGACAAGGCTATCATAATGTAGGAAGGTTGTTGAATATTGTTCACTCTAATTACCATATGCAGAATATAGCCCTCCTCTCTTTAGATGCCGAAAAGGCCTTTGATAGAGTTGACCTTTTCAATGTCTTAGACAAATTTGGTTGTGGTATTTATTTTCATAAAATGGGTTAAGATTTTGTATAAAAACCCTACAGCAGAAATAAATACAAATAGGAATATTTTTCTATTTTGTAAAGGTTGCAGGCAGGGTTGTTTCGCCCTTATTATTTACACTTGCAATTGAGCCATTTGCTATCACTGTTCGCTCACATCCACGGATACATGGAATGACATTAGGAGTGTCAGAGCATAAAATTGCTCTGTTTGCTGACTATGTTATTCTTTTTATGTCACAACTGCATGAATCAATACCAACAGTTGATCAAAACATTTGGTGACGTCTCAGGTTATAAAGTGAATAATACCAAGTCAATTTTACTACTCAATAAAGACGAAAGAAGAAAACCCATTCCTGAAGTCGCCCAGTTTAATGTGGTAGAACAGTTCGAATACTTGGGAATACAGATTTTGCCTAGGTTAGAGGGTGTTGTTAAGGCCAACTATAACCCCTTAATGGAAAAAATGAAAGAATCAATTGACAGATGGAGGTCACTACCAGTCTCTATAATGGGAAGAATAAATATTCTAAAAATTAATATACTACCAAAATATCTGTATTTGTTTCAAAATATACCCTTGCCGCCTCCTCCAGATTTATTCAAACAAATTAAGAAGTGTTTTTTGGGTTTCCTGTGAAACAACAGAAGGGCAAGACTTCGGTTGTCTCTCTTGTACTTACCATTTGATCGGGGGGGCTTGAAATTATTGGATATTTGGCAAAACTGGGTCGAACTACCTCTCTTGTAAAAAGCACAGTATTTTGTTATGTTGTGTGTTACTGTTGGTAATTTGGTGTAAAAAAAACATTGTGATGCTACGATAGCTGTAACATTCTGTGTGTAAATTACTGTATGTCATGATGGAAAAATTTTATAAAAACACTGCAAAAAAAAAAAAAAAGTCGAAAGACCCGCTGCTTTGTGAATCATATTGCCCAATTAGTTTATTGTGCTGTGACTACAAAATTTTGGCGAAAGTGTTAGCAGGTAGACTTGAAAAAATTCTGTCAAAATTGATACACCCGGACCAAACAGGGTTTATTACGGGAAGGCAGATATCTAGCATCTGCGTTGTGTGTTCAATATCATCTATCAATGGAAGAATATAATGCCTGAAGTAGTGATATCTCTTGATGCGCAAAAAGTGTTTGATAGAGTCGAATACAACTTTCTGTTCACTGCGCTTTAGAAATTTGGTTTTGGGTCTGTCTTTTGTATTGGATTAGTACTTTACTCGAACAAATAAGCTTATGTCTAGCTTCTTTCCTCTCTCCCGTGGGGCGAGACAAGGGTGCCCCCTAAGTCCCCTGTTATTTAATGTTGCTATTGAACCCTTGGCAGTTACAATGAGGGAAGCAGCTCATTTGGCTGGGATACAAAGAGGGGGGCAAATTCACAAACTGTCCCTTTATGCAAACGACTTTCTTCTTTTTCTTTCAGACCCGTGTACCACCATTCCAATCGCTCTTAGCCACATAAATGAGTTCGGACGTGTCAGGATATAAATTAAATCTATCTAAAATTGTTTTATTTCCAGTAAATGAGAAGGCCAGACAATTGCCACTCCATGGTTTCCCCTTTTCAGTTAATAAAGATAGCTTTAATTATTTGGGAGTGTGTGTACCGTACAAGTATGATGGCCTGTTTGACAAAAATTTCATAAAGGCACTAGATAAAGCCAAACAGGATGGCAAGTGGTCAAAACTCCCTCTGTCACTTGTTGGAAGAGTCAACTCGGTTAAGATGATTATCATGCCTAGATTCCTATACCTGTTTCAGACCCTTCCAGTCTTTATCCCTAAAGTTTTCTTTAAATAATTATATAAATACATGTCCATGTCCATCTGGAATAAAAATATTCCTCTTATTACCTAATTTCCTTTACTATTACTGGGCGACAAATATTCAGAAGTTACTGTTTTGGCTTGCAGATTTGCCAGATGTTTCCAGTTGTCTGTCAAGACACTCTGGTCTGGGTCCACCTTGAGCAACACTCCAGTAATCCAGTTTCACTTTGCTCTTTAATGTGTAGCTCTCTGCCATTGAGCAGATGCCGTTGGTCAAACAATTTAGTTGTCCAGAGTGCTTTAAAAATATGGTTTCATTTTAAACTTAGATATGCTCTAATTGCTTCTCCTATTAAATCTAATGTCCATTTTGCCCCATCACTGACAGTTTTGTTAAAACAATTTTTTCTTTAACATTGCCTCAGAGAAAATGGCTTGATGAATGCTTGGATAGGCACCCGCTTGACAAAGGCCTAGTGTTGGTAATTTATGACAAAATTCAGAACGCAGCATCCCCAACACTATCTCATTTAAGGAATCAATGGGAAGAAGAACTAGGTAAACAACAAGGGCAGCAAGGCCTTCTCTGCTGTCCTAAACATGCTCATATATGCTCATAAACTGAGATAGCAAGAAAATTATATTACAGCAACATAGTTTAAATAAGTTTCTGATTCCATGAACGAGTCGATGTATCTTCTGTTCAATACATAATGATTGTGACCCCATGATGTATTTTTGACAGTTAGATCACGGCTGTGAATTCATTAACTTGTAGTTTGTATTCATAATGAAGAAACCCCAACTGTAAGATTGCGCTTTGTATTGTAATATATTTATGTAATTTTGTAAAGTTGTAACTTTTGGAATCATATTTTCTTATACAAGAATATTCAACATCTCATTTAAGCACAACTATGAAAAATATGCACGTATATTAACCCTTTAGGCGCCAAGGTTTATTGCTGGTCACTGGCTCCCCCGTGTGACTGCCCCCATCTAAAATAAAGTTGAAGCCAGGGCCAAGCTCACACAGGGTCTGGATCCACTCAAAACGGGCTAAAAAGAGAAAAACTAGACACCCCGCAGTAAATGTGAGGGGGGCTGACCAGAACGCAGCTCCATCAGCCTGGCTTAGAGCCAAGGCCTCACACGTGGGTCTGGAGCCACTCAAAACTAGCTAAAAGGAGTGAAACCAGACGCCCCCAGGCCCGCAGTAATTGTGAAGGGAGCTGTCCAGAACGCAGCTCTATCAGTCTGGGTTAGAGAGGATGGATCCAGTGAATGGATCCAGACCCCGTGTGAGGCCGTGGCTGTAAGCCGGACTGATGGAGCTGTGGACCTTGGGCACAGGCTAGAACGCAGCTCCATGAGCCTGGCTTAGAGCCACAGCCTCACACGGAGTCTGGATCCGGGCCCAGCCCTGGTACTACTTTTACTCCTGCTTCTTCCCCTCCATCTCTCTCTTTCTACGTGTGTTTGATTCTACCTGGAGATGAGTTATTTCTATGGGGACATGGTACCCCGCAGCTCCGGGAAGGACACCCAGTTCTGCTTAGGAAATGTGGCCCACTAGGACTGCTCACATAACTTTGCACACCAGCTATCCAGATGGAAACTCCGGAGAAAACCAGCTACTGCTGGTTCTATTAGTCTTCCGCTACTAAAACCAGGTCAGAAAACTGCAGGCCTCCACCTGAGTTTCTCCTCTGAATTCGCTTCGCCCAGCCCATGCATAATTCAGCCCATCTTTCAGGTAATTTCGTGCGGACACAAGCTCAGAGACAGGTCCGTGTTTCCAGGATGATAAAAGACCTCACAGGCGCTCCATCCAGTTAAGCCCGGCAGGCACCCCGGTGGGGAGAGGAGAATTGGGTACCCAGAGGTACACGTTGGGCCCCCCACACCGTGCTGCGTAAAAGCTGACAAACAGCCGAGAGAAATGGCATGCACCGCCCCGTGCATGCCCTCAGAGCTAAGCACGCAGTGGCAGAGAGATCTTCCCGGCGGTCAGTTTCCCGGACCAGGCTAAGGATTTTCAACGCTGCAAAAAAAGACTATCAGTTTCACCACGCAGCACCACCACGCTGGATTCGACCCTCCAGCAGGAGTTAAGAAGACGTCCAAATCACGGTTTCTCTGTGTCCTATCATGGTTGCTTGTTTATGGGCTTAAGTGACTGTCTTTTAACAGATAAAAGGGCTATGTTTTACCTGGGACAGGCTTCCCAGAGCAATAAATAAGATTTTCAGCCACGGTGAGTGTGAGAGACTTGAAAAGTCTATCATGCCCTGGCTGACCTTTTCTCACATACTCGTCATTATTGGCAAAATGCAGGAAAGACAAGATGCTTTCTAATCTGTTCCTAGACATTACCTTGCCAAAAACAGGAGTGTATGTTGGCCAAAATGATGCCCAATAATCCTAAATCTCCACAAGCGCTTCTCTACAAGCCCCATAGACAGATGCAAAGATAGAAAAAGCTTTCATTAAAGACACATACATCATACCACTTATGAAACCTGGACTGTGGCTTCAGCTGGTTTGAGGCTAAAGCTTAATGAGCATATCTGTTAGTCTCATTTATAACAAGGTTCCAAAACAAATCATCCAAAAAGAGGGACAGAAAATCTATTGGATGAGCATTTGTCAGATCTCTCTGCCCTGTATAGCCAACACATTCATCAAAAGGCTTTATCCACTCCTGATAAACTTCCAAGTCTCACATGTGTTCCCAGCCCTCATCACTGGTGATGGGTGAAAAACAAAAGCCTCTCCCTTGCCGTCCTCTGCTCCCACTCCGGCCTCCTCTCCCTCTTCTGCTAGGAAAAGTCTCACAAATGAATGGTGCCTTTGTGGACCGTCAGAAACTCGAAGCACAGGGTCAGCAGCATGGCCAGAAAACCGCTCACCCCCACTGGCACCTTCGCTGACGCTGCTATCCTCACCCTCCCGTAGTTCAGAGGGTCCCTCAGAGTCAGAGTCCGCAGCAAATGGCGCCGCTGCTTCATCACATTTATTCATCATTTGTGATAGGTCCATAGCAAAAGCCTCTCCCTTGCCATTCTCTGCTCCCACACCGGCCTCTTCCAGTTCCAGTCTTTTGTAAACTGTCAGAAAATATCAGCACAGGTTCAGCAGAATGGCCAGAAACACCGCTCATCCCCACTACACCGCACCCTCAACGAGGCTATCATGACTCACCCGCAGTTTTCCGAGAGTAAAAGGCCCCCAGAGTCAGAGTCGGAGTCGGCAGCAAATGGCAATTACTGCTTCATGAAATGTCTTCTTTTCTCTCAGCGCAAATGAAGAAGCAAGTGCGAGAACAAACTAACAAACACTTTGTTTGATAGTCTAAAAAGAAGTACCAGATGTCAATAATTACTTGGTGATCACTGTCTGGTGACCTTTGTCCTCACAATAAATTTTAATGTATTATTGCTATTTATTTATTTATTTATTTATTTTGTTATTTTTTTTGTCAGGGACAATGCACATAATAGAGCAAACCATTTTCTCACCATTAAACTCTACCACTTCGTGTCACAATTCAGCGACTTTGGTGCTTAAAGGGTTAACTTTCACACGCATATTCTTTTTGACAGCTTCCTTAACCCATTGCACTTGTACCATCACTATTAACACACATTCTTACTTCCAGGTACGTTGTGCCAATCAGCTCCATTTATGATGTTGTTATATCTTTGGAAGTCCTTGTTGTGGCATGGCCGGCGGTCTGGGTTGGACATCACCTGATAAGAGAACAAACTTGGTGTAGCATTGTGTGGCTGTACACCTGCAATTGAGTAATACTGTCAAACATCCTTGGCTGGTTCTGGCCAATTCAAACATCCTTGGCTGATAAAGTGGCTGACTCGAACATCATCAGCTAACTCTGGTCTTTCTGTGAGGAGTCTGCATGTCCTCACTGTGTCCGGGTACCCCTGCTTCCTCCCACCACCCAAAGACATGCATGTATAGGTCAACTGGCAACTCTAAAGTATCCCTAGTGAATGAATGTGAGAGTGAATGGTTGTCTGTCAGTGTTCGTCTCTAAGTGTCAGCCCTGCAACGAACTGGCCATTGCCCAGGGTGTACCCCGCCTAAGGCCCAAAGCTGCTGGGATAGGCTCCAGCCACCCGCGACCCCAAACAGGACTAAGCGAATGAATGCTAGCATTTTACAAAGGATCATGCTTTTATAAAGATAACCCATCCTGTGCTTTACGGTGATGTTAATAGTTATTATCGCATCTATGTTTCACGGGTAAAAACATAATAAAAATTAAGCCGCAAATGGCAATAATGACCCTTGCCTCCCCTTGTGACCGCAGGGGGGAAATGTCTTCAGGAGGACTGCATGTCACCTCCTCTTGCGACCGAGGGGCACCCCTGGTGACCATGAGAGGCCTGCATTTCTCCTCCTCTTGTGATCACAGGGAAAGCCATGATAATATTATTAGTTTGGATAGATGTAAGGAATGTCTGTACCAAATTTTCTGACTCTTCTGACTTTCACTTCCTATTGGCCTAATGTGTTTTCACTTTTCCAGGGTGCACTGTTGAGTCCCCCTTTTATGGATTTAAATGTCAGTGCCAAAAAACTTATCATTCAGCAGTCTTGAATTTTGGGTGAAGTTTGGTGCTGTTTTGGTAACATTTAGGAGGTCAAATTAGGGTTAAATTCTCACCTCCCATTTATTTATATCAAAGATTTCTGGTGGTGTCATTGGCTTTTTTGTTCAGGATCCCATTTTTGGTTCCTATTATAAATTTTTGTAGGGGGTGCTGCAGAGCCATTTTTGAAATAGCCTTGATGATCACTTACAGTCAGGTCCAAAAATATTGGGACATCAACACAATTCTCATCTTTTGGGCTCTATACACCACCACAATGGATTTGAAATAAAACGAACAAGATGTGCTTTAACTGCAGATTTTCAGCTTCAATTTGAGGGTATTTACATTCAAATCAGGTGAAAGGTGTAGGAATTACAACAGTTTCTATATGTGCCTCCCACTTTTTAAGGGACCAAAAGTAATGGGACAAACTAAACAATCATAAATCAAACTTTCACTTTTTAATATTTGGTTGCAAAATCCGCAGTCAATTACAGCCTGAAGTCTGAAACGCATAGAAATCACCAGACGCTGGGTTTCATTCCTGGTGATGCTCTGCCAGGCCTCTACTGCAAATGTCTTCAGTTCCTGCTTGTTCTTGGGGCATTTTCCCTTCAGTTTTGTCTTCATCAAGTGAAATGTATGCTCAATCGGATTCAGGTCCGGTGATTGACTTGGCCATTGCATAACATTCCACTTATTTGCCTTAAAAAACTCTTTGGTTGCTTTCGCAGTATACTTCGGGTCATTGTCCATCTGCACTGTGAAGCGCCGTCCAATGAGTTCAGAAGCATTTGACTGAATATGAGCAGATAATATTGCCCAAAACTCTTCAGAATTCATCCTGCTGTTTTTGTCAGCAGTCACATCATCAATAAATACAAGAGAACCAGTTGGCAGTCATACATGCTCACGCCATGACACTACAACCACCATGCTTCACTGATGAGGTGGTATGTTTTGGATCATGAGCAGTTCCTTTCCTTCTCCATACTCTTCTCTTCCCATCACTCTGGTACAAGTTGATCTTTGTCTCATCTGTCCATAGGATGTTGTTCCAGAACTGTAAAGGCTTTTTTAGATGTTGTTTGGCAAACTCTAATCTGGTCTTCCTGTTTTTGAGGCTCACCAATGGTTTACATCTTGTGGTGAACCCTCTGTATTCACTCTGGTGAAGCCTTCTCTTGATGGTTGACTTTGACACACATACACCTACCTCCTGGAGAGTGTTCTTGATCTGGCCAACTGTTGTGAAGGGGTTTTTCTTCACCAGGGAAAGAATTCTTCTGTCATCCACCACAGTTGTTTTCCGTGGTCTTCCAGGTCTTTTGGTGTTGCTGAGCTTACGGGTGCGTTCTTTCTTTTTAAGAATGTTCCAAACAGTTGATTTGGCCACACCTAATGTTTTTGCTATCTCTCTGATGGGTTTGTTTTGTTTTTACTTTTGGTCCCTTAAAAAGTGGGAGGCACACATAGAAACAGTTGTAATTCCTACACCTTTCCAGGTGAAAGGTGTAGGAATTACAACTGTTTCTTTGGATGTAAATACCCTCAAATTAAAGCTGAAAGTCTGCAGTTAAAGCACATCTTGTTCGTTTCATTTCAAATCCATTGTGGTGGTGTATAGAGCCCAAAAGATGAGAGTTGTGTTGATGTCCCAATATTTATGGACCTGACTGTATACACATATTGTGTTCAGGTCATTAATGTGCACAAACTATTCATTTGGTTTAACTAGATCCAAAGGATATTAAAAAACTATGAGTAACTTTTGTTGGCACATGTGTCTAGGTCATTCTGAGCAAATTTAGAGTCTTTTGGATGAAAACTCTATGAGGACATAGATTTTGAATGAGGGGTGCGATTTTGAGCATTGCATGTTCCACCCAAAGTGGCAGACATTCTCTTGGGTTTGGCTTGATGCAAGGAATGTGTGTATCAAATTCCGTGACTGTATGCCCCAAAAAATGTACTTTCACTTCCCATTGGTGTAAAGTATTTTCACTTTTCCAGGGACCACTGTCGAGCCCCCTTTTTGTGGGTTTGTATGGGACCTCCAAAATAAATTATTTTTTGCCGATCCTGATTTTTGGGCAAAGTTAGTAAGTACATTTTCGAGCTCGTTCAGGGGGTCAAAATAGTGGTCAAAGAGCAGAAGAAAAAAAATTAATAACCCGAGCGGTTACAATAGAGCCCTTGCCACCGGCTATGGCTCGGGCCTAATGTTTGAGCCTCTTCTGTCTTTAACAAAGCACAACATGACTGAGGTTCACAAAATGAGTATAAACTGAACAAACCCCTAGGCTCCAATGAGTCCAATTCCTTGTTTCAGTAAAAAAAAACCCACAGCATTCCACAGAAACATCTGACACCCACCGCTGCTGTACAGTGACCTTTGCCCTTGTAGGTTAAATTAGAGCTTAAGCCGTGGGTGGTGAGGCTGACCTGGTTGGTGCTGGCATAGACAGTGGCCAACCAGCGGAAGAAGCCCTCATCAGCAGTGGGGGTGTGCTCACGAGGAGCCCAGTCCCGAGTCATGTCAAAGGGATAAGTGACCACCAGCTCCCCTCCGTGGAGATTGGCACTTAGGACAAATGGGATGTTCTGCATCCACTTTATTACAGCACGAGTCTCGGACGCTACCTTAGAGTGGATATACAATATTTACTTGCATGAAATAAAGAAAATCAATGGATACATGTCAGTGCCACAATTGTAAAATAAGCCTAATGTATGATCAGTTAATAACAATTGCTTACAAAGGCGTCCTTAGATGTGTACTGCTCTGGGATGGGGAAGTAGTGGTTGATGAGTCTTGATCGGTCTGTCTCTAGCTCGATGGCAGTCCACATCACTGAGTTCAGGTCTGCAAAATTGTGGTTCATGTCTATGCCCTCATAGCTGTAGCGTCCCAGTGTCCATCCTGCCAGCTCGGAGCCCTGCATATAAACACATTCACAAGCACATTAGATCACATCCAACTCAACAGTGGCCTGATTTTTTTTGAGCAGTGCTAATGTATTATTGGACATACTTCTCTTTGACATAGAGAGTTGAATAACTCTGAGAGTCCATTAAATTGAGATAAAGCTTCGAGATCATCTTTAATGTTTTCTGGTGATATGCACCATACAATATTTCCACTAATGGGTTTGGTTCAACTTCTCCCTTTCTTTTAATTTCTTTATTACAATAATCCCTCAATTGCAAATACCTGAACAAATCCTTATTATTGAGTGCAAATCTTTTACCTGTTTTTTCAGTTTAAGTTGTCTGGCAACAGTGAACCAGGTTTCTAATGTGAATACAGTTATTGGGTCAAGTACATTTTTAATATGATTGGGTATGTTATCCTCACCTAGTCTGACTCTATATGATAGCCAGTGAAACACATCTCAATCTCCTTCCACCTGGCTATGTAACTAGGATCACACCAGCTACTTAAGTATCCAAGTTGAGCTGCGTAAAAGTACAATTTCAAGTTTGGAAGAGCCATATCTCCCTTTATCTTTTGGTAATTGGAGTGTTGAATTCCTAACTCTAGCGCTCTTACCCTTCCAAATAAACCTTGATAACATCTTATCCCACACACAAATTGTTTAAATAAAACATCTATTGGAAGTGCTTGAAAAAAGTAAAATAGTCTCGGAAGGATGTTTTAACATTTTAATCAGATTTATTTTACTGCTAAAATCAAGTGGGTAGGTAGATCAACTTTCTAAGATTTAGATTTAATGAGTTGTAGTTTACCTCACACAGCAGTGATGGGTCCCCTGATCTAAACACTCCAAGGTACTTGATTATTTTAGAATTCTACTTAATGCTATATTCCTTTTGGGTTGACTCTGAGGGAGCGTGGTTAAAAAAAAATTGGGTATTCAAGATGTTCAGTTTGTATCTATCTATAAACTCTTGTAGGAGGTTGATTAACCTAGGGAGGGAGAAGTCAATATCTTCAAGGCATAACAGTCATCAGCAAACAGACCTATCTTATGTTCCTGTTCACCAATCTTGATACCTTTCAGTTCTTCATCTTGCCATATTGCTAGAGCCAGCGGTTCAATATATGAAGCAAAGAAAGTGGGGCTGAGACAGCACCCCTGTCTTGTTCCTCTACTCAATTCAAATCAGTCAGTCAGAGAACCATTATTCTCGCTGTGGGCCTGTGATATATAGCTTTGATACAACTGATTGAGTCATTGGTAAAGCCTAATTTCTCTAATGTTTGAAAAATCCCAATTGACTCTTTGTGAACAATATGTAGGGTTCTTCTGATATTGTTGTGTGTTTGCCTTCCCATTATAAAACCTGTTTGATCTTCATCAATAAGATCAGAAATAAATGTTCCAAGTTGTTTAGTGATAATTCACGTATATATTTTGTAGTCAGCATTAAGGATTGATATTGGCCTGTAATTAGCGCAGTTCCCTTTGTCTTTGTTCTCTTTAGGGATTAAGGTAATAATTACCTCTTTCCAAGACGGGGGAGTCCCTCCCTCTTTATAGATCCAGTTAAGGGATCTTAAAAGAAGTGGCCCTAACTCTTCCTTAAAAACTAAATACCAGTCTGTAGAGAAACCATCGCTGCCCGGGGCTTTATTTGTTTTTAGCTGCCTATTTGTTTTATTTAATTCTGCGGATGTAATCTCAGCTGTAATCCTCTTATTTTGAATTTCACCTATACTTGGAAGATCTAATCCCTCTAAAAATGTTTTATCATTTCCCTATCAACTCCGCCCTCCTGAGTATATAATTGGCTATAGTATTGTTGAAAAACTTGTTCTAACTCTTTTGGTTTTGCCCTTGTTTGTAAGATGGGGTCTCTAATTTTGTGCATTGTGGTATCAGCTTGCTGCTTACGTAGCCTACGAGCGAGCAGCTTAGTAGACTTTGAGCCGAGTTCATAATATGTCTGTTTAATGAATCTTGCTATTTTTCTCTACTTCTTGGCCCAAATATTCCTGAAGCTGAGACCTTAGGTTTTGAATTTCCTTTTGAGTTACTTGGTCTTTTGTAAGTTTAAATCTGTGTTCTTGTTCCCTTATATCCTGGGTTAACTTTAGATACTTTTCCATCTTAGTTCTCTTAATATGTGTTGCTTTAGCTATCAGTTTTCCTTGAATCACAGCTTTTAATGAGTCCCACAATATAGACAGGTCAACTTCACCATTATCATTCTCCTGAATGCACGTTTTGATTTCTTGTTTAATATAACTTACTAATTATTTATTATTTAATATCCCCACATTCAGTCTCCACACAGTGTTCTTCTGAATACTTACAAGATGAATGGTTAAATAGACTGCATTATGATCTGATACGTCAGCAACTCCAATTCTACATTCTTTAACCCTATAGCAGTCCTCCTTCATCATTAAAAAATAGTCTATTCTTGAGTACACTGAGTGGGACACGGAGAAATGTGTATAATTCCTCTCAAAAGGATGAAGATTTCTCCAAACATCAACAATACCAATTTCCTTGAGAGTAGTGTTAACTATTTTTGTTCATTTATTCCTGTTTCTGTTCTTGCTTGTAGTATTAAGATTCAGCATTTTGTAAAAACATTCATCGCTATCAGGAGGTGCATAAATACTTGCCAAAGTCAAAGCGTTATTATCAATTCTACCCTTTACTATAACAAACCTTCTTTATCTTTAATCACTTTGTATTCTTTGTATACTTAGTAAAACAAGCAGCTCACCGGAAGTCCCTCAAGAAGAGATGCCTTTTACAGTACCTGAATTCTCCTTTGGGGATAAATAAAGTTTCTTTAAAGGTCCTATATTATACTATTTTGAACATTATACAGTGTATTTTGGATACATTTAGGTTACCATATCATGTTTTGCAACATGAAACACACAATAATTATCTTATACAAGCGGTTTGGATGAGCTCTCATCATGAGTCCAAAGTGAACGGTCTGATTTGGCGCTGTCACTTTAAGGCTCAGCTCTCCCGTGTTGGCTCCGCCCACTCATGATGTCACGCTAGTGCTGAGCTGGAAACAGACTGAAGTAAACACGGTACATCGTAGTAATAACTTTTTCAGCAATGGCTTTGAGAGTAACTGAGCTGTATATCTTTGACCCAGAGTCTGAATCTGAGTTCGAAGAACATGAGCAAACGCAAAGACCTCAAAGGCTTCTACAAGACGTTTCTGCTTGGTAAATGAGAAACTATTTATTGTGTATGTTTCTATGGTGTAGCCAGTAGCATAGCTTCTGTTTATAGGTGCACATGTGGAAATGGCCATACAATACCTACTGAAGTTGAGAATGTATGCTGCCTGGAGACTCGTAAGGTAGCTGTTGTGCAGTGTATTGAAAGTAAAGTAAAAGTATTGACGGTAAGTAAGCTAACACAGTAGCAGCGATGCTTCTCTGTGTCTGAGCTGCAGAGCACGGCACTTGTTGACAGTACAGGAGAGAGGGGCTGGAGGAGTGTGGAGGAGCACTTCCTGGAGAGGAGTGGTTTACTTCACATATTGACGTCATTGCATGAAACAGCTCGTTGAAAGGACTGTAGCTCAAACTAAATAAATTACTCAAACATGCGCGAATGAAACAAAACACAACTTTGGGTATGTGTTTGAGGTAGAAACAACGTTAGAACATGGTTAAAAGCTCAGAAAAGTTGATTTAGCATAATATGGGACCTTTAACTGAAATGAATGTGTAAGTATCCTGGATCTGGTTCCCTGGGCCTACCTGCTCATAAACATATGCTATCTAACCGAATCAGACCAAATTTTGGCCACTTTAGAGACTAGTGTGATTGTGGCAACACCTTTTTGAAGGCCAGCTCGTATCCATCTGGGTTCATGGAGGGCAGCAGGTGCATCCGCGTCTCTTTTACCAGATGCACAACTCTAGGGTCACCACGTTTATACTCCTGGCAAATATACTGCATCAGGTTCAGCAGGAGTTCTCGGCCCAGAACCTCATTCCCATGCATCCCAGCCACATAGCGGAACTCCGGCTCTCCTGCAGGGGGAGACAGGACACAGCACAATGCTCAACTCAAGAAGTGACCCTGAATACTGTACATATTCAACATAAATCAGTTTCATTTGACAAGATTTGCATCTGTTCAGATTTACAGCTTAATTCCACATGGACCTATATAAACAAACTTGTATGTGTAAATGTTTACACTTCTGCATAGATAGAAGATAGCCTTCCTCCTTTCCCATCTTGGTTATATACATTGTACTAAAAGGTATTTGAAAAATGTCACACGTCTTCCTCAAGTTTATGAGGTGGAGTCTCTGGTCTACAAACACTGACGGTGCACAGTAGAGTGGGTTTACACCAAAATCAGTTCAGAGAAAACCATATTTATACAGAAGAATCAATTGGGACATCTAAGATTAAATGTACATGTTTGATTATTAGCCATGTATGCTTGTGTTGTAGGTAAATGTGTGCTGGTTTGCCTCTAATGCGGTCTATCAACTAATCTACAAGGCTTAACAGGGACCTATTTTGTGTGCAGTTGAAAGACACAGTCTGCAGCGGGCTGGGTTTAAACCAATGTTTACACGGGCTGCATGTGTACATAAAAGCCAAAGACATGCAGTGAAAGGCCAATGGCATTTGACATGAAGGAAAACATGCCATGTGCACGTATTTCTTTGCTGAGAAACAAGAGGCAACATGGTTCCTGCGGCCAAAATCTGGGAGAAAAAAATGCTCATAGTGTGAATGCAGAACTTTTAAGACTGTTAATCAGTTTGGGCTGAGAATAAGGACAGTCGGGATAAGGCCAGTTTAAATGTAATTTCACTTGTGTAAATAGTTTTAATCCCAAAACATGTAGATTTGAAAAAGGGTACAGGAATAATTACTTAAAAAGTTAAAAAGCTGAATCAAGAAGATTTAACTAATTCTTTATACTGCTCAGATGAAATCCAAATTCAAAAAAATTATGACAAAACTGGCCCCATGCCCAAGATCCTCTTTTTTAGTGCTCAGGAGCAGAAGTCAAATCTTGGTTTACAATGGCTTTAAAAGAACTCTAGCCTCCTGTCTTATAGTTTTAAACTTTTTGCTGTATTTTATTCCTTCTGTAAGCTGAGCACAACACAGTCCCTACCACGTAAACAACAGAGAAAAATACAGACAGGACAGTTGGTTTTCAAATACATTCACCGCTACATTGGAATGGTATAAAAGCATTTTCATTGTGTTAAGATTGTTTTAATTGAAATCCAGGAAAATATACCTTTAAGATAACTTGATGATGATGAATTATTTTACCCTTTGCAGAATTATAACATAAACAGTATTTTAGCTGTGAAATAAATCCCATTCTAGAGCAATGCGGCCTAAGGTAAAGAGGCCAAGCAAAACATTTGTCCAACATCAGAGCAAACAAACAGACCAGGTCTGTGGCACAGTGTGAGCCTGTGTGCTTCTCTGGGACTCTCTGCTGTGTGGGCAGTCTCACCCAGCTCGTGTTTCCCGGGGTTGTCAGAGATCTCCATTACATACAACTTCAGACCTCTGTAACTTTTCCCGATGCTGTAGATGCGAGTGATTTTAGGGCATGCCTCATTCACAGACTTCATCAGCTGCAAAAAAACCCCAAAAACATTAACAGCAGTTTAAGAACAAAGAACAGCTAGGTAATCAACTTAACCAGTGAAGTAATTCTTAAAGACCTACAGTCATTACGTCACTGAATGTTAAAGATTAAGCTGCATCATGTACATAATAATATAGGAAATTCCTCATGTATATTATTTTTTACATGAAATTTGAAAATTATGATAATTATATTTTGGTGATGTAAGGCAGTTTACTTTTTATGAATTGTAATATTTCTATAGTCTATTTTTTATTATAATAATATTGAATATATTAATTAATTCATCTTCTACTGCTTTGTCCTGTTTGGGGGATACGGGTGGCTGGAGCCCAGCAGGTTTGGGCCTAAGGCGGAGTCCCTGGACAATGGCCAGAGAGTCACAGGGCTGACATTTAGACACAGACAATGACAGACAACCACTCACTCTCAAATTTATCCACTTGGGGCAATTTAGATTGTTCAAGCATGTCTTTGGATGGGAGGAGGAAGCTGGAGTACCTGGAGAGAACCCACAGGGCAGGACATACTCACAGAAAATTCAAAATTCATTGAAATGTGTGCAGCATTCTGGTTATACCTGATTTTTAAAAAAAATATTTATGCATGTTTCATGAATTTTATAAGCATTTAATGAAAAAAGTGCATTGCATGCATGTCTCATTAGTATTTTTGTATGCTTTCTATATTTTACACACATTTGTGTTAATGGATTAATATTCATATATGTGTTTACTTTGTTTATACAAACTCATATAAGTATTGTAATAGTTTTTCAATAATTTGATAATTTTAAGTTAATCAATCAATCAGTAATTAATAAACGAGCACTGATAGAGAACCATTCACACTCACATTTATTCATCATTGACAATTTACCACCTATACATGCATCTTTAGACGATGTGAGGAGGCCAGGCCCAGAAAGAACCCACTGTAATACAGTGAGAAATTTAATGTTTGCAGCAGGCAACTGCTATTACATTTGTAATAATAAGGACATCAAAAGCTTACTGTCTTTTGTTTTTTTGTCTCTTTTGTGGCAGTTACCAAGTTGGCAGCAACTCTCAGTAATAGTTACAGTTTGGTTTTGTCAGATGAGATAGGCTTGGTGGCTGCTTTCTCACAGTGTCCAAACAGACCACAATAAGTTAGAATTAAGTCAGAGACTGGCCTGAAGGCTGTACTACAAAACAGGTGACAGAGATACTTTGCTTGGTTTGAGTAACTCTTTCTCACTCAACACAAATGAACAGGGCCCTGCATCCTATGGCAAACACAGTGCAACAGTTTGTGCTACAGTAAGTTCACAGGTATGTCTACACAGTCATATTTGTGAGCAATCGAATATAAGATATAATGTATAAATCAATGAATAGGCCTATTTTATTATTAGAGCCTCAGATCAGAGCCGAACTCAGGAACATAACCTACTCCCAACCAGGTCACCTCTACTGCGTTTGTTAGAGTGGCGATCTAAATTATCTTACTTAATATAAAAGGTCTACAAAGGCCAAAGCTAATCCTGGTATTTATACGACTCTATTAGCTCCACTAACATACTTTTAAGTATGTTCAAAGGCCATAATTTTACACTTACCTTTATCATCTCTTTGTAGTTGTGGTGCCTAAAGTCTAGTTTGTCTTTGGAGCCAGCTGGTTCAGTTTGCCAAGGATGGATATTATTGGGATCTATAAAAAAAAACATAAACATCAGACAGTATCAGAGTAAAGAGTACATATGAAGAGTTATGGACCTGGCAGTGCACAACCCAACACCTCGGCTCTCAAGCACACGTCTCCCTGGGTTGCGTTCTGGTACCAGCTATGGGGGTTGATACGGATGTAGCGGGCCACTGTGGGTGTCTGGAACAGTGCCAGGACTGGGGTCTCTGCATCCAGGTTTCCCTCAAAGATCTACAGACAATGTAACCAAAACTTTTATTCCCATCATAGAAATTTTGACAATATCTTCCAAAAGGGATGAAATTTGGATTAAAAGAAATTAACTGGTTGTAGGTTATCATATTCTTACTTAAAGTAGTTCTAACTGATTGTGATGAAGTATCAATAAAGTAACGTTTACAACTAGTTCTCAATGCTTGTTCGTTCACACCACAACATCATTTTCAAAAAGCGTTCCAAATTTCAAAACATTCCTATAAAATGTAGTGTGTAAAATTAAAACACATTATTCTGGATGTAGCCTGAATGCCCATTTACTGGATTGAGAGTTTAAAAAAAAGTCGTGGAGTCATTCAGTGAAAGAGGCAGAGAATCTGACAAGAAAAGAGCCATGGTCTTGTTGCATTTAAAGAATATTGTTGAAAAATCATCCATTCCAGACATGACCTTGTAAAAATGTGTTTGATTCAAAACTGACAACACTGACCCTGATTTTTTATTATTGTGCAGTCTGTCTCCTTCTAACTCCAGGATGTAGAGCGAATTCATCAGTTTTTAAATCAACCATCATTGAAGAACTATCTATCTTTATATTTTTAGTCCTAAAGCAAAGTGAAAATTTATTTGTCATAAAACAAAAAAGCTTCAAAATTATTTTGTCTTTACAAACTTAGTTTCAGGTCTTTTTCTTTGTGTAGTTTTTGCAAATGTTATATTTACTATTACATGCAAATGACAAGAATAACAGCAGACAGTGAAAGGACTATTTTGCTTTATTTTTGGTGTTGAAAATGTCATCTGGTACCAGCTGACTCATGGCATTTATGACATCATCATCAGATCCCACCGCAGAGAGGGTAGTAAGAGCCCTCAAAGTTGTCCAGTCTTTATGTTTGGAGGGGGTGAGTGATTTGAGCAGCTGTGCCACAGCCTTTGCTACAAAAGCATGCAACTGCTTTGAATGGACCATTTCCGCAGAATCTCCTGTAGGTTTAAAGAGTAACTAAACCCCTTAACTCCACCCACAGACGAAATTTGAAAAGTCTTGGAAAAGTGGGCAGAGCCCAGCAGAGACAGAGGGGACGAGCTGAGGGCGAGGCTAAGTGAGGGGCGTGTACCTGAGACCACAGTGACTGATTGATTGACAGATGTCAGATTGGCACAAGTATCTTTGCGACGGAGCGGTCCCTCTTTATTCTCCTCTTTCACCTGAACTGGAGGGACTTGTTTCTCTGTGGACACCAGGCCTGAACCAGAACAATTCAAAGCCCAGTCTCAACCCGAAGCACGGCACAAGGCATTTTTAGAGAAAACGGGTGCCGTGATAGTAGAGTAACTTTGGCATTTAGGCTACAAAGCATAGACTGATAATAATAATAATAATAATAATGCCCTGCGACGAACTGGCCACTGTCCAGGGTGTACCCCGCCTAAGGCCCAAAGCAGCTGGGATAGGCTCCAGCCACCCGCGACCCCACAAAGTGGGATAAGCGGTAGAAGATGAAATGAAATGAATAATAATAACAATAATAATAATAATAATAAAGATTGCTTTAGATTAATTTTGATGTAGATATAGTGAACACTATTCTATAGAGAGACAGTACAGTGTCTGCAGCGCTCCGCTCAGACTAATGCTGCATTTAGGTGGACTTGTATTTAACAGCATTAAGGCTTTGTTTGAAAAAAAAAAAAAAAAACCTGACTTGTTTGTAGCGTTTAATGCTAATATGCCTGGCTGATTTACTCAGTAATCATTGAGACATGAATAAAAATCAACGGTAACACTCCGTCTTTAGGAGTTAAAACACATGACATCAACAAACAAAAAACATATCGATTACTCTGCAACGACGTTGTGTTTGAGCACTTGAACACATCATAAACTACGGTAGACTGAGCTTGTTCTTCTAAACTTTTTACGACATGAACAGAGCAAAATAACAGACAGGAGCCAGCGGCAGCGTGTCTCTATTGATCTAAAAATGAGTGAGACTATCTCTAAACACTGCTCGCGGTTTTTTCTTTTTTTCATCCGTGCGTGTGTCACTCTGTGTGATCGTGTTCAGTCGCTGCAGTGACCCAGTTCTGACAGAGACCACCTCTGGAGGCGTGAGTTAGTACTGAGGGCGGTACCGCAGGTGTGGTTACCTGCTACAAAGGTGTGGTTACCTTACATCATGACGTCATCATGATCAGGAAGTACGGTCGGCAGCGTTTAACCTGAGGAGGGCAGCACTCATGCGGTTTTACATGTGTTTTACACCATATTTATGGAATTAGACGGATTTTTCAAATTTTGTCAAAAATAGGAATATAAACTAAGAACTGTATTACTAAAGCCCAATTTATACACACCATCAGCTAAAAAAAGTTGTTTTAGGGTTGAGTTACTCTTTAAAGACCTCTGGAACAGTCCGGGCTTTAGAGGCAGGGTTCAGCTACGCTTGCTTGTAGTCACTCAGAGCTTGTTGGCAGTACTTTTTGGAGACTCTATCTATCAGCAGCTCTGAGAACAGGGACGGTAAAACTACTCACTGGGAGTTTGTTGTCATTCAAGTCCTCCTGTGTGAAAACCCTGCAAAGTATCATGTGTAAATTGTTTTTGAAGTCCAGTGCTTTTTCATTAGTACTGTCTTGGGCTGCAGATGGGACAAACCAGCATCAGGACCAGGTCAGACAACATTAATACATTTTGACAGTTCACTCCAGTTGCTAATGTTCAAGATCAGTCTGCTGTGAATTAGACTGTTTTGAAACTTTATGAACCTATGTAAGGTTTTTATGGTAACAACCCATATCACTGGTTATAACTACTAGTAACAGGAGGGGAAAAAACATTCATAATTAGCTATTATGCTGTGCAAAAAAGCTGATGATAAATAATAGGTTAAGACTGTACAGGCCATGAAAACAACACTGATGAGGCTTTCATACCTGCACTGTTTGGTCCAGACTTTTGGACTTTCGCATTTAGTTCTAGCCAAATTTCAGGAGGGAAAAGGCCCGCGGATCAGTGTTCAGACCAAACAGATGCTCTTTGGTCCAGCAAAAAGAGGTGGTCTCTTGCTACGCTACTGCAGATGCCTCCTGTATAGCCTAATGCTCGTTATAGTAATTTAAATTAGGGCTGAACAATGGAAAATTTGTTTTTTTTTGGGGGGGGGGTTCAACAAATATTATTGCGATTGCAGGTATTTATGCAATTTTTTTTTTATTTCATAACAAAAAGTGCTTATTGATGTTACTAAAAGGCACATCAGGAAAAACAAAATGTGGGCAGCAACTGGCTGCAACACCTGTGAGATATATATATATATATATATATATATATATATATATATATATATATATATATATATATATATATATATATATATATATATAGTCTGCAACTCTCTAGAGGTGTGTGTGGGTTGGCCTATACTATATTGACCTATTTTTCTGGTGCTTCTGGGTGATAGTTTTGATGGGCATCCACTTCTAGGAGTTGCTGTCAAGTTGAAGGCTCTCCATTTATAAATTATTTGTGTTACAGTGGATAGATGGAGCTGGAATCTTTTGGAGATGGTCTTAAAGCCCTCCCCAGACTGATGGGCTGTCACTACCCTCTTCTTCATGTCCTTGAATATCTCTTTTGCTCTCGGCATTGTTGATTTGTATAGGACCACAGTGGTTTCCGCTCTCTTTTAATTTGTGCAGGCCAAACCCCTTCCCCAGGATGTCTCATTTCATTGGTCTGCTTAAATGATTAATTAAGCATCCAAATGTATTTCACCTCAAGTCTGTAACCTGCTTGACTTAACCAAAGCAGCTGGGGGTTCACTTCCTTGCATACACTAATTCCATGTTTCATGGGCTACTTAAAGAAGTCCCAAGTAACAACAAGTACATGCAATTAATAAACATATATCTGACATTTCATACAAGACAAAATAAGAAAATCATGGTAAAACAACAGAAACATCTAAAGTGCTCAACATACTACTACACATACTAAAAAATTCCCATCTCACCCTCCGCGGGTGGTCTCATCCTTTCAAGCTCGGGTCCTCTACCAGAGGCCTGGGAGCTTGAGGGTTCTGTGCATCTTAGCTGTTCCTAGAACTGCACTTTTCTGGACTGAGATGTCTGATGTTTTTCCTGGGATCTGCTTTAGCCACTCCTCCAGTTTGGGGGTTACTGCCCCAAGTGCCCCGATGACCACGGGTACCACTGATGCCTTCACTCTCCAGGCTTTCTCAAGCTCCTCTTTGAGGCCCTGGTATTTCTCTAGTTTCTCATGTTCCTTTTTCCTGATGTTGCCATCACTTGGTATTGCTATGTCAACCACAACGGCTTTCTTCTGTTGTTTGTCCACCACCACAATGTCCGGTTGGTTCGCCATTACCATTTTGTCAGTCTGGATTTGGAAGTCCCACAGGATCTTGGCGCGCTCATTCTCTACCACCTTAGGAGGTGTTTCCCACTTTGACCTTGGGGTTTCCAGAGTTTCCATACTCTGCACAGATGTTCCTGTACACTATGCCAGCCACTTGGTTGTGACGTTCCATGTATGCTTTCCCTGCCAGCATCTTACACCCTGCAGTTATGTGCTGGATTGTCTCAGGGGCCTCTTTGCACTACCTACACCTTGGGTCTTGTCTGGTGTGGTAGATCTTCGCCTCTATTGCTGTGGTGTTCAGGGCCTGTTCCTGTGCAGCCATGATGAGTGCCTCTGTGCTGTCCTTCAGTCCAGCTCGTTCTAGCCATTGGTAGGATTTCTTGATATCAGCCACTTAAGTTATCTGACGGTGGTACATCCCATGTAGGGGTTTGTCCTCCCATGATGGTACCTCCAGCACCTCTTCCTCTGTTCGCCATTGTCTGAGAACTGAGCATGTCATCTGTCTGGGCCTTATCCTTGATGTATTTATGGATCTTGGATGTTTCATCTTTGACAGTGGCTCTCACACTCACTAGTCCTCGGCCTCCTTCCTTACGGCTAGTGTACAGTCTCAAGGTGCTGGATTTGGGATGGAACCCTCCATGCAAGCTTCCGTGTCTTAACATCTGTGGTCTGTATCTCTTCCTTTGGCCAGCTTATTATTCCTGCAGGGTATCTGATCACTGGCAGGGTGTAGCTGTTTATTGCCTGGATCTTGTTCTTGCCATTGAGCTGACTTCTTAGGACTTGCCTTACTCATTGTAGGTATTTGACTGTGGCTCCAACATAACAAAAATATATATATTAAAAAAAAACCCACAGAAGCCTATTAATTATTATTAAAACTAAAAGGTAATCAACCAACAAATATTTCCTTCTTTTTTTTTTAGTTTTATCCAGCAACAACAGAAGTTTTGCTCAAAATAACCACAGGCAACAAAACTTGCACCTTATTATGGCTACATCCGACTATCCAAAGTCAGCCCTCGGCTATACTTAACTGAACTTTAAATTAAGGAACAAATAACAGGCACAAACTAGAGGGCTACATAAACCAGAAAAGAAAATACCATATGCCATACAGTTGTTGTCAATGCAGAGTTTGTGATACCAAGACCTGCCTGAGGGGCATCTGTGCTGCAGAGCTGCTAGCTAGCTTATGTAGTATGTTATATAGTGTTTTTGGTTGTTTTTTCCACATAGGATTTCCTTGTGATAAATGTTGCAAACAGAGAGTTTATTGTCCTGCTGATACATCCCAAAAAACGCCACACCTGAGATGCCATTTTAGTGTTAAAAAAGTTTTGCATGTTTTGCATCATTTGATTGGCCCCACTGATTGGTCGTTCTAGCCATTTAGCCATTATCAGCTGATCATGATTGGTGGCCAATTGATCGGAGCAAAATTGTACTTTAGGTGGGCTTCTTTATCAAGGTAATGATTCTAATAGTTATTTTGAAATTAAGAAAAACCCTACCGCCTCTTGAGTCCCGTTCATACAGCGCACCCAGCTCACAGAGTCATTGCTGAACTGCACCTTGTAGGTGTGCACCATGTCCCAGCTGTGACATGTAGGGGGAGGAGGTCAAGTAATCAATAATAAAAATAAGGCTACATTAAAAATAAAAAAAGTTTTTAAATTTGCAGATTTTCATGTAGGCCAACTAAGGCTTACTAAAGCAACCTGCTAAGTCTCCAAAACTAACCTCCAGATGGAGTTACGGCCCTGCAAAATGACTCCAGTAAAGCGTGTGAGCTGTAGAGCATCCACCTCCAGCCACTGCTCCTGGTCTCTGTGCAGAGCGCACCAGGCCCCATCATAAATGTCCCCATCCTCTGTCCCGGACTACAGCACAAAGAGAAAGTATGTGAGTCTGAGAGCACAGAATTGAGTGAGAGCAGCTTTTTGTGTAGTAGACAACCTGGATATTGAGACGGCCCCGGTGAGGACCCAGACCCCTGCGTTTAAAGGAGGATGCTCTAAGATGAGAGTCTTTGACCTTCAGTGACTCCAGACCCAGAGGAGGGCATTCTGTTATCACAGAGCAATTACTTTGGAAGGCTACAGTAAAACACCAATGTACATCCTCAGATAGGGCCAAACCACATGAATCTAACCTTTCCAAATCTAGTTCAGTTCCCTTTCACATGTGGCCCTAATCAGAATTGGAGTAAGTTAGGGTTGTAGCAGGGTAAACAGTCTGTAAAATCAATTTAGACCACCATTGTATGGTATTTATCTAAAACTCTATACAGATACCTATTTAAAACTAGTGCTTGGACCACAGAAATATCTCAATTGACAAATGATAGTAAATATTTTATATTTGTTTTAGCTGACCCCTACGCTAGTTTCAAGAGGCACAAAAAATGCAAAAAGAATGTCCAAATTGTCCAAACAACTGCATAAAACATCTGAAAACATGGCAGCAAATGAATACTTTTTTATAATAATATAATAATATAATAATATTTTTTTTATACTGAAAAAATATATCGGGATATCCCTGATGTATGTACACAAAAAAATGCAGACAGAGGGCAAAATGTAGATGAGATTAAATATCTGTCTGTTCCCTCCTCTTACACAGTAAACATCACTGTTTGAAGCCAGTGAAGCATCAGAAGCATCAGGGCTCATCTTATACATACGTGAGGCCAGATCCGGGGCCAGTGACTGCTGTCCTATGTTTCTGGTGTGTGCACTAGATTTCTTAACAACCTGTGGTTTCTTGATGATGAATTTAGTTTTCTTCAGGCTGCCTTTAGGCTTCTTTGGCTCCTTAAAACTCCTTGTGGATCTGCTTACTGTAAACATGCAAACACATTTAGACAAAAAGGAAAGTAGGACCCTTCTTTAACATAGCTTGAAAAGTCTAATTTTTCAATCCAGTGGAATTGACATTTAATTGCACCCCTTAAGTTTGCATTAATGTGGACATGGGGTAGTTTGCCGAAATGCATGTATTTCCATTTGGCTGCAGGATTAAATAACTGGCTTGTTTCGTTTCCTGCTGCATCTGGTTCTCCCCATGGGAAAGACAAGGCTAAATGTTGCTCCAGGGGTAGACTGTGGTACATCCTCCTCCAGACCTGCACACTGACTGACCACAGAATTCATATACTTGTCACTTATTTTAATATATGTTACAAGAATGAAATGAACTGCAGTTTAGCTTTAATTAGTGTATAGTATAATTATAGAGAGTATAGTATAATAATAAATACAGCAGCAGGAAGTCAAGAGTACATGCAGGATGTGGTCAGTAACTGTGACAAATTACAGCTATATGGACTGTATATATGGAGGATAAAAACATATAACATGTATTCCTGGGTCCAAATTATCTGAAATAGTCCAAGGAGATATTTGGGCAATTCTATAGACGTTATGCAAAAGTGGAGTTTGCAACATTTTAAATCAATTCAGTTTTATTAATGTAGTCCATATACAAAGGAAATGTACTGCCACAAGTATTTTATGTTACCAAAGTATCAATGCCAAAATTAGTATCTGTATCAGATTTATACTAGCATAATGACATTGATATTTTTCTGGCTGTTTCTCTTCTATACGTTCAGCAAGTTTGTGTGAGCGCAGCTTCTCTCCCTGTCCTTATGTGCAAACAGCGCTCCTCATTCACTCTGCTCAGGCTCACTTTGTTCATCCCCCTCCTCCCCCTCCTATCCTGCTCTGCTGGAGCAGACGTAGCAGCTCATTGCTGTCTGTCAACCTAGCGTCCTTGTGATGATATATATGTATTTTACAAATATCTGTGTTCACAAACAAAACGGTTAAAGTGTACATTTCTCAGTTTTCCAGTTCTGCAGTTTTGTTTGCTTAGTTGGTTTAGTGAATAGATAAGTTGTTTTAGTTTTGTTTTAGTTAATAAAAACATTTGTTATTTGCCTAAAATGTTCGCCCTGTGTATTATTATGATCTTGATCATAATCAACTAATTAAAGGCAAAATGACAAAGATCAATGATCATGAAATTAAAATTATTTTATTATTAAAAATAGAAAGTATTGGTATCAGTATTGGTATCGGCAATACTGGCTCTGTATTTCAGATTGATACGAAAATTTTCAGTATTGCCCACCTCTAGTGTCGAGCCTCTCTACCCTACATATTCCATATGTGCGGAGACTGACCCCCACAGGGGCAGACACACTGCCTGTGGTGGCCACACTGATTGGCTGCATAGGTATATAAGCCCCACGCATGCACGGCCACATTGATTGATTCTTTGATTTCTACGTAGCAGCAGATATTGTGAGAGCTCAAGAAACAGAAAATTAAAAAAACAAAAGACATGAGGTATAGCAGTACTAGGTCCAACAACTCACCTGAGTTAGAGAGGTGGCTTCTCAAGGACTGTTACTTATTCAGTATCCTGTTCTAATAATACATTCTTGGCCAGGGGTGGTAAGAAAATACCACGTGTAAAGATCTCGAGAGAATGAGAGTAACTCCCCAGAGAGGCGCTGTATGGTGGCACGTACTGCCTCTCAAGTGGGTAAATATAAAAATTAATCAATTAATTAATTAAAAAAAGAAGGAAAGGGCATAATTATAGATGTGTGGATGTCTAATCGCATAGACTCACACACATAAATATTTAGGGAGTAAGAGAAATAATGCATTTTTTGTCTGAAAATGAAAATGACCTGTCCTAGTAAGAATATTAAGACAATGGACGCCATGTTGACTAAATTACATGGAGCTGTAGCTGTCCAGGGCCAGTTAGTTAACACTTGGGCTATTTTAGCTCTTTATCAATGCCAGCCGATTAGACAGTCTGGTGAAGAGGGCTCATACCTAGCTGCTGAGCTATAGCAGATTTCCACCTTCATGGTGAGACTAATTAACGAGCAGGCAATAACAATGGGAAAAGGTCATGGCTTCCAAGCTACCTATTGTGCCATCTACAATGTTTGGGCCAAATGCCAGTCACATGCTGTGTCAAGCTCAAGAGGCTCACTGATAAAGTAAATGTTGGGCATGCTTCAGCATAGCCATGTGGCGCACCTCAGAAGGGTACCGCAGCTGACTGGGTTGACACATGTAAACGCAGGGGCTTGAGGTGATCTGAGGGCCCGCCTAAATGCATGTCAGCAAGGCAGGGCTACACATGGCCATCAGAACTCCAAAAGTCGAGGTTAGTCCCTGACGGGACGTGGGTCTTTTCTGGCGGCCAGCTGGGGGGTGCTATGGTGAGCTCAAGAAGGCTGTCCTTCCAGCCGACTGGTTGTGCACAATAGATGTGGAAGACACATATTTTCAGATACTGATTTGGGACGGTCACAGACCTTACGGGCAAAACCTTCAATTTCTGTGTCCTGCCCTTCGGAATCTCACTTGCCCCTCGCACTTTCACAAGATGCATGGATGCAGTACTGGGTCCCATGAGGAATGAGGGGCTGCACATCCTCAACTACCTAGACGAGAGGTTGGTCTCATTCGAGGTAACAGTGCCACCAGGATGTAGCCTGGCTCCTACGGCACCTACAACATCTAGGCCTCTGTCTAAATAGGAAGAAAAGCTGTCTACAGCCGTCTCAGTCTACAGAGTTCCTGGGCATGTGTCTAGATGCCATTGCATCTATGGAGATGATGGCAGCCACAATGCACATTAGTTCCGCTAGCTCTTCTGAATATGTGTCCTGTGCAGAGCTGCTTCCTTAGATTGGGTCTCAGCCTACAAAAAGACCACAAAGCCATGGTGCTGGTCACGCAGCGAATGTGTATGACTCTCCAATGATGGGAGAACCCGGTCAACCTGTCTGGGTAGAATGCACTTGGGCCAGTTCTGCTTCGCCAAGTGATGTCATCCCAGCCTCCCTCGTAGGCTGGTGAGCCATTCATTAGGGCAGGGGTGTCCATTTTCAATGGAAAGGACAATGGTTGATGCAGCACATTAACCTCCTGAAACTAAGCTATCTTCCTACCTCTGCGACATTTCCTGCCAGAGCTACAGGGCCATCAAGTGCTGGTTTAAACAGACAGTTCTGTAAAAGCAGCTTGTATAAACAGACAAGGCGGTCTGGGCTCGCTTTGCCATTGCAAACTGGTGCAGTGAATTTGGGGAGGCATCCACAGTTCAGCTCACTAAGGGCTATGCACATACCATATATTTTGCTGTGGACCAGCACTCCAGAGGCGTTCCACTCCCTGGAGAATGGAGGCTGCATCCAGAGTAAGTGAACCAGGTCTGGGCCCGCTTCCGGGTTGCTGTACTTTACCTGTTTGTCTTGAGAGAGACAGCCCACTGTCCTCTCTTCCTCTCCATCAGGAGAGACGATCCACCCGTGGGCATGGATGCAATGGCACACCAGTGGCCCCAGGATCTCCTGTATGCTTTTCCGCCATTTACCCTTCTGCACCCCCTCCTACAGAGGATGCAAGTGAAGGACATGAGTGTTATTCATGTGGCCCCCGATTGGCCCCAGCCAATATGGTTCTCTGCCATCACACCTTTCCTTGTAGGACAGCCATGGGAGCTCCTGGTCCCCCGGGACCTCCTGTCTAAAGCCCATGGGACACTCCTTCCCCATTTTCTCAGGGGCTCAGACTCTGGGCCTGGGCCCTGAGAGGGCATTGTTTCTAGCCAGACAGAGTTTAGTGCGCTACAATGAGCTCATGCTCCTTCCACCAGGGCTGCATATTTCTACTGCAGGGAAGTGCTTCAAGCATGGTGCACGTCCAGACCCGTAGATGCTTTGTCCTCCACTGCCTGTGATATCCTCCAGCCCCTCCAGCAAGCACTGGAGAAGGGCAAGTCCTCCTCAATTTTAAGAGGGATGGAAGCCTTTAGAGCAGGCCACATCGGCCACCATATGTTGTCCCAAGATTGCTGTCAACTGTGGTCAGTTTATCAGAGGTGCCTTTAGAGTCACATCCTGTCAACGGCGACCCAGCATCCCTCCATGGGATTTAGAACTGCTGCTTTCAGCCCTGCAGCAGGAGCCATTCGAGCTCCTTAAATCAGCCAAGCTGAAGTGGCTCCCTAAAGACACTGTTTCTCCTGGCCATGGTGTCAGCGAAAAAAGTCACAGAGCTCCATGCTTTTTCTGTGTATCAAGATTGCTGTTGAAATCTGCCAGGTGCTTTCAACCCTTGTCTTGTCCGAGTCCCATACTGGCAAACCAGTTGTTCATTTGTTATTAGCCAAGGAGCTTAAGCTGCCCAGTCTCTAAAACAAAGCTCTCTCATTGGATTGTGGAGACAATCCAGCAGGCATATTGGCTTTCAGGAATGCCAACCCCCTCCGGGGTGCATAACATTCCACATGGAGCCTCGCCACTTCTAGGGCGTTATGGCGAGGTGCATCTTTAATGAAGGATAGAGAGAGGTTGGTTATGTTGTAGTCCTGGTTCTCTGAGTGGAGAGACTCTTCAGGGCACTCAACATTAATTAATGTGGCTACCTCAGGTCGTGTGTCTGAAAGAGTAATTCATGTGAGCTGCCGTCTTGGTGGTCAGTCCCCGTGCATATGGAATATGTTGGGTGGAGAGAGTCTCTCCACTCAGAGAACCTAAGCCTAATAAGCCTAATCTTTTACTAGTATTTAGATCACACAAGCAGGTTCAGGTATTCAGGTCATAGTCATTAGAAATATTAGAAATGTTTTATCTTATATCTGTGTTTTGTACATTTTATATTTTATCAACACACACACACACACACACACACACACACACACAAAACAATACTAGTTTAAAGGTAGTATAAGATGGACACAAACTGTTGTATTTCTCTGTGTCCATCTCTGTTAGGTGTTAAAAACTATGTTTCTTTGCTCTGTGGAATTATATTATATTACCATCAAACACAAATACCTAATATTTGCCTATTTTGTATCAAAATGATCAAAAATTATGATCATACTACTTACCTAAATCCACAGGTCCCTCCAGGTCTTGGTCAGTCTTTGTCTCTGAAGTCTGTGATGGTTTTTGCATCACATCTGCCCTCAGTGTGTATGCAGTGGAAGCTACAGTTTTGGAATCTCTGGAACTTTGTGCTGTGGTGAAAACCTCAATAGAGTAGCTGGTATGAACTTCCTCTGTGAGTTTGTCCTCCTCAGGAGATGATCTGGCTCTTACAGTAATACCTAGTCCACAGAGCAGCTCTACAAGCAGAAAAAGCTGCAGCACTCGGGCCATGGTCAGGCGTCTTTGGAGTTGCTGCCAACACTGAGAGCCTCTGGGACCCTACCCTCATCACTGTCAAGCTCCTGGCAGAGAAGAAAGTGTTTCCTTGATGTTGTACCAAAATAAAACTTTTTGTTGAGCATTAATGTACCTTGTTCTTGGCACTCTTAGAATGCATCCTCTGACATGAAAAACATGTAACTTGAGTTCATATTGTAAAAGTAAAAATAATTACTAATACAAAAAATAACAAATAACAAACCAGTGTTTAGCCTACAAAAGTCATGGGATGATGGACTTGAACTCCACCTACTTTGCTTTTACTTTAAAGAGGTTTACATTATCAGGTAACCTATATCACCTTCTTGTGCGGCTTTTGTTATTCATATGAATTTTGTCTTTACTTATTTATATGTGCTTGATAGTCTTCTTTGGAAACATGTAGCTATACACACAGTGGGGGTTCAATTGAAGAAATGATAAATTATTGTCAAAAGTAATAAGATTATATTACTTTTATACTGATACAATTGGGATAAACCTCCCAACTATGGAATTTGCCCTATGTGGTGCACACTGTCAGTGTTGACTGGAATGGAATAGTTCTTTTTTGACATATATTTTATTTTTCTCACAGATATTTATCTGTTAAAGATGGTGTATAAATGAAGTTTACCGAAGTATGTTTTTTCTTTGTAAAAAAACAAAAAAAATTCTGCCCCCTGCTGTTTACAGAAAACCCTACCTTAGGAGTCTATATTCAGCGAGGTAAACAATTCCACAAGCTCTTGTTTGCAGTTAAGGGTATCCATTCTTTAAATTGCCTCTGTGTGGACAAAAATGTAATTACATTTAAGAAACAGAGAAACATATTTTGATTGAGACATGTTAGTTATGTTATTTGTGTTATGTATACAGGCAGGGCTTGACATTAACACCCACCAACCCGCCAAATGCGGATAGATTTAGGCTGTGGCGGGTAATGCCGTCTCTCCAACTAGCCACTGTGGCTAGTTCGACTTGATACAAATAAATTTATAATGTAGTCCTCTCAAATGCGCTTACTACTGTACATTCTGCGCAACTCGTTGATACAACACTACAACTCCCATGAGCACCCAGTGTAGAGCGCACGCTGAGCCCGCTCTAGTTGCCGGAAGTCCGTTCCCCCCGCTGGGAGAAAAGATGTGGAGACATAGCAGGAGTGAAAAAACCCGAAAAGAAGACAAAAACGCCAGAGGAAGATGTACAAAATCAAGACGATGAGCCAGAAGCTAAGAAAAAGAAAAGACAATTTAATTATAAATGGAAAGAAAATCGAGATGATTTATACACAGGTCACCTACTGTATATTTAATTAATATTTAAAAGTTGGATTTAACCCTAACCCTAATGACTTTGAACATGTAATTTAGAAACTTAATTTTGGTTAGTTAAAACACCCAATGGCTAGAAACTTTTAAAAAATCACTAGCCACAGTGACTAGTGACTAAAATGTTAATGTCAAGCCCTGTACACAGGTACATCTCAAAAAATTATATAATGAAAAAGGTCTATATTTTTTGTCTCATTTCGGAAAGTGAAACCCATATATTATATATTTGGATGAATTTTTGATGAATATGGCTTACAGATAATGAAAACCCAAAATTCAGTGTCTTAGAAAATTAGAATATTACATAAGATCAATAAAAAAGGATATTGTAGCGTTCTGGTGTAAAGGAAACACGCTTAAGTATTTCTTGGCTCTTTATTTGCCAGACTTTTACCTTGGCTACTGTAGGCCGTAGCCAACGCCAACGAAATAGACAAAAAGCTTCCTGACAGGAACCAAGTTCTTCTCATGTCAGCAATGCATAACCCCGCATACCAAAACACAGTAACAGTAGAAGAAGAACGCTCTTAGGTAACAACCAATCACAGTGTATAATCCAAGTCATTGTCATAGCAACCAAAGTAGACTGGCTAGGTGCATTCAAAGACACTAGTAAACTAACAGACACAGTACAGGTCATTACAATATTTTAAACAGAAATGTCAAGCTTCTGAAAAGTATGTTCCTTTTTATGCAATCAATAGTTGGTTGGGCCTCCTTTTGCATGAATTACTGCATCAATGCAGCGTGGCATGGAGGCAATCAGCCTGTGGCATTGCTCAGCTGTAATGGAAGCCCAGGTTGCTTTGATAGAGGCCTTCAGGTCATCTGCATTGTTGGGTCTTGTGTCTCTCACCTTCCTCTTAACAGTAGCCCATAGATTCTCTATGGGGTTCAGGTCAGGCAAGTTTGCTGGCCAATCAAGTACAGTAACATCATCGTCACTGAACCAGCTTTCGGTACCTTTGGCAGTGTGGGCAGGTGCTAAGTCCTGCTGGAAAATGAAATCAGCATCTCCATAAAGCTTGTCAGCAGAAGGAAACATGAAATGCTCTAAAATTCCTGGTATATGGCTGCGTTGACTATGGACTTCAGAAAACACAGTGCATGACATGCCCAAATCATCACTGACTGTGGAAACGTCACACTGGACTTCAAGCAACATGGTTTCTGTGCCTCTCCACTCTTCCCCTAGAGACTCTGGGACCTTGATTTCCAAATTAAATTTGAGGCTTACCCACCTTGTGCAGGGTGTCAGTGACTGTCTTCTCGACAAATGACAAGTCAGCAGTCTTCCCCATGATTGTGTAGCCTACTGACCCAGACTGACAGAACATTTAATTTTCTAATGTTCTAATTTTCTGAGACACTGAATTTTGGGTTTTCATAATCTGTAAGCCAAGAAATAAAGGTTTGAAATTTTTCACTCTACATGTAATGAATCTATATATAATGGGTTTAACTTTCTGAAATGAGCGACAAAAATATTGTTTTTCATATTTTAATTTTTTGAGATGTACCTGTAATACTGAACTTATCAGAGCATATTATTTCTTCTTCCACTATCTAATTGTAATTATTGGAATTGTAATTACTATTTTGTTTTCCTCTTGTCATTAACATTATTATGAAAAGAAACCTCTTTACTGAAAGAAAATTGAAAATTACTTCTTGAATATAAGTAGAAAATAAATGTAATACAAGCATAATATATAACCATAATTTCATTGAGATTTAAAGACAGCTTACATCTGTCAGGCTACTCGTCTCATCAACATTTCAAGATATGTTACATGTATCATCCAAAAACATTGACTATCACTTTAATGTTTAAGTATCAGAACCTTGCTTTGCTAATTAAAATGAACAACATGAAACCATAACTAAAGTAGGTGAACTCAATTAGTTGTTGTAAACAAACCAAGGCACTACAGTAAAGTAAATTTTTCTTCTTGGTTCAAAGTTTGCAAACACACCAACATCACTAATAATAAAATTAAGGTAAAAAAAAAAATGTTTTCATCCAAAATTGAAAAAGTGACAATGACTGGACAGGTGCAGTAAGAATGCAAGTCAGCTTTGGTGTACGCAAGGTTTAATTACTAACAGGAAAAGACCATAGCAAATGCACATCCAAGGTGATGTTCCCAGTTAATGACAATAACATGAATTTTGGAAGATGGTGATAGGGAAAATAAAATTTAACCTGTTGAAATGTATAGCTCAGAAGACAACACTTGACCTTATACCATGACCCTAGACTATCTGACATAGTTCTAAAAAAGTAAAAATATATTTACAAAAATGCAGAATTCAAAACAATAGTTATATTTAGCATAGACAGCAGCCATGCTAAATTTTATAAAGGTGGAGCTGAAGGCAAATGCAAAACAGCAACCACACGTTGTTCACCTCCAAACCCCAGTGTTCACTGAGCTCGAACAGGTGTAGAATAATGAGCTTTAAGGCTTCCAGAGTTTGAGTAGACCATCCTCACTGTAGGTGGCGATGAGGTTCTGGTGTGGGTGGTGGGCAATGCCAATCACGTCTTTTTCATGAACCTGAGGCCAGAGAAAGACAGGGTTTGTTGGGTTTCAGGAATTACTGTACTTAAGTTCTACAGTGTCTTTTATAACATGTGATCTCTTTTTCAAGATGTAATGACAAGCCAACAGAGAGGAAAATCAGAAAGTGTAGACCAAAGAAGGCAATTGTGAAAGTGGTTTTAGAAACAAATTCAGCTTGTCTGCTCTTGCATTGTAGAAGACATGAAGCTGTGTGTCATATGAACTCACAGTCAGTGTTCGCTCAAGTTTTCCGGTGACAGTACTGAAGCAGTAGAGCACAAAGTCCTCGCCTACACAGTAGATCCACTCTCCTCTGGGCGACAGAGTGCAGCACACAAAGTCTCCACCCTCTCTTTTACCAGAGCTGAAACTCCTCACAATCTGCAGCAGGACATGGACAGAACAGAATAGTATAAATGCCTGATAGAGACTTACCTGCAGTCTCTTCATATAACTTTTAAGGGATTGGAACAAAATCAAAAATGCATTATGAACTTGATCATCCAGCAGATGTGCCAAGCAGTGACATGTTTAGACCCAATAAGTTATTAACCCTCATTTTGAGGATAAGCATGGGAATTACTTTAAGTAAGACAATTTTTTTTATTTAAATTGGAATCTTTTCAGCTCACTTATGTCTTCAGGATTAAGTATATCAGGTGGCTATTCTATGTGGTGCCTTGTGTTGTATCTTAGCAGCCAGTGTGCTTAAGACTTTTGACTAAGATGTAAGCAATACAGCAACAAGAACAGCTTGCTGCAATCAGTATAAAAACATGATAATGGAAAGGCTTCAAATTTTACCAAATTTGGACAACAAACAAATTTGTTTTGAAACAATCCTCCTGAACATTGTTGGGCTGTTGAGTGTGACTGACCTGTCCCTGCATGTTCATGATTACCACTGTGTTGGAGCGGTTACACACAACAAAGTGCTCAGGGTTCTTGGGTAGCAGGATGACATTGTTGACAGTGATGTCAGTGCCTGCTGATGTGCCCAGAGGTTTGAAGGTGTTAGTGCACTCGGTGGTCTTCACATTCCACATCTAAAGTGAACAAAGCATGAGAGAAGGTCCAGGACATTCTAACGCAGACAGTATCTGCTGCTGGGTCTACCTTAACTGTGCCATCAGAGGATGCACTGATGATGTGGTGTCCATCTGGACTGAAGGCTGCCTCATTCACAAAAGATGCATGGCCACGAAACTCTTTTAATGTTTTTCCAGACTTTAAACCATGGATTCTAATTCAAAGAAGCAACAGGCACAAAGTTAGTAAAAAGATATATAAACCCAACAAGAATCAACAGATGTTGTACCTGATAGTCTGGTCAAAAGAAGCACTGAGGAGCTGACTGCTATCTTTACAGAAGCTCACACATGTCACTCCTTTACTGTGGGCGCGTTCAAACCTTCTCAGACACTGGCCACTCTGGATCTTCCACACCTAAACACACAGTGTTTTCACTGACCACTCTCAGAACCTTCTGCCAAAATTCACTGAGCAGTACAGGTTAAGTTGGTATAACATATGAGATACAAGAGACATCAGATGTACTTTGGGCACTTAATGCATGTGATGTATTTTCATCCACAGCCCATGTTCATTAGCACTGTCTCACAGTTGTCACCTTAGTCACAGTAAAATGTAAATAGTCAGTAAACAGATGCACTCAGTAAGGGTCAGTTCCAGAGCAATCTGTAGTAACTCTTATCTACAACATGCAAATATTCAACTAGTGCTCTCAATGACTAATTAGTTGACTAATTAACCAGAAGCTGTCGATTCAAGTGTTATTTATTTAATGATTCTCTGTCTGCCTTATCAAAGATTGTGCTGTGCCACTCAATTTATTATCCCTCTGGAAACATGTCCAAAAGCATAATTGACCCTACCTGTACTGCTTCAGTATCACTTCAATATCACCCCAAATTTAATATATGGGAATACTTAGAGACCACCTAGCCCCTTTTCACCCATACACTTTACTCTGTATCAGGTCTCTCTCTCATTTTATAATAGCTTAATAGCTCTAACTATGTCTTCTCAACTTGAATGAGTTCCTTTTATCAGACCTTGATCTTCCCATCCTGGGCTCCTGTAGCCAGCATTTCAGTGTCTCGACTAAAACACATGCACAGTACTGCATCATCCATCATCATGAAGTTATCCTGCGCCTGGTACTTCAAATCCTACACATAAAAAGATTCAGACATGACCATTTCTGGAATCACTTGGCAATTACCATTAATATTCAGAAGTTACCTTTCGGATTTTGCCTGTGGTGAAGTTCCAGACCTCAATGAAGCCATCCACAGAACCGGTGACAAGGTACTGTCCATCAGGGGAGAACCGGGAACACTCCACATGGGACTTCTGCCCAAACTGCCAGAACAACATAATATATGACAGGTTTAAGACATGTGGGAAAACAAGTTTTAAGTACACCGGAAATGATAGCTTCATTTGCAACCCAGGGATCAGATATAAACTGCATGGTTGCTACATCAACAACTTATAAAGAAAATGTTGCAATTAGCAGCGATACTCTGGTCAGAGCTGGTACCTTGATCTGTCGGCTGAGCTGTGTGGGGAAACGCTCGTCCTCCACGTCTTTGACAGCAGCTTTTCCCCTGAACAAGTCAATGGTCATACCAGGAGGAAGCAGGCCCTGGTGCTGCTGCCACTTCAGAGACTTCAGGACAGAAAATCTCATATGTCACAAACAACCACTCATTTATATATAATTTTATGACACTTATATATTAAGTGCAATATCTGTGTGGCAAGAGTTATTTTCCCAAACATTTTTGTTGAATGTAATAAGATGTCTTTCAAATACTGAAAGTTTCAGCTCACCTGTGCCAGCAGAGCCAGGAGACGTGAGGGTGGCACCACACTCACTTCTCCTGCCAGAGCCTGGGCAATTGCTGCTCGCCGCTTCTCCTTACTACTACCATCTGGATAGGCCTGTATGGCAGTGAACATTTTTAGTCACCATTCACAACAATTTTTCACATATACAGTGCAGTATAAAGTATTTGCCCCCTTCCGGATTTTTTTTATGTTTGTATATTTGTCACACTGTTTCAGATTATCAAACTAATTTAAATATTAGACAAAGGTAACTGCCAAAAAACATCTTGATGATCCCCAAGAAGAAAAATGTTCTGTGGATTGACCAGACAAAAGTTGAACTTTTTGGAAGGTGTGTGTTCCGTTACATCTGGCGTAAAAGTAACACAGCATTTCAGAAAAAGAACATCATGCCAACAGTCAAATATTGTGGTGGTAATGTGGTGGTTTAGGGCTGCTTTTCTGCTTCAGGACCTGGACGACTTGCTGTGATTGATGGAACTATAAAACTCTAATATATATATGCGTTCTAACAAAAAATCCTGAAGGAGAATGTCTGGCCATCAGTTCCTGACCTTAAGATGAATGCTTGAAAACCCTTCAATGTGGCTGAATTAAATGGTAAATGGCATGCATTTATATAGTGCTTTTCATGCCCTACTAGGGCACCCAAAGCTGTATAATATACTTACTAAAATAGATGCATTAAGCCAACATAGTTTTGAAAGTAGAAAATGTTTAGCCCCTAATCGGTTCCACCTAAGGTCTATTTTATACTGACCAGGCATAGCATTCAGTGACACTCTTTGATGATGAAGATGATGTACTGTTGGTTAAATGAGAGTCTGTGGCGTGTTTTGTCAAGGCCTACCTCTCTGGGATCAAAGTAGGAGCGAGCCAGCAGGTTTTCCAGGTGAATATATCGCTCGGGCTGTGTCTGTTTTAACATAATCATAGGGTCTGTCTGTCTAAGAAGGGAACGGGCAGCACCCAGCTCTCTCAGCTCGATCAGCTCCAACACCACCTGCAGGAAAAATACACAAGGTATCACAGTGGGGTCAACTCTACAGCAACAGCTGGCAGTTGCAGCTATTTGTGAAACAGCCTAGCAACGAATGAGGGCAAGGGCTACATGTGAATGTTGCAAACTTTATTAAAACATTAAGATGAAATGTTACTCTCACCTGCTCGTAGAGGTCTATGAGGGTCTTGTCCGGCAACTTGAGAGACTGAATGGCTTGTAAGACTGTGTCCCAGTGGCCACTGTTAATATCGGCCACAAAGCTCTCAATGCTGTCCACTGTGTTGAGCGACACTGTGGTCTCCTCCTGCAAAGTGGCCAGACTTCGGTGCAGGTTGTTCTCTTTCAGATATTGCATTATAAGACGGATCACGCTGTGAACAGACCAAATTTAAGACATGGTAGTGTTTACTTAGGTAGCACAGTCTAAAATTTATTATTTCAGACAATAAAGGCTAAAATAAGCCTTGCCATTTAAAATAATTAAAAAGTAGATTATACAAATACGTTTAACTTTGAGATTACATTAAAATGTACAGTTTAAGATTTATTAAAAAGGTTAAAACAGAGGTAAAGCACTGCTGTGAAGTTAGAGTGGCATTAGATGTTGGATATTTGGCTCCGTAGCTACAGCGACACGGCAGCACACTGGAAACTCCTAACCATTGGTTGATATTTAGGGATCGTCGATAAATAACCAAAGTGGTGATCATTTTTATGCTAAAGAAATAATATTTATTATATTATTATATATAATGTTAAATTTTACATTCAGCTTATTGCACAGAATTTCGCGAGCATATGGGACCAAAATGGTTGCAATATTAAGCACTGTATACCGATCACTCAGTTGTGTCTATCGATTAAACCAAATAAGAACACTCCAATTGGCAAACTAGAAGCTTGTGTGAAAGACGTAAGGAACCGGATGACGTTAAATTCTCCCAAACCAAGAAAAAACTGAGGCGATCAAACTAGGCCAAGAAATCTAAGACACACACTATTAGACCAAATAGTCAATTTACAGTAGTGGAAAAAAGTTTTCAGACACCCTTAAAATTCATTCATTCATTGAAATATCTGTGTAAAAATCTTTTTTGTGTTTCAAAAGGTGTGGCTGCATTACACAAACAAATACAAATTACATTTTTTTGTTCACTGTATACAAGAAAACCTAACAAAACTAAACTTTCAATACAGTTTCAATATGTCAGGTCTCAACATTGTTGGTAAGTTAACAAAAAAAAAAATGCACTTGATTCTTAATGCAATATTACACAAATGCATGGGGTGTCCGAAAACTTTTTTCCACCACTCTAGATGGTTTTGGTGTAGCTTCAAGTTCAACTCTTGGAGTAATACTTGACTTGATTTAAGATTTATCATTTAAAACACACAGAAACCAAGCTTGTAAAACTGCATTTGTTCATCTGCGCAATAGGGCTGTTACTAATGATTATTTTGGTGGTCGAATAGTCAGCGATTATTTTTACGATTAGTCAACTAATCAAACGATTATTTTTTATTGTGTCTTAGTGTTTACATGACCTTGAGTTGCTGTGCCCACAAGCTCACTTTCATTTAATTTTTCATTTATTGATTTAATAGGACAGCGTACTATGTACATTAAGCTTAAAGCAGAAATGCTTGTACCCGACTGTATTTCCATCTGTAGTCCTTGGAAAAATGGGAAGGGGTGTAGGATAAACAAAGCATTTACATTTACAAACATTATATATAGCAGCAATATTATTCCCATTCATATCAGTGTAAACATATTTTGTAAAGTGCTAGGTTCGTGCATCACATTCTAGTGCAGGTCATCTTATTCATCGTGTTGAGATTTTGCAGATAAAAAATACATTATAAAGTGCTATGTTAATTCATTATATTCATCACCAGTTGGACCTCAGACAAGGAAAGTAAATTATCGAAATTAAGCAGGGCATATTTATTCAGTACGTGACAATGGTGATACTGACTAGTTTTTTTATCAAGGATTTTAAGGGACCTTTTATATAAAGGCTCCAGTGGCCTTAAAGTTGTTTTATTTGCTTGTGACAAGCTGAACATGCAGTAGGAGAGATGAGGTATTATCATAGCTTTAAGGAAAAATGTGGCTGCCTCTGTTGTTTCAATTTGTGATGCTTTTGAAGGTTACCAAATTGTATTTAAGAGTATTTGACATTTTTTAGGCCCCTGCAAAAGCCAGTGACGAGGGCTCTATTGGTTTAGCTCGGTTTTTTTTTTTTTTTTTTGTTCGTCTGTACTTTGAGCGCTAATTTTAATTTTGATCTGAACATGCTTAAAAAACTCACCAAACTTTGCCCAAAATTCAGGATTGGCGTAAAGTCACGAAATTTGGGACACATATTCCTTACATTGAGCCAAACAAAAAATATTATTATGGCTTTGTCCCCTGACAAACAGGAAGTCCGCCATTTTGGGTGGAAAATGCAACACCCAAAATCGCACCCCTCATTCAAAAGCTTTCTTGTCCTAGTTTTTTCATCCAAAAGGCTCCAAATTTGGTCAAAATCACCTAGACACGTGCCAACAAAAAAGTTCCCATTTTTTAAAAATCTTTATGGGCGTGCCCGCAACAAGCCTCTAACGAAAAGGCCATTTTGGGAAAAAGAAGATAACTGTAGGTAACTTTCACAAATATTGTTGGATTTGGTTGGACCCAATGAAGCGTTTGTGCACATTAATGACCTGAACAAAATGATATCAAATTCATAGAGCTATCTTCAAAACAGGCTCTCCAGTGCCCCCTCCAAATTTATAATGGGGGCCAAAAATGTAGTTTGTCGTAGAGACATGAAATTTGGTACATAGATCCTGCATGGGATACTGAACAAAAAAGCCAATGACAATCATCCCCTAACTACAACCATGTTGCCATGGGAATGCCCGAAATATGTAATTTAAATGAATGGGAGGCGGAAATTGCACACTAAATTGAGCTCCTAAATTTAAGTGAAAGTGCACCAAAATTCACCCAAAATTCAAGATCATTAAATAATAATTGTTTTTGGCACTGCCATACAAAACATAAATAGGGGGCTCAACAGCGCACCCTGGAAAAGTGGAAATACATTACGCCAATGACAAGTGAAAGTACATCTTTTTTGGCGTAGAGACATGAAATTTGGTACACACATTCCGTACTTCGAGCCAAACAAAAAATATTATTATGGCTTTGTCCCCTGACAAACAGGAAGTCCGCCATTTTGGGTGGAACATGCGACGCCTAAAACTGCACCCCTCATTCAAAATCTTTCTCCTCCCAAGATTTTCATCCGAAAGGCTGTAAATTTGGTCAGAATCACCTAGACACGTGTGCCAACAAAACTTATCTAGTTTTTTGCTATCTTATTGGGTTTGGCAACAGCGAGCTTGTAATGAGGTGGCCATTTTGGGAAAAATAAAATCTCCTGTAACTTTCAGAAACATTGTCAGACCTATTTGAAGCTAATGAAGAGTTTAGTTAATGACTTGAACACAATGATATGCAAATGATTGGGCTACCTTCAAAAATGGCTCTCCAGTGCCCCCTACAAATTTATAATGGGGGCAAAAAAATTAGTTTGTTGTAGAGACATGAAATTTGGTACACACATCTCTTATGTACGGTGGCCGAGAAGTGCAAAACAAATATACAAATTACGAAACAAATATACAAATTATGAAACACATTTACAACGTTTTCACATTTACATAAAACATTTTTACATTTTATTCAACAAAATAACCTGGGCAAAACACTTTTACCAATATTAAAACAAATTTACCTGTTTGAAACATATTTACAAAATGACAGACACATTTACGGGCACTGAACAAATTTACATGTCGCGGAACATTTTAACAAGCACCAAAACAAATTGACAAGAGGCCGACCCAACTAGAAGGACACGCCCACTGACCAATGGGAACGCTCTAAGCGACATAAGCGTCGCCAATGAGCTCGTCTGGCCAATGAGCTCGTTGCTACTCAGCTTCCGGAAACGAGTAAATCCTTTGAATGAAATGACGTGTGGGAGAGCCGTGGTTCAAAAAGGGAAACAAACACAACTTCGTGATAGCCAAGGAAGAGTTTGAAAAATGTTCTGCCCTTTCTATGGAAAACACCTAGTTGAGGTAACACCTTTTTGTTTTACGTGTGGCCGGTCATTGGACTGTTTAAAGAACCAGTCGGAGGTACCAGATATGCTCCATCAATGCATACAATATTTTAAGCAGGGTCACTCACACAGCGTTATTCATGTCCTCTTTACATAGCTTTAAAATAAGTTTGCGGACACTTAAAAGCAAACTAAACCAAGCCAGGTTCTTCCGCAGAAGAAGTTTTTCTTCTGCAGATGCCATTCAACACGCCATCGGGTTGGAACTCCGTGGGCCTGGACAACAGAAATACAACCTACGAGTAAAAAGGGACATGGTAAAGAGTTTGCTACGAGATGTTGCGCTATAACAGCTGGGTCATTGTTCGTGGGCCCACATTTAAGCCAAAGCACCTTATGAGAAAACCCATCAATGCACCCAGAAATGGCCAGACCAAATGGTTTTAGTTTGTCGTAGCCATCGGCGTGCCACAAGTAGTTCAGACCCATTGAATGGTATATCCTTCTGCGTGATCTCCTCTCGCATCCTCGTGGATTAAGATATCGGAGGTTGTATTTCTGTTGTCCAGGCCCACGGAGTTCCAACCTGATGGCGTGTTGAATGGCATCTGCAGAAGAAAAACTTCTTCTGCGGAAGAACCCGGCTTGGTTTAGTTTGCTTTTAGGAGTCATCATGTCCACAATAACGCTCTATGAGTGACCCTGCTTAAAATATTGTATGCATTGATGAAGCATATCTGGTACCTCCAAGGTCCGTGTACAAAGTATAATTCATTTGCGCTTGTGCAAGTTGACGAATGAAAATGCTTGTTGTAAGGGTATTTCTTTATTGCACTGATCATATTACTACAACAGTCTTCCCAAATTAGTAGATTGTCATAATTTTATATCATAATACAACCTTTTATTACCATATCGCACACCTCTAGGCAACTACATTGAAATACAACAATACAACATCAAATTAGGTACACAAATGAATGAGGTGTTGAAGAGCATTTTCAAATGGTGTACAAATTGTAGACCAGTGTTGAACATTTTCAAATGGTTGTAGACCATTTGAAAATGTTCAACACCTCATTCATTTGTGTACCTAATTTGATGTTGTATTGAAGACTGTTGTAGTAATATGATAATTTGTAGACACTGACGGCATTGTGTAAGACCAAAAATACAAAGCCATATAAAATCTGGCTTAATAATAAAATTGTTATTTTTACTATATTGGTCACTCCAATGGCTACCCCATGTTTATATTTTGTTTGTGGTTCTTTTGTACAAAAGGAATAACAGTTTGCAGCTGATTAAAAAACTCAGCTGGGTTTTATTGATTACAGTTCTACTTTTATGGTGTGTGATGTCTGATTGCATTAGAATTAATAATACAAACATTTCACCACTACATGATACAGTATATATAATATACAACGTTCAGGCAATACGTGAATAAATAATCATATTCATGATGTACATACATGTCAACTATCGATTATAATGTCCCGTCCACTCTACGATGGGACGTTTATGTTGGTCTCTATGGTAACCAATTTGAGGTAAGCTCTCTAGGCTATTGCTGTGGTGGATACTACGTTAAAATCAGCAAAAAATGCAATCAATAAGTTAATGTACGATATTTTATTGTGTCGTAATAAATACTGTAGTTTGAGCCAATCGCTACTTCACTTTTCTACGGCTCTGTTACACACCAGTCTGGTTGCCATAGAGACCAATTTAAACAGTCAGTACAGAGCAGGGGACGATGTAATCAGCTAATAAAAAATAAAGTTATTTATTAAAAAATCCTAACTGTCACAGATAGGGCATTTACGGTATGTGTCGATCCAACAGGGTAACCAGATGGTGTTTTTTGAAATAGGCTAGTGATCTCGTAACATTATATATATTTTTGTAATAACAGGGGCTTTTCAGTTATATTTAATAAATAATTGGCAGTAAACAGGCAAACATGAAACTACGTTGCCCTCACAAATGAAATAATATACACAATTACGTGAACAAAACGGGATGAAAATTTTGTCTTCTGGCTCATATTTCGAAAGCAACCATCCTTTGTTTCCACCAGACGTCTTCCTTTTTTCAAGTTCGTATTACCCAAGTAGAGCAATGCAATAAAGAAATACGCTTACAACAAGCATTTTCATTCGTCAACTTGCACAAGCGCAAATGAATTATACTTTGTACACGGACCCTCCAACTGATTCTTTAAACAGTCCAACGACCGGCCACACGTAAAACAAAAAGGTGTTACCTCAACTAGGTGTTTTCCACAGAAAGGGCAGAACATTTTTCAAACTCTTCCTTGGCTATCACGAAGTTGTGTTTGTTTCCCTTTTTGAACCGCGGCTCTCCCACTCATTTCATTCAAAGGATTTACTCGTTTCCGGAAGCTGAGTAGCAACGAGCTCATTGGCCAGACGCGCTGTCACTTATGTCCCTTAGAGCGTTCCCATTGGTCGGTGGGCGTGTCCTTCCAGTTGGATTGGCCTCTTGTCAATTTGTTTTGGTGCTTGTTAAAATGTTCCGCGTAAATGTAAATTTGTTCAGTGCCCGTAAATGTGTCTGTCATTTTGTAAATATGTTTCAAACAGGTAAATTTGTTTTAATATTGGTAAAAGTGTTTTGCCCAGGTTATTTTGTTGAATAAAATGTAAAAATGTTTTATGTAAATGTGAAAACGTTGTAAATGTGTTTCGTAATTTGTATATTTGTTTCGTAATTTGTATATTTGTTTTGCACTTCTCGGCCACCGTACTTATGTAATGATGAACAAAAAAGCCAATAACAATGACCCCCTCATCTTTAACTGTGTTGCAATGACAACCCCCAAATGTGTGAAAACGGTAAATGGGAGGTAAAAAAGTGTTGTAGTTTCTCCGAGCCTAATGAAATTTCCTACACACATCCAGCATCCAGACAATGTTTCACCTTCGATGACAGACAACCTCTAAACCTACATTGAGATGCCTTTTTAAACTTTTTCCCTTGAATATGTCCTGGATGACTGAGAGGTCAGAAAAGAAATAAAACTCGACGAAAAGAGGTGTGCATCATTCTACCAAACTACTGCTAAAAGAATTAAGTGATTTGAGGTGACTGGGTATGAGCAAGGAGCCCTTGAAAGAAATTGACAAATTTTAGTATACAAAATTCACATAAAATTAGCAAAGAGATAAAACACGACAAAAAGAGGGGAAATTTTAAACCCCATACTATTGGCCCATAAAACTACTTATCCAAAGCGTCCTGCATTTGTCTAATAAGAAACTCAACATCGTCATATTTGTGAGGGTTAGTCTACCTTTAAAACTTGTGTAACTAAGTTACCTGGAATTATCACAATACAATAGTAGAGATCGACCAATTATCGGCCGGACCGATTATCTGCGCCGATATTTGGAATTTTGACGTATATCGGCATCGGCCTTTTTTTTAAATTTGACGGGCCGATATCAAGAAATCAATTTAAAACTGGGTTATTTAGGGTCAGATGCAGCCTCTCTCTCCTGTTGTCCTCACACACACGGCGGAGAGGGAAAGTTTTCTTGTGTGGAGAAGCTCCGGAGAGCAAACACATGTGTCGAAAGTAAACGCAGAAAACTCTCCCGAAATTGTAATAAACATCCCAGTGCTCTACATCTCACAACTACTACTAATGTTACAGTGAGCAGCAGAATAACGAGAGCGGAGTAAACATTAGCGGCAGCTCTGCTAGCTCGTTGTACCTCCCGACATGTCTGTGAATCAATTCTGTGAAGGCTGCTAATAATGTCAATTTGGAAACAGTCCATTATAGTAAAAGCATGTATGTGTGATTAAGCGAGTGTGTGTAAAAAACTCAATTCACTTCATTAATTCACTTCAATTCAACATTAGTTCGCCGGTCTGGCTCTAAACGTTCAGCAGACTATGTAGTAGCAATGGGGAGAATGTATGTAATGTGGAGAATAGTGTGTGTTTGCGTGAAAGTCACATGAAAAACTCTACAACTCAAGACTACTAACGCTGCTGTGAGCTTTCTGGTCCTATGATCTGAAAATTAAAGTGAAGATGAGGCTACTTAGTGTTTAACAGTTGGTTTAATCCCTTGCAACTGGCTGCTGATAATACTGATATGGAAATAGTGATAGTAGTAAGAAGTGTGTGTGTGTGAGAGCGAGTAAAATTCAGAAGTGATTTATCTGAACAAAATGGTGGAACATTTTAAATACTGTGTTCTGTCAGGAGTTTAATTGCACTCATAGCACTATTATACTTTTTTATGTAGCTTTTGTGATATTAATCATTAATAATGTAGCAACATAGTTTTGAATGACAAGGTCCCTGCTATCGCATGGTAAAATATAAAATTTAATAATGAAATCAACCTTAGGCTTCCCAAATGCTGTAATAAATTAAGCATGATGAGTTGAGCATATGTCAGCATATGGCCCCACCTTTAACACTTTCTCTAAGTGTGTGTATTATTCAACACTTTTACGCCATTTTTTTACTCTTTTACTGCAAATGAATATCGGCTCCAAATATCGGTTATCAGCCTCCTTAACAACTAATAATCGGTATGGGTCCTGAAAAACACATATCGGTCGATCTCTATACAATAGGCATATAGCATGATGAGAATTAAAGAGTTTACTCTTACTGATATTTTATTTCTTGACGTACACTATTTAGTCCCTTAAAAAACAAACTGATATAGAGAAATGCCCTTAATAAATATGTGTAAATGTACCGACTGTCTCTAAAATAATAAAACATAGTATGTTCCTTTTTCACAGGTTCTAACGCCAATGATTTGGAAATTTTAATTTTTGATGTGTTTTCCCCCTTGACATTTCAGTTTCCCAGGCAGTAGCTTTTGGCATTGTAGGCTAATAAAAAAAACTGTAAACACAGTGAATTGCTACTAGGGATGCACCGATTTATCGGCGTAACATTGGTATCGGCCAATATTGATGAGGTTGACTGACATCGGACATCGGAAGATGCGCCTATACCAGCCTACCAATGTTATTCTGTTGTCACGTAAAGTGTATGTGCGGAGTACATGTCATTCTCGCCTGCCTTTCTGCTTTTGCTGCGGCTCCTTTAACTGTTGCTATAACAACAACTTGTGTACGTGATGTGCGCGAAAGGTGTAGCTTGCTTGTTTCTAAAATGTCAGCGGTGTGGGGATATTTTCGCCTTTCTGGGAAAGAACAGCGACTTGCTGTGTGCAAGATTTGTTCGTCTGAAATTTCAAGAGGTCGTCAAACGACAAAGAATTTCAACACAACAAATCTAATATCACATTTACAGAAGAAACACGGAGAAGCCTACAAGGAATGTCACTGTCATTAAAATGCAACATATGTTAGGGTCATTTTCACAGGCTTGATGGGAGCAGTGCGCCGCAGTTTCGCAGGCAGACAGGCAGGTGCCAGTCCAGCGGTGTTGGTTTTTCAAAATAAAGTTAATTTTAACGTTCCATGATATTTAAATTATGATAATGATAATAATAACAATTTCAAGCTCTAATTATGGTAAGTATATGTGCGCAAATATAGGCTATTTATGTGTATATATCCAATATATTTAACATTGTTTTAAAAAAAAAAATTCTGAAGGTGGCTTTTATTTTGCCGTGGCGGTGCGCCACGATCAATTACATGTAGCGGAAACCATGTCTCTGCTGTATGTCATCCTCTTCTCTGCCGCTCCAGCCTCTGGCTCTGTCAATCTCGTCATTCTTGAAGTTTTTTTCCCCCAAAGGAAAAATAATGCCAGAAAATATCGGTATCGGCCATTATGTTGAATAAAATATCGGTATCGGCTTGAAATTTCCATATTGGTGCATCCCTAATTGCTACAGTAAGTACAAAGTAGATGCCTTATCAAAAGAAACTCAAGAAACTCTCTATGATTATCACACAGTGAATAAATGACATTTTGCCAGTGTGTGACCCAGGTTCAAGTGTCAGAAACTAAACTTAACATTTGTAGTACTCATAGTACTTTATTGGGAGGTGGTGGATTAAGTTCCATAGGCCTTGGACATTTGAGTTTACGGTCATACATGTTGTGCCATTTGTTCTTATTAACCTAGAGAAAGAGATTTATTTAGACAGATCTAGCAAAAGGCAACTCCACAACATTAAATTGTGTCTGACTTTAAATAGAACATTCATTTTTCAATAGCGTCATTTCAGTGCCTTAAAACCAATATTTATATGACATGGTCAATATGAAACATATTAGCTACGTTACTTAAGAATTGTCATGTACTTTTCAAAAGTTAATTGGAGAGAATGGACCACAATAATAAAACGTAATGTGTTACATTTATTTCTTTGGTTTAACAGTAAGGATTGCATAATATCAATAAAAGAATGCCAGATCAATGTGGAGTTTGCAGCAGACTATTTACTCTAAAATGACTTTAAAATATTGTCAAACAGTATATTTAGGATCCCCAGTTTATTTAAGTCTTTGGAAGATTCTTGCGTTTGTCTGCTGCAGCTGAGAGCAGTCATAATAGATAGATGTGGAAATAGATGTGACTTTTTTTTTTTTTTTTAAAGACAATGGGCTACTGCCAAAGCAACAAACAGTGCACAGTGAAAAACTGTAGCCCACAGAGCAAAACGATTACAGGTGTAGAACTTAGTAGGGGTGGGTAAAAACACTGATTCATCAATGCATTGCAATTATTTATTCCTCAATTCAATATCGATTCAGAAAATCCTATGAATCAATTCAACCCCAAGCCAGTGGCGGCGCTGTGATCAACCCTGTGAGTTTTGCATGTGACAGCGGCCCAGGCCAGCCCGCTTTACCAAACAACAAGATGAGAGAGCCGGAGTGCTCCGTCTCCGTTGAAGCCTGCCTCAACAACTTTAAAAGCAGACGTGTGGGTTCATTTAAGATTCCAATGTAAGCAAGAATTAGATAAGACCAAAGTGGTTTGCAAGATATGCGAGGTGGTTCTCAAATACTGCAACAACACTACAAATTTGCGAAACCACCTAGCCCGTCACCATGGGGATATATATATATATGCGGATGTACCATATTTTCCGGACTATAAGTCGCACTTTTTTTCATAGTTTGGCCGGGGGTGCGACTTATACTCACACTGACAACAGTGAGTGGGCCAGAATAATTGGAACTGGAACTAATGCTGATTCTGACGACAGCCACGCAGAAGAGGACCGCTTCGTCTACCTCCGGAGTTGGTGGAGTTGTTCAGAAGGGTCACCGAGGATGAAGAATTCAATGGATTTAGTGATTTAGAGTGAGATTGAGAGTTTGGTAAACTTGTTAGCATGTTTTTTATGCTATAGTTGAAGTCTGAATAACTGTTAATATGTTACGTTACGCCACGTATTCAGTTCGTTGTCTATGCTTCATGTAGCTGAATAACCATCAATGTGTTACGTTAGCATACCGATCACATATTCAGTCTGTTGTTTTCTATTCTATTATTATTATAAATTGCCTTTCAAGATGAAATGTCTGTTCTTGGTCTCAGATTTTATTAAATAAATTTCCCAAAAAATGTGACTTATAATCCGGTGCGACTTATATATTTTTTTCTTCTTTATTATGTATTTTTTGGCTGGTGTGACTTATACTCCGGAGCGACTTATAGTCCAGAAAATACGGTATATCTACAGGCGCTTAATTACTAATGTATTTAGTTATTATTGAATCGATAATCAAATCATTTAAATCAATATTGAATCGATATTGAATCGAATTGCAACCTCAAGAATCGAATCGAATTGTGAGATTCCTAACAATACCCAGCCCTAGGACGTACTGTTGACCTACGCTGAAAATGCGGTCTCAAAATGTCAGTACGATCCTTGTTTTAAACAAAGTTCATAACATTTACTCAGCGAACCCTTAAGTCAAACGAGCTCTAATATGCAAATAATTCGTCTTTGAAAGCACTGTTTTAGTGTTAACACAACACGAAGTTAAGTGTCACAAGTTAACTTGGGAGGCAGCCACAAGACAACCTCAGTGCTCTGCTCTCTCCGAAGAACTCATCCAGCGATATAATTCCTTGCTTTGTCTGCTTGCCCTTTATGCCAAAAAGTAAACATTAGCGGCAGCTCTGCTAGCTCGTTGTACCTCCCGACATGTCTGTGAATCAATTCTGTGAAGGCTGCTAATAATGTCAATTTGGAAACAGTCTATTATAGTAAAAGCATGTATGTGTGATTAAGCGAGAGTGTGTAAAAAAACTCAATTCACTTCATTAATTCACTTCAATTCAACATTAGTTCGCCGGTCTGGCTCTAAACGCTCAGCAGACTATGTAGTAGCAATGGGGAGAATGTATGTAATGTGGAGAATAGTGTGTGTTTGCGTGAAAGTCACATGAAAAACTCTACAACTCAAGACTACTAACGCTGCTGTGAGCTTTCTGGTCCTATGATCTGAAAATTAAAGTGAAGATGAGGCTACTTAGTGTTTAACAGTTGGTTTAATCCCTTGCAACTGGCTGCTGATGATACTGATATGGAAATAGTGATAGTAGTAAGAAGTGTGTGTGTGTGTGAGAGCGAGTAAAATTCAGAAGTGATTTATCTGAACAAAATGGTGGAACATTTGAAATACTGTGTTCTGTCAGGAGTTTAATTGCACTCATGGCACTATTATACTTTTTTATGTAGCTTTTGTGATATTAATCATTAATAATGTAGCAACATAGTTTTGAATGACAAGGTCCCTGCTATCGCATGGTAAAATATAAAATTTATGCTTTATGCCAAAAAGTACACAGTTGGACACAGTTGGATCAGATTAAATATCAACAGGAAACGTTAGCGATAAGTGATAGCAGTTTCCTTCCATGGTACAGCCAGCAGGTTTTGAACAGGCATCGACATAGCCACCTACGTATCGTTTTTGTTCCAGCTGCCCAATGCCTCCAGTTAACCTGACGCCAGTTGAACTCGCACAACGGTCGCTACAACCACCGGTGCCGAATATCCAACTTCAAACAAACTTCACCACGATAGCTAAAGCCAACCAATGTTATTTCACTTAGCTTACATAGGGTCATTGAAATGGTTGGAGTTTGAAATTGAGGAACATGAAATGTAACATTTTTGAAATAAGAGACTTTGGTTAAATAGCTTAGGGCGCTAACACAGCCGTAACCGCTAGGCCTAATGGACAGAAAAAAGCAGAAAGCGGAGTTGGAGTTCTAATAATCCACACAGTTTTAATACATTGCAGTACTCACTCTGCGGATTCCACCTCCAAAGACATGATTATTTCCCAAAACAGTCCCACAAGACACTATGCTGCACGGCAACACCAACGCCGCAGAAAAACTTCTTCTTCTGCTGCTTCTGCTTCTTCTTCTTCTAATAGTTTCCGGCATGCTGTACACTAGGGGAGTGTAATGCCGCCCCCCACCGCCCCAGCATGAGTTTACACCCTGACACTCTTAAGTAATTTTTATTCAGATAAGCAGCAAACCCACAATGCCCCAGTCTCAACTTGGTTATGATAACTTTGCAATTTAAATTTGAAGGGCTTCTAATGTTTTCAATTGTTGGCTGACAGCTGTAATAATCTCTTCCTTTGGACTCCTCTTGCCATTCTCTCTGCCACTGCTGTTCAGTGTAGCCTTAATAATGCTGAGGCACTCAAATCTTCCAAGACAGATGCCACATCAACTGCATTCTTTGTAAGGGCCTACTTAGCCAGTGAGTCGGCCTCCTTATTACCTGTAATCCAAGCATGAGCAGGGATCCAGTGGAATAAAACCTCCCTGCATTCTCAATTGTGTATAAACAGCACAAAATACCCAACAACAGGTCAGGACAGGTATTCTTTCCTCCACCCCTCAGAGCCTCCAGGGCAGCAGATGAGTCTAAATAAATAAATCTCTCAGCTGGTTTGTTTTCCTCTATCCACCCTAAAGCCCACTCAATTGTCAGTAACTCTGTCAAGTAAACAGAAAGATGGTCAGACATTCTGATACTCACACTGAGCTGGTGGTTTGTGCCAAACACTCCAAAACCAGCCTTTCCTCTGCTGCTATCCAGATTCATCTTACTTATTGTTTTATTCAAATCAAACACTCCTCCCAGAGGCCCTTTGCAGCCGGAACATGGTGTAATCCATTTTATCGTATCCTGTATTGCAGCCCACAACTTCTCTCTCTTGCTTTTTAATGGAGACTCACAAATTTGTAGGAGAAGTGCTGGGATTGAAGTTGTTCTAAATTCAAACTCTCAAAGCTTTACCTTGGGCAGCATCAAGCTTAAAGGTTAGTAAAATAGTATTTACACCTGATCCAAAAACAAAACACCCATGGTCAAGGGCTGACCTAATCATTTCCCTGTAAATAATATGCAGAGTTGCTCTTTCCACTCCCACTGCCCAACAAATTATGTAGAAAGTTAATTACTTTTTTTACATTTTGAAACAGTTTTTTTCTTTTTGGACATTTCCAAGTAAGTTTTTCATCCATCCAAATGCTGAGAAATTTGAAGACTTTTAACCTCTTCAAATGACACCCATACAATTTAAGGGTCACCAAAAATCATAAAGTAATTTTTTAGAAATTTTAAACACCTAACTTTTGGTCCATACATTTCCCCCCCTTCTCCAGATGGCGCCATTGCCAGCAAACAGTGACTTTCCAAATCCATAGTTACAGTAATACAGTGAAAAATATAATTCATCATTATGTTAAATAAAACTGGACTTATAACTGACCGTTGGGGGGTACCATTCACAATATCAGCAACTTCAGACACCTGTCCACCTATCCATACCTGGATAATACTATCAATTAAAAAAACTTAACCTTTTAGGTCCTTCACCCTTCATCTTTGGCCCAACCCGGCTTTCCCGTCAAAAGTTATCACCTCGTCTTTCCTCTCTAGGGTCTCCGCATTGGTGGCCAGTGTAGGGGTGTTTCTGTGGAGGACATCTGCTTGGCAGCCTATTGGTCCTCCGTGTCTACCTTAGAGTCTTGTCGCCTAGGTCGCCTAGGTCGCCTAGCTAAAGCCAACCAATGTTTTTGTTATTTCACTTAGCTTACATAGGGTCATTGAAATGGTTGGAGTTTGAAATTGAGGAACATGAAATGTAAAATTTTTGAAATAAGAGACTTTGGTTAAATAGCTTAGGGCGCTAACACAGCCGCAACCGCTAGGCCTAATGGACAGAAAAAAGCAGAAAGCGGAGTTGGAGTTCTAATAATCCACACAGTTTTAATACATTGCATTAGCCCAACCTGGGCTTAACCGTAGCGCCAGGATGCTTTTGGGAGCAGTGACATTCACAGACATTTTGAGGGGCAGGTGCTCAACCAAGAAATAAGGGCACTTCTGCATACTGCTAAAAGTAGAGTTATTCACCTACAGTATCATAAATCTTTTCTTAGTACAGAGTGAGCAGTAGTGTAAATGACCTTACAAGCATTTCCTAGTGTTGCAAATAATCAGTTTATATGTTGTGCTGCCACTAGGTGTCGTAAGACGTAAGTAACTGGAAAAAAGAGAAGAAGAGAAGAAGCACTTCTCATCTCATTTTATGTATCAAGCCACTCAGACACGCCCTCATAAAGAGTCCTCACGTAAGGACGCCACCATATAGCGTTATACCTCCATCCACCAAAGGGCAATCTGCAACAGAAGAATTATATTGTAAAATCCAATTCTCTAGTAAAATCCAATTCTCTAGAGCTGAGTTCTTGTTATGTGACAACTCTGGGGGAAGTTCATTTTTTTTTAACTCTATGGTTTGCCCCTAGTTTAACGTTAGAGTTATGCATTATTAAGGGAACGGCTACTTTGATTGACAGGGTGTCATTTTGCGTGGGCCATGGCGGCTGCTAGCCTGTACAGTGCTAACGCTAGCTGCTAGTTGTTAGCTGTATCATTTATTGCTCTAAAGAGAAGCTTTGCATAAAACTAGTTATTTTTATGTAGTATTATGTGCCCTTAATTAACAGACCAAGAAGCTTGGCTTGAGTCTTTTTGTTGAGAAACATTCAAACTTTATATTTGCTTCTGTCTTTATTAGCAATTTATTTTAGCAGACATACTAACAGCCTTTAAGGCTATTGCCATAGTTATCAAAGCAGTTAAAACCAGTCTCAAAATGAGATGGGAAAGTCCTTTTTTTTTTTTTTTTTAAGAAATATTTCTATGTTCATGTTAGATCTGTCTCATATAAAAATATGTGGTGGCATTATTTTAATTGTTTATTAAGACATTTAAAGGTCTACTGTGATTAGACTAGTTTTATGATATTGACTGGAATTATGCTCTTAAGACTAAGTTTATTTGTTCTAAACATAATACAATATTTTGTGATTAGACAAAATTGAGGTTAATGATGCAGTACTAAAAAATTAAAAATTAACAATGCATGGCCTTATTTTTCATTTTATTGCACTTGTTTTTCACATGACTTCCTAATTGTGGCCTGAGTATAAAATCTAAAAATAAATAAAATAAAAATAAAAAGTTTATTTAGGGTTCTCATTTAAGATCATTTTAAAACACTCTCAGGCAGCAGTTAAAAACAGTAAAGTAAATTGTGTTAAAGGTGGAATAGAAGATGTTTTTGTATACATTTTTTGTTATATTTTATAAATTTGTTTTTACTTGCATATAAGACATCGGAAAATAAGAGGTCTTGAAAAATAAAATTTATTACATGTCAATTGTAGAAGTGGTGGTGCCTTAAAAACAATAACCAATCAAAAACGCTCTCATCGCGTGTTCTATTGCTAATCAGCCTGTCAATCACTCCTGCTACGTGAGGCCGGAAGCGTGCGCGTTCACGTATTCTGTTTACAGCTGCTTTTGCGTTGCTACCGTTAAACAGCCTCACTGTGCAGCTTCACTGTCAGGCACAGACTGCTCCTTCGTGCAGCTCCATTGTCAGGACCGCATAGTCATTTATTTCCCTTTTTTTCGTTTTTCTTTTTCTCTTTATTTATTTGTGTAGAGGGGGGACAGTCTGTTTAACTAGCGTTAGCTCCATCCATTAGCTTTAGTTTGTTCATCTAGCTACTCCTCGTTAGCTTCAGGCTACATTTATATCTAGTTAATATTTTTTGTCGTTAGCAAGGTTTTACACAATGGCTGCGAAGAACACTGATGAAAGTAACTGTAAAAGAAAGACTATGTTTGAGGTGGCTGCGAAAAGGAAAAAGATGAAAGAAACAAAACCAGAGTTGTTCTTGGTGCATTGTTTGAGCGATAGCGAGCGCTGAAGGCACAGCGAGGAATACGCTGCTCGACAGGTAAGTTTTAGGCTCAATGTTTTGTTGTCATATTAAAAACTGCTAGTTGGGAGTATTATCTGGTGTTTGTGACATTGTATGGAGAGAATTGGGGCCAGTCAGCTGTGAAGCGCCGTCTGTTAGTCTCTGGCGCGTGCGTGTTGTTTTGGAGGCAGGACCTCGGAAAGAACTGTGAAACGAGTTGGCTTGTCTTGCGCATGCGCATTATTCAAAAACTGGCTAACAGTCGCTGCTGTCTGAATGTTCGCAAATCTTCTATTCCACCTTTAATAAATGTTACAAATATCAGAAAACATATTTAATCTGTTCACATTCTGGTTGATACTACCTTCAGCAGTTAATTATTGGGAGTAAGTTTTTATCAAATCAGATTCATATGTTTTATGTAGACCATGTCTAGTTTAAAAAGAGTGCAGAGCCATTATGAACAGTAAATATTAGTACTTAATAAAACACAGATCCTGAGGTATGACAGACATGATCTTTATATTCAGGGCGCTGCAGATGAAGCTGGTCCATGTTCTTCTTTGTCATAGGTTTGACACGGGTCTAATCTTCATGTAACTGCTCCACAGTCGTTCACAGTCTTCCAGCGCTGCTCCTTCTCACAGGGCACACACAGATACGGACAAAAACTTATAAAACATGTAGAAATACAAAGCTGTTTCTGCACAGAAAGTTATATGTGTGACTAAATACTTGTATGCTTCTTAAACACTCATCAATGTCACACTAAGAAAAAAAACATTGAAAGTTGATCTGAGTGTTGCTTTATCTATTTGAATATCTTCATGTGTTATATGCTTAAACATTGCTGTTTTATTATCATTCATCATATCATTATATATAAATTAGAATGAGGATTATTTTACAGTCAAAATGTGCCTCCCTCAAATACTAAAGCCTTAATTTACAGAAGTTGCAAATTAGGGACAGGTATTTAAACAAATATGAAGGATATAATGAAATATGTTAAAAAAAACTTTTTAACAGAGCTAGAAAGGTTTATCAGACTGTGACGTGAGCGGTGTATTATAATTAAATTTAGTCTGGGAACCAACAATGCCACTCGGAGAATAGGCTCCAGGACCTGTACAAAGTACAATGAAACCTAAGTTCTATAATTTGTAAAAGGCCGCACTAGGTCTGGACAATAAAGAGAGAGATGTGATTATTTTGCAAAACAACAAATTCTTTATTTAATAACAAGCTGAAATATAGACGGCCTATATAAGTGTTAAAATTCCATAAAAATGAATAAATGGTTTAGTTTTACACTGTTAGACAGCAATGGAAAGATTAGTAAGCAATGCAGCAACAGAAAATAAGCAAAATGCAGAACAAAGCACAACAAACCATGCACAGCAAACCAAACAAAGTAAATAAGGAAGCAATAAAATGAAACGTGCAAAGCAACAAATATCAAAATAACATAAGCTGATATTAATCATGCAAAAAAAGAACACATTCGCTCCGGGAGCACAGCGTCAGGAAACAGGGCAAAACAACTGCACCTTTCAGGAGGCAGAGACGACAGTCACCCAGTAGGCTGCAGCCGTAATTCCTTGCCTGCCAGTGAAGGCAGAAGCAACTATGGTCAGCAGGAGGAGGGGGTGGAGCCGTAAAGGAACACCGGCTTAGTCCCTGCAGAAACCCAGGGCCGAAGAAAGAGCCCCGAATCCACAACCCACAGCCAAAGGCGCAGACTCACAAGAGGGTAAGGAGGGTGGAGGGGCCGCACAACAGCTATGGTTAACCCCAAAGAAAGCTTGGGCCAGTAGCAGCCCCAGCACAGCTCTGATCGAAACGTGTAGCCCAAGCAACACAGTCGTGCAACAGCACGCTACATGCCACCGCCACAAGGCCCACTCAAGACAATAGGTGTGTATGCACACGCAAAGCACGCACCTGTGTATGCACGCGCAAAGCACGCACACGAGTAGTGCGACGTAGGGCTGCCTGGCTAGTGCTTGGCAGAGATGCCTCAACATTTTGATCTCTACCATTCCCCACTGATGCGCTCTCTAAGGGAACAGTAACAGGTTTCACAAAGGGACCAGTGACTAAAGATGCCGCGGGGTCCCTGGCCAAAGAAGCTACAGGGACCACAAATCGCGAGCTGCTGTCACCAGACAGTTGGCTCTCAGGTGTTCCAGGAAGAGGTGACTCAACTCTTGCATGCTCTCGTGGGGGCATGGACCCGACTTGGGGCTTAATCATGTTTCAATAGATGTGACGAGGAGCTTGAAGGTTGACAACGGGGGAAATGGTATAAATTGGGCCATCCTCCACCAGGGCCCTCACAACCTCATACACCTCCGGGCGCCATTGAATTTTGTGGCGACCCTTAAAACCATGGTCTCTGAGATAGACCAATTGGCCAACCTGTAAGGGAGCCTCTCGGACACGGCGGTCTTGCCTTTCCTTCCGGTAACCAGCATTTGCCACAAGTCATTCATGGGCACCAGCAAAGGCCACTCTCAGCCTCGAGCAATGTTCGGTTACCCGGTTCTGCACCGTCCCTGGAAGAGGGTCCCACACCTGACCAAGGGCAAAATCAATAGGAAGTTTAGGCTCCCGCTCAAACATCAAAAAGAAGTGTGACTCACCAGTACTCTGATGGGGCGTAGTGTTATACAAGAAGAGTACCTGTGGAAGACAAGAAGCCCAGTCCTGCTTGCGAGACAGCGGGAGAGTCCGAAGAATATTGTGCAGTGTACGGTTAAACCGTTTACATTGACCATTACCTGCAGGGTGGTATGCGATGGTTCGAGATTTCTCCACCCCATACAGCTCGCACAGTTGCTGTAAAAGTGCACCTTCAAAGCACCTGCCTTGATCGGAATGTATGCGGCTTGGCACACCAAACTTGTAGAACCACTCCTGGGAGATTACCTGCGCAACAGTAGAGGCCTGTTGGTCATGTGTGGGGACCGCTGCTGTGTATTTAGTGAACATGTCGGTCATCACCAAGACATTCTCAATCCCATTACAGGCTGGCTCTAGCATGGTGAAATCTATAGCCAAGATCTCATTTGGTCGGGAAGCGAGCAGATGGCCCATATAACTGTGGGGCCCTTTCGCCACCTGGCAATGTTCGCACTGCTGCACCCACTGCTTGATGTCAGAAGACATCCCCAGCCAATAGCATCGCTGGCATACCAGCTTAGTGGTCCTCTCAATGCCCTGGTGGCCATGTTCCTGGTCAAGACCTCACTCAAACAGGGGTCGACCCTTTGGAGTGCGCCGATGTCGGAAAGAGAGCGACCAGGTAGGGCAGAGATCAGGGACTGGACAGCAACAAGTGGACCCACTGCCTGCTGAAGAGGCAATGGGACTGAGCTACCTGGCAACACGCAGGTGGCCAGCTCAGAGGATGTTAAATACTGCCTGGAAAGAGCATCGGCATTGCCATTGCTGCGAAAGTTTCCCACATATCTGGCGCAAACGGCATGCCGACTTCAAGCTAATGCTAGCTTGTCTGCACTGCTAACTTCTGGCTAAAGTTAGTTTGGTTGCGCTAACGTCAATATTAACACATATTTGAGCGACTGTCTGACACAGTCAGGAGGGAAATGTAGCATTTCATACGTTTAAATGAACAGCAGAACACTTGGTTTCTGTAACGTTGCAGCATGTTTAGCCATGTTTACACCCAGTGACCGGTGTGGCCAGCTTTCTGTGTTTTTTTGTAATGCCAGCACATAGCGATATGTTAATCAGGTATCATTATATGTGCTTACGTAGAGTCTTTAGGTTGAAACGTATTTTTGTTTTGCTTGTTTGATAGCTAAGGCATTTCTATTTTCATAACATTGCACTATGTTGCCAAAATAATGTGTGTCAATAATAAATAAATACACATACACACGTGTGCATATGTTTTTAAAGATATGAAATACCTACATTTGATTGTTTTGTATTCACCTGTGACTTCTACAGGTGTACTTTGTATAGAGAAAGAAGTAAACTAATTGTATCTCCGCTTTGCTTTTTTCCTCATCTAGATCCCACACAGACATCTATCCCAGCAGCCTTCGCCGCAGGATGCAAATATAAATCAGACTCGCAGGAACAATGTGCTAAAGAACAGGCAATTGCTCTTTGGATTGGACATACTGGTTTACTTGCTTGCACAGTTGAGGATGAAGATTTCATCCTCATGATGGAGACCTTTGATAAGAGGCTGACCATACCCAAAAGAGCAAAAATAAACAATTTAGTTGACAAGATTTATGAGGACGAAAAACAAAAGTACAAAGAGCAACTTGCCACAGCACGCAAAGTAACAACTGGGCTGGATATATGGACCAAAAAAGGACATACAGCGTAATTTCTGGCAATTAGTGCATGCTTTTTTTGCACTGTGGAACACAAAGCACGGCACATACTGTTGAGACTTGAGCAGATTGCTCACCCACACACTGCAGAGTGCATAAAAACTTGGGTTGACCGATGCACAGAGGACTGGGGAATACCGCATCACAAAATTGTGACAGTCATAACTGATAACGGAAGGAACATAATTGCAGCATTCAAAATAAGTGAACCAGATGATCCCACTAGCTCAGAGGATGACTCTATCGAGACGAGTGACCCTGAAGACTCTGAGGTGGCTGGAGAAGACCAAAGGTAAATTATTTCAATCGGCTGTCAAGTAACATTTTTCAATATGCCAGTCACATTATGTTATGCTGGGTTATAGTCACTTTTAGCAATTGTTCATGTCAGTGTTATTTAAACTCCTATAATATTATTAAAGGGTTTTTCTCATTGTTTTTGTCTTATCTAGGTTTGGAGCCACAGAGATGAGTAGGACACCCTGTGTTGTACACACACTGCAACTCGTGGTGAACATGATCCAGAAAGATGCAAGTGTCAGCCGACTGCTGAACAAAGTTAGAATACTTGTCAAGCTATTCCGCAAGTCATCGGTGGCAACTGAGCGACTGCTGCAGCTATCTCAACTAACGCTGATCAAAGACAGCCCCTACTAGATGGTCCAGCACATATCTGATGATATCATGGCTTCTCCAAATCAAGGATTCAGTTGTTCAGGTTGTGGATGGGATGAGCTGGGACTATCTACTGCCAAGTGAGTGGCATTGGTAGACTGCTCTAAGAGATTTACTTCTCCCCTTTGCTGAGCATACCCAGATGCGACCCAGCGACACACAGTCTTTATCCCTTGTTTTGCCTGCCCTTCTAGACCTGCAGGTCACCTGTCTGAGTTCCCCCATGCCCAGGGATCTGGCTACAAGGATCTAGCTTCCCTGGCAAACAAGATGAGGGCAAACATGGACCAGCGGTTCAGCTGCTTTCTTGATCACAGTGATTCTAAGTTTTCACCCCTCACTGCTGCTGCATGCTTCCTCGATCCGACAGTTGCACCTGAAGCACTCCTTGGAAATGAGGATGAGCCAATTGAGGCAATTCTGGGAAAAGCAGAAGATTATATTGTCCAATTGGTGCCACCAGTTGAACGGGAGGAGGAGGTTGAAGATGAGGAGCCAGAGGTGAGAGAAGAAGAATCCATAGAGGGACCACAGAGAACGGAGTCCAGATTCAAATTTCTGTCAAAAGCAGGCTGGCCATCCAAGTCTAGCCTCTCAAAGCCATGTGTCAAGGAGGAAATGAAGAAATTCAAGGAGCAGCTGTCACAAACCAAGAGACTGCCCTTGAATTTTGGGCTTCACAGGGAGATTCAGTTTATCTGAGCCTGAAACCTATTACCTTAGATCTTCTGTCCATGCCAGCATCTCAAGCATTTACTGAGAGAGTCTTTAGCATTACAGGTGACCTTAGTCGTGGCCGTCGAAATTCAGCAAGAGTAATTTTAGAGATAAGTGCTTTCCTCAAACTTAATTGAGGTCGGTAAACTAATTTTGCTCACAGCAAGCTGTTACCATTACATTATTTGCACAGAAATGTTACTGTGATATTCTGTTTGAACTGTTGTGAAACTGCTCTAGGAGACCCCTCCAATTCATGTTGTTAAACGTTTTTGTTTTTTTTTTATTTATCAATTTTTTTTTTTATACTTTCAAGTATGCATAAGTTACAACATACTCACTGAAGAATTTGTATTTATTTTACTTTGTTTTAGAATGTTTGCTGTTTTGCACAAGTTAAAGCTAGGCAGGGTTTTACAAATAACATGCACCTTAATTGCACTGGCAGACAAAGTCAAGTTGAGCATAAGTTTCTGTTTCTCCATTACTCATATTTTGGGTGTACATGTTCATTAAACTTTAGCAAATTCTCAGTAATAAATCTACCATTGTCAAAGTAAGAATATTTGTTGTTCTTGGCTTTTTTACACTAAAACTAGACTAAAACTCTTTTGAGTTTTCGCTGACTAAAACTTGACTAAAACTATAATATGTAGAGATGACTAAAATGTGACTAAAACTTAAATGCATTTTCGTCCTAAAGAATAAGACTAAAACTAAAACTCAGTTGGCTGCCAAAAACAACACTGGCTCAGTGGGCCGAAGACTGCGACTGGCATAGGTGATGGGTCTTATACCACCATCCATCTCCTGGGATAGTACTGCCCCGAGACCACTGTAGCTGGCATCAGAAAAGGCTTGGAAAAGTCAGCATAGGCCAGTACAGGAGCAGAGACAAGCTTAGCCTTTAAGGCCTCAAAGTTCTCCTCGCACTGAGAAGTCCATAACTCCCCCAATGGCTTGCCGGATCCTTTTTTTGTTTTTGTGCCAGCAACAGCAGCCACTAGCTGGTGTAGGGGGGGCCGCCAATTTTGCGAAGCCCTCTACAAAGTGGCGATAATAGCTGGCGAATCCTAAAGAGGAACGCAGCTCTGTAACATGCTGGGGGCGCTTCCATGCAGCCACAGCATCAACCTTGGAAGGATCTGTAGAGACAACCTCCTGGGAGATGACGTGACCCAAGTATTTTACCTTCGTCTGGAAAAAGGAGCACTTTTCAAATTTGGCCTTCAACCCTTCTTGTTGAAGGCGCTCCAGGACCAGTTCCAGCCTCTTCAGATGTTGCAAGACAGACGAGGAAAACACAACAATGTCGTCAAGATATAACAGCAAGGACTGACATTGCTGGTCTGCAAACAACATGAGGCGCTGGAATGTACTGGCCGCATTGCACAGGCCAAATGGCATCCGGTTCCATTCGAAAAGGCCAAAAGGTGTACAAAAGGCTGTCTTTGGCTTATCTGATTCCGCCACTGGAACCTGATTGTACCCACTGGCCAAGTCGATGGTCGAGAACCAAGCGGGCACCTGACAATGCTTCCAGGCTCTCCTCAATGTTTGGTAAGGGAAAGGCATCCTTCCTGGTCTTGCTATTGAGAAGGCGGTAGTCTACTCAAGACTGCAGACTGCCGTCCTTTTTTAGGACCAGGACGATGGGAGAAGCATAAGGACAGCTAATTTCTCTAATCACCTGCGCATCAAGGAGCTGGTTAATATGGGCCTTTACAGCCGGTGGAATGCGCCTGTAACGTTGCCTTATTGGAACACTATCAAGCAGAGGGATCTCATGGGTGACCAAATCAGTACACCCCAGGTCTCCCTCATGTGCAGAGAACACCGTACTGTACTTCTGCAAGAGGGACCTCACCTCTGTCTGTTCCTCAGCATCCAGTGGCAATAAGTCCACTGCATCCACCCTGTCCTGCTCCGGTTTGGCTGCTGCCTGAGAGGAGACCGTTGCCACGATGGTATTGATTGACTCCTGCAGGCAAACTCACTACTTCCACCTTACTCAAAGCCCCAAGGCCGGTGCGGGGGTACAGGAGGGCATCAGCTGTTCCCACATTAACCACTGGAATGTAAACTGTGCCCTCACTAACCTGCAAAAGTCAAGGGGAGGCCAGTAGGCCAGCCGGCAGGGCAGACTATGAGGGCTCGAACAGAACCGTGCTTTGAGGTAGCATTGGCAGTGGAAGCACTCAGAGCCTGGATAGCTCCGGTAGAGCCAGCCTGGACCGAGGCCCCCTCCCGGAGAAGCTGCTCGTTATCAGCCTTAAGCTGTAACATCAGTTCTCTGAGCTGCTGCAGCTCCTCCTCCATACCGACCACGAGAGCCACGCACCAAGACCTTTGGGTGAGGAATGAAATAAATGACTAACCTTATAGTCTCAAGTTTGGGTCCTGAAAGAAATACAGTTGTGTTGTCCAAATTGTTTCATACACAAATAACATAAGAAAAGAACAGTACACGTCTGCAAAACAGCTGTCTGTCACAGTAAAATAACAATAAATCACACCTCTACCTTAATGTCCATCCTGCCCACAACAGCAAGGGACACTGTTTTCACAAGTAGGTGATAACGTACAACTGAACTTGTTACTAGCATGTTGTAAAGGACAAGGAAAAACTAGTGACAAAGTTAACTTTTTTTTTATTCACACATCAAATACAAAACAAAAGCCATACATTTTTCTGATAATCTGAACACCACAGTCAGATCATTCTTTCTTGCCAAGGCACACTACCCTAAAAGTGGTATATGTCCCTGATATTAAAGGATGCCCTTGAACCCCTGTTTCCTCCCATGTTCTCCACTGCTGCCATGTGGTGCCCCCGCTGCTCTGCCTCATTTAGCAACCTCTGGTTGTCACTAGGAGCAGAGAGAAAGCAACTAGTGTGTCCACGTGAATAGGGTGCAAGTTGACTCTTCTCAGAAAAATCCTCCACCTTGCTGACAGAATGCCAGATACACTCTCCACAACCATACGTGCTCGGGACAGTCTATAGTTGAAGATCCTCTTGTCGTGACTGAAGTTCTGCGCAGGGTAGGGCCTCATCAAATAAGTCTTTAGCGGAAAAGCTGCATCACCCACCATCACATATGGGACATCACCCAGGTGAGCAGCACCAGGTGGAGGAACATTGGGGGGCACCTCCAGAGTTCCACTCTCCATTCCTCTCCCCAAATCTGATCCAGCATACACTCCTCCGTCGCTGGTTCTTCTGAAATCTCCAACTTGAATTGCTCGGAAGCGGTAGTCAGCATCTACTAGTGCCAAAAGCACTATCGAAAAAGTTTTTTTGTAGTTGAAATACTGACTACCTGAGCGTGCTGGAGCTTGAATGACGATATGCTTGCCGTCAATGGCTCCCAGGCAGTTGGGAAAGTTCCAATTTTCCCAGAAACCCTTTGCCACCTCAGTCCATGTGTCCTTTGTTGGCCTGGGGAGGTGCTGCTACATCATCATCATCTTCTCTATAGCTGCACACACCATGTGAACGTGTCACTGTAGCATGTCCTAGCCGATAGCTAAAAGACAGGCTTATCAGAGAATCACCAGAGGCCAAATACCTGTGAGGAAACAAAAAAAGACACATGTCAAATTCATTCATTAATCATTTTTTTTCTATTTCCAGCTAATGATTGCAAGTCTTGATGGAGGCAGCTCAGAGACTCGTTTGTAAAATCTAAAAAAAAACCATCCCTCCCAAGTGGCTCAGCAGGTGGGACCTAGAAAGACTGGAAGTATGCTGAGTTAATGTCCTTTCTCTTGCCCTACGTCCAGCCAAGAAGGTAATATTACTACACATACACAATATTGAAATTAATTTTCTCATATAAAAATATATATGAAATATGTACTTGTTGCTGTTTTGCACAGGTGTATAGAACAGTTGTAATGACAAATGAATACAATTAAAATAATTTCCTCTTCTTTTGTGCTTGCCATTGTCTTTGCAGCTCTAAAAGCAACTTGCGCCCCACGCCCACATTGGAGGGTGGAGAGAGTGGAGACGGTGAAGGATCACTGACCCCGTCATCCCAGGGATCACCTGCTCCTTCGCCTGTTCCTCCCCTTTCAGTGCCCTCAACACTGTAGCCCCAGGGAGAGAGCACAACGTCCTGGGCAGGAGACCAGGGAGACGAGGAGGAAGAGGAGTACACAGACGTCTGATTTGGAGGACAGATTACTGAGTGTATTGCAAGAGCCTCCTCCCAAACCAAGCGTTCCCGACACAGAACAGGACGAGGCCTATCATTTTGCTCTAAGCACAGTCCCTCTGTTATTAAGCTTGAATAAAACCAGGAGGTGACGAGCAAAAATGGAAATTTTGAGGACACTTGACCGCCTCAATGAGGAAGAAGAGGGGGAACAAATAGCTGCATCTCAGCAAGCAAGCTGGAGAACCTTTCACCCCCCCCAGACTCAACCACAACACACACCCACTGCAACCATCACCAGGCCTCAGCCCCCAAGACCAAGTCAGCGGCCAGTCACCCACCCCCCACATACAATGGCAGGACCAATGGGGTCATTCACAGAAATGCTAACTACTATAGACCCTCATTGGGAGGAATCAGGTCCTGGGGGATCCTCCTATTCTGACTTTTAATTTTGTGTGTTTTTTAATTCCTTTGTTTGATGTGTGTTTTATTCTTTTGTTTTGTGTGTGTTTTAATATTTCACATTGTAAATACATTATATTAATATTGTAAGTTTGAGTGTTTTCGAAAGTTGGTGCTTTGTTACTTTATTTGTATTTACCTCAGTGCGACTGCCAGTCTCTGTTTGGGCTCTATAGCAGCTCTGTAGTTAGTAGATTGTCTCCTCAGTTCAGGACCAATGATGGAGAGAAGTTCGTCCATCTGCTCAGCACTCATCCTAAAGTACTTGTGATGGCGTTGTCTGTCCAGCCTCAGTTCAGCCACAAGATGATAAAAATCCCCTTGCTCTGACCGTAGCCTGTTGAGGGGATGAACCCAACCACGTCTCCTTCTAGCCCTTTTTTGCAGTGCTAGTAGAGCAACGGCAGCAAAGGCTCTTCTTCTGCTTATACGCACTGTATGTAAACATATACAAAGTTAGCTTTGATCGTGAACGTTATATAAAACAGATATGAACATATTTAATAGTGTAGAGTATGATCAAATGTTGACAAAAAAGTGCGCTGTCTTGGGAGGATATACCTACATAACGAACATGGGTCGGATTTAAAGGACAAAAAACGAGATAGGACTAAATTAAACATGAGAAAATTAAACGATTTAAATACGAAGCGTACTTACCCATGGTTGAGGAACCGAACTCACAAAAATAATATCCAAAAAGCGTATGAAGGTGACCGAAAAGGCAGTGTGCTTTTGTTTACAAGCACCTCTCTTGTTACATGGATGTTATCGCGTGAACTCAACCCTTCAGCGTGAATCCCTGTGGTTTTGTGGTCTCGCGGATGCAGATTTCCGGACACGTACAGCATACGCACCGCACCCGGTGTAAATGGCAGTCCGTACGGATTCTGTACGGGTTCTGTACGGAATCCGTACCGCAGTCAGTGTAAATGAGGCGTCAGAGTCAGACTCTGGGTCGAAAATATACGGCTCAGTTACTCTCAAAGCCATTGCTGAAAAAGTTATTACATCGATGTACCGTGTTTACTTCAGTCTGTTTCCAGCGCAGCGCTAGTGTGACGTCATGAGTGGGCGGAGCCAACACGGTAGAGCTGAGCCTTAAAGTGACAGCGTCAAATCAGACCGTTCACTTTGGACTCATGATGAGAGCTCATCCAAACCGCTTGTATAAGATCATTATTGTGTGTTTCATGTTGCAAAACGTGATATGGTAACCTAAATGTATCCAAAATACACTGTATAATGTTCAAAATAGTATAATATAGTACCTATTTATTTAAGAATTTATTTCTTTATAACTGTGGTGACTATGTATTGTATTGTAATTAAATTTCTGAGATACTACAAGCCATATTGCAATTTTTTTAAAAAGTATTTGATGCTTCGTGTACTGAATCTCTATATGTAAATTACTTCTCCATAGTAATCTAATATTTTGAGGTGTTCCTATACTATACGTTTTACTCCTAGCATAGCATACATTATATTATCATTAACATTATAAATCATAACTTGTTTCTGTTTGCATTTTTCTCTGAATATGCTCCCTTCTTCACTTGCAGCATCCTTTAAAAATGAGCACACAACCACAGATGCTGAAGCCCTTGATGAAGAAAGAAAGAGTTGCCAACACTTAAGGCTCAACAGAGGTAGAGGCACCCAAGAAACCGAAGGTCCTCTCTCCAGAGTATATTTAGGGAGCAGGCACAACAAGATAATGCTATCTTGAACACGGTCAGCGAGGTGCTTAGTCGTGCCATCCAATGTATGGCTAGAGAACATTTTAAGAAGAACTGCACTGAACACTACTGGGATCTAGCACTCAGTCACAGAGCTTAGTCAAGAAACCATCTTTAACAACAACAAAAAAAAGGCTGACTATGCCCCTGTGTGGATGAATTTTGTTATTGTGTTGACCAGAGTATTGCAGCATCTGGTAGACAGAGGCAGCTGAGCGCCATCCCTATGCCCTTGAGAGTATGGCTGGAGTTCAGCAACCCTGCACCAGTCAGCAACACCCCTCCCCCCACATTCCAACCACAGCAACTGCCTCACCTCACCTAACTTCAGCACCTCACTCAAACACAGCAGTTTCCATAGCTCACTCAACCACAGCAACGCCCATGCCTCACCTAGCCACAGCGACGTCCATACTTCACTCAACCACAGCAACCCTCATACCACCATCAACAACAACAAGCTCTGTATAACTCCATAACTTTGTCACCTATATCTTCCCTAAATAGCTCCCCCTCTTACCAGAATTTGTAGGTCAAACATTACATTATACAGACCTGTGCAAATGTTCTCTCCTGTTTGCTCACATGTTAGATTGATGCTTGTTTTTTTTACCTTTTTCCATTTACAGTCTCCATTGTTTTGTTATTAGCAAGTTACTGGCATTTTGTATTGGTATGAGTGATGCATGGTTCAGTTAAAAACACAAATACATTGGGCTTTATATTTTGTTTAATCATTTGAATATAAATGTAAAACACACTTAAAGCAATGCTTATTACTGTATTTAGTAATGGAAAAAAATCTTGTGTCAAAAATTAATACTTATTACACATTACAGATAGACCGATATGTTTTTTTCAGGGCCGATACCAATACCGATTATTAGTAGTCAAGGGCCAGCAGCATCTCTTATAAAGTTAACTAAAAATTTAAATAAATAAATAGTTTCCTGAAGTTTTATAAAGTAAATAAAACAGTTAAAAAAAAAAAAGTTTAATAAAAGTTAAATAAAATTTGCAAACTTTTCCCAATTGAGCAGCACCAGATTGTGATGCAAAACGCAGAGTTGTTCAACGTGCTCTCCAGTGAGACGGCTTCTTTTGCTCTCATCAATCGCAGAGACTACACTGAAGACGCTCACTTGGGACTGTTGCTGTTTCGCAAGTAGCTTGAAGCGCCCTTCATTCTGTCTCCACCAGTGGAGTGGGTGCCTTTTCCGCCTGTCAATCACTGGCTCCTTGAGGTACAGATGTAGCTCATCCTTAACGCAGCTACTGGCTAGCAGGCCACCAGTGTTGGATGTGAGCAGAGAACTGCTCTCCTCCGTGTGTGTTAGCACTGTGCATGCACAGCTTTCACTGCTGATTGGCTGTTACCTGTGCTGTGACTCTGCGTGTAACCAGTCAGATGGTGCCCTGGGTGGGACAATGCTGGAGACAGAGTAGTGACTGCAGACAGAGAGGCGCGGCTGAATCAGAGCCAAAATAACACAGTATTAAATTGATTTCTTATCAGCCGTTGGATAAAAAAAAAAGGCTGATGCCGATATGCATCAAAATGCTATGCAAAATGATATCAGCGCCGATAATCGGCCCAGCCGATAATCAGTCTATCTCTATTACAGATAACTTTTTTTTTTTTTTATATTTACACATGAGTAACATTTTATCTGATTGGAGCTTGAAGTTATTCTTGAGAAGAAATGTTCTTATTTTACTGAAACTGTAAAAACAGAAACAAACAAATGTTTTAGGGTGTTGTCTCAACAGGTAACCTAATGACGCCTCAAAAGATGATTGACCATAGCGTGTCTAATTTGAACAGCTGCAGCATCAGGTTCATCCTGGTTGTTCACTTGAGGCTGTTGAAGTTGAGGCCCTGGATGTAAATGTTGTAGGTGGCAGCTGCTGTTTTTTCTTCTCACACGTTATGTAGAATGCAACATGCTGCCACCACTGTAGGCATGAACTCTTGGTTTATGTCAGACATTTTGGTTAGTACACGCTATCTAGTTTTTAGTTGTCCAGATGTGTGTTCCACTTTCAGTTCAATTCCGTTCAATTCAGTTTTATTTGTATAGCCCAGTATCACAACAACAATTGCCTCAAACGGCTTCTCAAAACAAAAGACAGTAAAAATGCAACAGGTTAAGCAGGACAACATCCCCTGTCCTTAGACCTTCCATCAGGGAGAGGAAAAGTCCACGCTCGAGTTGGGGGCGTCCTAGTCCAGGCATCTTGGCATCTCCTTTTGAATCACTCTCTACAAAGAAAGTACAGGGTGTGGTGACTATTGGTCAAAAATTAAACAAAATCAAAATGAATCAAACTTAACTTCAACATAACTCTAATAATAACTAAGATGCACCATGGGTTGTGGTTTACGCAGTACCAATGATCCATTGTCCATGCCAGAGAACGTGTTTTGCAAGTTTATTCCAGTTTTTAGCAGGTAAACAAACAAGCTTTGCATCTCCTGCTAGCTGATGTGTCTGGCTGGCTGACTGACTGGTAAAAAAATCTTCCATAGAGTTTCCCAGAGCCTTAAAAAAAAGCCAGGTAATCATTTCAAAGGTACAACACCTGGGGCCTAGTCATTTGTTGGTGTCTTTGCAGTCCATTTGTACAAAGGGTATATTCAACAATATTCATTTTCTACCACTTAGTCCCGTTTGGGGTCGCGGGTGGCTGGAACCTATCCCAGCAGCTTTGGTCCTTAGGCGGGGTACACCTAGGGCTGACAAACATTGACAGACAACCATTCACTCTCACATTCATTCATTCTTTAGAGTTGTCAACTGACCTATACATGCCCATGGTGACACAGGGAGAACATGCAGACTCCTCACAGAAGCTGATGATGTTTGAGTCAGCCACTTTATCAGCCAGAACTGGCCAAGGATGTTTGAGTCAGCTGGGATTTGAACTCATGACCTTCTTGCTGTGAAGCAGGAGCGCTAACCACTCTGCTACCGTGCACCCCTTCAACAGCAAACAATATAAAAACAAAAGTCACAGCAATAAAACCATACAATAAATAATCATACTCAAAACTTCAAAACCAATAAAATTCAAACCTAAATACAACACAAATACACACTACATACCCCAAGTACAATTTCCTTACTCCCTCTCTTCCTGACATCTGTTCATGTCCTTCTTGTACACAGCACCACTGTTGTCCTTCCACTCCACCCACCTGTTCCAGTGAACGCCCAGATACTTGTAGTGGTCCACTACCTCCACCTTCTGGCCCAGGATGGTGATGGGCTCAACTGGTGTCCTCTTCCTCCTGAAGTCAACCACCTGCCCCTTGGCCTTCTCAACATTTACAGGACCACTGTACAAAGTCATCAATCAGTGTCCCGTACTCCGACTCCAGTCTGCCCCTCATACACCCTCCCACCGCAGAGTCATCCGAAAACTTCTGCAGGTGGCAGAATCCGGAGGTGTACTGGAAGTCAAAGGTGTACAGAGTGAACAGAAATAACCCCAATCACCCCAAAGAAGTTACTATCTGTGCTTCTCATCAAAAGTTCAACTTTTGATTAGGTGGACAAGAACCATATTTGGGTGGGCTGAGCCCACCCTTGTCTCCTGCTGGTGCCCAGACCTTGAAGTTTACATCAGCTCAGAAGGCATAATGGTAAACTACTGGCTAATAAAGCACGGAATTATGCAGGGTAAATTTTCAGTAACAGAGGTATAGCCTTACAGGTTGTGACCTATTTGTCTGCATAATTAGAAAAGCCTTCGTCACTTGTACTCAGTAACGAGATATACTTTCAAAAGTAGCAAAGCAGATTACATGGTTTAAATTATACTCAATTACAAGTAAAAGTATTCGCTTAAAAATCTAATTAAAAAAGTACAATGACCCAAAATAAAACTACTCAATTACAGTAACGTGAGTACTTGTAATTCGTTACCTCCACCCCTGTCAATAGAACCGTAAACCTTTTATCTGGCAAAACAATGTATTGCCTCATCAGTTTTGTGCATATAGCCTGGCATACACCATACACACACACCTGTGGACAGTGGTTTTGCTAACCCCAAATGTCTCAGCCACAACCCTATACTCTGCATAGGTAGCCAATTTGTAAAAAGCTATGACTACATACTTACTGGTAGGGACAGGCTGCCTTGGGCATTGCGCAGCAGGACGCCACAAGAGGTCTGACTGCATCACACAACTCATCAAATGTTGAGTGGATCACCCTGAAATTCTAAATCCACAGTTCCCCTGTGAAGTCGTAGACCAGGGACGTGCACAAATAGACCCCAGGTGGTGCTCCAGGACCTGCCCCCTTGCCCTTTTGGCAAGCTTTTTTTTAAATAACTATTAACGCTTGATTCATTCTGACCCATAAACGGGAAACTGGTGAATAAAAATGCCCAATATATATTTAAACTGTGTTGCCCTCTCGCTGCAGCTCTCACCAAGTCCGAGTACATCAAACACGGAGTCGAAGGATACCCGTTTATCGATCAAGCTAATCCACAGATAGCAAGTACATCTAGTTAGATACAAACTAAAAGTATTTACTTTGCCCATTTATGTATGAACCCTGTGTTGTTGTGTATCAGGCTGAAGTGATAGTGGAGTGCAGCCGTGCAGTTCAGAAAAGAATCTGCAAGTTGACTGACTGAGGTGAGCATTCAGGCACTGCACACACGCGCCACATTGGACACAGAAATAAGTTTACAAACTGCTCTCTTCAGAAAGTAAGACCATGACCTCCTCAAATATTAGGTCTTGCCCTAAAACTAAATGATTAAGCCAGGTGTTTGTCATCAGCTTTAGGCTACACAAGAACATACAAGTAAATGGATGTGATTATAGGCTTGACAACATTATCCAACAAGCCAAATGCTGGTAGATTTCTATGTAGACTACAACATAATTACTCTTACAAGTCACTTTGGACAATTGGATCTTAATATTTTAATAACTAGCCTAAAGATTGGTTCTTCTGATGCCATGTCTGCACATTTTAAGACTATAGTGTATTAAATAGGCCTAGATCAACACATTCAAAATATTCTGGCTTGTAAAAGCACAGGCTTCTTGTGGTTCCTCTAATTTAGTAGACTACTTACTCCTAGTTTAGGCACAGTTTTAACCTACTCCATTTGTCATGGGTTATGCCTGATAGTTTATAATAAGATTTTGACTGTGCTGGCTTAGCTTTGGTGCAGTTCAGGTTTAGTCATGATTTTGTTCAAGTATATATATCTTGTGTCCTTTTTTAATAATGCTTGTTGTAGTCCAAAAAATAAAAGGAAAATAATTTTTGTTTTGAGGTGGTATTTGTGTGTGAAAAAAAACACTGTTTCAAAAAGCAACATTTGCACTGTTGCAAAAAGCATTTTGTACAATTGTTTGGTTTGGTTGGTTGGTCAAATTAGTTTATATTTTTATTGTCAGAATTTTTTTTCCAGGATCATGTATATATCCTTTTCACATCTGTGCAAAGACTTTATTAATTAAGCTGCACATTTTTTGTTTAATAGTAATAACTTGGTTATATGTTATGACATCCAGCCCGTTGTACCTGTTGGTCCTGGTGGCGTGACCCTCCCATCACATCCCCACCATGGTACCTCATGGGAAGGAGAGGATGAAAGAGGCCCAACCACATTGGGATCAGATGCAGCTGAAGTGGGTGGGGCCATCACTGGACACAGAGGAGAATAAGCTGTGCAGACCAAGGTCCTGGTCTGCTGGGTCCACGGCTGATGGTGAGACCTCAGAGGGTGTTAAGTTCTAGGCCTGGTCCAGGACCCAGGTGTTGTCCAGAGGCTCACGGCTGCGTTAGTGTTTCAGTTGGTCATGATGAACCACTTTGGCTTTGGTTCTGGGGCTCTTCTGGATCCAGTAAATTAGATTGGGACTGTCCCAAAACAAAAAAATAATATTTTTTTTACTTTATTTTTGACATGATGTGTTCCTTTGACACGATACCACACTGCGTCTCCAACTTCGTACTGTGTGCGGCACATATTTTTGATTGTGTTGTCTCTTTGAGCATGTGACTGACTCACCCAGGACATCTCATGTGATGTGGTGAGCCAGCTCTAGCCGCTCGCGCATTTGTTGCTCATACTCTGGGGCTGAAAGTGCATGGTCAGTATTAGGGGGCAGGCCAGCTGCTAGGTCCACTTGCTCACTTATTTCGCATCCAAACATCATGAAGTTCGGGGAGAAACCAGTAGCAACGTGCTTGGTCACTCTGTAGGCCTAACTGCATATGGAATCATCAGGTCCCAATTCCAGTGACAACGCTCTGCAGTAGAGGCCAGTATCTTTTGGAGAGTGGCATTGAAACGTTCAAATTGGCCGTCTGACTGGGGTCTGTATAGGGTGGTGTGGGTTTTCTCAATGCCAAACAAACGGCACATTTCTTGGAACACCTCTGATTCAGAATTGCATCCCTGATCACTGTGCAAAGAGTGAGGGATCCCATAGCAACAAACCCATTCTGTTGCAACAACTTTTTGGTCAGGGATAGGAAACATTTTGATCAATTTCGTAAAGTACTCCTGTATTACAAGCACACAGCGGTTTCTGCGCTCTGTTTCATTGAGTGGGTCCATTATTTCCAGTGCAATGCCCTTCATAGGGGCGCCAACCCTTACAGTTCCCATGGGAGCCTGTGGTGTCTAGTGGGGTCTGTCCCTGCATGCACAGCTGGTACAAGTATGGCACCAGAGGGCCACATCTTCTCTCATATGGTAGTAGTATCTGCTCTGTAGTCTGGCCACTGTGTGTTCTAGTTCTGACTGGACATTGTGGACTTTATTGGGGTCAGTTGCCACACCATGCTGGGACACGATGTGACCCAGATAGGCAACTTGGCGGCAAAAGAGTAAACATTTTGCTGGTTTTAGTTTTAGGTTTGTTTGAGTCTGTAAAACATCTGGCTCAGCCGCTGCAGCATTTCAGACACGTCCCTGGCCAGCACAATAATGTCGTCCAAGTAAACATTGCATGCGGTCCATTAGATGTTGAATTGTCACTGGGGCATTGTATAACCGGAATGGCATAATAGTCATTCAAATAGTCCAGTTCCTGTGCAAAAGGCGTATGTGCGGCGAGCTCTGGGTGTTACTTCCACTTGCCAATAACCTGAATGTCTTATGTGCAGAACCATCTGGCAGTGGCGAGTTTGTCCAGTGTGTCTTGGATGCGGGGTAGTGGGTACACATCTTTTATGGTGCGATCATTGAGAGCTCTGTTATCAATACAAAGACGGTAGGACCCCTACTTTTCATGCACCATTACGATGGGCGAGGCCCAGCTTCTACGGCTGTAGTGGGCGTGTTGTTGCTTTTCCCAGGCCATCCAAGGAGGGGCCTGTTTGACTGGGGCACCAGGTTGGGCTATGATGTTGTGCTGAACAAGGCTGGTCCAGCCTAGGTCACTAGGCCCTCTGGAAAAGACACTTTCATAGGCGCATAACAGGTTAGTCAGTTCAAGTTTTTCATTGTCATTAAGTTCAATGGAACTTTGTGCATAGGGCTCCTAGGGGTGTTCTGGAGGGGGGCTGACCTGGGTGAAAGTAGGGCACTTCTTCACCAAATAAGACAATGCGGCATCTACCAAAATCAAGACGTGCCTCGGCTTGGGTGACGAAAGTGTGACCAAGCAGCACCTCATTGCTCGCTATATCCGCCACAAGAACTGCATGACACTGGTAACATAGGATGCAGCTCTTTTTGTGGTTTCATGACGGTGGGCTATCTCATATGCTCATGCTAATGTGGCTTGGTGTTATTCTGACAGTTTTTGGACTATTTCAGCCATTCCATTTGTGAACATCTCAACATTGCAACTTGTTTAGTCTCTGACCTGTCCCCATAAGCTACAGCCACTTTCCTATAAATGTCATCTCTAAACACATGAAGTGCCTCCCAGATTTGCGTACTCTTTGTCTCAGTTCTACTGCTACAGCAGCTGCATGGTCTGAAGAAGGGTCGTATGCAGTTTCCAGTTCCTCCAGCAGGCGGTGGTAGTCCCATTTAGATGAACGGTGGTTCCTGTGGACAATAGCTCCAGCTGGGCCAACAAGGCGGAACTTTAGGTAAATTGCCTTTGTCTTTCCTGACCAGTAATTAGCCTCTGCGAAAATCTGATGTCTGTTTTAATTTGATTTGCCTTGCCCTGTCTTGCCTGGAGGTTCAATACTGCACAATTTCTCTCCACTGTGAGTTTAGCATGTATGACCTGTGAGTCTAGGTGCAAGTGTTAGAGAATTTTGGATCTGTTGTAAGTTTGTGATGCCCTGAGCCTTGGGCTCTATCAACAGATAAACTCAGACACCTGTAGGATAACATGTCTCCAACCTCGAGCCTTATCTACTGAATAACAACTCTTTTGTTACTGTATTGTTTGCGTATTGACCTTCTATGAGGTTTGTAAGCTCAGTCCTATGAAATCATGGCCAGACTTGAATGTTCAATACTACTCTGTGTTGACTGTTCAACTGTCTCCGGGCCTGTATTTGATGGTAATAAACTTCTCCTGCATAAGACATCCAGACTTCAGTCCTTTTATGTGGTCGTACTTCGAAGCTCTAAGGCAGTAACCCAATTCTCTTACAGGGAGTAGCTCTATAATGAGATTAGACAGTTATTTTTCTAAGTCTAAGACCAGAAACAAGAGAAAGACTCTAGCAGGAAAACATGCTAGCAACATTGCGGACCCCAATGAAGCTAGCAACACAGATGCCGCTACCATCGTTGAGGATGATGGGAGCGATATCACAGACCCAAGCATTCTCCAAGCTTTGCGCAAGATGACGGATAATATTATGAATGCCATTGACGCTAAAATTGATAATGTGTACTGGGAATTAGGGTCAGTGATGTGGAGAGCAGGATTTCAAATGTGGAGAACACTACAGAATCTTTACAGGCTAAAGTGTCAAAACTCAAGAAACAACTCACCGGTCTTAGACCTAAAAAATCGTTGCAGCAGATGTAACCTATGCTTGGATGGTCTCCATAAAGGCACTGAGGGAAAAGACCCCGTCAGTTATACTGAGACATGTCTCCCAGCTTATCTCAAGATCACGACTAAAACTGGGAAGATCAAGTTAGGTAGCACACCGCTCCCTCGCGCACAGCACACCGCTCCCTCGCGCCTAGACCGGGTACCAATCAATGCTCCAGGCCCATGATTATGAAGTTTCACAACTTCTCCGAGAAGCTGCGCGTTATGGCTGCCCGACGTCTTGCTGCGGAGCCGGACCTGCCTGTTGAACATCTCAAAGTAACAATTACTCGGCGGCAGTGGTCAAGAAACGTTAGGCCTTTGATGAGGTGAAAAATTTACTGAAAAGGAAGAATGTGGATTACGCATTTTTGTATCTAGCTAAGCTGAGGATGACAATCAATGGCACGTTGAAGAGGTTTGACACAATGGAGGCAGCAGCGGTCCAGGTGAAAATGCATCTCACCGTGAGTGCAACGGACTGTGTGTTATATCTATGAGTAGGCGTGAGTGTAGAGAGGAAGACTGTTCCCTATATGTTTAGTAGGGTTATTGCCCCATTATTCTTTATCTTTTATTTTGTATGTTTTTTGTTTTCTCAGTTTTCATACCTTTAGGTTTGACACACTGGAGGCAGCAGTGGCTTATGCTGACTCGCTGCCCTGAAACTTTGGATCCAGTGCAGGGTTATGTTTCTTTATGTACTTTATGTACTTTATATTATACCTTTAGGTATGAAAACAGGTTTTGTTTTTCAGATTTACTTGGAGTGTAATGGGATTATTTGGTTCAATATATATTGTATATACATGAAGAATTATAATGAGTAAGCTACGAGTTTGTACTTGGAATGTGCGAGGTATCCAGGGTCGCATAACCTTAGTTAAAATGAATGTATTGCCTAAGATGCTATACCCGATTCAAATGATTCTTGTGTTGTTTTCTAAAAGGGTGTTGATGGATATAAATGGCTGGCTCAGTTCTTTTATTTGGAACAAGCGAAGACCAAGACTTAAGATGGCTGTGTTGCACCTGCCAAGTTCAGTGGGTGGCTTGGACCTGCCTAACATTAAATTATACCAGCTTTGTGCTCATCTAAGATTTGTAAATGACTGGGTAAAGCTTCTATCAGGATGGATATTGAATCAGCATTATCACAGTGCAAGCTATGAGACTTATTATTTTTTAAGAATTTGAAGGAAATTGAAAATTGTTGTGAAAGCGTGGTGGTCTGTACGCCGACTTAAGAGAAGATCTAACATAACATCCATGTTTACCCCCATTTGGACCCTGGTTTTTGGCATTGGTATTGTAAGAATATTACTAGTCACTTGGTGACCTTTTTTCAAATAACACGCTTATGTGATTTGAACAGCTAATTAACAGTTACCAACTTGATAAACACGATTTCTTTCGCTTTCTACAAACAAGGCATTATATCACTCATGCTACAACTCTTATGATCCACCCTGAAGTAACTGCTATTGCGAAAATGCTGTTTCAACAACAATCAAAAGTCTCTGGGAGAAGTGTGTGGGAGAAGGAATTATCTTTGACCATAGATGAAGGAACAAGGCAGGATGTTTGGTCTCATGCCAAAAAGATATTAATTTGTGTTCGGACAAATGCAATAGCAGACATTTCTTCAACCTTCTCACATTTGCAGCCAGGAAAAATATTCTTTTACAGTGGGTCAGTGACAGGACTCCTTCTGTTAGTGAATGGTGCAAAATCGTATTTGAATTGATTCCTCTGGAATATACTAACATCATACACGACAGTGTAGACCAGTTCTACAAAGAGTGACGTAACTTCTTGGACTATATTGGATCTGATCTCTCCTCTATATTGTTAAAAGGACTGTCATGCACGTGAATTTTGTTTAGGAACTCTGTGGCTTCTCAACGATGTGAACCTTCCCACCACGTCCTGTCTGTTGTTTTGAGTCTGAGCTGTATTCTTTTGCTCCGTTTTGAATGTTTTGTGTCTGCTCAGTTGCTGGCACTTCTGTTTGTTTTGTAAAATGAAAAAATGCTATAATAACAAGAATAAAAAATAAAAAAAAAGCACAGCGTCCGCCCACAGATGTTATCAGGTCCAGGTGATGTGTTTATCTTAGTTCTTTTAAATACTCTCACCACACCTGGTGTTAATAATTCTCAAAACCCAAAACACATTTTATAAAACTGAAAATAAATTAACAAAAATTCTGACTTTCCGCGCCAAAAGTTAACACTATTGTAATAGTGTACATTTTGTTGTCATAACGAACACACACAGCAGACAACAGAGCAAAACACTAAACACAGTTGTCATAATATTATCAGACACAAAATGACAAAACTGAGTCAAGCTCAACAGAACAAACTGAATAAATCAATAATAAATAAATTTCAGTTCAGCTTTGTATTGCAACAGCACATCACTCGTCTCTACAGATACAAATCCTCAGCGTGACTTCTCTTTTACAAATAAAAAAATATCTATTTAGAAAAGCACAGCCCCAAATTTTCTGTACATACTTCTTTAGTACTAGTAACTGCTTAAACAAATTAATCAAACTGGTCACTCTTCTGTCAAAACAGTGAACACATTCTCACTCAATAAAGCAAATTAGACATTCTTAGGCTCCTATGAGTCAAAAAGATAATGGAGGCAGAAGTTAGACATAATTAACACACTGTTGTCTCAATTTACACATAATCACTCAAAGCCATTGCATTTGTGAACAGATTTTTTTATTCATAAAAGAAATGTTGCACAAAAAACAGTTAACTGCTTAAACATGTTTATCAAACTGACTATTTTGTCAAAACCTTAAGCACAATTCACTGTTTAAACACAGTTTATAAAAGACTTTCACTCTTTTTGCAAAACACTGAACACATTCTCACTCAATAAAACACATTGAATATTCTTAGATACCTATGAGTTAAAAAGATAACGATACAGTACTTATCTTATTATGTAAACTTATCTTAATTTTTAGTTGTAAAAATGTGCAAGTGATAATGTAACAAGATTAAGATTACAGTAGTGATGTATTGTGAACAAAATTTAAGGCTGTGCATTTGTAATACTGTTTTTTGTTTTTTTGTTTTTTCATAAAAGAGAAGCTGTGCATAGGATTTGTATCTGTATCAAGGCTTGTGTACTGTACTGTAATTACAGTGACATGCACAGACATTTTGATGGGCAGGTGCTCAACCAAGAAAAAAGGACACTTTTGCATAAAGGTAGAGTTATTTACCTGCATTTTTGGAAATCTTGTCTTATTACAGATTGAATTAGTAGTAGTACTAATTTCACTGTAGTTATTTACTGGAGTAATCCCACAAAATTTAAAATAATTATTAGGTCACATAGAACATCAGTATTTATTTAGTATTAGTCGCAAGTTATTAATATTAAACAAAAAATGTGCAGCTTCTATTAAAAATAAATAGTAAGTAGTTAATTAATAAAGTCTTTGCACAGATGTGAAAATGATAAATACATGACCCTAGAAAAAAAATTCTGACCATAAAATTAAACTAACTAATTTGGCCAACCAACCAAACCAAACATTTGTGCAAAATGCTTTTCACAACAGCAGTGGGTCTTTTCACACAAAATACCACAAAAATTATTTTCCTTTTATTTTCTGGACTACAACAAGCATTATTAAATAAGGACACAAGAGAAACTAACCCGGATGCAGAACTAGATACTTGAACTAAACATGAACTATACCAAAGCTAAGCCTGCACAGTCAAAATCTTATTATAAACTATCAGGCATAACCCATGACAAATGGAGTAGGTTAAAACTGTGCCTAAACTAGGAGTAAGTAGTCTACTAAATTAGAGGAACCACAAGAAGCCTGTGCTTTTACAAGCCAGAATATTTTTGAATGTGTTGATCTAGGCCTATTTAATACACTATAGTCTTAAAATGTGCAGACATGGCATCAGAAGAACCAATCTTTAGGCTAGTTATTCAAATATTAAGATCCAATTGTCCAAAGTGGCATGTAAGAGTAATTATGTTTTAGTCTACATAGAAATCTACCAGCATTTGGCTTGTTGGATAATGTTGTCAAGCCTATAATCACATCCATTTACTTGTATGTTCTTGTGTAGCCTAAAGCTGATGACAAACACCTGGCTTAATCATTTAGTTTTAGGGCAAGACCTAATATTTGAGGAGGTCATGGTCTTACTTTCTGAAGAGAGCAGTTTGTAAACTTATTTCTGTGTCCAATGTGGCGTGTGTGTGCAGTGCCTGAATGCTCACCTCAGTCAGTCAACTTGCAGATTCTTTTCTGAACTGCACGGCTGCACTCCACTATCACTTCAGCCTGATACACAACAACACAGGGTTCATACATAAATGGGCAAAGTAAATACTTTTAGTTTGTATCTAACTAGATGTACTTGCTGTCTGTGGATTAGCTTGATCGATAAATGGGTATCCTTCGACTTCGTCTTTGACGTACTCGCGGGGGCGGGACTTGGTGAGAGCAGCAGCAAGACGGTAACACACACGACGAGAGGCAGAATGGTAGCTGCAGGGGTGATTTTAGGGTCAGAGCTTTAGGGGTGCTGAGCACCCAATGATCCCCACCCCAGCTCAGTCGATGAGTGCCTGTGGTTTAATCTCAGAAGTCCTAATTTTCCTGACACATTTCACACATTTCCTTTACTCTTCTCCTTCTTCCACTCAATTCAAATGAACCTGAGTTGTCATTACTAATTTACTAATTTCAGTGGCACTCGCTGCCTCTATCTGCTCAATAACATTGCCTTTTGACAGGCTTGCTCTGTAGCTGTTCCAACACAACATACTGTCCTTATGTGATTGTGTTGTTTCATGTTTTTGAAACTTGCTAAGTGCCTTTTGCCAGTTATCCCATCATTAACCAGTGCATCCTTTCTGAGATTTTTGCCAAATACCCTACAAGGAAAGCAGAAAGCAGCATTTTGTCTCACTGAGTATTCCAGGCATAAGAAACTTCTGAACCACTGTTCTTGAAAGGCTCTTTTTTGTGTGCCAAACTGAGTATGAGGGTATTGAGGCAACTTTAATTGTTTAGGACCAGTATCCTTATCCCCTAAATCTGAAGAGATCTCTTCTGTCCCTGCTGTTTTGGTTTGGTGGTTTGCATGCTGCACTCCCTCTGTCTCTTCATTTCTTTCACTAGTCAGTTCCCTCTCTTCCCCTAGGGACTCTCCCTGTTCTTCTCCTCTTCCTTTAATATGAAAATATACAGTGTAAAATAATATGTTACACAAAGTAAATGTAATAAAGACTACTTAAGTTAGTATAGGAGTATGAGTAGTTCATGTTTTGCTTGCCACTATTCACTATATGTTAATTTATTGTTGTATTCTCACCTGGTTCTTCCTGCAAGTTCTCCCTTTTTCCTTCTCCATATTTCTCCCTTTCCCTTGGCACTGACAATCATACACAAATATATTGTTTTGCTTGCCACTATTCACTATATGTCAATTTCTTGTTGTTGTATTCTCACCTGGTTCTTCCTGCATGCTCTCCCTTTCTCCTTCTGACAATCATACACAAATATATTGTAGGCAGGAGAGTTGAGGTCTGTGTCATGTCACAAAAATGTTATGGAGACCATTTACAGATTCTAAGGTTATGATCAAAAGGGACACAGAGGCGTATCATTTTAATTATTATTATTATTATTATTATTATTATTATTATTATTATTATTATTATTATTGTTGTTGTTATTATTATTATTATTATTATTATTATTATTATTATTATTATTATTATGCTTACAAACACTTTTTTTTAAAATCACAAATTCCTTCCACAAGAGAAGCTGTATATTCTCCATTGTGGGTTTGAAATAAGAAATAAGAAATAAAAGCAGGGGACTATAAGAAACTTGGTTTATTAGGCCTATTTGTTTAAGTCATATGGACTGTCCCTAGTCTCTTACCTGAATCTGTCTTTTTTCTTTTAAAGAACTGTTGTATGTCCATTGGTCACTGGTAGGCCACACACACACACACACCTACAAACACTGAGAGAAAAAGAGAGACAAATGTTAGGAGTTATCTTTCACACGTCTCATACCATGCATGTGTGTGTGTGTGTGTGTGTGTGTGTGTGTGTGTGTGTATTATATCTGTGTATGTGTGTGTTTGTTGTGATTATTATTGTTGTAAGGCCTGGTTCAGGTTAAACCCTTGGTAAAAAAAAAAAAAAAAAAAAAACATGAATAAATACAGCGAAAGAAAAACATTTATTAACTTTATTTTATTGTCTAGTTTGATAGTCAGACACACACAACTGAGAAAGAACTAAAATAAATCTGGGAATAAATAAAAACTGCCTATGTGCAGCAGCCACACTTAATGTTTTCACACATACTTGTGGTATACAGTGATATGTCGTTACATACTATCATACATACTACCTATACTAATCTACCGAGTACCTCTAGTACTACTACCACCCATAGTATCAAGTACTTCTACAGTGGGATTATTGTGTAATCCATGTTAAAAGTACCTATATCTGAGCGAGAAATGGCAACATCTGCTGACTTTGACATGGAATTTAAAGAATATTCCCCATGAGCAGAACATGAAATTTGTTTTAATCTACCAAGTACCTCTAGTACTACTACTTGTATTCTGATTTTGAACAAGTTAGTTTAAGATTAACTTGGAGCAATTGAACAGTTAACTGTTTAGTTATTGGCAACAACTAGCGCTAAAGAAAAGCTCAGTGCATTTTTCCTTGTGTCTGTGGTCCTTAGAGTAATGACAAATAGATGAATAGCGATTGCAGCTTATAAAATAATATTTTTTGCTTGAATTGATGGCTTTGTATTTAAAATTCTCATACATTTATAAAGGAGTATCAAAGGCATAATATGCAGTATTTCCATGCTAATGTCAAATCCAGGTTTACTCTGGCTTTGAACGAACTCTTGCCTCTTTTTTAAAAATTTGTAACATTTGCCTTTCTTCTTCTAGAGGTGTTTGGTCAATGCTACATACTCAAAAACATCCCTCCCATGTAAACAAAGGAAAAATACAGACAGAGTACAGTACACTCATCCCCACATTGTTCAAAAGGCTGTAGGTGTGAAGGACAATATATTTTTATGAAATATATAAAAATAAATAAATAAAAATAAAGTTTGGACCCTTCTCAACACTCCTGATCTAAGGGGTCAGGAATCTCTTTTTCTTAGTTTGACGAACTGAGGCCCCCAAACAGGGAGAGAAAGTTGTCATGAGCAGGCTGAGGACTGGGCACAGCAACCTTGATGGGACATTTTTATTGTTAAAAAGCATCCCTCTGGGCATTGCAATCATTGTCAATAGTAGGAGACAGTGGAACACGTTCTCTTTTCTTGTCCAGCATATGACGTGCAAAAAATAGGTCTGATAAGAAGGATTAGGAGATTGGGAGAAGAGGAGTCTGTTAAGAGTCTAAAATAGCATCTACTGTGGCAACCAGTAGTTGGCGGTAATGTACGACACAGGTGCCAGCCGCCAATAAACACTTAGGAAGAAGAAGAAAACAGCCATAGCAGTGCTGCTGTAAAACAAAGATCAGTCTGTTCTTTTTGGAGAATTAGGGCTTGGGGACCATGCTGAGGGCCTGTCTGAGAGGGGCTAAGGTGACAGCCCGGGTAAGAACCCGTCTAAACTAACGAACCAGTTTTGAAAAACAAGCGTGCCATTTCTGGAGAGTTTGTCATTCAGTGACACACTGCCTTGTTCAAGGTGGCACAGACGGCGACATTGGATTTTATTTAAAATCTCATTGTTTTGTTATTCCTGTAACTATAGTCCTGGAATAATATGTACTAGTGTTATTATTTTTAAATGTTAATATCTGCCAACGTTCAGAAAGTTCATATTCGGCCGTCAGTGTTAGATGGAACATTACGGCCTGTAGCAAACTGCTATCCAAAATGGCAGAAAGCTAATGACACGAAAACGGAGTAAGCTAGTAAAGTAAAAAGAAACTGTGTTTAGCCCTGTTTATAATGTTCTATTACAGACAGAAATACACTTTAAGAAATTAAAACTTCCGAGTCACTTAAGCGTTGTTTTTGATGACTACCAGCTGCCCCCTGATAAAACCTGCTAACAGTAATTCCATAAAATATTATTTCATTAGCTGTATCGGCTGCTCCGCATCATTGCTAACAAAATAAACATGTAAAAATTAAAATGAGATGTGTTTGTGTTAAGATTGTTATTATTATTCATTTGCAGATTTGCTAAATAGTACCAACTTTGACCTTCGTTTTTCAGAAAACACCATTTAACAGTTTACAACAACATCGACAGTACACAGCTGGAGAAACCAGGTATCATTTTAACCTACACAAAATGACACACAAAGCATGTAACAATAAACAACCTACATATTAAATAATTGTAGGCTCTTAGCAATGATTTAATTTCAAAATAGATGTCAATATTAATTTTATCCTTAATTTGTGTCTTTTTCTGCAAGAAATATAGTTGTAGATAAAGTAGACAGATGTAACATTTTATTAGCCAACTTTCCTGTGTTTTATGTTGAAAGAAATGGTAAAGATTTTAAGTAGGGACATGCAAATATGGCTGTTATCTAATCTTTTGCAATCAATTTTAAATAAATCAACTTATTCAGTCCAGTTTTTATGGACATTGACATTGTCAATCATGATATATACATTGTCTTTAATTGGCAAAATAAGACTGAAATACAGTTTAATGTCTATTTAAATAATAAGCACGAGTTTGGATTTCTTTTAGATAAACACCTATTGCTACTGAGTGTACCACCTGATATATTAACTGTACTATTTATTGAACTTATTATTTATTTGTAAGTGTTTGTATATTGTTCGCACAACATGGTCTAAATTCTAAACTATAGTTCTTCAAAGATGCATACATCACAGTAACAATAAAATAATTCCAGCCAGGCATATAAATGTATCAGCATGTTTTTTTTTAATCACAATATTCAGTTGATTAAATTTTACAGAAACACATTGTTGTGTTGTAATGTAATGTAATGTAATGTAATGTAATGTAATGACTGCCATATTAATGTTGTAAGGGCCCTAACAAAATATTGTGAAAATGTTTTTGTTTTGTATTACATCAGTGCTGCTAAAATAGCGGCAGCCAGTTTAATTACAGTTGGTGGTGGCATCGGAGGGACAATTCTGTACGCCAAATGGGACCACAAGTTTAGATCAGCACTGGAAAAGAACGTGCCCTATGCAGACTGGTTGTTGGGTGTGACTTTAGGACCAGCTCCAGATAACAGTCTGTCAATAAAGAAACAGGTGAGAAAGCCTTGAACTACTACACTGCTCACTTGAGACTACAGTTCACAATTTGACAATTAAGTCAAACAAAATGCTTATTCACTGCTGTTTGGCTTCTTAGGACAATACACAGACTTTTCCAGTTTGTAAATCTGAGGAGCTGCACTTTGGATGTGGAAATGATCAATTACTCTACATTTTGCCAGCATTTTTTGAGATTGTTGGCATAAAATGCATTATGTATACTGATAATGATATTCTGTACACTGCAGACCCATTTGATCCAAAGATCAGTCAGCTCAAACCAGATGTGCTGTCAGATATGCCTCATAGTTAGTGGCTTGAACTATGTTTTAGGAGTATCAAGAGTTTCCAGCAGCAGACTATATAAACACACTTTCTTTACTAACAGATGCCAGTCTGTGTCGCTGGCAACACAGAGGTAGGAGAGGTTTTTTCAAGCTAACACCACTGACAAGTTGGTTAAAAACACAGCGATAATTCATCTTCTGCCTCCATTCTGTCTCTACTCTATCCATGCTGCACTAATATGTCCACACAGCAGCTTAAAAGTTTATAAAACTCAATAACAAACTCATTTAGAGACTGTTAAATTGAAGCCCTGATGATAATTGGCCAACTGGTTGTGGTGTTTGCACAAAGTTGCACATGGCACTGAATTCACAGGAAATGCTTGAATTTGTTTTAAAGGTTGTGATTGCAACATAACAAAATCCTGGAGGGACTCAATTAAGCAGACCACAATAGATGTCGATTAATAATTTTCTGTTTACTTGTATGTCAAAAGAATGTATGAGACTGTTGCTTCAAATGCCAAATTGTGACAGAGCTGCTACAACGAACTTGTCACTGATGGCAAAGCAGCACAAAGTGCTGCACACTGTCTCCCCCACTCTCTTTCTCTCTATATTTCCTGTTTGTTGTAGTTTGTTCCCACATAGATGCTGACGCAACAGCATTAACACATGCACATACATCATATTTACCCATCATTCTGGTTTCTCACTACTGTTTTGCGACTTGCCTTGTAGCCACAACATCTCATGTCCACTATAATTAACCCTTTTCATCCCTTTGTAGTAGGCGCACACTGGGTCCTTCTGCATACATGACAAGTGTAATACGGGTACACTGTTACAAAAAAAAAAAGTAAATAGCAACAGGTCACCATATATGTTCATCTGTTATCTAGTAACTTGTCTGTTTCTGAATAATTTAAAGCATGGCTAGAAGACACTGAAAATGTTAGAAAAGGCGTCTTTTGTCAACTATTTTTTCTTGTACTGTAGATAGAGTTTAGCCAACCAGCCAGTATGATGGAGAAGCAGCTGTCAAAAAGAAAGCCTGAGAAAAAGATTAAAGAGGTGACAGAGAAGCCAAGTGTTGTTCCTCCACAGCCTGCTCAAAGTATAGAAGGTAAGTCTAAGTAAATACTTGGCTTTTTAAACTTGTATATAAACTAATTTTAATATAAATACAGGGGAGATTTGTTAAAATGTTTACATTTTTATTGCACTCACAGGGATCTCTGAAGGTAAGGAATGTATTTGTTGTTCTAGTATAGCATTCTTTACACCTATAGTTAGTATTAACCAAATCTCAGAAGCTTAGGTTCTGTATTAGTATATTGCTTTAGAATTAATAAATAAATAACCAGTGTAGCAGAGTGGTTAGCGCTCCTGCTTCACAGCAAGGTCGTGAGTTCGAATCCCGGCCGACTCGTTGGCTGATTGTAGCCAACTCAAACATCATTGGCTAACTCTGGTCTTTCTGTGAGGAGTCTGCATGTCCTCCCCGTGTTTACAATTCTGTTACAGATAAAACATCCAAAGGTGTCCAGATGTTGTGGAAAATATGTTTATGTAAGCAGCAAATGAGTTTCTGCTGGAAATTGAAGCAGCACATTGGACGTTACAGCGTGCTGCTTTAATTACACAGAGAAAGAACAGTGCTTCTGCAGCATTGGCTTCTGAAAGACAGAGACTTAGAGTTGTTTATAGATTTATTTTTGAGAGTGGGCTTCAGAGAGAAACCGGTTTTATGTGATGAGAGCAGGAGAGCGCACATGAGAGCATGTACATGTCTCTACGCTTACACTGCACCTGCTTTCTAGTTCATGACCAAACAAAGTTTTTCTTTTTTTTTTTTTTTTTTAAAGATTATTTTTGGGGGGCTTTTTGGCATTTATTGATTGATTTACAGTAGCTGTACAGGAAATGGGGTGATATAGAGTGGGGAATGACATTGATTAAAGGACCTGAGCGTGGCTCAAACCTGGGTCTCACATGTGCTAGGAGTATGCTCTACCTGATCTGCCAGGGGCACCCCCCATGATCAAGCTAAGTTTTTACTGCACCATGGCGTTTATTTAGGCTCCCTAACTCTTTTCACAGAATCGCTGTGTGTGAGCAGGACATCCAGCTTTACCCTCAGAGCTTTACTTTACGTGATAGAAGTGTGCGCATTAAACTCCTTAAGCGAGTTAAAGTGAACAAGCTTCACCAGCCTGCTCCACAACACCAGTCCCAAAAACAAAAGGCAACAGATATAGTCTCAGAGCATGTTTTTAGTCTGTTTCCTAACTAAGACAGTGTGTTATTTTCATAGTTCTGTACAAAAGGGTACAAACCTGCTTGCACTTAATAAGCTGCCCTCTCTGCCCTGGTTGGGTGCCAACTCCCGCATAAAAACATAGCATAAAATGACAAAAACAAATTTTAATTTTTAAAGAAAGGGACGTTGATGATGCATATAATTTGTTTTTAAGAATTCACGGCATTATATGTCAAAAACTGATTACGCAATGTAATGTAAATGGTAAATACAATTTATAGAGAATTTATAAAACAGAACAAGAGGCAGAAAATAGATATGTTAACCAATATCCAATAACCAAAAGAATACTCTAGTAAATTATTCAATGTAATATAAAGGGATTATGAAATATATTAAATAGTATTATTAAAAACGGCTCTGGTTTGAGAGATCCCCCTCAGTACTTTATTGATAATAATGTACACAATATAATATAAATGAGGTAACAACTCTTAATTTTTTTTTTTGAATGTGAGACAAAAACTGGCTGATGATATTAAAGGTCCTATATTATACTATTTTGAACATTACACAGTGTATTTTGGATACATTTAGGTTACCATATCACGTTTTGCAACATGAAACACACAATAATTATCTTATACAAGCAGTTTGAATGAGCTCTCATCATGAGTCCAAAGTGAACGGTCTGATTTGGCGCTGTCACTTTAAAGCTCAGCTCTTCCATGTTGGCTCTGCCCACTCATGACGTCATGCCAGCGCTGCCGCTGGAAACAGACTGAAGTAAACACGGTACATCGTAGTAATAACTTTTTCAGCAATGGTTTTGAGAGTAACTGAGCCGTATATCTTCGACCCAGTGTCTGACTCGAAGAACATAAGCAAACACAAAGACCTCGAAGGCTTCTACAAGACGTTTCTGCTTGGTAAATGAGAAACTATTGTGTATGTTTCTATGGTGTAGCCCGTAGCATAGCGCGTGTTAACTGCTTCTGTTTATAGGTGCACATGTGGAATTGGCCGTACAATGCCTACTGAAGTTGAGAATGTATGCTGCCTGGAGACTCCTAAGGTAGCTGTTGTGCAGTGTATTGAAAGTAAAGTAAAAGTATTGATGGTAAGTAAGCTAACACAGTAGCAGCGATGCTTCTCTATGCGTCTGAGTTGCAGAGCACGACACTTGTTGACAGTGCAGGAGAGAGGGGCTGGAGGAGTGTGGAGGAGCACTTCCTGGAGAGAAGTGGTTTACTTCACATATTGTCATTGCGTGACACAACTCGTTGAAAGGACTGTAGCGCAAACTAAATAAATTACTCAAACATGCGCGGATGAAACAAAACACTTTGGGTATGTGTTTAAGGTAGAAACAACGTTAGAACATGGTTAAAAGCTCAGAAAAGTCGATTTAGCATAATATGGGACCTTCACAAACAACTTCACAAATTATAGGCCTGTCTCCTTACTCCCACAATTTTTGTTTGATTGTTCACTAAAAGATTAGATACTTTTTGGGATAAAATATTGGATTCAGAACAAACAGCTCCACATCACTGGTGCTAATAGATACAGTTGAGGAAATTACAGAATCTATAGACCACAAGCACTGCAGTTGGAATTTTTATAGACATGAAAAAAGCTTTTGATAGCAAATACAATGTGGGAACTTCTCCAGATTGCCTCAAATATAAAATTCAAGTGAGCACCAGGTTTCACTGTCTGTGGAAATGTCATGTTATTCAATCATTTTGGAAAGATGTATGTGCCAAGATCAGCACAGCTATTGGTCAAAGTATGTCAAAAAACCCACTGATGTGTTTGCTGGGACATATTCCTACGTCACTGATAGAACATGAACATGTGATACAGTCACTTTTAACGTTAGCAAGGAAGACCATTATGGTGAAATGGTTGGGCAGTGAATTCATTGATTTCTGATGCTATGACTCTGATTAGACTTGGACATTATATTAATGGAAGTTTCCAATTCTTTGTAAACACATGGAAGAAGCCATTGGAAACACTGGAAGTGGATTGTAAAATAGATTCTAAGAAAAGAAGCTGAATATGTGTTTTTGTTATTGTGATAAGGCACGTCTTCTCACTCAGATAAACTTCAGAATCTAGTTGGGTTTTTTTTCTCAATACTGTAGAGAGTAAATTTACTAATACTATTAAATTCACTTCAATATGAGACATTGTCAAAGTGGGAACATTATTGTTCTTTTCAGTTACTGTCAGTTCTAACACAAGTGCAGTGTGGATCATTGCAGGAACCTCAACATTAATTTAAAGGTGGAATAGAAGATGTTTTTGTATACATTTTTTGTTATATTTTATAAATTTGTTTTTACTTGCATATAAGATATCGGAAAATAAGAGGTACTGAAAAATAAAATTTATTACATGTCAATTGTAGAAGTGGTGGTGCCTTAAAAATATTAACCAATCAAAAACGCTCTCATCGCGTGTTCTATTGGTCAATCAGCCTGTCAATCACTCCTGCTACGTGAGGCCGGAAGCGTGCGCGTTCACATTTTCTGTTTACAGCTTTTTTTCTTTTTCTCTTTATTTATTCGTGTAGATAAGGGGGGACAGTCTGTTTAACTAGCGTTAGCTCCATCCGTTAGTTTTAGTTTGTTCATCTAGCTACTCCTCGTTAGCTTCAGGCTACATTTATATCTAGTTAATATTTTTTGTCGTTAGCAAGGTTTTACACAATGGCTGCGAAAAACACTGATGAAGGTAACTGTAAAAGAAAGAGTATGTTTGAGGTGGCTGCGAAAAGGAAAAAGATGAAAGAAACAAAACCAGAGTTGTTCATGGTGCATCGTTTGAGCGATAGCGAGCGCTGAAGGCACAGCGAGGAATACGCTGCTCGACAGGTAAGTTTTAGTTTTGTTGTCATATTAAAAACTGCTAGTTGGGAGTATTATCTGATGTTTGTGACATTGTATGGAGAGTATGGCCAGTCAGCTGTGAAGCGCCGTCTGTTAGTCTCTGGCGCGTGCATGTTGTTTTGGAGGCAGGACCTCGGAAAGAACTGTGAAACAAGTCGGCTTGTCTTGCGCATGCGCATTATTCAAAAACTGGCTAACAGTCGCTGCTGTCTGAATGTTCGCAAACATCTTCTATTCCACCTTTAAAGGAGTTAGGCTGGCTGAAGCGGCCAATTTAGACACTTGATTCCCATGAGAGAATCGGAAGACTGGAGATAGACTTGAGAATGTTTAATGGATCGAGAGTGGGTGTGTAAATGTGAGTGGTCTGAAAGAAACATATACAAAAGGAACAATCAGTAATATTATATGACAGAAGCACATCATATTCAAATAGTAACCTAAACATCATAGATCCTGGGTTACATTCGTAACCTTAAGGTGCGCCGCTGTGGTGAGCTGAGCTAATAATAGCGATAGCTTAAATTTCCGGCAGACCGGACTGGTAATAACCCAAAATGTTGGGGCCCTTGCATATTGGGGGCCCTAGGCATTTGCCCACCTTTGCCTAATGGTAAGCACGCCACTGCTAACAGAGGACAAGCACTGTGGACATAAATTATTACAACTTAATTGTGGACTCTTCTAATATTTACATGTGAGATGTTGTGCTGTTATTGAGTCTGACCAGTCTTGTGTATTATAATGTCTGTACATGACATTAAAAATTTTTTTTAATAAAACTTAAAAAAAAAAAGTTTTTGATACAATAAATCATAACATGTTAATCAATAAATTGGAAAGGTAGGTCAGGGGGTGGTATTGCAGTGGGTGAGTTATTAAAGGGACAGGAAACAGTTGAAGTTGGGAAATCACTCCCCATCAAGTTTAAACATAGTTTGTGGTGTACCCCAAGGATCAATATTGGGTCCAAAATTATTTTTGATTTTTATAAATGATACTGGTAAAGTATCAAAAATATTAAAATGGTCCTATGTGTGGATGACACTAGCATTTTTTAAGAGACACACGGGTTCAGATAGAGATAAAGGGGGTGTTTATAGAAAGAGTTAATGAAATTAAGTTTCTGGGGGTACTAACTGATGACAAAATAAGTTCTCATAAGAAATCTTTTCATAAGAACAAATAAGAACAAAATAAGAAATCTCATATTAACCACGTATGCAAAAACAGTTCATGAAGTATTTCAGTGTTAAACTGAGCAAAACATTTCCTGGACCACAATTGTACATTCTTTACTGTTCACTGATATTACCATATTTTAATTACTGTTCACAGCAAGAAGGTTGTGAGTTCAAACTCTGGCCGACTCTAAACATCCTTGGCTGGTTCTGGCCAATTCAAACATCCTTGGCTGATTGTGGCTGACTCAAACGTCGTCGGCTAACTCTGGTCCTTCTGTGAGGAGTCTGCATGTCCTTCCCCCCGTGTTACCGTGGGTTCCCTCCGGGCACTCCGGCTTCCTCCCACCGCCTAAAGTCATGCATGTATAAGTCAATTGGCAACTCTAAAGTTAATGTGAGAGTGAATGGTTGTCTGTCAATGTTCGTATCTAAGTGTCAGCCCTGTGACGAACTGGCCATTGTCGAGAGTGTACCACGCCTAAGGCCCAAAGCTGCTGGGATAGGCTCCAGCCAGCCACGACTACCAACAGGACTAAGCAGTAGAAAAAAAAAGAGGTTTGGGGAAATAATTATAAATGTAGAATATCACCACTATCCACACAAAGCTATTTGGATAATCCATAATATTGGTTCTAGGGAATACACAAACTCATTTTTTTTTTAAATCAAGGATACTGAAATTTGTTGAGTTGGTCCAGTTTAAAACAGCACAAATGTACAAAGCAAAAAAAAAACTACCTAGTATTATACAGAAATTGTTTTCTGAAAGAAAAGGGATCTACAGTTTCAGGTGGGAGTGCAACTTTAAGCATCCTCCTGTGCGCACATCATTAAAAGCAAACAAAATTCAAGTATGAGCCAGTTTAAAAAGCAGTATAAAAACATATTCACAAAGTATAACAAGAACGAAGGGAGTTGACGGTTTTCTTCCAGGTTATTATTAACGTGTGTATTCTGGTATGTTTGTTTGTATACTGGTATGTTTGTATTCTTTTTCTTTTCTGGGGTGGGGATAAAAGTTTAAATTCAGTACTTCAGGTACCAAGGTTTAACTACAAAACGGATTGTGAATACCATCAATAAGTAGGGTAACAGGGGTAGGATTAAATAAGCTTATGCCTCATCCTACTCCTTTTCAGAGATGAATAATACTGTTTTGCTTGTTGTTTTGTCTTGCTGATTCATTTTGTTTTGTTTTTTTTTAATTTTACAAATTTTATTTTTGTATCAATTCTACAGTTTCTAAAGAGAGAAAGCGCTCCTGCTTCACAGCAAGAAGGTCATGAGTTCGAATCCCGGCCGACCCAAAACACCGTTGATGATTGTAGCCAACTCAAACATCATTGGCTAACTCTGGTCTTTCTGTGAGGAGTCTGCATGTCCTCCCCGTGTCACCGTGCGTTCTCTCCGGGATCTCCGGCTTTCTCCCACCGCCCAAAGACATGCATGTATAGGTTAATTGGTGACTCTAAAAGTGCCCCTAGTGGCTGAATGTGAGAGTGAATGGTTGTCTGTCAATGTCCGCTTCTAAGTGTCAGCCCTGCGACGAACTGGCCACTGTCCAGGGTGTACCCCGCCTAAGGCCCAAAGCTGCTGGGATAGGCTCCAGCCACCCGCGAGCCCACAAAGTGGGATAAGCGGTAGAAAATGAATGAATGAATGAATGAAATGAACTCCAACATGCTGGCTACGGTAATAAGATGCCTGCCACATGATGCAGAAGTTGATGATGTCAAGTAGAGACATATACATATATATATCGACTTTTCTTAGCTTTTAACCTTGTTCTAACGTTGTTTCTACCTCAAACACATACCCAAAGTTGTGTTTTGTTTCATTCACGCATGTTTAAGTAATTTATTTAGTTTGAGCTACAGTCCTTTCAACGAGCTGTTTCACGCAATGACGTCAATATGTGAGCAAACCAATCCTCTCCAGGAAGTGCTCCTCCACACTACTCCAGCCCCTCCCTCCTGCACTGTCAACAAGTGCCATGCTCTGCAACTCAGACGCACAGAGAAGCAACAACAGCTACCTTCGGAGTCTCCAGGCAGCATACATTCTCAACTTCAGTAGGCATTGTACGGCAATTTCCACATGTGCACTTATAAACAGAAGCAGTTAACACGCACTATGCTACGGGCTACACCATAGAAACATACCCAATAAATAGTTTCTCATTTACCAAGCAGAAACGTCTTGTAGAAGCCTTCGAGGTCTTTGTGTTTGCTTATGTTCTTCGAGTCAGACTCTGGGTCGAAGATATACGGCTCAGTTACTCTCAAAGCCATTGCTGAAAAATTATTATTATTAAATTATTACTACAATGTACCGTGTTTACTTCAGTCTGTTTCCAGCGGCAGCTCGCGCAGCTCTAGCGTGACGTCATGAAGTGGGCGGAGCCAACACGGGAGAGCTGAGCCTTAAAGTGACAGCGCCAAATCGGACCGTTCACTTTGGACTCATGAGAGCTCATCCAAACCGCTTGTATAAGATCATTATTGTGCGTTTCATGTTGCAAAGCATGATATGGTAACCTAAACGTATCCAAAATACACTGTATAATGTTCAAAATAGTATAATATAGGACCTTTAAATAGTGTTTATTGTATATATTTTTTCGATAATGTAACGTGGGTAGAACAAGTACAGTCTGGTTAAAACTGCTCAAGTTGGTTTGTTCAGAACAGTTCAAATGGGCACGGGTTACATTTCTGTATAAGCTACGGCATTCAGCCAGTCACGGGTGTGCACTCAATATCTCACCCAAATCATATCGTACGACATCATCGCTAAGCAAAGCCACCCGATCCCAACCTGATTTTGATGTGCAAAATGTTTTCTAGTACCTGGACTATTCTATTGCAAAGCTATACTTTTGTGATGGATGTGATTTACCATGGTCTCACTGAAATATGCATGTTTTTACCTTGAAGAGTGAGGTTTTCAAGATGGAGCATATGTCGCTCTAAAACCTTGCATACTTTTGAGCTGGTAGTGCCTTTTGCACACAGTAGGGACCTTACCTAACTGAAGAATCACTCAAGTCACTAGGTGGACTGTCCCAATATCTGCACTTGTGCCCTGAGAGACACAAGTGTGTAGTGTGTCCCAATTCTTCAGTAACGTCCTCAGCCGCACTCCGCCGCACTCCATTGTGCTCTTTATCCACACTCCACCAAATGTGCATTAGAGCTGACTTCAATGAAAGATATTACCCACAATCTCTTTTGCTGTGATGTTTCGAATTGATGGGGCTTTTGTTTCTAAGCAACATGCATCAGGGGAAAATCAGCAACCAGCAAAAATTAAAAACGTAAAACATATTGAAAGCTAAAACGGTAAAGAAAACCAAATGAACAGGCAAAGGTTTAACATTTAGACTGCTAAATATTGTACTTTAGCCAGTGTTTCATTGCACCAGCTGTTTCTGTTTTTAGATAGTCAGCATACTATAGCTCTTCCTCAGTGAATTTGAAAGTTTGTTAGAAATCTGGGCTTCATTTATTAAAGAGTATGCTGGATCTCTACTAAAATAGTGTGTACGCCCAAAAGCAAAAATGAGGGCACGTCTTAAATTATCCAACCAATAAAACCATCCGTATGCTCTTGAGTTGTCACTTGAGAATAAATTAGCTGCTAATGAGTGGAGCTTACCGGAAAATCAGGAAGTGACGTAGGTGCAGCATGTTTTTTACAAAAAGAATGCTGCTCTTTTCACTCAAACAACTGCAGTGAAACGGTGAATTCACATCATTTAAATATATTAAAATAGCAATTTGAAAACAAAACAAATTCCTTTTGTCAGATTATTGCTGGATATCACTTGAAGAGTTTCCTGCTGTTGTTGTGACTTTTAATGAGTTACAGAGCATTAGACAAGGGGGAGTCTTGAATCAATGTTGTACATGTTCTTGATGTGCAAGTAAGATTGGTTGGGCGATTGAGGATTATGCTGGTGGTGGGGGGTGTCAGTGAGGAAGAGGTGTGTCGCCTGTGTGACATGCCTAATGAACCGCTTTACTTTGATAAATACTGTGGCAAATTAGGAAAAAGAAATGGCATTCTTTCTGTTTAACACTATTGCTTAAATGATTAACTGAATTAAATCTAAAAAAATTGAAGCTGAACAATATCAAACACGCATCAAATAGTCCATGTCTCCACAATGTGCATACAACATGGGTCAGATTTGGAGTAAAGTTTCACATCTAGGTATTTTCACAGTGCGAACTTTGCCGTGGAATTTTTTGCAAGCAAGTTTCAGTCCTCGTTTTGAGCATATGCAAGCTTTATAAAAAAGTTTCTATGTCACTGTTTACATAGTAAATGGTGAACTCCTGTACACACCACAGTGGAAACGCAAGTCTCTCCTAGGGTGACCTGTACTAAACTCTGCCATGCTGATCCAACTAGTGGTGTACTGCTCAATGGAAACGTGCCTCAAATGTCTTTTAATTATATATAAATTTATCTCTTATGTCTTGTGCAGAGGCTTCCGTAGAAGCAACTCACATTATTTCAGCCATGAGTGAAGTTCAGTCTGTGCCTGCTCCCCACGACACAGAGGCTGCAGTTGTACACGGTATGTCACATTAAAGATAATATTTATGTATTGTACTTCTAAATGAAATACATGCCATATCCTATTTCTTTTTTTTTTTTTTTTGAAGTGTCTGAGCAGTGTGATGAATGCAAAGCTACCCCAGAGACAGCAGAAATTTATCCTGCCATCGAGAAACCCCTGGCACCAGAACCTTTTAAAGAGCGGGCAGTGGAAGAAGTTGCTGCCAGACTCGCTGAACAAGACCAGGCAGAAAAAGAAATCCTGGAAAGTAGGCTGGCACAAAAACTGAACTGAATCTCTTGGTCCTTTTGAATATAGACTGTTTTTTACTAGTAAGGATTAGCTAGAAAGGATGTAAGAAAAAGAGTAAGGGTATACAAAGAAAAGTGAAAGAGTAATATAAGCATATTAATATAGTAATATAGCATGCAGGGATTCTAATGTTCTGTTTCCTTTTTAGTTAAGGGTGATGCAGTCACCACATGAGGCTCTGGATCTGTTATAGCTCTGCAGTTTATTCACAAATAGTCAGGATTCATTCAGTCAAACTGGAAAATACAATAGCAATAGCAAACGTCAAGAATTCATGTGAAATTTAATCTTGTGCTTGCCTTAAAAGTGACAGGGATATAATATAACTAAAATCTTTAACCTGATTGTAAAGGTTCTGAACTGGTTTATGGTTTTGTGTGTCTGTGGCCAGATACTAAATCCATATGAAGAATGAGAAAATAATATTGAATTTGAATATATTACTGCATAAGAGTTTAACATTTCCCAATTGGCCTAAATCAAATTATGTTTCTTGTAATTATTCACCACATCCTATAGAGAAAACCTATGAACATTGATCTGTACCTCCTGTTTGACTTCCACCATCCACTGCAGGTCAAGCTAGTAGTCATCAGGACACTACAGCACATAGCCCAGGAGGAGGCTCACAAACGTAGAAGGGAAACAGTGATAAGAACAACAGTTTTGCAAAGCCCTGACAGCCTGTGGATATCGAATTAGGCCTTCATAAAGAGGATCCAAGAGGACCCAGACATTCAATAGAAATGAACGGGAGACAAAAAGGATCAGCATTGTAGGTCCTAATGTAGCTAGTTTATCTGCAAAAGCTCAAATGGATTTTTAATAAACACATACCGTATTTTCCGGACTATAAGCCGCTACTTTTTTCCCACGGTTTGAACCATGCGGCTTATACAGAGATGCGGCTTTTCTATGAATTTTTCTTCAGCCCTCAGGGGGGCGCTCTAGCAGGAAGTGCAAAAACGAGACAGGCAGCGGTAGACAGTACAAACAAGAAAGCGCCAGTTTTTATTCTTAGCATATGCAACCCAAGACGCACAACAGCAAAATACGGTAATATTTTTACACCCTCACCCCCTCATAATGGAAAACAAATGAAGTGACAGTGGTTTGGTGTTCAGTAGTTTCAGTGCTCAGGAGGAAGATGAATAGTGACTTGTGGTTTCAGTGCACGGGAGAATGAAGCGACTTTAATAGTTGCGCAGTTGTGCTTTAACAGTGCGCAGGAAGAAAATTGACAGTGGTTTGGTGTTCAGTGGTTTCAGTACGCAGGAGGAAGAAAAATAAAGCAGCTTTGTTTTAGTGCACAGGAGGAAGATGAATAAAACCATCAATGACTTCTGTTTTGGTTGATCAGCACTTTTACTGCCGTGTTACAGGCACTGTTCGGAAACAATCAGTTCAGTTATATGAATAAACACTTATGGTACAAAATCTATCTAAATATCGTATTTCTCAGCCTGGATATCGGCGGCTTATAGTCCGGTGCGGCTTTTATGTGACAAAATATATATTTCTTTTAAATTTTAGCTGGTGCGGCTTATATTTAGGTGCGCTCTATAGTCCGGAAAATACGGTAATTTCAGTTCACTTCAACTTAGTCTAAGACAGAAACTGGTCCATCCAAAAGGCTAAATGTGGTCTTTGTTTGTCCAATGCAGTGAAGATTGTAGTGACATGTATACTGGGGAACCAAACAACTTCTTCAAACAACATGGAGGTTATACCAACATCAAAGGGCTAATCCCAATGGATCTGAGTGTGCATGCTGCATGATATTCAAATTTTGGTCAGTGAGACCAAATGGTTTAAACAACGGGTAAAGGAAGCCATCTTTGAAATTAGAACATCCCTCCTTCAACAGAGGAGGTGGATTTGGACACAATGTTTCTTCCACTTCAGTTACAGTTTATTAAAATCAGGACCCAAACATTTTCACAATGAGACTATTAACTTCAAAGAGGGGTGGTCATACTAGTCCACTGTTGAATAACAACGCCCCCACTAATAACTTTTTTTGACCAAAACTTTATGACAAAAGCTGCATGCAATGTGTGCGCAAGCTGCAATGTGTGCGCAAGCTGCAATATGCATAATATGTCTCAGTTGTGTTGATATTGTTTATCAAAGTAAATATTACAACATCAGACACATTCATAATTTTGTATTATGCGATTGGCCACTTTAATTCTGTAGGGAGGTTTTGATGGAAAAACAAATTGATTTTGCTTTTTTATTTTTATTTTATTTTTTATGTTAAGCAGGATTAATCAAGCCAAATGGATATTTTTTGTATACTTTTGGTTAGTAAATTACAACTCTCTTATTTCAAGGTACTTGAACTGATAGTGTCATCCATCATACATTTGCAGACTGACTTTAGGACAGTTTTTATGGAAGACTTTGGAACTCGGTATACAAAAATTAATAACACAAGCTATTGTGTTTTGGTCCACTTTTTATACATACAGGAAGGTTAAAGAGAGAGCAGTAGTCAGTGGTCACTGTATGTATGTATTTGAACATTTGATAATTATTTTTGCATCTTATCCATTTTATGCAGCAGTTTATGCTACATAATAGTGACAGTTATTTTTGATGTATTGTTCAGACTTTGTACTATGAAAATCTGTTTTCCAGCCATTTCTGCAAATCTGGAAGAATCTTTGTCCAACTCGGCCAATGCTACTCTCACAGCCATGGGAGCGCAGGAGGCAGCACTCCAGGCCATTTCACAACATACTGTCAAACTGAAGGAGGCTATGGAAACAGAGGTACGCAGTCAGGATCATAAGATAAAGTTTGCACAATGGCTTGTTTTTTTGGTGGAATCAACGCAAATTTGTATTCCAGTTAAATTGTACATTGTATTTTATGTCATTCTTTATTCTTTTACACTCTGTACTGTAATTTATCACCCCCACTATTTATACAAATGAAAAGACACAAAAAATGGTGATATTTCAGTTAAATTCTGAAGATGCACCTAAGGTTGCTTTCATACCTGACATTTGTTACAATTAAAACAAATGTAGATGTGGTTTTGGTCTGTCCATTTCCAAGTGGACTCCACTAGATCTGTCCTAACTGCATAAATAATGCCACCTTCAATCAAGCTCTATTGTGCATAAATCTGCTGCAATATGAAGAATTGAGCACCAACAACTGAACTTTTGTGCATCACACAGACTCGATAAGGGTTTTGACTACACTGTTGTATATATTTGTCATAACATTATTCTATGTAGCTCAGCCAGAAGTTTGGTTCACACCCTGGTTCAGAGTTGAGGTGTGAAAACACCCAAGATACGCATTTATCTCTACATTTGTGACTGAACCAAAAGCATAACTAAAAGGTTCCAAAAGAAAAGCTCTTAATGTTGTTTTGCTCCATTCCTTTAGGTTCCATCCCAGGAAAAGTCAACCCAATGGAAAGATCTAGAAGCTGCTCTTACTAATAGAACAACTGCAGTAAATGATGCACGTACTGCTCTGGTAAATGCCCGGTAAGGAGCACTGTACCAGGAAAAAAATGCTTCCTTCCCTAAATATGTAAAGGATAAGTGGTAGAAGATAAATTATTTATTTATTTATTTTTGTTTTTTTTCATTTGCAGTGAAGCTCTGGAGAGTCTTAAGGCAGTTATTGACAAGTCCAAGGGCCTAAAGGTGGCAGCAGCTCGCCCTCTGGTTTTAGCAGCTGAGGAAAATCTTCACAAAATGGTGGTGGACTTGGATAAAGTGGTCACTAAGGTAATAAATAAATGAACAGATTAGACGAGACAATCTGGGCTAAACCTAGTGTCCCTTTATACATGAATTTGTAGTGTATACAGTAATGTGTGCAGAGTCATGAGCCTGTAGCTCACAAAAATTCCAGCATATTCTGTATATTCTGTTCAGCCATTGTTTTTACCAGATTTGTTGAAAGTTCATTTGATCTCACAAGTTTTCATTTACATTCTCGTACAATAGCTGTGTTCGGTGTCACCCTGTTACATTCTGGACTGTCTGTGGAGAGTGAATTGTGTAATGTTTGAGTATGCGACGCATGTGAAGGTGGCCATGTCCATCTGTCCGCTGGGACTGGAAACATTTATGTTACATGATGTTTGCTTAATAACTGATACACATTTCTATATTCTTCTGAAAAAAACAAAACAAAAAAGTCTCCTTTTCTTTAAAAACTTTTAAGGTTTTAGATTTGTAAACATTTTGAATTGAGAGCAATGCATTTGTTCAACAAGAAATATAGTACACACATAATTATGTGCACAGGGTAAAAGTTACTGCAGTTCCAGTATATTTTAATTTCAATCAATTTTTCTTAACTTACAGGTGCAGGCTGCTGAATCTGAAGCAAAAGTTGTGTCACAGTACAGTGAACTGGTGAATGAAGCCAAACTGCAGTTCCAGAGGGAAGTGAGCAGCCTGACACCAGAGATCCAGGCCAACTGGAAAGGACTCAGTAAGAAGCAGACACAAACATGACTCAGTTTTAGTTATTACTGGTTAGATAAATGAAAGCAAAGTTACAGTTATCAGACCTGCCATACAAAACTAAAACTAACTCAGATTTAACCACCAGCTTACATACTTTATCTATTCTATATACTATGCTATCTATACTACTCTGTTTGGATATGATGAGGCAGACATGCATGAATAATGTGTCTTTTTGAATTGGTAAGCTGGAAAACTGTCAGCGGATGACCTAAACGCCCTTATTGCCCATGCACATCGTCGCATTGACCAGCTGAACAGAGAACTGGTTGAGCAGAGAGTACGTGAGCAAGTCCACATTGAGGCAGCGCTTGAGCAGCAGAAGGTGGAGAATCAGATGACTTTAGAAACAGCTGTAGACAGTGCCCTGCAGCATGTGAAGGAGGAGGCCCGTCTGGAGCAAGAGAGGAAGGTACGGATGATTGACAGCCTTTGTCCCTTTTGATCCTCAAAAAACAAATAAATGAATTAATAAAATAATATATATATATATATATATATACACACACACACACACACATATACATATACACCTTGTCTTAACTTGTCTTTTCCACTGGTCAATAGCCAAGTGAGGTCAAAGGTACACACAGCTTGGACCTTGGGATCAAGTATTTTTATAGAGTGGTATATAGCTGATTTTTTTTTTTTTTTTTTGTGTCCGTGACTTATATGCTTCTGATCCATTAAAAAAAATACAAAAAACCCAAGTTTTGCAAATGTTGGGACGTTTTTTTAATTTGTATAAAATGAAAACTAAAAGACTTTCATTGAAAGGCATCATTGCTTTTCATGAGCCAATATTCCATTCACAATAGAACATAGATAACATAACAAAGGTGTACACTGAGAAATGTTACACTTTTATGCACAAAATTAGCTAATTTCAAATTTGATGCCTGCTACAGGTCTCAAAATAGTTGGGACAGGGGCATGTTTACCATAGTGTAGCATCTCCTCATCTTTTCAAAACAGTTTGAAGACATCTGTGCATCGAGTTTCTGGAGTTTTGGAGTTGGAATTTGGTCCCATTCTTGCCTGATATAGGTTTCCAGCTGCTGAAAAGTTTGTGGTCGTCTCGTATTTTTTGTTTATTGATGCGCCAAACGTTCTCTATAGGTGATAGAGCTGGACTGCAGGCAGGCCAATTCAGCACCCACTCTTCTGTGACGAAGCCATGCTGTTGTAATAGCTGCAGTATGTGGTTTTCTATTGCCCTCCTGAAATACACAAGGTCTTCCCTGAAATAGATGTCGTCTGAAGGGGATTATATGTTGCTCTAAAACCTTTATATACCTTTTGACATTCATAGTTCCTTCCAAAACATGCAAGCAGCTGGAAGCCAGAGGACCACAGGTATCCAATAAAGGTCTTCGGCCTTGTCCCTTACGCAAAGAGATTTCTCCAGTTTCTCTGAATTTTTTGACAAAGTTTTGCACTTTAGATGATGAGATTTGCAAAGCCTTTGTATGTTGTACGTTGGGGAACTTTGTTTTTAAAGTATTACACATTTGTTATGTTATCTATGCTCTATTGTAAATAAAATACTGGCTCATGTGATTTGAACGCAAAGGCACAGGGCCTACCTGAATTTGTTGTTTTTTAGTACTTCCGCTTTCCAATATGGCGACACCCTTACAATGCTGCATTTACATTACACTACTGACAAAGAGAAGACAAGCGAACTGATCCCGTGAACTGACTTTTGAGACTGACACGGTACAGTATTATGTGACAATATAACTTTTTATGCAGATATATCTCTGTTAAAGTCCTCTCTGAGTTTGCTGTTTGCGTGTGTAGTAGGCTTTATGTATCATGTTTAAAACCTTAATGTACAAAAGCCTAACTTTGGAAAATTTATCACTTGCTAGAGTTATTTGAAAGTTTGTGGAGTTAAGATTTTAGATTGCCAACTTGTAGAGGAAAAAGAGAGATGTATTTCTGTTGTGTATTTTATGTATATATCTGTTTTAAAAAAACAAGACGTCACACTACAGCTGCTGTCTGTAAAAATGAAAACCAGTATCTGCTGGTCATGCTGCAACAGAAGTTCATGGTTGTGGATGAATGGCACAACAAGCGGCCTCAGGATCTTTACACGGAATCTCTGTGCATTCAAAATGCCATCAATAAAATGCACCTGTGTTCATTGTCCGTAACATACGCCTACCCATAGCATAACCCCACCACCACAATGGGCCACTCGATTTAAAATGACATCAGCAAACCACTCACACACACAACGCCATACACGCGGTCTGCCATCTGCTCTGTACAGTGAAAACAGGGATTCATCCATGAAGAGAACTCCTCTCCAAAGTGCCAGATGCCATTGAATGTGAGCATTTGCCCACTCAAGTCGGTTATGATGACGAACTGCAGTCAGGTCGAGACCCCGATGAGGACGATGAGCATGCAGATAAGCTTCCCTGAGACAGTTTCTGAAAGTTTATGCAGAAATTCTTTGGAAATGCAAACTGATTGTAGCAGCAGCAGTCTGGGTGGCTGGTCTCAGACAATTTTGGAAGTGAAGCTGCTGGATGTGGAGGTCTTCCCAAGATACAACAGCCTTTTTTTTATGCATCACAGTTGGCAAAAAATAAATAAATACATTTGAATGACCTTTTTTGCATTAGTAAAAAATGTTAAATCATTAGTAGTCTAAAAAAAAAAAAGATCAAGATTTTATTTTTTTAGCCATATTGCCCAGCCCTAAAGGACTGCATAATCTATAGCAGTATGGTTACTTCTGACACATAAAATTCTGTTCTGTTGCCTTTCTTGCTGTTTTGGAGTAGGTTTTTCCAGACAAATTCTCTTGAGATCTGTGATCTCATTTCTAATTTAAGCTGCTTTAATTATTTTTATTGGAAGAGGTTGTTTATATAGGTATTTAATTGAGTTTTAAATTGGTATATGAATTAACAAAGTTTGGAGAGCTCTACTGGTAGTGCTTGGAATAGGTGGCAATATCATGTTAAAATCTCAGCTCCTAATTTAAGATATAATGGATGGAATAAGATCTGTATCATTTGTCTTGCATGTCCTGTTTTACTTTTTGGTAATTTGCTTCATATTGTTTTTATAAATCTTTAGTTATCATACGTTATGTTTGTGTTTTCCCCTGTAGCTGGCTGAGCTGAGAGAGGTGATGGAAGCAGAGATGAGAACTCAGCTCCGCAGGCAGGCAGCTGCTCACACAGACCACGTGCAAGATGTCCTCAAAGTCCAGGAGCAGGAACTGAGAGCAGAGGCTGAGCAGGTATTCCCCTTGTGCTCTTTACATTTTGAACATATTTATGGTATAGTATCATATATTATTGCTTCATTATTGCTGCATTAGTATAAATATATGTATTTTAAAAAAGTTTGGGTGGATGGATGAAAAAATACATTTAATAGAGAGATGAGGCTTCATTTTCTGTTAATGGACATTAATGCTAGATGATGACAAATCTGTGAGACTGTTTACTCAATCAAACCTAAAAGACTCAGACAAAGTTGGAGTCAAGACCATATTTTTTGAGACAAGGTCATAACCAAGACCTAAGGTTACAAAGATCAGTGTATGATCCATGTTTAAGAGATTCCACAGTTGTAAAGTCACTTAAAGCAAGTGCTGAGCTCTGTCCTAACTGCACGTCTGCATTTAACAGAGACAAGCAAATAAACTCAAAGAATTATTAATCATAACAATAACAGCATTATAACATACATACAACATATTAAGTTTTGCCCTGCTTTCAGTTATAATTATGGATGTTTTAAACCTTAAGTTGTTTTGTTTTGTTTTTTTCCAGGTTTTGACCAGTAAGTTGCTAGAGCAGGAAACCTTGTACCGACAGCTGACTCAGGAACAGCTTGATAACTTCACTCTGGACATGAATACAGCGTACGCAAGACTGAAAGGCATGGAGGAGGCTATCGACAGTAAGAGAACCAGCACATCAGACATAACTCAAAGAAATATCTTAACAACTGAGTTTTACCATGGTGCATTTATTAGGAAGGACTGTCCCTTTCAATGAGCACTGCCTGTGCTGTTTTTTCATATACCTGATACAATCAGTAGTTATGTTTAAAGTCAAACTTCGAAATGTTGCAAGAAAAATGTCATACAGGTGAGTTTTTGAATTTGCATGACATCAGAGACTCAAGGGATTGGTTGTATTTTTTTGTATTGTAAGGAGAAATAGACACGTTTGTGAAAATACAAATGTTGAGCTCGTTCCGTTTCTGGTTTGGTGTGGTGTGGTCTGGTCTGATCTATGTAGATTGATGCTTACTGGCTCCGCCATCACAGAAAAATAGAACTGCAGCGCATCTCCAGCGCTTATGTCAGACCCATGGATACATCCATAGTCAGACTGGAGACACAATACTGCGGATGCGGTGGAAATGTTCTCATTGACTACGGTGTCACATAATTAGATAGATAGATAGAGAGAGAGGGACTGGGTAGCTGTATTTTTCGTTGACCACTTCGTCTTTGCTTTGTTTTTTTTTTTGTTACTGATGCCAACTGTGTACACATTTCCATCCAGAATAGGCGTGTAACTGTGAAAGAAGCTGTTTTTATTTACCACTTATCATTCTGGGTAAATTTGCCTTAAAAGGCCTGGAAAAAGCATACCCAAATTAAAATTAAAGCTGTTCTTGACCCATTTGAAGTCCATATAAAAGTTTGGACTCTTTATAAAGGTAAAACTCTATATTTTGTACTCAAGCAGTCAAATTATTGTAGACATAAATGGTAAATACTTAAACGCTAATTAGGCCCGAGCCAGCCAAAGTGGCAAGGGCCTATTGAAATCGCTAGAAGTGCGCGAAGCGCACTACACTAAGTGCGCGAAGCGCATTAAAACTAAGTCAATGATGAGCGCGAAGCAACATAACATACGTTGTCCGATTTGGCTCAAATTTTAATGACTTATTCACTCCCCAGCCTGAACCCATATATGTGAGAATAAAGTAAATGGGCGCGACAGCGCCCCCTAGAGTTTAAAAAGAAAATCCCTATGGGATGTCCAAACATTTAGTTTGTCGGAACTGCACGAAATTCGGCACACACATCCATGATGTCATGACGACCAAAAAAGTCTCTTGGACCCATGCCCGAAATTGAACCCTGTTGCCGTGGTAACGGCCCAACAGTGATCACTAAAGATTTATGGACCAAAAAAAATTTTGTTTGTCGTAGATGGATGAAATTTGGGACAGACACTCCTCATGTGTCCCATATGTGTTACAATTCTGGCCTTATGCAGGGCCTGTGCGACGCCAGGGAAACTTTGTTGTAAATGAATTAAATTTGGTGAAACACATTCAGTGATGAATGTAAAAGTCTGTAGGGATCATTAGAGTCACAAATAAAGAGTCGGACAAGGAGCGCCCCCTGGAAAAAGACAACTTTGTGACTCTGGGATAAAGGCGCGTCAGCACCTCTTGCAATAACGTCAAATATCTATTTCTCAACAACTTTGTGAGGCTTTTTAAAGGGCTGACTTTGAGGTCGTTGGCGACGCTCTTAAAAATCGGCACCAGCGCCGGGTCGTAACCCTGCGACCTCGGCACGAGCACCGGGTCGCGACGGCGAGGGCCGATGATCGCCGCTTGCGGCTATATTTATTTTATTGGATTTATGTTTTCTGGATACTTACAAACAGAATGAGACCATTTTTGTTGGGAATTATCAATGTGTGAACTGCAGAAAAGCTTCATTAGTGAGTAATTTGCCTTTCTCGAAAGAAGCCTTTCTTATACAGACTGCTATTGTGGTGCTTCGAAATGGTTTATATATATCACTGAGAAAAAGAGTGAAAACGAGGAGAATCTAAGCTTTCTAATGATAGGCTGCATATCCACATGCTCAAACCAGGCGCTGTATTGAAAAAAGTCACCATGTCCCTGTACTGAGACATCGGATTGAGAATTAAATCCCCAAAAAGCATTTAGCGACTACAAGATACAGGACCCAGTTCAGTCACTTTTTCCACCAGCGACAATAAGATTGCAGTCGCTACAAGCAGTCTTTACCCCATTTATGCTCACCTTTTTGTTGTGAGTTGTTTTTTGTCAGACACAGCTTTGAATACAGTCATAGACTTTACCTTTTTATTAAGTAGAAAGTATTACATGCTGTTCACACATCAGTGACCAAGCATGGGTTTGATTTTCAGTTGATTGTTTAGAAATTTGTATATAGTAAAATGTAATTACTGTTCTTTTGTGCTGCAGGCCATGTGGTGGCAGAGGAGGAGGCTCGAAGAGCTCACCAGCTCTGGCTCTCTGTAGAGGCTCTCATTCACACTTTGAACACGGCTGAGGGAGAGACCACAACAAAACCCTTGGAAGGTTCTGCTCAGGTGGTGCGAAAAAGTTGCTACAACAATGAGTTTGCCCTGGCTCTAGCTTCAGCTCTGCCCAAAGAGTCCCTGGAGCGAGGCATTTACAGTGAGGCTTCTTTGCGTAACCGCTTTAACACTCTGCGGTCAGTGGCTCGCAGGGTTGCTCTCATCGATGAATCTCACAACTCATTGTACCAGTATTTCTTGTCTTATCTTCAAGCAGCATTGCTCTTTGAGGCTCAGCAGGAAGCACCACCAGCCCAACTCAGTGTGCAGGATTTAGACCCCTTCAAACTGTTGTCATATGCCAGCTACTGCATAGAACAAGGCAACCTGGAATTAGCAGCTAAATTAGTAAACCAGCTGAGAGGAGAGGCCAGACGAGTGGTAGAAGACTGGCTCACTGAAGTCCGGCTTACATTGGAGACTAGGCAGGTGGTCAGTTTGCTGTCAGCTTATGCAAATGCTGTGGGCTTAGGAACCACTCAGTCCTAAATTGCACTTCCAAATTTAACATAGAAAGCTTATTTACTGACTACACACAGCTAATGCACGTATTTATTACTCTAAAAATATTAAGTTGTTCTGTCTGAATGATCACCAGTGAGCATAATTATCTGGGTAATTTTTGGTCTCAGCTGTGTATATTTCGTTAATAAACTAATGACTGATGCTTTCATCGTGTCATGAATAGCATTTTAACAGTCTGCACATGGAAATAAATCATACAAATATAATGCTGTCATATGTGCTTATTTTTAATAGGAATACATGATGTTGGGCTATATGCGGGGTACCACTTAACCCTGAAGGGCGCACTCACACACTTTTTAATGAATTTTGTCTGAACCAAAACTAAATTGTGCTCTTGGTCTGGACCAAACTGAATCAGAATATGGTTTGTTACTAGTATGAAGCACAGGGTGCCCACTCTTTGCTGTCTACATACAAAGACCAATCTAAGACCAAACCTAAACAAAATGACATGAGAAATAATTTCCTATTATTCACTAACAGATGTGTCAGCTTCTAAAAAGTTTTGCAGTGGTTATACAATGAAATGTTAGTTCAGTGATTTACAGGAAAGGTAAATCTAAAGCATTTTTCAGTTTATACAGTAAATGTTTAAGTTTGGATAGAAAAATGCAGATGCTGATATTTTTTGAACAGCCTAATATTTTCTTCACTTTGTGTAAAGGAATAACAAAATTGATAATTTTTTCAATCATGTTTTGATTTGGAATTGAATGTGCTGTGTCCCCAATGCCTTGCGTGTATGAAAATAAAAGCTATAATGATTTTGAGCTTTACTCACTTTACCTATTATTATGAAGACAACTGAATATGACAATATAGTTACTAAAACACTTGTCTTTGTGTTACAAAATTATAAACAAGGTTGTAGAGTTTTTTCCTTGTGCTTGTGCTCCATCCTGCAGTTTGCAACTGAAAGAATTCCACAATGTATGTTGTCTGTGCAGAAAGTGGGTAAATGGTTCAGTGGTGAGCTTTTGAAAATGTTGGGTAAGTGTCTAACCACTCATACTTACACCATTTTATATGAATAAAATTAATTTATTGGTAGTCTGCCACATAGGACATGTTTGCACAACAAAAATTTGTGGAAAAACAAGGAAACTTCAGTTCCATTGGAACTCCCTTTCACAGGACCAGCTATTATAACAATTTTAAATTTGTTAAAATAAAATTTTAAAGTGTTTTAACTTTTCCTGTTTCAGCAAAAGTGAAATGACAAACTGCAGTCTGAATGAAATTGTATTTTTTATTGTCTAAAGCCCCTTGACACATGCAGTCTTTCCCAGCAAAGTTCCTACATTTTACCAGAACAGGGTCAAAAAAGAAAAAGTTAAAACTGATTTTCCAGAACAACAGTATTGCAGGTAAACTGCAAGGAATGCTGTGTTGTGAATGAAAGCGTAAACATCAACTGCACATACAGTGAATATACTGTATGTATCTTTACTAATTTATCATTCAAATGAATCCAGTTAAAAACGTATTAATCCCCAAAGGGAAATTCAGTTTTTAGGTCTCTTCCAAGCAGTCGATTGACACTTTATCTCTCATAGACTTACTGATTGTACAGTCATATGGCCGTTCGGAGAAAGGAGTTCTTGTGGTGTTTCGTAGTGCAGCTCACTGATCTCAGGTGTCCACTGGCTGCTCTCTGTTGTTCAAAAGGCAAATGCAGGGGATGGTCTAAGTCTTTCAGTATACGCTGGTTTGATAAAGAGGGCATCAATATGTTGGGTCTGTTGTTTCCCAGATCTGGAACCAGATGACCAACACCATAGATACTCCTCCTTGTAGATCTAGTGGTCCGGTTGTGGTATCAATTAAAAATTGTGGGGGGAAAAATCCAAATACAACAAAAAATGATTAAAATTGACAGCAAATTTGAGGAGGTACCTACATTCGCAACCTTTCCAGAAAGTGCATGTTGACGTTGTCATTTTAGACACATCTTTGATGTTCATATTATTGCCCCCAATAGGCACCAGCCTCATCAGTTTCCAGCATTTCCCAGTGTGAATAAGTGTGACCTGGAAATGCTCTGGCATTTTCTGCATTGTGAAGAGAAAAATCACTGGTGCTAGGAATGTATTCCTGGTCATTTACTGGGAACTATCTGTGAAATGGGCTTCAAAGATCTAGCTTGTATACTTCAGTAGAAATACAATCTAGATTTTGAGCCTGAACCCTTTAGAGGTGAGTGATAACGTCACCAGTGCAGGGTGGATCAAGATCTGTGTATTTCTTCTTTATTCTGTAATCAGTAATCACTATTTTGTGGAAGTTCCTTTATGTTGTAAAATATAGTACTAACCATTCTCCTATACTGATTCTGGTGATATTCGAGGCAGGAAATGTGTCATTGTCATAGTGGGTGTGACACGGTTGCCTTTCTTTATTTTACCCATTTTTCCAATGGCAATGTACATCCCTGGGTATACAGCAGATTCATAGGTGTTATAGTTGTTGACCAGAAGTTTTTCCTTGAAGTTACATTCATCCTTGTAGTGGTCCTGGGGAAAGGGTTGAGAGAGACACTGATAGTTACTGCATTTTCAACAACTCAGCTGTAATACTATACAATATAATAAAATATAGCTGTACTAGAGCAAGTGGATGTTTACAATTGCAAAGTAGTGGTGGGGAAGAGTGTAGTCAGGCAGTATAGGATGGTGGTCTTTAAGATGACTAGTGGTGAGGAAGAGATGTTTTTAAATAAAAGAAGTAGGGGTATGTTTTTTTTAGTTTTGTTTTTTTGTGTTGTCACATAATAGTTTTGTTGCAAAAATAAAACTATTTTCCCTACAACCCATGTCCAACTTTGTCCTAACTGGATTTTATCTTTTACAACCATTCCTTTTGGTTCCATTAATTGTAGGTTTTTACCTGTGTAGCTGTCAACCAATTACCGTTTAGTGAAGGAAAGATTTTACTCATATTTTACTTACAGAGTAATAAGGTCAAAGGGAGAACAGGAGACTGTGCCAGGTTTGTTCAGACATTCAAATACTGGTAATAATACAGGAAATTCTCCATTCACAAAGCCCTAGACATTTGACTGTACAAAACAATGATGCTGTAAAGCAAAAGTTTAAGTTAAATCTGAGCCCTCCAACAGGCTTCACCCCTCTGGGCCTCTGCTTTAAGGGAAATCAGTGACCACTAAGTGACCATCTGGAGTTGGCATCTGCTCATCATACCCCCTACCACTGGATCCATCATCTGCACATCTTCTGAAGACAGAATGGACACATATTTACCCTCATGTGTACCTTCTTGCCGTAACTCCAGGTGTGTCTCATTTCTCATAACATTTATCCACAATGCCTCGACTCCTTGCTCACACTGTAAGTTAGTCTGCATGTCCCTCTTTATGATGGAATTAATGTGGTCCTCGGCAACTCAGGATAACTTTTTTCCGAGTTGAAAAATGCTTGAGTCGGAACAACAGCTTGGAAACTCAGGTGAGTCGGAGTTGCCCGAGATTCCATAATGACGTATTTTCGGCATCAACATGGCGAAGGGAAGCAAATGTTTAAGATGTTGCTTTTAGTTGCAATGGTTCATCTCCAATTGCTACAATAAATCATGTTGTGAACCTTATATTTGTATAAATAAAGTGAAAGAACGGGTGCAGAGTGGTTAGCGCTCCTGCTTCACAGCAAGAAGGTCGTGGGTTCAAATCATGGCCGACTCATAAAAAACATCCTTTGCTGGTTCTGCCTATTCAAACACTGGTCTTTCTGTGAGGAGTGTGCGCCATTGTCACCGTGGGTTCTCTCCAGGAACTCCAGCTACCTCCCACCATGCATATATTAGGTCAACTGGCAACTCTAAAGTCTCCCTAGTGAATGTAAGAGTGAATGGTCAATGTTTGTCTCTAAATGTCAGCCCTGCGACTAATTGGCCATTGTCCAGGGTGTACCCTGCCCAATGGCCCAAAGTTGCTGGGATCAGCTCCAGCCACCCACGACCCCAAACGGGACTAAGCAGTAGAAAATGAAAAAAAAGAGAAAGAATATCATATGTAGATATATTTTTATTTAAAATGTAACATTTAGATCACACTAAATTTTAAATTCTGATGGTAATTTGAGATCTTGCTGCAGATCCAGTTGTGTTAATGTCATATAGACAATAGACGTCTCTGCAGGTGACGCCCTGAGGAGAGGACGTCGTATCATCTTCACTCATCTCTCCTCCTCTCCTCTTTGGTGGCTCCTCTGTGGATGGGACTAAAATGCAAGGAGAGGAGGGGAGTGGAGGCATTGAAGGTGTATGTTATGAGAATTAGGATGCACCTCTTTTCTCAGGCTTTGTATGGCTGTTACTACTACAACATATATTGAAATCTCTTCCAAATACTATAAGATATTTTTTACAGAGCCAAATGTATTGTAAAGAAAGACGTTTTTTTGTGAATTAAGTAAATTGTCAGCTGCCATTTTATATTCATTTGAATTACTTGCACTTCTCATCTAGTTTCTGTCTGACTGTATGAGTTTTTTTGGCAAATATATTTATTTCATTGATGTTTTGTTTTTTTTTTGTTTTTTTTTGGGGGGGGGGTGTTTTTTTGTGTGTGTGTGTGTGTGGGGGGGGGGGGCATTAGTAGAACAGGATGTAAGATGATTATCTGAGTCTTCGCTGACTTCGCTGAGTATAGTCTCTTCAAGTTTAACTTTTGAGTGCTCAGGCATTGCAAGAAATCACAACACACTGCATCAGAGAATATGCACTAAAACCCTAAAGAGTGAGGAGAAAACCCCAAGTTACCAATTATTTGTGTAGAAATTGAAAATTCTGATTGAAAAGTTCAAAAGCACAGTGGTTAGCACTGTCGCCTCACTGCAAGAAGGTCCAGTGAGTGACTCCTGGGATAAGCCTTTCTGAGCAGAGTTTGCATGTTCTCCCATGCTGGGGTGGTTTTCTCTGGTTTCCCCCACCAACGTCAAAACATGCTGGGTGCCCCCTGGTGGTGGATGGTGACCATGAATTTCCCCATGGGGATAATAAAGCAAAATATAAATGACTATTATATTTTGCTGGGATTTTTTGTTTGTTTTTTTGTTTTGTTTTGTTTTTTGCAGAATAAGCAAGTGTCAGAGTTCAGTTTTAAAGTGAGAGTATGTTCAATGTTAGAGCAGAGTCAAGACTTACTGAGCCATAGAGCTTTCCTTTGTTGGTCATGGCAATGAACAGACCACTTCTCACACCAAACAGAGTCACCACTCCTCTGGATACTGGGGAAATTTCTAAAAGGGCTGGGATAAAACACACATATTAAGTGATCATTAAACCAAATGAGAAAAAATACAATGATTTAGACATGTTATTGTATCTCTTTGCATTTGTTTTATCCACTGTGATCAATTTAATTTTAATTTATTGCCAAAAAAATATGCAGGCCTTTCACAAGTTTAATCAACCTATTGATAATGAAAACTTGCATCCAGTGACTTTAGGGCATCAAAATATGACATTCTCAGCATGTGATGATTTTTTGACTCTCTGTGCAGTTGAGGAGGATTCATTGGTGCTGTTATGATTACTGTCTCCTGCAGAGAGCAATCAATCAACATTGGCATCATCATCAGTGAGGTCAGTGGTACAAACATAAGATCACCCTTAAAAAACATTTTTCTAAATCTGTGATAACCAGAGGACCACTGCTGATGCATCTGTTGTTTATGAACAGATAATCATGTTATTATTGTACCTTGTGTACGTACATATATTAAAACATCTATTTACATTGGAGCAAAGACATTGCATTGAACATAAAGATGGAAGGTCATCAATTAATATTATAAGCATATGCATGTAGACATGTAGACCCAGGAGTGCTTATTGATAATTTTATACTTTGACATACTGTGACCGATTACACAAACATGATCCTATCAGTTCAAGTGCATCATAAGATTAAATTTAGCCAGCATAATTTGTAATAAATCATAATTAAGTATGACTAAGTGTGTTAAATGCATATTTGAGTTTGGAAAACCCAGCACCAACAACACATTTTTAACTAACAATGATCTGATGTTTTCGGTGAAGAAATAGTTGTCTGTCAAATAATTGGCTCTTTAGCCAACCAGCATGATACATTTTTTATTACTGCTATATTTGATGTCATATCCACTCTGTACATCATTGTATTCACACAAGTCATAAAACAAAGCACAGAAAAAATAAAACTTTGCCTAACCTTGAGCTGAAGATAGGCTAAATGTAATTTAAATGTTTGGACAGTGTTGTCTTTCTCAGCAAAAGCATTTAATTTGTAAATGCCTCTTATTGTTTATTGAAGACTAGAATAGCTTTAATTCAGATGCCACAGGGTAACTAAAATTAAAGGCAAAAACCAGGCAAAAAGCATTACTTTACATTAAGAAATTCATCTGTCATCAGTAAGTTCTAGTTGAATCTCTCAGTCTAATTCAAGGGATAGATTTGAATACGTACTTACTGTATCGGTTCTCGTTATGCACACCTGTAATCTGTCCATTTGGAGAGATCTGGATGTGAAAGCCAATGCCCACATTACAGTAGAGCCTCCGAAACCGTTTTATTCCCAGAAGGTATTCTGGGTCTTCGTGTGTGGCATCCCGTTTGCCCCATGAGCTGATCAGGACGGGGAGCAGGGACCCCTCACTCTGTGGATACTGTCTGCTGCTGACATGACAAGAGCCAAAGACGCTGGTCAGAAGGAGTCCATACCAGACCACTGGCAGCCTAGACCCAGATAAGCACATTGTCTGCTCCAATATCCAGAAATGTATATTTAAATTAAGCAAAGTATTGGCATAAAATTGGATTTAGCAGACAAAGCAGATGAAAATGTTTCTGTACATTATATTTACATGGCTAAAACTCACAGGTCGTCTGGTCACTGTGGTTAAGCTTTGACTCTCTGATGGATCTAACGGTGGAGCATATTTATGTGCTCCATATGAGTACATCACAAACCCCTGCTGTCTATCTGTGACTCACTGGTGGGAAGTAAGCAAACAAACATAATATATCAAACACATCTGAAAACAGAGTGGTAGACACACATGAGAAATAGATCATGTAAAGTCCTCTGTAACTAAACATATACACAGACACGCATATATATATATATATATATATATATATATATATATATATATATATATATATATAGATATATATAGATATATATATGCATGTGTGTGTATGTGTATATATATATATATATATATATATATATATATATACACACACACACACACACACACACACACACACACACACACACACACACACACATTATATGTCCGTACCCGTCTTTAGACCCACCATTTTTTTGTTAATTTCATTCATTATTTACTTTTTTTTAAAATAATTTTTCCTTTGGTTGACCTGAAAGACCTTCATGACTGTTCTGTTGGTATTTAAAGGATGCATATATCTTTTCTAATAAAAAAAAAAAGGATATCAGAGCACAAGTAGAAGACGGCAAAGGTTTATCTCACTCTAATTTACTTTAAACTTTAATTAAATTCAAAAGATGCTTTTAGTGAGGCATTAGAGCACCAGGCTTATGTGAACCACTGAAGCAGAAAGAGACCCAGCAGCAGTGATTCACTCCATTACTATCTGTGAAGGCTTGATATCGTGTGACACTTAGTGCGTCAGAGCATTGCTCATGCAGGACTTCTTTTCAAAGAAGAGGCACTGCGCAGTGAGGTATACATGGGCCTAAATGACAGCACCCAGAGGAGAGAAGAGCACTTATTGTGATAGGAAAACCATTCCCAGCACCTCAACTCGCTATTCTTATTCATCTGCCAGCTATAATGCTTTGTAAGCAATGAGATTTACGCAGCGGTGCTTTATGCATCATATCCCGTCTACTGACTACTCTTCATCAGGCAAATTCAATTCAACTTTATTAATCCCTAAGGGGAAAGTCAGTTGTCAGGTCTCTGCAAATTAGTTGATTCAGACTTCATCTGCCTTAGACTGATTGTACAGTCTTATAGCAGTCAGGAAAAAGGAGTTGTTGTGGCGTTCAGTCCTGCAGCCGACTGATCTTAGACATCCACTGGCTGCTCTCTGTTGTTAAAAAGCCCAATGCAGGGGATGATTAAAAGTTGTTTAATATAGCACCCATTATGTTGTGTGTCTGATGCTTTATTGTGTCTACCAGATTCTTCAGTCTAACAGCTGATATGATGAAGTGGGCATCAGAATGCTGGGTCTGTAAACTGGGCCCTGTACTAAGAAGCTAATGCAGCTGCACACTCGAGCTAGCAAGGGAATATAAAAAAGGCACGCTGCTAAATGAACAATTCTGCTGTAAGAGATTACCAGATGGTTCCCTGGAAAAGAGTTAAGTAATATGCGTGATTTGTAAAGGTGAATTTAATTATCACTGTAGTAATTCATCGTTAATGTAATTACACAAGTTCACACAAATTGACATTTCAAATAGTCAAAATTCTGAACCACAAAGAATATGGATTGGTATTGAATTTTAAGTTACTGTATTTTATAAAGGTTTCTCATTTAAGTTATTTTTAAGTTATTTGTCAAATCATTTTTGCATTCATATACTGGGCTGTGACTCAGTTTAAAGTCTTTGTAAAACTTTCAACACTTTTAACTTTTGTATAGCACGTAAAACAATTTACATGCTAAACAAAAGTTAAAGTATGGCAAAGTTATACTTTGTTAAACTGAAGATTCGGTGTGTTTATGTGTGTGTTGTGCGAATAATCACGATTAATTACAGCCAGATTTGCAGGAAATGAAACGTATATTAATAATATTATAATATAATATAATATAATATAGCAATTTATGTAGAAACATAGAGTGTGACCTGGGACCTGGTGTCATGTAAATTCAACCTCCCCCAATTAATAAAAGTGACATATGTAACCATGTATTGTTAACCTACATATAATCTACACATGTAATCATGCATTCATTATCACCTAAGTTTTATCAAGTATCATTTGTCCCACATTTGTGTGTAATGTGTTATATATGTCTTTCTTGTTCCTCATCATTTCATTGTGAGGTGGTGGAATATCAATAGTGTAATCTAATTTGCATGTATTTGTCAAATTAGCCCGCCAAAACAAAAGTTACGCCTGCGTTACACCTCCCACTTTTAGAATTATAAAAACGCCAAACATCCTTTGTTTTGAGTTCTTTGTTGTTCGCTTCTTTACGCTTCTTCTTGTTACTGCTAGTTTTTTTTAATTTAGCGGTAAATGTTGTGGAACGCTTCTCTACAGTACACACTGTTTATGGGCTTGTTACCTGAGCGCATCCCGCTACTTTGTAGTTTTCCGCTGCCAAGCATTTTCTTTTAATATACTTTTCCAGTGGACTGCTTTTTCCAAAATCACTCCAAGCCTGATTTTAATGGTTATATTGTGGTTAAACCTCGGTTTTCCAAACTTGTAATAATTTTTGTACTACAAATCTGGCCTACCGTCTGCATGGATTTACTTTGATAGCCTACGCCTGATGCCATCCATTGACCTCCAAAGGCCTGTGTCAAAAGAGACTTTAACTGGGAGACCAAAGCCATGTGGTCTCCAACTGAACAACACTGTGGAACTGTGTTCCCGTTCGTAGAGCCAGTCCGAAGGATTTCTGGACCCGAACCACGCCGGCAGCATCTAGACGTCGTCTCTGGAGCATCCCTCTGGTAACATCGCCTTGGAAACCCAGCTTCTTGTCCTGCCTCCGCTCCGACCAAAGTAAGCCCGCACAGGTGACATAGAGTTGGTGTCTTAGCAAATACGGCTATCTTTTACCCTTTTGTAAAATTTGTTATTCCTTATACCACTCAACCATAGTCAAATACTGAAACACAGTCTCTCTTTTTTTTTTAAAGCCTTTTTGTTACAATAGCTTTCTCACTGATATTCCGTCTCCCCTCAATTTACTTCCTTTATTCAGTGTCGTATAAGTTGTCACTCATATCTGGAATTATTTCCTTTATTCATTGCCCAAAATGTATCCCTTGTTAATCATATTATTCATATTTAATCTTATGTCGCTGTAAGGTTGTTTTTACCAATTAATGGGTAAAAACTTTGTAAAAGTTCTCCCCTTCAGATTGATTAAATATTAGCCATTAATTTGTTTCTTGATGTAATCAAGTGGTGCCCCAGGATCGTTCAAACTAATCATTCTTAGAGTTAAGGCTAATAAACCCTATATAATATAATATAAAATAATATAATATAACCCTTTAAGGCGGGGTGCACGGTAGCGGAGTGGTTAGCGCTCCCGCTTCACAGCAAGAAGGTCGTGAGTACGAATCCCGGCCGACCCATAAACATCGTTGGCTGATTGTAGCCAACCCAAACATCATTGGCTAACTCTGGTCTTTCTGTGAGGAGTCTGCATGTCCTCCCCGTGTCACCGTGGGTTCTCTCCGGGATCTCCGGCTTCCTCCCACCGTCCAAAGACATGCATGTATAGGTGAATTGGTGACTCTAAAGTGCCCCTAGTGGATGAATGTGAGAGTGAATGGTTGTCTGTCAATGTACGTCTAAGTGTCAGCCCTGCGACGAACTGGCCACTGTCCAGGGTGTACCCCGCCTAAGGCCCAAAGCAGCTGGGATAGGCTCCAGCCACCCGCGACCCCACAAAGTGGGACAAGCGGTAGAAAATGAATGAATGAATGAACCCTTTAAGGCTGTATGCCCTTATATCATCTACAATAAACAGCTTCATCCAGCATTTGGATTCAGGGTTTGATTCCCACTCCTCTCTGTATTTTTGAGTGTACAGTTTAGACATGAGATACAGAGACATGATGAGCTGCCCGGCAATATGTTTAGCTTATGTCACAGAGAAGCACAAACACAGTGGACAAGTCGAGTGAGTGACTATGGCTGTGTAAGCTCTTGTCTAAGGATACATCCATGCTCTAGACTCAAAGATGAACATCTTCTGCTCTGACAGTAGCTGAGAAGGACTGCTGCGAGCGGACTGTTCCGTCTGTGAGTGCTTTGGGACGGGGGAGGGGCACGTCATCGCCTGCTCCTCATTGAGAAGAGTAAAAACAAATCTCCCAAAGTCCCCCGTAACAACAGTAAAAAGTTGCTGGATTTGTTGTTTGTCCTTTAAAAAAAAAAAAAAAAAAAAAAAAGAGTCGCTGGAGGGGTCTTAACAGTGGCTAAATATAGCGACAAAGTTGCTAAGTTGGCAACACTGTTCGCCAGATTTTTGCAACAAAACTAGCCCAATGGCCAATCAAAACTAGCCCAATAATACCAAAACTGAAATTTGCCACTCCCATAAGTAAAACATATATTTTACATCACTGTTAGCATAATACACAGTTTTTTGGGGTTTTTTTTGTATTTTTACACAGTATATTAGTAATTTTCACAAACAAAATCATCTTACCACGGTAGCAGAGTGGTTACCGCTCCTGCTTCACAGCAAGAAGATCGTGAGTTCAAATCCCGGCCGATTCAAACATCCTTGGCAACTCTAAAGTATCCCTAGTGAGTGAATGGTCATCTGTCAATGTTCGTCTCTAAGTGTCAGCCCTGCAACAAACTGGCCATTGTCCAGGGTGTACCCCTCCCAAGGCCCAAAGCTGCTGAGATAGGCTCCAGCCACCCGCAACCCCAAAACGGGACTAAATGGTAGAAAATGAATGAATGAAAATCATCTTACCAAACTTTGGGACTCCATCCAATCATGGTGAGAGCCTTTATCCACAAATGGAGAAAATGGTGAACCTTCCAAAATTACCCCAAGAGCTCAGTGACGGCTCATCCAAGAAGTCACAAAAGAACCAACAACATCTAAAAAACTGCAGGACTCACTTGTCTCAGTTAAGATCAGTGTTCATGCCTTAACCATTAAGAAAGAGAAGGGGCACAAATGGCATCCATGGCAGAGTTCCAAGGTGAAGAAAAGAACATAAAGGCTCGTCTCACTTTTGGCAAAAAACATCTTGATGATCCCCAAGACTTTCAGGAAAAGATTCTGTGGACTGACGGGACAAAAGTTTAACTTTTTGGAGGGTATGTGTCCCATTATATCTGGTGTAAAAATAACACAGCATTTCTGGAAAAGAACATCATGTCAACAGTCAAATATTGTGGTGTTACTGGGATGATCTGGGGTTGATTTGGTGCTTCAGGACCTGGATGACTTGCTGTGATTGATGGAACCATGAATTCTGCTCTCTACCAAAAAATACTGAAGGAGAATGTCCAGCCATCAGTTTGTGACCTTGAGCTGCAGCAGGACAATGAATCAGTATTCAGTCAGAGTGGGAGCTTCCTGCAGATCCCGCCCCCATCCTACCTGCTTCTCATTGCTGTGGTTCTCTGAGAGGTGGAATAGAGAGTCAAGGCTGCACAAGACACTTGTACTTGCTTTGATGAGAGGCTGTTTGTTCCTGATCTGTGCGTTCTGAAATTCCTCAGTGGGCCCACTCATTACATTTGACATGTCATCCTGGAGTTCATCATACCTTTGCCCTCCTGGACTCAAGGTGTTGGTGGCCCACTCGGGAGGAGGATGTTAATGCTTTTGTTGCAGCCTGCCCTGCCCTTGCCAGCAAAAACCATCCCATCAAGCCCTGGCCTCCTAACCCACTGCTAATCCTACACTGCCCATGGTCATACTTACTGTGGTGGACTGCTTCTCCAAGATGCACCACTTCATCCCTCTTCCCAAACTGCTGTCAGCCAAAGAGACTGCTGAGCTAATGTTAGTTCACGTCCTCCCACTCCATGGACTGCTTTGGTCTTTGACAGAGGATCACAATTCAAGTCCTCTTTCTGGAAGGAGTTCTGTTTCCATCTTGGTGTCAGGTTAGTCTCTCCTCTGGCTTCCATCCTCAGTCTAACGGCCAAACAGAGAGTCTATACCAGGATATGAAGACAGGTTTGAGTTGTATCTCATCTCAGAACTCTTTATCATGGTCCCACCAACTACTGTGGGCTGAGTATGCCCACAACACATGCATCAGTTCTGCCACAGGCCTCTTACCTAACAGCCACCACGCTTCCCTATCTACGAGATAGAAGCCAGTGTCCCTTCAGCTCAGGCCTTTATTCAACAGTGCAAGACTACCTGAAGAAAAGCTTGGGCAGCCCTATTCAGTTCAACCACCTGTCATGCAACATCTGCCAATCGTCATCGATCCCAAGCACCTAAGTATCTAACAGGGGACAAGGTGTGGCTTTCCACCAAAGACTTGCCCTTACTGTTGGACTTTCGCAAGCTTTCTCCACGGTTCGTTGGTCCCTTCCCTGTGAAGAAGATCATCAATTCTTCAGCAGTGAAACTGAAGTTACCGGCATTGATTTAAGCAGTCACAACCCAGCTCACCCCTAACAGATTGTTCAGCCACTTTGTGTGAACGTTGAGCTTCTACAACATATGACCAGATTCTCTACCAGCTACTTCTGCCAGTCTGTACCAGCTACTTCTGCTACTTCTGCCTGTCTGCATTCTTGTATAAGCTTCTGTGAGTACTGTAAGAGAGATTGGTATACTGCCTTAGAGCTGCGAAGTATTGGAACACATAGATAAACTGCAGAGACTCTGGATGACTTAAGCAGGTGAAGTTTATTACCATCACATACAGGCCCGGAGACAGTTGAACAGTCAACACAGCGTGGTATTGAACATTCAAGTCTAGCTATGCTTTCATAGGACTGAACTTATAAAACCACATAGGTCAGTGCGCAGTGGGATTCAGCTGTAAGCCTCCACACCCCTGCAGACTGTCGGGGAGCAGGACCCGCACTTTTCCAAGTTCTATAAAAGGTCCGCTCCTGCCACTTGGAAACAGAGATACATTCAATCCAGCTTAATATTGTTTAGGTAACCAGGTAGCTTTTTATTTTTTAAATATGTGTAGTACTGTTCGGCAATAGTTGATTACTATATATATATATGTATATATATATATATATATATATGTATATATATATATATATATATATATATATATATACACTTTTACTTACTAGTTCGTGTAGATTTATTTCTGAAGTCATTAAAACTGAGTGTACATATTGATAACAGATGCAGATGAGAGGAAAACCAAAACCGGTTAAGATGTTTTGAACCAACAAAATTATATTGTGTACATGATGTGAAATGTGTAGGCAACAACAGTAAACACATTAGCGTGGAAATATATTAAATAACTTCTACATCATGTGTGCTACGCCCACCTACGGGCTTCGCTATTGGTTACTTCTCTGGCGGGTGCCAGCGCCACTGAGACAGATCAAAACATTCACCGCGCCAATCACACCTGTGCCCTGGCACAGCCCAGGGGCTATATAAACAGGCCAGCCCAACACACTCCCTTCTTCTTTCTCAGCCACTTGAGATAGAACTCTTCCTACTCACAAGAAGACTCATCAGAAGATCCGCGGCGAAGCTATGGACACTGCCCGAGCTCAGCCATCTGCCGGTGTCGGGCAACCCAGATCATGCGGATCCTGCCGCGCTCCGCTTCTCTCTGAAGACGACCATGACTGCTGCTTCACCTGCCTCGGCTGGCAGCACCAGGCCCGGCGTTCTGATTGCCCGGCGTGCCTCGCTCTCCCCCGGGAGGAGGCCGAGCGTCGCGCCGCCTTTATGGGTCCGGTTTCTCCGGCCGTTGTAGACACTGCGCCAGAGGATGCTGACGCCCTGCCTGCTGCTCAGGCTCCATTAGACTGGGCAGAGGCTAGTGAGGATGAGGGGGGGCACTTCGCCGAACCCGCCTGCTCCGAGTACGAGGGGAGCCGCTGCGATGACGCCGGCTCCTCCGCCTCAGGTGTGCAGCAGCATCGTTATCCTCTGGATGACCTGCCGTCGCTGTTCCTGTCCGCCGCTGACCGCATGGGCTTATCTCTCCCACCTCAGCCTACTGATAGGGCCCCGGTGGATTTCACCTTGGGATTGGCGTCACGGGCCCGGTCACGGCCGCGTGTCTCTACTCTCTGTCCTCCCATGGCCCCCATCCTGCACTACGCTCAGCGGGAGTGGGAGAGTCCACTCTCGGCGAAATCCCCCGCTCGTGGTTACATAGGGTACTGTAACGTTGTGGGCTGGAACGACGCCGCCGGCGTGCCACCCATCGAGGACGGGGTAAGAATGTGCCTGCTCCCTTCATCCACTCCGTGGCCCGGCAGAAAACCGGCGCTGCCCTCTGAGAGGGACCGGCAAATGGCGGCACTTCTGGACCGTTGCTATGCTAACGCTTCCCAAGTAGTGGCGTTGGCTAGCAATATGGCCTTTTTGGCGGGCTCCCTGGACCAACTGACGCATGAGCGGTCTGCGCTCACCTCGGAGGAGATAGATGAGGTCCAGACTACTGCAGCGGCGTTTCTGCGTATGTCCCAGGATTTCGCCATTGACGGCGGCCGGACCATGTGTGCTGCCCAGCTCGGCGCTAGGCACCTGTGGCTCGGCCTGTCCTCGCTTAAGGAGCAGGAGCAGAGACGCATCTTGGGTCTGCCGGTGTCCACCGCGTCTCTGTTTGGGCCCGACATCCAGTCGCTCGTAGACCGGCTGGAGTCGGCTTCCAAGGCTTCGCAACAGCTCGCCCCTCATCTACAACCGCGCGGCGAGCAACGGGACGCCTGGCGCCGGCGTGCGGATCGTCGCCGGGGCCGAACCTCCAGGGATTCCCGGGGGACTGTGAGGGTCCGTTCCACGGTCACTGCCGCTAATCCAACCCCGCCGTCTCGGAGTGTGGGCCGAGCGGGCTCAGGGAGAGGAGATGGGCCGCGACAGGGGAAGAGCTCCGGCTCTGCTCGCTCTCATTCTTCTAATGTGGTATCTCGTTATGCGAATAAAGGCCGTCAGGCCCGTTACTATGTCCTTAAAGAGCAGACTTCGCACACTCATGCTGAGCCCCGCGGAGCACGCAGCGCAGCGCCCGGTCCTTGCCCTGCTGGTGTCTGGCCGCCTCCCGCGTCCACGCCGCGCAGGCGGGTGCAGCTTGATGTTCACGGCCTCACCACAGTGGGGGCCGCTGACGCGTGTGTGGCACGGAACTCTACTGTGCAGGGAGCGCTTAAGAGGCGCCATGATGCACGCGCGTCACCTTCTGTTGCAACCTGCAAACGGCCCAGATTTTATGCTGCTGCCGCCAGGGGCGGTGCGCAGGAGTGCGGGCCCGAGGGCTGGGGCCCCCTTGTTCGGGGGGGGCAGCCCTTTCCGGCAGGGCCCCCCGCGCCCCGATCAGTTGGTTGGAATCGGGACAGCGGGCGGGCCCATCTCTGTTCTAGATCAGGTTGTGGTCCAGCCCCTGACAGCCTTCTTTGCAGTTTGGATACAGCTCCTCGGTCCTCTGTCACCTTGGTTGACCAGGACGCTGAGAAGGGGCTACGCTCTACAGTTTGCCCGCCTTCCTCCTCCGTTCAGCGGTATCCTTCGCACTCGGCTAGTGTCCCCTGCAGTGGCCACTGCCCTTCAGGAGGAAGTGTCCTCGCTCCTGCGCCGCGGAGCTGTTTCGGAGCTGGACCCAGCGGAGGCAGCTTCAGGCTTCTACTCCCCCTACTTCCTGGTCCCAAAGAGGAGCGGGGGTGTGAGGCCGATTTTGGACCTACGTGTTCTCAACAGTTATGTGGCCACCAGGAGGTTTCGCATGCTGACGGTGAAGCACCTCTTGGAGAGCGTACGTCCGGGGGATTGGATGACGTCAATCGACCTCACGGACGCTTACTTTCACGTCCCCATCTTGCCAAGGCACAGACGGTTCCTAAGGTTTGCCATCGGGGACCGTTGTTTTCAATACAACCGTCTCCCGTTCGGGTTCTCCCTCGCCCCACGCACCTTTTCGAAATGCGTGGAGGCGGCACTGGAGCCTCTGCGTCCTCAAGGTCTCAGGATTCTGACCTATATCGACGACTGGCTCATTCTTGCTTCCTCCCGTCTGGAGGCCGAGGAACACACGGCCAGGGTACTACGCCATGTCCAAAGGTTGGGCTTTGTAGTAAACCGGGAGAAGAGCATGCTGCTGCCAGCCCAGCAGGTGACGTACCTGGGGCTGGAGCTGGATGCACAGGCAATGCGCGCTCGGCTCTCCATGGAGAGACAGGGGGCTCTCCTGGGGTTGGCACAGAGACTGAGGGCGACTCCTGCAGCCTCATCTCATCTGGTACGGTCGCTTCTAGGCATGATGGCATCCGCTCACCCGGTGGTGCGCTTGAGGCTCCTCCACATGAGGAGACTCCAGCGTTGGTTTGTTCGGCTTCGCCTGCATCCCTCACGGGACAGACGGAAGCTGGTCTCACTCTCCCCGGCTGCGAGGGGGACCTCGATTTTTGGTTGGCCCCGGGTCACCTCCAGCGAGGAGTAGACCTGGGCTGTGTTCCACGCTACACACAGGTGTTCACGGATGCCTCCCTAGCCGGCTGGGGTGGAACTCTCGGGCAGGACGCTGTGGGCGGATCCTGGGAGTCACCTCTCGGTCACATCAACCTCCTGGAGATGGTGGCAGTGCAGAGGGTTCTCCTGCACTTTGCTCCCAGACTGGAGGGGAGACATGTGATGGTCAGGTCGGACAATACGACAGTTGTGGCCTACCTGAACAGACAAGGGGGGACAAGGTCCCCCTCCCTTCACCGGAGGGCAGCGGAGATCCTGCTGTGGGCGGACTCCCACCTCGCCTCCTTGAGGGCACGTCATGTTCCCGGTTCCCTGAACGCTGGGGCGGACAGGATGTCCCGAGGGGGACCTCTTCGCGACGAGTGGGGCCTGGCTCCCCACATTGCGCGCCTAGTGTGGTGCCGATTCGGTCACCCCGTCGCCGATCTTTTCGCAAATGCAGAGAACGCACAGTGCCCACTCTGGTTCTCGCTCAGGTCGGCAGACAACGCACCTCTGGGGGTAGACGCGTTGGCACACCGGTTGTGGCCGACAGGTCTCCTCTATGCCTTCCCACCTCTGTATCTACTAACGCCCTGCTCCACAGAGTGAGGTCTCAGAATCTCCACATTCTGGTGGTGGCCCCGACAGCCCGGGCGCCAGGTGGTACCCAGATTTGGTACAGATGGCAGTGATGGACCCTGGCCCTCCCAACGAGCCCGGCGCATTGCTGCAGGCAGGGGGGGCTCTCCAGTCTCGTCCCTTCCTGGGACGCAGACTTCAGGTTTGGAGGTTGAGAGGGGGAGGCTTGTGAGCCTTGGACTCCCCTCGGCTGTGGTGTCCACTATCCAATGTTCCAGGGCTGCTTCCACGACCAAAGCTTATGGCACCCGTTGGCGGGTCTTTGCTGCTTGGTGTGAGGGTAAGGCACTGGACCCCAGTTCCTGCTCGCTCAATGGGGTTCTGGAGTTCTTGCAGGAACTTTTGGACAGTGGTCGCGCTGCATCCACCTTGGCGGTGTTTGCAGCAGCCATTACTGCTGGTCATGAGGGCTTTGGACGCTTCGGCACGTAGCCACCCCTTGGTTAAGCGTTTTCTGCGAGGGGCTCGTCGGATGAGACCACCCCCCAGGCAGGTGGTTCCTCCCTGGGATCTCCAGACAGTTTTGGATGGACTGTCAGGGCCTCCATTTGAGCCTTTGGAGCGGGCAGAGATACGTTTCCTATCCTTTAAGACTGCCCTTCTTTTAGCACTGGCTTCTGCTAAGAGGGCGGGGGAGTTGTGCGCTCTGTCAGTCCACCCTTCGTGCCTGTCATTCAGTGAGGACGGAGGCTTGGTGCACCTTTGGCCCAACCCAGCTTTCCAGCCTAAGGTCATCCTCTCGGCTTTCCGCTCGAGGGTGATCAGGGTCAGGGCCCTTTGCCCCCCTATGGAAGGGTTGGCAGTGGACACGCAGCTGCAGGTGCTGTGTCCAGTCAGGGCTCTGCGCTGCTATGTTCGACAGACGGCTGGTTTTCGCACGTCAGACCAGTTGTTTGTTGGTTTTGGAGCCAAGAGACGTGGGGCCCCACTGTCGTCCCAGCGTTTGGCCCACTGGATCTGTGGGGGTATTCAGGCAGCCTATGAGGCTCAAGGTCGGCCTCCCCCGGCGGTGGTAAGGGCACATTCGACCCGTGGGGTCTCTACTTCGGTGGCCCTGTGTAGGGGTGTGACTGTGGAAGACATTTGCCTGGCTGCTTCCTGGTCCTCTGTGTCTACTTTTGTGCGGTCCTATCTCTTGGATGTGTCCGCTAGCTCTGTTGCCCACACTGTGCTAGGTGTGGGTCAGGGCGCCCATGCATGAGACGTGGGCTCGCATCGGCTAGGTGTGCTTGTGGTTAGTGCCCATATGCTCTTGGGAGAGGCGATTGTGGGCATGGTGTCTAGTGTTAGACAGGCTGCTCTTGGGAGAGGTGGTCTGTCGGCCTTTCTCTTGGCCCCTTTTGGGGCTCTGTGTGCTTGCAACGGCCTTGGTTGCTCTTGGGAGAGGTGACTTGGGGGCTGTTGTTTGGGGTGTGTAGGGCTGCTCTTGGGAGAGGTAAGCCTGCATAGCCTTTTTCTGTTCCCGCGCCAATCTTTGTGAGCCTGTCCAGCTGGGAGTACATTTTTCCCTACGGCCTTCGCCTGGGTGGGTAACCAATAGCGAAGCCCGTAGGTGGGCGTAGCACACATGATGTAGAAATTATAGTTACTTGATGTAACTACAGCTCTACGAATGTGTGCGTAGCCCACCTACTCTCAAGCCCAGCTGGACCACCTCCCTTTACTGAGCTGATTCGAAGAAGGGAGTGTGTTGGGCTGGCCTGTTTATATAGCCCCTGGGCTGTGCCAGGGCACAGGTGTGATTGGCGCGGTGAATGTTTTGATCTGTCTCAGTGGCGCTGGCACCCGCCAGAGAAGTAACCAATAGCGAAGCCCGTAGGTGGGCTACGCACACATTCGTAGAACTGTAGTTACATCAAGTAACTATAATTTACCACACATACTCACAGGTTAGGATTAATGTCCAGGTGCAAATCTCTATGTCCTTCTTGATTAAATATGAGTATTTATTAGCCACTTAATACTGAACCTTTTACTTCTCTCCCACTCTGCTATCCACTCACCATCAGCACGCAGATCTGATTCTCATGAGCCAAAGTTGATCTGTAAAAGTTATTCCTCATGTTTGTTGGATAAACCAGAGGGTGCATTAACAAACTATTGCTGTTGCATATTTGACATGTAGCCTTTAAATAACTGCTAAATATTTAACCAGTCACTAGCATCGACATTAAACACATGTAGTTGGTTGTGTGTTATTCACCAACAGCATCTTGTTCAGGCACCATTCCACACTTTTCATATTCACAACACTAAAAGCTTTTATAGAATGATTTTTTTGTTGTTGTTCCTGTACCTGTGGACAGAAATTATTACCATTCCAAACATTTATCTACATTACTGCCTATTTTCTTCTTCAAGATAGATAAGATTTATTTACCAAATGCACAGTAAAATGTGTTGTTTGTTTTTTGTTTTACCTGCAACTCATAGAAAAATAGATATTACACAGCTCACAAGATATAACAAAGAAAACGTAACACAGAATTAAAGAATATAAAATATAAATCTTAAAAATAAACAATGAAAATTAATAAGCAATAAGCAATTTAGACATGTGATTACAAGTCATTACATATCAATATCAATCAAGCAATATTGACATTGAAAGTCTTAAATCTTGCATTTAAGACTTTAATGCAATTTCAATTCAAATTAGCAATTCAGACATTAAGCAACTTTCCAAAAGGATACTGGTGTTCATCCCAGGTGAATATCTGAATTCTGGATTGGACTAATCCCAATAGGAACCTTATCTTTTTGGTGTTTGCCTGTAAACATAAACAGTCTCTGGCCTGTCAAGGGCCTTCATTAGATCTTTTAGATCAGTTGTCAATTCAAGCCTGTGTAAGTGGCTGCTGCTCTTGATCTCCAATACACAATGTTCCAGGGCAGGACCCTGTTGGTAAAATGTCTGTTGAAACAATTGTCTACAATCATAGAAAATAATTAGGTTAGAACAGCTCATGTATTACAACCCATAAGTGTTAGTAGTTAAAGTTTTCCTTTTTCTTGAATCTGAGGTCACAAAGAGTCATTGTTTAGAGTTAGTTAACTAACTTCACCACAGATACTACACCTGACGTTAACTGGACAGTCTCCTGTCAGACCTGAAACACACTGACTACAATACAGCATTAAAAACAATGAACACACACAAAGCTCAATTGGACAAGCACAATCACTGGATCAAACTGCACAGTAGACTAAGATGATTTTCTCTGCATTCCTTTAACCTTCCTCTTATACAACTTTTAATTGGTGACTGATTCTTTAAGAATATAGTTTACGATCCTTATGGCTATTTTTAAGAGACACAATCATTAGGTTTACTGTGTATGTATTGTAGCAGAAGCTTGTAAATGTACTGTTGATAGGCAATTGTTTAATCACCCACGAGCTGAAAGGAGTTAATGCTGGACTGACGAGACTCTGGGTCAATGAGGCCTACTTTTTTTGTAGAAGTTTCTCATACTGTTTTGAGTATCTACCCATCCGCTAGTGCAGCTAAAGGAGGAGTAAGACTTTCAAAGTTCGGCCACAACACCATTAAGTCAAGTTTCAGTGCTTCCTGTGTTAGTGGCTAAATGAGCAGTTTCGTCATCATCAAGGTTTTTTTTTTTTTTTTTTTTACTTTTACTTTTCTTTAATTATTGACGTTTTTTTTTTCATCTAACTGTATTGCTAGATGAACAGATTTATCTGTGCATGGGTTTTCTCTACATATGTCAAAACATTTTGTGACACATGGCCTGTCAGGAACTAACTCATTCACGTGGTTCTGTGTGAATTCAGTTAGGCTGGCATTGAATGTCAAATTTCTCAACAATTGTAGCATCTACTTTTAAGCTTCTTCTTCTTTTTTTTTTCTTTTTTCATGTAACAAAAAGCACATTTGCTTTAGAAGAGTGAGTTATTCAACAGTTACTTTAAATAATATTGTTTTACTAAAAGCAACACTAATTTAAAGTAGCATTGGCAGAAGTCATTGCAGGTGGTTGCAGATGAAAATGTTGCAGAAAATGTCTGAAATTTGCAGAATTAAACTCAAGTTTGCAAAAGAAATCTAAAATTGGTAGAAACAAAAGGTCAAAAGTTTAAATTCACAGACAAACGGTGGAATAATACAAGAGGACACACGAGCGCTATAGGTGGTTGCAGCATGTACTGCAACCATCTAATGAGAGTGTTTGTCTACTGATTAGTTCGTCTACTTACTGTTAGACATCTGGTGTCATCGAGCAGAATGGTGTCTTCATTGCAGACCTCGCTCTAAACTAAAAAGATACACAACTCAATAGTTGAACTCATGTACTAGAAACTTTTTTTTTCTTCTTTTTTATCAATTCCAGAAATGAAAACAAGAAGTAGTTAAAAGTAAATGTCAGAGTCTAGGAGTGGAGTTGAGAGCCAGTGTCAGTCCCAGGCTAGCAGCACCCCTCGTGCAGCAACAGAACACTTCATGTTGTAATGACCTCTGAGCAGCAACAGTTGTAGTGGCATAGATTCAGTCCATTTGACCTGAGGACACTGTGGAGGAGCCAAGTCCACAAAGTGCAGCTTTAAGACCAGTCAGAAACGTGCTTTCTTTGTCATAGGTGCTTCAGCCAGTGTTAGTCTCATGTTTCTCAGAGACGATAAAGAGCAGGCAGCCATGTTCTCAGATAAGTCTCAGTAGACAAAACAGTGCCACAGCCAGGCAGGTTCAGTTCAGTTCAGTGCTGGAGCAGTGGAAACAACCAGCAAGACAGTCATAGTCCTTTATCAGTTGTCTATAAAGAGTCTGCAGCTGTACAGTCCAAAAGAAGTAAAGTACTTTTAGAGGTACTAAAGAGGATTAACATCTATATTCAGAGACTTTAGGAGAAGACTATAGTCACTGTACTGTTTAACTTTTAACCATTTAGCACCAAAGTAATTTTTGCATTATTTCTCAAAGATCAGCCTGAAAACACCATTCATCAGGTTATACCACTTTATAAACTAATACTTAACTTAATGTTACAGTTATAAAAACTGAAAACCTCTGTAATTGATGTTTAACTGGTTTGATTCAAACACAGGTCACTGCAGCGACTCACTGCCAAGATAAATAGTAACAAATAATGAAAACTAAATTAATGTTAAACTCTCATGAGCATACATTTAAGTAAAACTTAATTTACATTGAGTTATTGTTAGACTTGGTGAGTCATGTTTGGTCAAAGTGACATGTCTTGGTCAGAGGATTACATTTTTTATAAACTATGATTTTGTTGCTAGTGCCCTTGCTCTCTTTTGATAACACATGTCTAAAGATATTAAGGAGACACTTTTATCAATTGTTAAGAGCGGCATTATTGTTTAACAGAACATCACGATCCCGAAGGCTGCTGCCATCTGGGTCAATGTAAACTCTCAAACTTTTTTTCTAGTATGAGGAGAGAAAAAGATATGGCTAATGTCAACCAGAAGACAATGCATTCAACAAAACACTATCTTTCAATGTTTCAAAAACAGCATCTATGTTGATATTTCATAGACCAAGTATAACACAAAAGAATAACTCTATAGCTGACTAAAGAGAACTACAAGACACCCACTAAATGATGACACAGTGAATCAAGTAATACTTTCAACACAACATCATCTCACTTCAAATCTGAATCTTTTAGGTCACAAAAGGTCTCATACTTCAAAGATAATTCAGCTTTAATTCAATGTTACAACAATCATTCACCATTAAGGCTTAAAGCAATGTTTTTAAACCTGTTCTAGTTACATCTAATTTAGTAAAACTTGTTTTAGAAACTTTACTTTTATTTAATTTTACTTCACAAGGCACCTTTTAACTCTTAATTTCCCAGACACATTTCAAAGATTTCATTCTTAACTGTTGTTTGTTTGCTGTAGTTGTCTCACTGCTTAGTTGTTGTTTTTATTAATATTATTTTTAAAAATTTTACCTTTTTTTATGCTTAAAAGAAAAGTATAGTATTATATTTTGAATTGTTCAATTAATGAAGCTCTAAAGAAAATTACAACTGTCCCTGTAACATTTCCCTGTAAGCTTTTGGTCAGGTTCTTGTTGAAAGTTGACCTTCTTACACCCAGTTACAAAGTTCTTACTCACAGTTCAGCTGCAGAGGATGGAGACAGAGAGTGACATATGACATGTTACTCATGCATCAGCTTTAAACTGGAGCTCTTTGGTTCCTGTAAACAACAATTAGAGCAGCATCAACTCTCAAAATATAACATATCACAATGAAATACACATAATGAAAGTGAAAAAACCCAGGTTTATAGTTGTCTGCAACTCATCCACAGATGTTACCCCTGTTTATTCTTCTGTTTGCAGGCTGTAATGATGGTCAGGTATTATTTGCCTTGTCATTTTAATACAGTTTAGTTTAATCAAACTCAATAGTGCTTCTCCAGTAACCAGTCGCATCACTAACATTATTTCAGTTTAAACTCATTATAGTCACACTGTAATACTTTCTTAACTGTATTTTTAATCAAACAGTTGTTATAGCAAATCTTTTAGAGAACCTGTTTGCAAAGAGATTAGTATGATCATTATTATTATTATTATTATTATTATTATTATTATTATTATTATTATTATTCTTTTCCTGTCTCTATGCTCTTCCTCACATTTTTTAACCCCTTCTTTTACCTACCTTTTACCTTTAAATTAGTTGGTTCATTAAGCTAGACATTCTGTGGTGGAATCTGTGGTTAATACCCAACCCATACCCAACCCAACTTCATAACACACTTAATAGGACATACATCACATTACAGATAACACAATTATGACAATAAAGATCTACTGCAGAATCTAGAATTGCTATGACCACCAAATACTACAACAACAAAAACACCAAGGTTTTCACATCAGCCTGTAATGACTGCAGAGAAGCCACAGTTTTCACTCTTGCTCACACACTGCCTTAATAACAATTATGTTGGCCTTAAGAACTGTTACTGAACACAGAATTCAATATTGGAAAGCTTACCCAGAGCTCTCAGTATGTCCGAATTTCAGTACTTATAATGCTCAGACTGTTTAGCTTTTCTCATGAATTCACAGGCGACCAGTATAGCCTAAGCCTAATACCGGTAGCCAACAACGTTAACTCCAAAATCAGCCAATCATTTTACACAAGCATTTGACTGAATAACCAGATTGAAATCAAAATTACATTTAAATTCACATATGTGACCAATAGCTCAAGAACTGTGTATTGTACACATTTTCCCAACACATAGGATCTATCTGTCAAGCCTGGTTCTGGTAAGGCAACGCTTCTCTTAAAAGAGAAAAAATTAATTTGCACTTACCAGTCCAGCTGTACATAGATTTCCATTGTTCGTGACGCCAATATTGTACGAGAATTGGTATACTGCCTTAGAGCTGCCAAGTATTGGAGCACATAGATAAACTGCAGAGACTCTGGATGACTTAAGCAGTGAGAAGTTTACATACAGGCCCGGAGACAGTTGAACAGTCAACACAGCGTAGTAATGAACATTCAAGTCTGCCCATGCTTTCATAGGACTGAGCTTATAAAACCTCGTAGAAGGTCAGTGCGCAAAAAATGCAATAACAAAAGAGTTGATCAGTTGATAAGCATAAGATAACCTGCCTGCTGCGTTCCGCCTCTGCAAGTGTTACCTGTTTCCAGTTCAGTGCGCCGCTTGCTCACATTCTCTCCTGTTTTCAGTTCAGTGTGCTGCTTCTGCATGCCATCACCTGTCTCCAGTTCGGCGGGCCGCCTCTGCACGCATTCCGCCTCTACATGACGTTTCCATTCTCTAGTTTGGCGCTCAAGTTTGGCGCTCCAGTTCGGCGCTCCACCTCTGCACGCCCTCTCCAATCTCACTGTCTCCAGTCTTCAGCCCAGCGTGCCAGCGCCACCTCCACACTGCAAACTGAGGCAAGTGAGGACTGCAGTTCTTTAAATGTTGTTGTGGGTTCTTTTGTGACTTGTGTCGTCGCTCCACTCCTTGGGTAATTTTGGTAGGTCTCCTGTTACATATTTTCTCCATTTCTGGATAACGGCCGGCATTGTATTTTTTTTCATTGTATATTTTTTATTGTAATTTTTTTTCTCTAATATTTAAATTTATTTGATGATCTTAAACAGATCAGACAAGACAAAAAAAAGTGTGCAAAAAAAAAAAAAAAAAAATCAGGAAGGGGGCAAATATTTGTTCACAGCACTGTATAAGCCCCCAACAAATACAATAAAAAAATTATCAAAACTAACTGCAAAGTTGAAGAGGTACTAGCATTTATTGTTATTATTTTAAGAGTCTTGTGTTCTACTTCCCAAAATAGGTATAGCTACTAGACTACATCAGGCTAGCCTGGAGCATTAGAAAACGTAATGAAACCAATAACAAAAGAATATACTTTTTGTGATATTATTTTCTATAATAAAAGAATAAAAACTTCGTTGTGTTTTCAGAGGATGGGGCCGGAAGTGACGTCTGTTGCTGCCTTCCAGACAGTGGTGTTTACAGCTAAGCGAAGCATATCGGGTTGTACAATATTTTTCGTTATTAAAATCACCCAAAACTACAGACCAATGTATATCTACGGGTGACCCACTTAGTAGAGAATTAGTTGTGTTTTTTTTCTTTTGTCTTGTTTTTAAACCTGCTCCTCATCCTTGTGCCTATTTTAATGCTAGGCTACCCTGCTAGCTGCTGCTCTCAGTAAGAATGCTGTCAGGGCCTCTGCTTCTATCCAGCTAAACTGTCTCTGTTGTTTTTTTTCTGTGTGTATGTAGCCTGCCGGGTTGTCGATTCTCGACACAGAAATTTTATTGAAACAGCAGCGGCTACAAAAAGCTCTAACATGTGGTTAAAGCTGTTTTTTCTAACCGTATACTTCATAGTGCTGTTCATGCTAGCGAGACTGTTTGAGGCAGTAGTTTGGTATGAGACTGGGATATTCGCCACGCAGCTGGTGGACCCAGTTTCTCTCAGTTATAATAAGTTAAAGACTATCCTGGAATGTCGAGGCCTGGGCTATTCAGGACTTGCTGAGAAGAAGGATGTCAGTGAGCTGGTGGAGAAATCAGGTAAAACCAAGAGAAAACAGTGTGGCTTTGCAAACATTGTTCCAATTATCCCAAGACACAAGATTTGATTCACAAACCTGTTTTTTTTCACTGTGTGAAAATGTTGCCATGAAAACTGCTTGTGAAGTTCTACTAACTTTGATTTGATGAGAAAAAATTGTTTTGAAGGTGAAAAAAGGCTGTGTTGTTGTTTTAGATAAAGGTACTTGAGCTGAACTAAGTAAGCAATTCAATGATAAAATTTACATGAATGATTTAGAACATTAATTAGACTCATGGTCACACACATTGCAACTACACTTTCACTTCTTATTGGCAACATATATGTCAAGTGACAAGGAATGCCACTCTTAGACATTTTGGAAAATGTATTTCTTCTGAATTTGGTTGCAGGAGAGTTAACCCAGGGTGAGTTGTACTCAGCCATGAAGAAAGAAAAGGAGCAGACAGAAGGCGATGGCAGCACCACTCACTTTAGTGGAGAGATGCACTTCTATGAGTTAGTGGAGGACACAAAAGATGGGATCTGGCTGGTTCAGGTAAAACTTTGCAAGTTATGGAGAAATTATCTAGCATACTGTAATATGACTAATCTGTGGAACAAAACATGTCATCCAAGCTTTATTAAAGGGACAATTTGTAAAATTTTGCAAACCCGTAAACATTAAAGGTGGAATAGTAGATGTTTGCGAACATTCAGACAGCAGCGACTGTTAGCCAGGTTTTGAATAATGCGCATGCGCAAGACCAGCCGACTCGTTTCACAGTTCTTTCCGAGGTCCTGCCTCTAAAACAACACGCACGCGCCAGAGACTAACAGACGGCGCTTCACAGCTGACTGGCCCAGATTCTCTCCATACAATGTCACAAACACCAGATAATACTCCCAACTAGCAGTTTTTAATATGACAACAAAACTAAAACTTACCTGTCGAGCAGCGTATTCCTCGCTGTGCCTTCAGCGCTCGCTATCGCTCAAACAATGCACCAAGAACAACTCTGGTTTTGTAACTTTCATCTGCCATCTTTTTCCTTTTCGCAGCCACATCAAACATAGTCTTTCTTTTACAGTTACCTTCATCAGTGTTCTTCGCAGCCATTGTGTAAAACCTTGCTAACGACAAAAAATATTAACTAGATATAAATGTAGCCTGAAGCTAACGAGGAGTAGCTAGATGAACAAACTAAAGCTAACGGATGGAGCTAACGCTAGTTAAACAGACTGTCCCCCATCTACACAAATAAATAAAGAGAAAAAGAAAAACGAAAAAAAGTGAAATAAATGACTATGTGGTCCTAACAATGGAGCTGCACGAAGGAGCAGTCTGTGCCTGACAGTGAAGCTGCACAGTGAGGCTGTTTAACGGTAGCAACGCAAAAGCAGCTGTAAACAGAACACGGGAACGCGCACGCTTCCGGCCTCACGTGGCAGGAGTGATTGACAGGCTGACTGACCAATAGAACACGCGATGAGAGCGTTTTTGATTGGTTAATGTTTTTAAGGCACCACCACTTCTACAATTGACATGTAATAAATTTTATTTTCAAGACCTCTTATTTTCCGATGTCTTATATGCAAGTAAAAACAAATTTATAAAATATAACAAAAAATGTATACAAAAACATCTTCTATTCCACCTTTAAGACACTCCAATTACATTGATAATAATGTAATAATCAGACAACTCATAAAATATATTTAGAGTCTTGAAAAATAACTTTCTTGGCAGCATGCCAAGTGCATACATATGTCTTAGAGATATGATCATAAAAAAAATATAGTTTATGGTCTGTTAAAGTAATTTTGCCACTAAATGTTGTCATAAACCTCTGTGTCAGCTGCTGTCAGTCTAGGCCAAAGTGGGCTGCTGTGTGCCTGGCGACCAATCAGGAGCATGTCTGTCTCTGTGACAGTTAAGCTGCCCCTCCCCCCTGGAAGAGTAAGCTAACTGCTACAGTGACTGATAGCTAAGTGACGTAAACAAATATAAATAAACGATGAATGAAAAAAGTTAGGGCTAAAAGTAAGTCAGCGCTGGACTCATGGTTTTCTCTGGAGAAAACCTCAAGACCAAGAAAATACACGAAAACTTTTTTTCTCAAACAGGTAAGTATTGCAGGCTCTTTGATTTTCTACCGTGTATCATGTCTGTCTAGTAGGCTAATCTAATTTACCCATGGTACAGTATAGTCTGCCACATGATTGTGACCATTTCATGAACATGTGAGTGAGTTTTTGCCATAAACCTTAGTGCAGGGTTTGACCTGTGTTTTCTAAAAAAGTCTACAGAAAGATGTGGTTTATCTGCAGATGAAAATAGGCTCAGACTCTAGTCGCTAATTACTGTATTATTTTGCAGTTAAGACAGCATTTGCACTGTTTTAGTGCACTATTGTAATACTTTGTATATACAGGCAATACAAAACAGAGGTAAGGCTGGCTGTACCGCAGGCATTTTGTCCTGTGTCATATGCCACTTGTAGTTTTTACACATGACTCTTCTATGTTATAGACCACTAAACGCACAGAGACGGTTTGACATTATGCTGTGTGAGTCTTGTTCAAATGAGAACCTGAAGCCTTCAGACTGCTCAAGCGAGAATAGGACTATGCAGATTCTCTTACTGGATCCACTGATGGACCACTGACCCAACACATACGCTACAGCAGGTGTGTGTTGAAAATAAAACAAATGTTTTCACTCTTTATGAGTCATTCCTCTATGCTCAACCTCCCCACGTGCCTTGAACAGAGTTTTCAGCCTCTACTTTGGTTGTTCCAGCCCTAAACATGGACTGAAAGTGAAAAGTAAAATGTAATCTCTGATGTGTCATCTGTGGATTGCAGTAAATGTGTAATTGGTTGTAAAAATTCTGTTTTATATGTTCTTTCATCAGGAGTAAAACTCCCGTCCTGCCTCACTGCAGAGCCTCAGCATGGACCATCTCTTCTTTGGCTTAAGGCACTGCCTTTCCCCTTAGGCCTTCCTCTCGAGCCCCACTGGAAACAAATCGAATGACCATTATTGCTATAACTGTCATTATTGAGGTCCTGTTGAGCTTTAAATATTTGCTTTAGTTCAATTTCTGTTAGCTAACTGTTGCTTTAGCTAACAAAACTTTCTGCTGAGAGATGAACCTATGTTACACATAAACGTATCTCTGTTAAATAACCAGACATAAGCTGATGTTTTTCTTCTGTTTTACAATAAATAGCCAAAGGTCTCAAGGAAGTTATTAAGTTGTTGCTTAATTTATTTTTAATTTAAAGCCCTTAACTCTGCCCTTGTTCATGAAGACCTGGCAGCCTTCTTTTTACGCATCACCATGCACTACAAAGGCAGTTCTTCTACACTTTATCAGCATTTTCTTGCTGAGTGGCACGCTCTGCGTTTATTCAGCAAATGGCACTTTCTCCTTTTTATGCATCTTCTCCTGCTTCAGGGGCAGATCTTCCATGTTTCCGAAAAACTTTTTAGCATTAGTTAACTTAGAAACTGTGTCTTCACATTGATGGTGAACAGACACCAATGCAGCAGAAAGGAGGGGCACGCTGCGCGGGTACAATTAAACCACAGACGCAGGTCAGAACAGACTAAACTCTAATGGAACTAAACTCACCTGTGTCAAGTGTTGAGACCTGAGTGCTCTCGCAGTGTATTACACCCCAAAATCTCTAAAAAATTCTCAGCAGGATCAGCTCTGTCTCTTGCACTTTCCCCTCGGTGCTTGTTTTAGCGGCAGTAAGCCGGCAAATGTGGTACGTAAAACGACCCGCATAAATGCACTAATTAATTTAAAATGCGCACCAATTGAGAACAGCTGATATGCAGATACATTATTTATTTATTTATTGGATCCAATTTTAAGCAAGCAAAGCTGCTGCTATTCGAACAGTGGTCCACAAAGATCATGATTTACATTAGTAAAACACTCACATAAATATTAACAACAAACAAAAGTAACAATATAAAAGAAAACATTTTTGAATACCCATTCATACCTGTATTAAAATAAAATATAGCACAAAATTAGTTCAAAGTAGCGTTTACACAAGTATCGCACTTCATATACTTTACCGTCCAATGTTTACAATGTCTCCCATTTCATACGATACTGTTTTAACAACTTCTTAAAACCAATTTTACTTTCCATTAATATAACATCCTTAGGCAGTGAATTTCACAGTTGCATGGCACAATACAACACTGTTCTTTTCTTTAAGTTTGTATGAGTATGCTTTTGTTAGTGTACATCCACATTTTAAGCAAGTTGCATAAAGTAAAAATGTCTGTCTTGGCTCAAGGACAGTTTTTTGAAAAAAACCATCAGGTTTTCCAGTATAAACAATATTTCTCATGAACATATGTGTGCATCTTTCTGACATTGTATCGTGCTTAGGGCTGACTACTACTACTACTGAGTCTCTATTTTTTTTTTTGTACCACGAGACCAAATCATTTGACAGTATTCTAGATTTGATAAAATTAAAGCCTGGGTTGTTTTTCTTTGTTCTACACTTTCCCATCTTTGTAATTATATTGTCTATATGTTTATTTAAAGATAATGGTTTGTCCAATGTGAGGCCTAGAAGTTTTGCCTGAACCATTCTAGTAAAGGTGTTTCAAATCCATAACACTTGAGTTTACTTAATAATAATAATTCATGGTCAATTACATCAAATGCAGCTGTAAAGTCAAGCATTACAGCTCCTACTAATTTCTTTTCATCCATCTAATCCAACCAATCTTATGTCATCTGAACCATAGCTGTAGCTGTGGAGTGTGCATGTTGGTAACTGGTGTTAAGGTTGTGTTTATCAAAGTATGTTTTAATCTGTTCAAATACAAATTCTTCCATAAGTTTACTTAAAGCAGACAGTAGGCTAATTGGCCTAGTATTTGATTCTGAGAATGGCAGTTTATTATTTTTTGCCAGTAGAATTATTTTAGATATTTTCCATCTTTGTGGCACAAACCCATGTGCAAAGCTTTGATTTATTATGTGACCTACCACTGGTGCAATATCATTTGCTATTAGCTTGAAAAGTTTCCCCTCTAATTCATCTACCCTTGAGGTTTTTCTTTTCACAATTTGAATTCCTTTGTGTTTCCTCTATACTTATTTTTTGTAGAATGAATTTGCAGCTTTTTCCTTTCTTTATTTTATCTTTAATTAAAGGAATGCTTTTATTCACACTCATTTGCATATTGTTCCCAATTGCCTGTTGTTTATAAAGTAATTGTTTAAATGATTAACGATTCCAGTTGGTCTTGTTAAAGATTTGCCATTGGTTTCAAGAAAACACTCATTTGAGTTCTTCTTCTTTCCTTCTCTTATAGTCCCACAAATGTGCAATTTGTTCATAATATAATTTATATTTCTTTCTGTTTAATTTTTGTAACAAAATTTCTTAACCTTCTATGCTCACTTTTGCCTGATTTCTTTCTTCCATATGTTGCTTTAGCTCATTATCCCTCCATGGACAGCTTTGTTTTCAGAGAGGACCATACTTGCCAATGATGTGCACAGACATTTTGAGGGGCAGATGCTCAACCAAGAAAAAAGGGCACTTCTGCATATTGCTCAAAGTAGAGTTATTTACCTACAGTTTTGGAAATCTTGTCTTAGTACAGAGTGAATTAGTAGTAGTACTAATTTAACTTTAGTTATTTAGTGGAGTAATCACTCAAAATTTAAAAGAATTATTAGGTCACACGGAACCATCACCACCAATCAGTATTTATGTAGTATTAGTTGCAAGTTATTAATATTAAACAGAAAATGCGCAGCTTCTATTAAAAATAAATAGTAAGTAGTTAATTAATAGTTAGTTTTTACTTTTATAAATAGAAAAAGCTTTTGCACAGATGTGGAAAATGATAAATACGTGACCCTGGGAAAAAAAAATTCTGACAATAAAAATATTAAACCAACTGATTTGACCACCCAAACAAACCAAACATTTGTGCAAAATGCTTTACTCAACAGCAGTGGGTCTTTTCACACCAAATACCACCTCAAAACAAAATGAAAACATGATTTTCCTTCAATTTCCTGGACTACAACAAGCATTATTTAATAAGGACACAAGAGAAACTAAATCAGATGCAGAACTAGACTACACTTGAACTAAATCATGACTAACCCTGAACTACACCAAAGCTAAGCCAGCAAAATCAAAATCTTGTTATAAGCTATCAGGCGTAACCCGTGACTAATAGGAGTAGGTTAAAACTGTGCCTTAGCCAGGAGTAAGTAGTTTACTAAATTAGAGGAACCACAAGAAGCCTGTGCTTTTACAAGCCAGAATATTTTTTGAATGTGTTGATCTAGGCCTATATAATACACTATAGTCTTTAAAATGTGCAGATATGGTATCAGAAGAACCAGTCTTTAGGCTAGTTATTAAAATATTAGGATCCAACTGTCCAAAGTGGATTGTAAGAGTAATTATTTTTTAAATCTGACAGCATTTGGCTAGTCATCCATGTACTTGTATGTTCTTTTGTGTAGCCTAAAGCTAATGACAAACACCTGGCTTAATCATTTAATTTTAGGGCAAACCCTAATATTTGAGTAGGTTGTGTTCTCACTCTCTGAAGAGCCCAGTTTGTTAACTTATTTCTGTGTCCAGTGTGGCGTGTGTGTGCAGTGCCTGAACGCTTACCTCAGTCAAACTTGCAGATTCTTTTCTGAACTGCACTGATACACAACGAAACGGGGTTTATACATAAATGGGCAAAGTAAATTTCTTTTAGTTTGCATTTAACTAGAGGTACTTGCTGTCTGTGGATTAGCTTGATTGATAAATGGGTATCCTTGGACTTTGTCTTTGATGTACTTGCCGGGGCTGGACTCAGTGAGAGCCGCAGTGAGAGGGCAACACACACATGACGGGAGGGCAACACGCAAGACGAGAGGCAGATAGACAATACGGTGGAATGATAGTTTTTAGAAGTTTAAATATATATCGGGCATTTTTAGCCTCTGATTTCTTGTTCATGGGTCAGAATTAATTAAGCGATTTATAGTTATTAAAAAAACAAAAACAAAAACAAAATGCTTGCCTAAAGGGCATAGGGCAAAGGGGCAGGTGCTAGAGTACCACCTGGGGTCTTTTTGTGCATGTCCCTGGCAAAAGCAATGATTCAAATTTAAATAATGCATTTTCTGGATTCTGTTCTGTTAAAACACTTAACCAAGTCAGTTTTCTAACGTCCTCTACAAATTTTTCCAAATTAAATAATTTGTATGATCTCTTAGGTATAATTTTTGGACTCACTTTAACCGTCACATCATTGGTTCTCCTGACCATTGCTATTAGGTTATGGTCATAACAGCCCACAGGCACTGACAGTGTTTCAGAACATGTTTCTGGCATATGAAAGTATGATCGATACAGGATGTTTTTACTGTATCATCTTTCCTCTTCATTATTCTGGTAGGTTTATGAACCATTTGGGTTAGTCCACTAGTAGCTACATCTGCTTCAAGTTTGATTTTTTTGTGAGAAGTTCTTAGCGCTCCAGTCAATGTTTAAATCACCTATAAAATATACCTCACACTTGAGTGCGCTTTTGCACTAGGTGGCCTGTAACAGCAACAAATCAACACTAGTTTAATATGTGGTGCATGTACTTGTAGCCAAATCACCTCTATATAATTTGTCATTAAATCATATCTTACTTTTCCTGGGGTATGACTTCATATATAGCAACCCAACCCCCATAGGCATTCCTATTCTTTCTGTAGACATTATGACCTTGAATAAGTATTTGTCCATCATGAAAGATATCACCAAGGTGGGTTTCAGATAGTGCCGAAATATTTATGCCAGCTGATGTTAATATTTCAGTTACTTCTATTAGTTTATTTCTTATATTACAGATGTTCACATGTGCCATTTTTAATCATTTTTCTCATAATTTTAAGGACATTGATCAGGCCCACTAAAAATGCCTTTCCATATTTGTTACAGCCCATTCACACGACGCCTTACTTATTCTCTTGTGGTTTTGGTGTACTACTCCTGGGATGAACAATTAATTTGTCATAACGTAAAAAAGCAATGTCCCTGCCTCTGACGTGCCTCCCTCATCTTGGCATGAGTTCTCTTCTTTTTATCTTGACAGCCTCTGTGTAGTCCTTATGTAAATGTTCATACCTCTGAGGGATTTGTACCTGTGTAGTACAGTGGGTACGGAAAGTATTCAGACCCCCTTAAATTTTTCACTTTTTGTTATATTGCAGCCATTTGCAAAAATCATTTAAGTTCATTTTATTCCTCATTAATGTACACACATCACCCCATATTGACAGAGAAACACAAAATTGTAGAAATATTTGCAGAATTATTAAAAAAGAAAAAAATAATTTTAAAAAATTTCATCTAATCATCCTTGAGATGGTTCTACACCTTCATTGGAGTTCAGCTGTGTTTGATTAAACTGATTGGACTTGATTAGGAAGGCCACACACCTGTCTATATAAGACCTTACAGCTCACAGTGCATGTCAGAGCAAATGAGAAGCATGAGGTCAAAGGAACTGCCTGAAGAGCTCAGAGACAGAATTGTGGCAAGGCACAGATCTTTCCAAGGTTACAAAAAAATTTCTGCTGCACTTAAGGTTCCTAAGAGCACTGTGGCCTCCATAATCCTTAAATGGAAGACATTTGGTACAACCAGAACCCTTCCTAGAGCTGGCCGTCCGGCCAAACTGAGCAATTGGGGGAGAAGAGCCTTGGTGAGAGAGGTAAAGAAGAACCCAAAGATCACTGTGGCTGAGCTCCAGAGATGCAGTCGGGAGATGGGAGAAAGTTCTAGAAAGTCAACCATCACTGCAGCCCTCCACCAGTCGGGGCTTTATGGCAGAGTGGCCCAACGGAAGCCTCTCCTCAGTGCAAGACACATGAAAGCCCGCATGGAGTTTGCTAAAAAACACCTGAAGGACTCCAAGATGGTGAGCAATAAGATTCTCTGGTCTGATGAGACCAAGATAGAACTTTTTGGCCTTAATTCTAAGCGGTATGTGTGGAGAAAACCAGGCACTGCTCATCACCTGTCCAATACAGTCCCAACAGTGAAGCATGGTGGTGGCACCATCATGCTGTGGGGGTGTTTTTCAGCTGCAGGGACAGGACGACTGGTTGTAATCAAGGAAAGATGAATGCGGCCAAGTACAGGGATATCCTGGACGAAAACCTTCTCCAGAGTGCTCAGGACCTCAGACTGGGACGAAGGTTCACCTTCCAACAAGACAATGACCCTAAGCACACAGCTAAAATAACGAAGGAGTGGCTTCAGGACAACTCCGTGACTGTTCTTGAATGGCCCAGCCAGAGCCCTGACTTAAACCCAATTGAGCATCTCTGGAGAGACCTGAAAATGGCTGTACACCAACGTTCACCATCCAACCTGACAGAACTGGAGAGGATCTGCAAGGAGGAATGGCAGAGGATCCCCAAATCCAGGTGTGAAAAACTTGTTGCATCATTCCCAAAAAGACTCATGGCTGTATTAGCTCAAAAGGGTGCTTCTACTAAATACTGAGCAAAGGGTCTGAATACTTATGGCCATGTGATATTTCAGTTTTTCTTTTTTAATAATTCTGCTAAAATTTCTACAATTTTGTGTTTCGCTGTCAATATGGGGTGCTGTGTGTACATTAATGAGAAATAAAATGAACTTAAATGATTTTTGCAAATGGCTGCAATATAACAAAGAGTGAAAAATTTAAGGGGGTCTGAATACTTTCCGTACCCACTGTATATCTGACTTGTCCTTGAATTTTTGAAGCCGTACTACAATAGGTCGCGGTTTGTCTCCTTTAGGTTTTCCCACACGGTGAGCTTCTCATTTAAAAGCTTTTTGACTTTTAGCTCAGTGTCCACCCAGGTTTTACCAGGTGACTCTCCCATGCCCTCTATCACCAGGTTGTTTCTTCTGGGCTGTGGCTCTAAATATTCCATTTCATCAGTGGCAGCAAGCATACTGTTACACACTTTGAATAAGTCTCTCTGTATTGAGCTACCATGTTCCTTTTGTTTGCCCCGACTGCATCTTGATATTATCCACATCCTTCTGTGTGAATAGTAGACTTGTTTTTAAATCCTGCAACTCCGTATTGAGATTGTCCATTCTAGTTGTTTTGTCCATAATAGTACTAACAAATCCTTGGCGGGCCGCATTACAGTGGCCCCCGGCCCTTAGTTTGCCCACCACTGCTCTAGACTCTAGACAAGTGTCCTCATCCATGCAGCACATATAAAGAGAATGACTACAAGACATCTGTTCATGACTACAAGACATCTGTTCATACATGTCAGGAGACAGTCCAGGTGGTTTTACTGAGGGGCGGGAGATGGGTATTGTGTTTGGGAGCATGTATTATGCATAACTACCGCTACGAAAACTTGGTAACAGTGATAGTCTCTATTGTTTCTTCCTCTGGACGTCACATCTGGTGAGCGTATTTTTTTGTTTGCTTGACACTGTGCTGTTGTTGCTCTTAGCTGATTCCTAATTTAATTCAAAACAAGTCTGATTTAATCGTTTGCATATTTACACAGTCTGCTCTATCTTTGGTGCGTTTGATCAATCAAGCGCAACTATTTGAACAAACGTATTAATCATCACACAAAAACTTTACTGCTAGCTTAGTCTGTTTGCTTGAAGCGGCTAAGAGTTCTCAATGGCTTCTCCCTCCGCCTCTTCTCCTTCTCTGCTGTCTTGCTCAGTGTGCCATATGTTGAGTTACAGCCCTGCCTCATTTAACGAGAGGGAAACGTGTAATAGGTGCAGTTTGTTTGTAGCTCTGGAGGCACGGGTAACAGAGTTAGTCGCGGTGGAGCAGCCAGGCTAGCGTAGCTAGCGTAGGGAGTGCGGACCACAGCAGGGGAAGCAGCAGATCAGATAGCCCCCCAGCAAGTCCCGAGCAGCCAGGACAACAGGATAAGTTTGTGACTGTTCGAAAGAGGAATAGCGCCAAAAACAAGCCCACGGAACCGAGTCATCACCCCGTTCACGTTTCTAACAGATTTTCTCCACTCAGTGATGCACCAGCTGAGGAACAGACTCTGGTAATTGGGAGCTTGATTTTGAGAAACGTGAAGCTTAGTGCACCAGCGGCTGTAGGGGTCCACAGTGGGCGACAAGCGTTTTAGGCAAATTATTTTGCACATCAGCGGTAATGATGTGCGACGTTGCCAGTCAGAAGTGACCAAAGTGAACGTAGCTTCAGTGTGTAACTTTGCCAAAACTATGTCGGACTGCATAATGTGTCTGGCCCTCTTCCTGATTCGACCATTGATGAAATGTGTGGCTGCCTGTCATCATTTAACCGCTGGTTAGCCAGGTGGTGTCCAGAAAACAACGTGGGCTTTATAGACAATTGGAAGGCATTCTGGAGAAAACCTGGTCTCATTCGTAGAGTTGGCATCCATCCTACTTTGGATGGAGCAGCTCTACTTTCTGTAAATCTGACAAATAGGTTAGGGTGACAACCAAGAGTTGGGACCAGGACACAGAGTCGCAGTCTTACATTCTTCTCTGTTTCGTCTTTAGGACTCTCACAACCCATAGAGACTGTGTCTGTCCCCCAAGTTATAACTCAAACAAAGCCCCCAGCAGAAATTTAATATCAATAAATAACAAATCTAATTTAAATGCAGAGAAATGCAATAAAAAAGTCAAATGTGGATTATTAAATGTTATGTAATGTCTATTTCTTCAAAATTGTTATTAGTCAATGATTTAAGTAGTGATCATAAAATAGATTTAATGCTGTTACATGGCTTCAGCAGGATGCATTTGTTAGTCTAAATTAATCAACCCCACCCAGCCACGTAAACTATCACACACCTCGAAGCACAGGCCAAGGTGGAGGAGTGGGAGTAATCTCACACTCCAGTTTATTAATGAGCCCCAGACCTAAACAGTCCTATTGCTCTTTTGAAAGCCTCATTCTGTCAATCACTCATCCCAGGTGGAAAAAACAAAACCCAGTTTTATTTGTTATTATTTACCATCCTCCAGGCGCTTCAGAAGTTTCTAAATGAATTCTATGATTTTTTTTTAATCTCGCTTAGTTTTAGACTCCAACAAAATTATTATCATAGGGGACTTTAGCATTCATGCTGATGACAGTAGAGATAGTTTGGGCAATGCATTTATGGCCTTACTGGATTCTGTAGGTTTTGTGCAAAATGTAAACGAACCCACTCATAGGCACAACCACACCCTGGACCTTATATTAACCTACAATACAGAGATCAGCCAGTTAAAAGTCCTGCCCCATAACCCCATCCTATTGGATCATTTTTAAATTACCTTTCAGTTCATACTTGAGGACTACACTCTTCCTCTGGACAGACCCCTGTTTAGAAGAATATTATCTGATAAAACTGTTTCTCAGTTTAAAAAAGTAATTCCGTCTAAAACAGTCTTTTGATTTACAAGCAAGCCCTGCATAAGGCTAGAACTAGGTATTATTCGACTCTTATAGAAGAAAACAAAAATAATCCTAGATTTTTGTTCAGCACTGTAGCCAGGCTGACGAACAGTCACAGCTCAGTAGAACCTAGCATCCCTTTAACACTTAGCTGCAGTGACTTCCTCCAGTTCTTCAATAATAAATAACCACAATTAGATATAAAATAACTCAAATCCACCCCACTATTAGCTCAAAGCAGATTAGTGCCCTAACAGCTAAGTCCCCAATCAAACCTATTTTAATGTTAGACTGCTTCACCACTGTAGATCTAAATGAATTAACCTCAGTCGTCATGTCCTCTAAAACATCCTGTATCTTAGACCTGATCCCTTCTAAACTTTTTAAAGAGGTCTTTCCCTTAATGAATAAAACTATTTTGGATATAATAAACACTTCTTTGGAAATTGGCTATGTCCCACAGTCTTTTAAATCAGCAGTGATTAAACCTCTGTTGAAAAAACCAACCCTCGATCCAGGCGCCTTAGAAAATTATAGACCTATATCCAATCTTCCTTTTATTTCAGAAATCCTTGAGAGAATTGTAGCTAAACAGGTATGCAATCATCTGCAGGACAATAACTTATTTGAAGATTTTCAGTCAGGATTTAGACCGTACCACAGCACAGTAACAGCTTTAGTCAAAGTCACCAATAATCTATTAGTGGCTTCAGATAATGGACTGGTCTCTGTACTCGTCCTTTTAGATCTCAGTACAGCCTTCGACACAATAGACCACAGTCTCCTGTTACAGAGGTTAGAGTCCGACATTGGAATCAGAGGATCAGCTCTCAGCTGGTTTAAATCTTATCTAACAGACAGATACCAGTTTCTTAGAGTTAATGAGCAATCATCAGCGTGCACACTAGTTAGCCAAGGAGTACCGCGGGGCTCTGTATTAGGCCCTATACTTTTTACATTATACATGCTCCCCTTAGGCAATATAATCAGAAAACATGGAAATAACTTCCACTGCTACGCCGACGACACCCAGTTATATTTATCAGTTAAACCCAATGAAAACAATCCAATGGCCAAATTAGAAGCGTGTGTGACAGACATAAGGTCCTGGATGACGGTAAACTATCTTCTCCTAAACCCAGAAAAAATAGAGGTGATTATACTAGGCCCCAGGAATCTAAGAGACACATTAACCAAATAGTCAATTTAGATGGTGTTAGTGTAGCTTCGAGTTCAACAAGGAATCTTGGTGTAATATTAGACCAAGATTTATTGTTTAAAACACACATTAACCAAGCTTGCAAAACTGCATTTTTTTCACCTGCAACATAGCCAAAATTAGGAATATCTTATCTAAAAGTGATGTTGAAAAACTAATCCATGCATGTGTTACATCAAGGTTAGATTACTGTAATTCTCTGCTGGCAGGGTGCCCAAATAACTCCATAAAAAGTTTTCAGCTCGTCCAAAACGCATCAGCTAATATACTACTACTACTACTACTAATACTAACAGGAACAAACAGACGAGACATTAACAAACATTATTCCAGTGTTAGCCTCCCTTCACTGACTTCCAATTGAATTCAGAATTAAGTTTAAAATCCTTCTCCTCACTGATAAGGCCCTCAGTGGGAAGGCCCTGTCCTATATCAGAGACCTCATAGAGCCGTACCGTCCTAACAGAACGCTTCGTTCTCAAAATGCATGGCTACTAGTCGTTCCTAGAGTTTCCAAAAGTACAATTGGAGGTAGAGCCTTTAATTACCAAGCTCCTGTTTTATGAAATCAGCTTCCAACTCTTGTTGAAGAGGCAGACACAGTCTCATCATTTAAGGTTAGACTTAAGACTTTCCTTTTTGACAGGGCTTATGGTCAGGACATATACAGTAGATGAGACAAGGGTCTATGGTCAGGACATATACAGTAGATGAGATAAGGGCTTATGGTCAGGATATATACAGTAGATTAGATAAGCTGCTCTAGGCCCAGATGCTGGGGGAGGTATGACACACTGAGCTTCTATCCTCTGGCTCCATCCTCACTCTTGTGACATTATAGTTTACATATCTTCTTAGTTCATTGCTGTTCACAAGTTGTCCCTCTGTCCCACTCTCCTCTGGGGTAGTGGATACTGTTGCAGATGTCCGGCTGCTGTTAGACGTCCCAGTGATGACTGAACCTTAGCTGTGGGCCATCTGTGATCCTGTCCCAACCCATGGACCCCTCCTGACCCCTGTTCCTCTCACTCAGATGAACTGTTCCTGACATTAACATGGACTATATTCATATACACTCTCGTTCACCTGTACATATGATGGACTATTTGTCAGTGACTGTCCTGGACACATCTATTGCATGGCCTGTTCATCCTGGGAGTGGATCCCTCCTTCTGTGGTTCTCCCTGAGGTTTCTCTTTTTCCCTGGCTGGGTTTTTTGAGTTTTTCCTTACCCTGATGGAGGGTCTAAGGACAGGGGATGTTGTATTGTTCTGCCTGTTTGCATTTTACTGTCTGTTTTGTGAAGCCCTTTTATGCAATTGTTGTTGTGATACTGGGCTATACAAATAAAATTGAATTGAATATTTTAATGGCAGTACTACATGTAAACCAGTGGTGGGCCGTTCTCTGCTGGCTTAAACATGTTCAGAAAAGTCCATTTATTTTATTTTATTTTCATAAATATGTAAACAAAATTATTCTCTGTTCTCTTTATGTCATATTAAATCCAGAGTGGCTTCCAATGTTGTTTATTTTGGTAGAGTTTTTACCCAATTATAATATATCGGCTAGCTTGTGTTGACCTTCAGAATCAACAGAGCAGGCCCCTGTGCACTGTAAGTGAACGGACACAGTCAGTTGCAATAGCCAATCAGATCTCGATTCTGCATACCAAGGCCAGCTAGAAGGTCTTACGTTAAACTGGACATGTACACGTCCTGTGATTGGATAAGCACTTGCTAGAGCTGGAAAGGCGGCAATTTGCAGAATATCGAACTAAACCCGGAGATCCAACAGCTATCGCTGTATTTTTAACCCATAATGGCCATTTTCAAGACGGGCCTTTCATGAAAAGCTGGATATTGTGAGAAGAGGTCGGCCAACCCCTGTGCTAGCTAGCCTGTCCCAGCAAGGAAAAGGGTTTGTCCGTCATTTCCAGACCAGCAGCTATGAGTGGTATGTCACTGAAGGCCTAATCGTGAAATGTACGGCCCGCCACTGATGTAAACATATGTGCAATATAGAGTGGAAAATAATGCAGCCCCTCCGGGTGAATTTGAGATAAAGTCTAAACTATGGCTAAGGGCTTTAATGTGTTGATTGCAGTTTGTAAATCACTACAGCTGAGAATGAATTTGATTTTACTGTGTACTATCTGTTTATAACAGTGATTTTTTTCTATGACTTAAATGCTAGAATACAAATTAAGATTTACCTTTACATTGTACTGTATTTCCATGTTTTTGTGTAGGTAATTGCTCAGGACAGAGAGGCACTGCTCAGTCAATCCAATTGGAGAAAGATGGTGAAGAAAGTCTCTCAGTTTGGCATCAGAACTGGAATGTTTAACTGCTCCAGTGACTACAGGTATTACATGTTTTGACCCAGCTCTGCAAGGGTGAAGGGAAGTAACATAAACCAAGATGCAGAATGGTGAACTAAAGGGCTCATACAGGTGCTACTAAAACTAAACAAATTAATTAATTAACAGTGATTTTTTATTTACACCAACAGTGCGAAAAAATATATATACCGTGGGAAATGTAAGGCAAAATGGGTTCCAAAACAAAGTATTTACAGTAGGACTTACAAAGGCACAGCAGGTCAGGCATCCATACCGCCAAGCCCCTTCCCTGGGCTGTCCATTCCTTAATGGAAGGGGTATTTAGTCATTTGGCTGAATACACTATATCAACACTGCCATTAATAATACATTTTAACATAAAGATAACAGAAACAAATGCCCTTCACGTGACAACTGAGATAAACCCGCAAAAATAATAAATCACCAAATACTACAAGAATGGTTTAGTTCGCAGTCAGGTGGTTGCCAATAGCGCGCCACAATGCGCTATATGACCCGCAACCAGGAAATGCCTCGGGTTGGCCCACGAACCAGAGGGCGGACTAGCAGCAGGCAGGTAAGGTCCATCATGTGTGTGTGGGGAGACGCGTATGTGCCGAGTGTGCACCCTTGAACGCGCTACAGCAGGAGGGAAAAGAGTCTGGACAGAGAGACAATACTGAGGAAACAGTCTGTCTTGGAGCGCTTCCAAGTGGACTCTGGTGCGGTTCGATTGAAATGTGAATGCCAAATGGACCACAGACGAGCCCAAACAGGAAGAGCGTCATAAATTGGCGATGAAAACCTCACGTAACATTTAGTTTTCCCTAGAGTGGGAAAACCTGAACCAAAACCGTATTGTCCAACTAAAAAATTAGCAGACAGCAAAAAAAATTAGCAGAGGCAAAATTAAATGGTAAAATACCTTGTTAGCATTTGGTTTAACAGCCCCATCTAGCGTGTTTCTTTAAAAAAAAAAAATTCGTCAAAATCTCAAAACAAATTCAAAAGAAAACACTGTGTATTGTTAAAAGAACCCAATGCATCCTAAGAGCAAGATTTCTGACTGAAAAAAATACATATAACAATGTGTCAAATCAAGCAATGAAGCTGTTCAATATTGAACTCAAAGAAGTTTATCACAAACCCGTCAAAAAAGACATAAAAAGTGCCTATATACACCTTTTCACATTCAAGTCAAAGTTGAATCATTCCACATTAACCACTGTAAGATACAACCATCAACCTCAAAAGGAGTTTATCATACTGTATTGGCACCCAGGTCTTAAGCTTAGATGTTTGTGCATTTAGTGTCTGGCCATTCATGGTGCAAACAAACTTATTGACAGTTATTAATAATGTGCCCAGCCCTGGACCTCATGGTTAAAGCAGTATTTTCTGTATCAGGGTATGGCTCTCTATGTATCTGAATCAGTTCCAGGTGTGCTCTGGTCACTCAAATCATCATCAAGGACAGAGACAGAAGATTCTTCAGCAGATATGTTATTGGACTGATCGTCTGTAATCTCAGTGGGAATTGTTGAGACCCAGTGCTCAGTGCGTCAGGTGTAGTTCACTGAATGGTCAGGCTGATTAGACGGAGGATCAACTGTCAGGTCAGCTTCATTGTCTGAGATGATGTTAGCTAAGATGATATCAAAGAAATGCTGTCTTCAGCCTCTGGGCGGACTGGTAGAAAGTTTACACAGAGCAAGAGCTTGCAGTGGACAACTTTAGACTGACCTGAGATGGGATCACAAATCTCAAGTGTGAGTTCTGGGGTTACTACAGACAACAGTATAAACTACATCTTCCCATCGCCCTGCTAGCTTCTTGCAACCCCTTTCACCCTTGTTTGCCAGGAGAACTCCGTCACCTGATTCAGTCTCCAGTCCCTTGACTTTCCTGTTGTAAATATTTCCCTTTCGCCTTTGCTCACCACTTGCGTGCCTCGCTGCCAGTGCCGTGGCCTCGTTAGGATAATTTTTTAACCTCAATGTACTGGGGGAAGGAGTCCTTATCATTGTCTCTAAGAACTGACTTAAACAGAGTATCGACTGGTAGGCGGGGACTGCAGCTGAACATTTGATAGTATGGTGGGAACCCTGTATTTTAATGAGGAATGCTGTTGTACATAAATGTCAAGGTTTGCAGCATTTTGGGCCAAGCCTGCTTTGATCGTGGTGATAGTGTTCTGATCATATTGTCAAGAGTGCGGATGAAGCATTCGGCAGACCCATTGCCCATTGGATGGTAGGCTGTAATCTGCGATTTCTTGACGCCCGACACCTGAAGAAGGGCTGCCATTAACTCACTCTCAAAGTTAGCACCTTGATCAGAGTGAATTCTTTGTGGGAGCCCATAATAGCAGAAGAAGTTATCCCACAACTTCCGAGCTACATGTTTAACAGTCTGATCAGGGTGACAGAAGGCGTGTCACAGTCTAGTGAAGTAATCTGTTACTACTAAGACATCAACAGAACAGTTCTTTAAGTCTTCAGTGGTCCAGAAGTCTATGGAAACCAACTCCATTGGGGCTGTTGTTTTGATGCTCTCAAGTTGTGCATGACCATTGGGTTCTGGTGTCTTGGCCCTCACACACCTTAAGAAACACTTGACATAGTCTCTCACATCCCATTCCATAGTGCTCCTGTAGAATCTCTGTTTTATAAGAGAGAAGGTTCAGTCTTGACCTTGGTGGCCTGCATCATCATGACATCCACGTAGCGCATCTGGCCTCAGTGACAACGGGACAATGTACTGATATTGCTTTTTTCTAGTGACAGGGTCTCTGGAAACACAATACAGAATTCCATCGAACACAACTCGTGTCAGATAAGTGTCTTCTCGTTGTTTGGTTTGGAGATCCTGCTTGGACATAGATGGTAAAGCATATCCTATCTGGTAGACATTATAGTTTGGACGTGGTCTACCAGAGCTGTTGACCTGATCTGGACAGCTGTGTCCTAATCTGTGTGGCAGTTCAAAAGGGCTGATATTTCTCCTCCTGACACTGAGCCGACAGAAGAAAGATGAATATCACTTAGCCTGTGAGTTTTCTGGGTGGACTGATTGATATTGGACCACCTAAAGGCCTCTTGTACATCACCTCCAGAAAGACTTTCAGATTCTTTCAGCAGAATGTAGTATGGCTCAGTGATTAGTCGCTCACCAATCCTCTTACTAACAAAAGGCTCTCTAGTCAGAGCATCTGCAACTACATTTTTGGGCCCAGGTACATATATAATATCAAATTCATAGGCAGCCAACTTTGCATCCCAACGCTGCTCACATGCATCTAATTTAGGCTTGGTTAGTATGTGGGCGATTGGGTTGTTGTTAGTCCAGGCAATTAAAACATGTCCCTTTAACCAGTGGCTGAACTTCTCACAAACTGCCCATTTCAAGACCAGGAATTCAAGATGATGAGCTGGTTATTTTCTCTGAACTTTGTTTAAAGTCTTACTGGCAAAGGCTATTGGGTGACGCTGTCGCTCTCTGGAGAAACCTGGGACAATACAGCACCCAAGCTATCTAAAGCGGTATCGGTGGAAAGAATGAATGGCTGGGAATAGTCAGGGTGACTGAGAATAATTTCATTTATTAGGATGTCTTTTGATGTCATTTTCTGGAGTCCAATCAGCAGCTGTCAGTTTACAGTAAGTATTACGCCTTGGCTTTGTTTTTTTGTTCAAATTGTCTTTGCTTCAGATGTCAGGTGGAAGAGAGGTTTAGCCAAACGCTGGTACCACATGACCAACCCCAGGAATGACTTGATCTTTATGGAGTAAAACCTTCAGGGGACATCAATTCTGACTTGGATACTTTAGCTATGGAATCCAGGTCTGTGGACACACCATTGCTGTCAATAACATGAGCCAGGAAGTGGACTGAGAAATGCAGGAAATGGCATTTTTTAGTGGCCAATTTAAGTTTGCATGTCTGCAGGCGGGTAAAGACCATCTCAAGCCTCTTTAAAGCCTCCTCCTCACTTAGTGCAAAAACCAGCAGGTCATCCAGGTGACACAGCAGACTCAGGAAATTCTGATCTCCAAAAACCATTATCATTCCCATAAAACTTTCAGGGCTGTTACACAGGCCCTGATGAAGCCTGTTGTATTTATGAAGGCCAACAGGTGAAGCAAAAGCAGTGAACTTTTTGTGGTCTTCAGGGAGCGGGACATTGTAAAATCCAGATGTTAGGTCCATAGTGCTGAACAACTTGTTTTCCCCTACGGCAGTAAAGCAATCTGATTTATGGAGAAGTGGATAGGCATCTTTCACTGTCCCGGCATTGAGCCACCTGAAGTTGGTAACTCTCTGTGGTATTCGTCAATCCTCTCCTGAACTTCTGTCTCCTGACTGCCAGTTTGCTCCTAGATACAAATGACAGAGAGGGCTCATTACAATGCCTCACAAACATCAGAGCTACCTCTTTGCTTAGGTCTACCATGCTTTTTCCTTGGTGTTGGAGATATTCCTCAGCTACATCAGCAGCCTTATTTAGGCGCACCCAGTAATCAGTGGGACTCTTGTGTGCTCTTGGAAGGGTGTTATGAAAATCAGCAAGTGGCATGCAGGAGTATGACAGTTCACTCAGGTTGCTGCTCAAAACGTAGTAATGGATCGCTGCGTGACCCAGTTTTTACTACATGCCTTGCTCTTCCCATCAGTTTACTCATGATCTCTTCTGAATCGTCCATAATATTAACACCCTCAATCATGTTTAACATAAATTAAGAGCAAACAGTATTTGACAGAATGAAAAACCGCATAAAAATGTAAAACAGAAAAAATGTGTGTCCAGGTAGTGCCAAAATTGCACACAACACAATATAAACCTTCCTTCAATTGCAGTCAATTGCAAGATGTTAAAATAAAAATAAAAAGTTCTATAGTTCCCATCTCTAAGACTGTATCGCCTAGTTAAACCTATGTCTATGTGGGTCTCCAAATTAATCAGGATGCAGCCAGAGGTGAACTGAAACAGTAGAAAGCCGGTACTGTAGAGACTTCAGGTGTAGCCACGGCTCACATTCACCATACGTCATCAGGGCTCACGGAAGTTGCTGAGGGGACGGGTCACGGCACCAGATGTAACCCCTTTTCTCTTACCTGGGCTGCAATTATCACTCTTCTCCTTTGCTGATTGACACGATGTTTAATTCTGAATTAAAAAAACATAAATATACAGAGGATTCAGTGGCACAATGGTGGTTCACAACAGCTTCTGCCCCGTCAAGCAGTTCATCCAGTGGCAAGGGGGCTAGTGATCATATAGTGGTTTATTTAAAATTGAGGTTACAATGAAGTATGAAAATATAAAACACAATAGAAAAATACCTAAACATATTATTACTAATGAGATAATCAATGAACTGTTATGAACATGTTTATCTCTTTGACATAAATAGAAATAATATTAATAACAGTCATATAAAGGCATACACACAGATCATACAGAACTCATTAGAATAACATTTACAATAATCAATTCCCCAAGCTAACTGCCAAATATAAAGAAATATTAAATCGCTTAAACAAACATTTTCTGGACAAAGAGATGCAATAAACAGCTGAAAAATGGATATAACCCTCTTATACTACACAGAACACAAATAAAACATGTTTCCATTCACTTTAAACTTTATAAGAAATAATTTAATCACAGAGCCATTCTTATACATAACGTCAAACAGTTCATTCATGGCAAGGGGGACTAGCTGACAAGCATTGCCAGAGTTACCACCCGAATTTTAACACAGATGTTGAGGTCTGCCAGCTGTGAACACTTGGTGGACAGGGCCTTTTTGTTGATAGACCAAACTAAATGGATCGTCATCGTTCAGAGTTAGGTCAGTCAACTCTGAGTTTTGAAAGAGGGGGAAGTCATTATCAATAGTCGAGAAAAGAGGATTCACCATGGCAATGGTAATCAAACAGAGGCTGCTATGTTAGAAGAGAGTAAAGTCATGTGACTATTAAGGACCTATAGTTTAAATTAAAGAAGTGTAGAGTAATAGCTACACAAGTGATTTACTCAATAAATACTAGGACTCAAATAAAATAAAGAAATAAAACATATTATATAATCTTACCATTTATTTATTTTTAATATTTAATACTATGTTTATATCAGTGTGATGGTACATACTGCTTTAATTGTGCATTTTTGGTAAATCTGATAAATTTGACATTCCCATTACAGAGTAACTGTGTGTTTGAGGACACTGAGAAAATGCATTAAAGAACTGTATAATGTATTAATATGAATGACATCTATCTAAACAATCTATCTGTAATCTGTAAGCATCAGAATTATGAAGCTGATCAAAGTTGATAAGAGTGAATTTGGAATTTCTGTTTAAATATATATAAAAGCAATAAAATTTAAATCAGTTTAAGTATTTAAGGTGTATTCACAGTTTTATGGTGAATGAGGAAACAAATGATCCTATCAGAGAGCTACTTCAGGCACAGCAAAAGAAGAGACTCCGACAAACTCTGGATTAAGGGATAAAACCAGCCACAGACCAGGTTAGGTTCACAGAGCGAGTTATCTCAGTAACTTAGAGTAACTCTCTTCTTGAAACTAGAGTAACTCTCTTCTTGAAACTAAAAATCCATTCCAGGGTTAACATACTCTGAGTTTGAAATAAATCTGCTTCTTGAAATAGGGCCAGTGAGTAGTGAAGGGGAGCTGGAGGCCAGGGGCCGTAACAGTACACAGCACAGTCACAGATGAAAAAAACTGCCTAACTGAGTAAATGGGACATATTCTGAGCTGTTATTTTTACTTTAAGCCTGTCACACATGAACATTTAAAAAACTTTTTTTTGTTGTTTTTTGTTTTTAAATACATTAGAAACCACACATGGCGGTAAAATGTTTTTATTTAGGTTTATTTGTATAGTTTCTTCCAGTCCAGACTCAAAACACAGGAAATTTCACAAAAAAAGTCAAAGCCTGAGGTTGGAACAAAACATCATTCATTATTCAAGATAATCGGTACAACTCTCATGTGCAGCACTTCTAAGAAAGGGAACATTCAGGATTTAAAAAATTACATTAAATACGAGATATTTCTCACAGATATTTCTCCATTTCCTCAGTGTCAGGTTATGCTGATTCCACTCCATTACCTCACAGGTCCTGTATCAGACGTGGCTGGCTGCACTCCACTCTCATCATGTCTGTCCCTCAGACTTCCGCCTCAAAAGGAAAAGTCATGCTGAAAGAGTACACCGGCCATCAGACTGAAACAGAGCACATCTTCCGCTGGATCACCTCCCATGTGGCCCATCGCATCAAAACTCTGCATCAGTCCGAGGAGCTGGTGGAAGAGTGGAACTCAGGACCAGAGGACCTGATGAAGATGTTCCTGTTTGCCCGGCTCCCGCAGCCGCCAGCCTTCTTTTCCTCTCTTTCTGTCAAGTTTACAGGCAGAATCAAGTTCATCTTTGTTAACATTGGTCGCTGGAACAACCATAGCAGCTTATCAGAGATTGGTGTGAAACAAAGCCCCGCCTATATTCTTAAGATGCCTGAGGGAATTTATTTCTACGGCAACCGGTAAAAACTGCCAAGCGAAAACAGAGCCTCAAAGATAAATTAGTTAATATAAGCTCTAAAAGTGTTTAATAACATTCATGCATTCATTTTATTATCATTATTTTCTACTTCACTTTACAGGTTGTGGGATGATGGAACATATTCCAGGCTAGAAATAAAGAGAATTAATTAAATAAGCTAAATTTTAAGGTTTCTTAAATGTCGTCTGGCAAAATTTGATGATTATACATATACCATTTTATTTTTAACCTGACAGGACTACAGAAAGGCAACAACAGTAAAAAAAAATTAGAATCCATCATAGTCAAAAACATCTTCTGATGTTTTCATTTCTTTGAATGAATTGTACAGTGGCACATTTGATATGATTTATTATTTAGTGCATGAAAAATCTGATTTTAAGAGTTTTGTTCTGTGGTCTCTAGCACTGGGGAGTTCTTGTCTCTGTCTGCCATGGATACATTCCTGCGCTCAGTTCAACCTGAAGTAAATGATCTGTTTGTCCTCAGTCTGGTGCTGATCAACCTGCTGGCCTGGATGGACCTCTTCATTACACAGGTTCTGGTTACACTGGTTATAATACACTTTTCAATTTTGTAGAAATCATTGTATAAACTGAAAAACTGGACACATAATAATTCCTCTGCACAGGGAGCAACTGTCAAACGCTTTGTTGTTCTAATCCGAACACTTGGCACATACAACTCCATCCTTTTGGTGTCGTGGCTTCCTGTCCTGGTATGATATTCTATTCTCTACCGTAATGACAAAACACCTAACTGATCACTAACAAAAAAAATTATTTTGATGTCAAATCTCCATTAGAAGTGGTTTGAGCCAGGCTATTATGACATAGAAACATTTCCACTAGTGGATGTCAATACTGCATTCAAGTTATTACATCTTGAGTAAAAATGAGAATTAAAATAGAAGAAACAAAACTGCAACATTTTCTAAATGAAGGTTTGTCTTTTATCTTAGGATATAAAGTCAAAGCTAAGAAGGAAAAATGCAAAATGTCCTTTTGTGAATAACTTTTTTTGTTCTATTTTAAGAGTGGGTGTCTTATTTTTTTTACTTTGTCAACTAAAACCGCTACAATCACTGTCCAAATTACAATAGATGAAAGCAGAACTTGTGACACTTTATGTGTGTCTATGTGTATTTTTGAAAGCAGAGAAATAACAGATAGTTTAGGTCAATCTTCTTTTTGACATATAGAATTGATGGTGTTCAATATTTACTTTTTGCCAAACAGATTTCCAGACTCACTGAGCATATTTGTCATATGTTTGCTAGTAAAAAAAAATTCTGGACTGACAATAATAAGGATTTTGATGTGCTAGTAAGAAAACTGTTGGTGCAATATTTTATGTCTCCCTCAGGCATTTCTCTTTACTGCTTATTGACATTGTGGCTGTTTAACAATGACAAGCTATGTTTAATTTTTTTTTAATTTTGATCCTTTTTTGCACGAGTGAGAATTCTCTTGCAAACTGAAAATGAAACAAAATAAATCAAAAGAAAATTTGGATATTAAACACTCATTTGGACCTCCTTATATATGTCGCCTTAATTAAAAGTGTAAATTGAACCTTATTCTGCCCCTTTGTGGAAATTAAGGCCAAGACATGTATTTTAGAGCCCCTGCCTTATTGCTGCGAATAAGTCATCTATATACAGTGAGTAACCTCCCTTTTCTGACTTGTCCTAGGCTCTGCTCCAGCTGCCTTATCTGGATAGTCTGTATGGGTACAGTCTGAAGCTGCTGCGTTATGCTGACACCACAAAACTGGCCAGTTTTGTACGAGCCGATTGGACGTTCTACTCATCTCACCCAGCTCTTTTCTTGTCCACTTACCTGGCTCATGGCCTGCTTGTCGACTACTTTGAGAAAAAACGACGTTGCAGTATTAGGAGCCAGGAGGACACCAGCACTAACCTGGAGTGGTTAGCCAACCTGTGGGACTGGTACACCTCCTACCTGCTTCATCCAATCACCTCCCTGCACCAGGTCCCATCTGACCACTCTGACTGGGATGAGGATACTAACTTCTTATTTGAACGTTTAGCTTTTCCTGATCTGTGGCTGCGCCCATTAGTAAACATTGACTACATCAAAATTCTTCCAACATGGAAGTTTAAAAATGCTCAAGGTAAAGTTCCTCCTCCTTTAAGGATGGATGAAGATCCCTACAGAGCTCCACAGGGTACATGCCAAATGCACAGACAGGGCACAAACTCTAACATTGTGTATGATGAAGCTCCACCAACCATGTGCAGTCATCATGGTACAAAATGTGTGCACGAGAATGACTGGCACAGCCCTGAAGCAGCCTCCAGCTCTCAACTCTGTGATTGCTCAGTCTGGCCTCATGACATGCTCCACTGTTCAGAGTGTGTGGTGTGTTTAGAAAACTTTGTAAATGAGGAACTATTAATGGGTCTTCCATGTGGCCATGCCTTTCACCAGAATTGTATTATGGTGTGGTTGGCAGAGGGACAACACTGCTGCCCTGTGTGTCGCTGGCCCAGCTACAAAAAAAAGCGAAATGTTACTGCACAGCAGCACTACTGAAAAAAGACTACAAGACTGACTGTCATAAACCTTCTATCAGCTCTGTAATTGTTAAAACTGGCCTGATAACAGTAAACTTACTGGCTAATCTGATTCTTTGAAACTGAAGCTATGTGAAGCAGTCATACTGAAGGTATGACATCTACATTTATTTAATTTAGGTCAGTTTAGGCTTTTCTCTTAAATATCTTTAGTATGTTTAATCTCTAGAATTAAAATCAGATTCATATTAAAGATTTGTGATGAAATCTTACCTGATTTTGAAATCAAGTGACATCTTACACATAAATAGAATAAGAAAAAATATTTATTTCTCTGTTGTCTTAACCATACACACAGTGCTGGGTAGACTACATTTTAATTACAAGATTGTGGCTGACAGTCACACCCTCTTGTGTGTAATCATAAAACGATGTTAAAAGTGTGGTTTGTGCTGCTCATCTACCACTACTTGGCACTCACTTTGAAGAGGATTTTACTGTAGAAAACTGTCAACAATCAACAAGTGAATACTTTGCATTCTGTCTAATACAGTTATTGATTGATTAGTCTTCTGATAATGGGTTAGCCCTATAAAGTCACTTATGCATGTGTCCTAAATTTGCAGCTTCCTGTAACTGCGTCTAGTGACACACTGTCTCCTTGTCCTTCTCCAGTGACCATGTTGCACATTAAAGTTTGCAAAAAACCTGGACATTCCCAATGCATTGCTGACTAAATAGAGAAGGTTTAAGCAGAATTTTGAGAATTGTGCTCTCAGTGTTGGGGCAAATCACTCCCAAGTGACTGCAGACGGGTCAGAACAGCCAAACTGAGCACAAGTTGTCCTGTGGTGTGAGCTAGGCTTTAGCTCCTGAATCAGCATCCTGAAGTTCCACTTGGATTTAACATTTTATTAATCACAAATGACTTTAACATTACTGGTCCATATTTGAAAGCACTGGGTAAAATAGAGCTTAGGTGGGACCAGGGTCAGGGCCTCTGCAGTTGACCGATTACAACAATGAATGTAAAGAGAGGTCCTACTCACCAATCAGATCACACTCAGAGGCTTTTAAAAACTGAAATATAAAAGATGGAAACTTAAAATTGTGATGTCTGCATCATAACTATTGTATTTTAAGTTTTCAGTTGAAAAGGTTAACTTAAACCCATCAGCTATCCCAAACGCTTGAGTACTGTACAGGGATGGATATACCATTAAAACGTTTATAAAACAGGTTAAGTTGTTAAATGAAGAATAAAAATACTGAAATAACGTCATGACTAGATAGATGGGATGTGTAACAGCAATTGATGACACTGCAGAGTTATAAACCAAATTCTGAGTTAAAACAAAAAGTGATTTTTCTTTTTAACAACTTCCAAGTCCAGGGCAGTAATAGAGAATGTTATGTGACACAACCAAAATGTCAGTTTTAAAACTATAGAGGGTATATTAGTAAGGCTTTTTCATCCAGGGGGCTCTGGGGCAAAGGACACCTCCTACCAGTACAGACAAACATCACATCTTGTTTGAGTTCATATTTTTGACACTGAATTCGTTAGAGAAAAACGTGAACCTCAGTCAACATACTTTCACAAAAGTACTTCTTTCATAAGAAAGAACTTCTTGAGATCCTGGCTTTGCAGGAAACCCCACTCTCTCTCTTTCGCCTTCTCTTCCTCTCTCTCACACACACTTACACACAGACAGTGTAAAGGCAGACGCCAGTTAGACGCCAGCTCAATCCACTTCTCGGCGCGCACTTTCCCTTCTGTTTCCTAACGAGCACGCGCCGTATTGAACCAGCACGAGAACATTGGAGCAAACCGCCGTCCAAACCGAGGAGCTAATGCTGGGAGCGGACGCAGAGCGGACACAGCGTGTGCCGCTGCTGAGAAACAAAACCACAATCTGGAGTCCCCAGTTTTCAAAGTCCAGGCAAGTTTTAGTCCACCTCAGTACTGGGTCTCTTAGCTGTCATTTGTCTGTTCTGTTCTTTTAGAGACCCAGTGCTCTTACCTTCTGTCTGATTTATTAAAAGAACAGTACTAAAAGTACCGAGTTTGTGGGGTGACTTGTCTCGGTCCTGTTCATGACTTTGCTGCAGCACAGCTGCTCTGTGCGGGGCTTGTCTATCAGTGGGTTATTCACAGTTGTGCTACGCAGACAGACTGGAGCCACTCTGTTTAGCCAGCTCAACTATAATAGTGAGTGTGACAGACGCGACAGTGCTGCTGTACAGCAGGAAACTGGTCAAATTTAAGAAAATCTTGCATGCATGTCTCAATCCTGTGGGACTTTAATGCGATAACAGTTATTCTACAGCGTTGTGCAAGGTTTAGTCAGGAGGCTGCTATGCAGACATAGTGGAGCCACTGAAAACCTACTGCCAGAATTAAAGCAACACACACAGCCTGTCATTGCAGCCCAGCGGCTTCACTTACAAAATTGGCAGCATAAGTTTTGTGTGGAAAGTTTGTGTTGCATTGAATGCATTTAGTTTGTGAGCCACCCTTGGTGTATTATCTGTTTTAAAGAATCATCATCAAGAACAAACACAGTTAAACTATTAAACGGTTTTATTTTCCAGAAATGCACCAGGTTCTTCTTGCAGATTAGCATGTGGTAAACTGACTATTGCTGTTAAGACTATAGTGCAGAGACTGAAAATTATTTGACTAACGTTATTGGAAAAATGAAGAACCCTCATTTGCTCAGTGGGACCTGGAATCAAAGTATTCTGAAAACAGACAGCAGAGTACTGGTAGGTCCAGAGACAATCAAGAAGTTTAAGAGGAAGGCTCGTGAACCTAAAAGGATTTTCCAGAGCCCAGATTCAGTAACAGTGAAAAGTTCTGGCGCTGTGTCACCAATAAATATTGGAGATAATATGAGTCGACTAAGCAGACAGTTTCTGATGTCACAAGAGGTGGCAGCCACCACATGTGAGCTCTCAGCTAGAGCAGAAGATGGAGACCCCCTGTCTCAGAGTGATGCCTTCGACATGAAAACTGTCCTCCTGCCGTCTATGAGCTCCAAAGTGTCCCAGTTGCCTGGTTCTGCATTCAGTAATGTGGAGATCCCCCACTGGCCCACAGCCATCTCACAGCCTCTGTCCAGCAGACTGAAAGTGGGGCTTCGCTCCTCGTTTCCCCTCTCTTCACTCAGCAGCGGCCATCAGGACCTGTGCCTGCAACCTGTGAGCCAGGTATCCTTTATGACCCAGTGTGAGGAGGAGGTGGAGCACAACGCACAGTCACCAAAGGTAGGTGTTTGTGAGTCAAACAATACCCAGATAAAAACATTTGATGCTCTATCCATATAACCCAAAAGATAGATATTATAGATAGTTACATATCAAAACAACGCTGAAGTAAATGAAAGGGCTGCTTAATTATCATAGTATTGACAAGACCTTGTTAATTTTGGCAGCTTTAGTGAAAAGGATAAAAGTCACCCACTGGAAGTGGTTTTGTGGTCTTCCTCACACAAATGTGTGGAGAGCTGATCTCCACATACATGTTCATGTGGTCTCCTGAAGATCCCCCTCATGTACCAGTAGTGACAAGGACACTGCAGGTCATACAATCAATCAGGGTTCTACCACTTAAATCTACTTTTCACCAAAACTGTGTGTTTCATAACTGTACACACTGAAATTTTGGAGTTTGTGTGAAGCATTCTCTTGAGCTCAAGCATTTGAGCTGCCTTTTATATGAATATTTGTGTAATATTCAGTAGTATTTACAGGCAAATGCAGGAGTTCTTGTATGGAGTATTTTTGTGTTTGTTAGAGAAAAATGTACTACAGTACTTATTGTTTAATCTTGAATGTCTTGTGATTGCAGGAGTCACCTCAGAGGGTTCGGGGAATGGAAGAAGGAGGCAGCCATCATCCCGAAGTTAAAGCCATCCAACAAACCAGAAGGCTTTTAGCCAACGCCCGGGAGAGGACCCGTGTCCATACCATCAGTGCTGCCTTTGAGGCTTTAAGGAAACAGGTAGACAGCTGGAGATACATCCATACCATAACATCTCTCAAATATATATGCAAGATTTATTATATAGTTTCCTCATAAGGATTAAAAAAAACATAGCTTAGCATAGCTGCGGATGATTGCAGTGACACTGTTGAACTGTTTCACAATTATTTCAAATGACTTATTACAGACGTCCAGGTTTTTTTTACCATTGAATGTCTTATTCCATTTCTTTCCAGGTACCATGTTACTCTTATGGACAGAAGCTCTCCAAACTGGCCATTCTGCGCATCGCCTGTAACTACATCCTGTCTCTGGCTCAGCTGGCAGAGCTAGACTACAGCTCAGAGCAGAACAATCTGAGCTTCTCTCATTGTGTGGAGCAATGCACCAGGACCCTACAGGCAGAGGGCAGGAGCAAAAAGAAAAAGGTATGCCATCCTTTGAATTGTGATTACTTTGGATTGTATTGTGTTCATAATGTGATCACAGTTGGGCAGCATCCACCTGTATTAGACCCCCAGGCTCAATTCAGTTAATGATAAGAACTAAAAAAGGATAATAATAAAGAATATTTAAAATATCAGGGATAATTGTAAAGCTTCTCCCATGACTCCCATTTGTTAAAAAGGTTAGTTAGCACACCTTGTCCGAATTCATCAAAATTTGTCCTTTTCCTCAGTGCTCCTGTGTGTTAGTGCTTATTTATCACATGTATTCTACTGAAGGCATAATGTCCCATCAGTGGTTCCCAAACTGTGACCTGAGGCCCCCTGGTGGGCTGCGAATGTCCTGCAGGTGGGCCACCAAAGTTTGCTTACATAAAGTACATTAAGTACATAAAAAAATTACTCATAAGTTTGTAGAGTAAGTGAGCATTCTTTTGCTTCTAAATGCGCAAATACCACACAGTGTGTAGATAGGCTTACTATGTACCGTAATCAGTGCACCAGAGTGCAGGGTTACAAAGGTAAATTAATGTAGCCAGATGGTAATTGAATGAAGCCATATGTAAATATATTGTGCCTATCTTCTTCTTAATATTTGGGTTGGATACTGGGTGTATTTGGTATATTTCATTTCCAAGATAATATGTGTTGTGATAATGATGTGTTTTATCCAGGGTGAACTTTAACAAACAACAGCCTGTGTTTACGTTTTTGAGTAACTTTTCAGGGAAATACTTAGCCCTGTATTTTGATTTCATCACCATCACTTTTTTCAGATTTTTAGGAGAGTTCTCTATCTCTTTATTTTAGTAATGGCTGCCTAATTAGATTCTTGTGGTTTAGGTTTGAATTTTAGCACACAGTTGTAAACAGATGAAATTTGTGTCCAAGCTGGTCAGATCACTCACAAGTTTGCTTTAAGATTGTCCCTTGCATGAGGAACTATGTCCAGATTCCTTCTTCTCTGCTATTCTGGTATGACCTGGACTGAGAATCTGCAGACATCCTGTACTGCTTTTTTTACAGTTATATCTTATAGTACTTATAGCTGTTTTAATTATGTGATTTGTTTTCCCTTTGTGAGACAAAAAAGTATAATATAGTATCTTAATCTGTGTGATCTCAAATGGGATAGTGACACACATTTTTATGTTATAATTTATTGGATATTCCTTTTTTATAATTAGAGAGAAACGTGGTATAGAGAGTAGCTGAGCGCTTCCCCCTGCTCATTGCTGTTTCTCAGTTCAGTACACCGCCTGTTGTGTATGTGTACTCAGCCCCAGACACCAGATGTTTAGAGCGGAGGGGAAGTAGAGCTGGCGCCATGAAGGGCAGAGGGCAGTGAGAAGGCACGCGAACTCAAACCGCACACACACATCACAGACACACAAACTCACACACATACACTTGGAACATTCCCCTGCATAGCTACACTCTGCCTCTGAGCCATCTGTTTCAACATACTTTGAAGCGAGGAAGGAAAAAGCAGTCATTGTCAATGTGTGGGACAGCAGCAGCTGGAGAGGCAAAGTGTCACAGAAATAAACATATAAAAATCCATAACTGCATTTGTAGTGTAGAAAAGGCATTTCTTTGTGTGTGGTGTGTGTTTTTCTGTGGAGAGCAAAAACAATGGATGCACTTCTTCACTACCATTTAGTGCTACAGCACAAAAAACAGCAAACCAATCTGGTGGACATCAGGGATCAGCTGTTATTCTTCAGCAGTGCTCCTGATATTTCCACAGAAATGGATAAGATGAGATGGATAAGTTAGCACTGACCAGTAACAAGTTGTTGTACTGTTGAGGGCGATCATATTTCAAAACACTGGGAAACTTTGGAAGATGAGTTTGTAGAACAGAACTTTTAAGCCCCACTGAACATCTTTAAGTATATGCATTAGATGTTGGATCTCAGAAGTGACATGCACTCATCTACAAGGAAGACACTGTTTTGTCTGGAGTGATCAATTTGATCCAAATTCTATACCTTTCTTACCTTTCTTGTATTTCCAGGTGGGGAGGATGCTGGAGAGCGTATGATGTTTAGACAAAACCTCACACTTTTCTTTGAACGTCTACCAGAGAACCAGCAAACTGCCTCAGACACTACAGAGAGCAGAAAGTCTAAATATGAAGGTGGACAGCACAGCTCTGTGTTGATCAAATCAAAGTTACTTTTAACAGTTGCTTTAACAGGCATGATGTATTTCCAGTACATGTTTTTCAGTACACACATCATTAGACACTCGCACATGGGCACAAGAGTTAAGTAGACCCAATGGCATTTTTAATGGATTACATTAACAGATTAGCTACACCTGAGAGAAACTGAGCTAACATGACACACACAAGTACACATTCTTTGTTGTCTTGTTTGTGTAACAATCTCTGGTGCCCTCTCTCTGATTTTACTTCGTCTTAATTTTGCCAGAATAAAACTCCTATTTTTTTTTTTCAAGAAAAGACAAACAGCAGCCAATTTAAATCTATTACAATACTTTAGCATATACAGCAGGTTGAATAAACTCAGAGTTTAAAGGGAAAAAGTGTAACTTTGCGCCAGGAGAGGCGTCGCTACAGACTCTCTGTTGTTAAGAATAAGCAATGCTATAGTCATTTGTTTTACAAGTGGAGACTATCCAAGTGGCAAGTTTGGAAGAAAGAACATGCTTTTTTGAAATGGTAGGGTCATTTTCGTGTATTTTGTACAAATATGACTCTGCTACGGTCCAGAGTAGTATGACCAAATGTGTTAAAATTCTGCTGTAAAGGAACAATCAATATTTTTAACAAGTGATTCCATCTACTAATGCAAGGATCAGAATTTCAAAGTAATAAATAGTTTATATTTAAGTGAACTTGTACATTGAGACACTGTTGATCTCTCATCAGTGTGTTTACAGTGAGTATTCTAATTTTTGTTGTGAATGAGGTCTACTAAGAGAGCTCCTTCTGAAGCAGCAGGAGACTCAAATCAACACTGTTGGAGAATAAAACCTGCAGAGACCAGGATAGGTTTACAGAGTTGCCTCAGTAAATAAGTTAAGATTAACTCTCTGTGTGAAATCGAAAACCCAGAGTTTCCCTCTCTCCATGGCTAAGCTTCCTGAAACAGGGCCAGTGTTTGTGCCTCTGAGTTATTTTTTATTGCCTTTAATGAGAACAGACCACACATTCTATTAAAAAAATGAAATCTAAACATGCAATTTTGAGCTTACATTATATCATACATAGTCCAAGTTCAATAAGCTCAGGTCATTAAAAAATCACTACCACACATCACAAAAGCAGAGCCCAGACTTGTTGCACTGTAAACCATAAACAGATGTGTTTCTCCACCTTGAGAGGCTGTCCTGTGAAAGGCCCAGAGTGGCAGCTATTCCTCAAGTCAGTTGTACATTCTGTCAAAAGCTTCACGTGTTTTCTTATGCTTTAATTGATTTATATTGATCTAATCTGTCATTTATTCATTTATTTGTTTTGTTTTATTGCCTGCGCAACACAACCCTTGTATAGTCTTTAGAGAGTTTTAATGCAGTTATCAAAAACAGCAAAATATTTGTATAAAGATTAAATAAATGTCTTGCACTACAATAACGTGGTAATCTTGTTATTACTGTAACAGTCTCGTACTTGCAGGAAAGGATTCAGAATACAATAACATCAGAAAAACACATAAAATATCTTTAGAATCTTCAAAAATAACCGCTTGCCAAGTGCATAAACATGTCTTATTGATGAGATATGATCACAAAAAATATTTTTTACGGTCCATAAAAGTCATTTGCTAATAGATGTCGTCATTATCCACAACCGCGTTAGCTACTGTCTGTCCAGCCCAGGCGGCCAATCAGGAGCATGTACATCTCTGTGACATGTAAGCCGCCCCTCCCCCCAAAAGAGTATCTGCTACACAGTGAGTGGAATGATTGTGTTTTCCCTCTGTCCCACTCTGCTCTGGCGGAGTGGATACTGTTGCAGATGTCCGGCTGTTGTTAGACGTCCCGGTGATGACTGGACCTTAGCTGTGGCCCATCTGTGATCCTGTCCCGACCCATGGACCCCTCCTGACCCCAGTTCCTCTCACTCAGATGAACTGTTCCTGATGATATTATTATGGACTATATTCATAAAAATTTTCATTCACTTGTACATATGATGGGACTATTTGTCAGTGACTGTCCTGGACACATCTATTGCATGGCCTGTTCATCCTGGGAGTGGATCCCTCCTTCTCTGGTTCTCCCTGAGGTTTCTCTTTTTCCCTGGCTGGGTTTTTTGAGTTTTTCCTTACCCTGATGGGGGATCTAAGGACAGGGGATGTTGTCCTGCTCAACCTGTTTGCATATTTACTGTCTGTTTTGTGGCTTTGAGGCAATTGTTGTGATACTGGGCTATACAAATAAAATTGAATTGAACTGAATGATTATGTAAACATTAGCAAAAGCAGACAGCATTATAGTGGCAGGGACGCAGATGGGATTTTTTTTTTTAACTGGGCGTTAGTTAGATATTTTGCGTAATTTGGACTTTAAGTAGTTACTTTGCACAATTTGGGCTAATGGTTTGCACTAAAAAGCCATTGGGGGATTTTTATTTGAAATCATGGATAAACAACAATGAACAAAAGGTAAACAAAGGCCTACCTGATCAACACTAGGCCAGGAGGACAATGTTAACATTTGAAATCTTATTTCAGTTAACCTCTATAGAATAAATCAAAATAGAATAAAATAGAAATAGCTCTTTCAAATGGTGAGTGACTCACTCACTTAACATCCTTTGTCTCTAAATGCCCCTAAAAAAATAACAGATACATGTGTTTGTTTAGATGTTAATGGCCATTTAAGTCAGCTTATTCTGCAGCTGCTGTCGCGACAAAAATAACTAGGGATATGTTTCAATAGCTGGAGTAATATATTAGAAAATTATCTTTGTCAGCCACAAATAGGCTTGTCTCGGCAAACTTTATATTCTCTATGTTCAATACGTGATTTGCTTTGTTTTAATCAATGATTCACATCGGCGCTTTTTGTAGCTAAAATGCTGTTATATGTTCTTTCATCAGGAGCAGAACTCCAGTCCTGCCTCACTGGAGAGCCTCAGCTTGGACCATCTCTCCTTTGACATAAGGCACTGCCCTTTCCCATAAGCTCTGCTGCAGACAAATCCACCAACTGTTATTACTATTACTGTCATTATTGTGGTCCTAAAAAAAAAAAAAAAAAAAACTTCCTCAGACAGACTTCTGACCAAAAATATTCAGCTACTATCAAAATTCTTCCCACCAAGTCACTATTTGAAACACAAAATCAGAGAGGGGTGTGGGGGTGGTGATGATGGGAGGGGGATGTTGATACAAAATTTAATTTCCATTTCCATCATGGTTGTTTTCTTGTGATACTGCCCCTTCTGTTCATAAAGTTAGCTTTTTTTGAACAGTGCCTCTTGTGGTCATATAGAGAATTGCGCAGTGCAGAATTTAAGCACTCTGGTGTTGAGATGGAATTATATCTGATATTTTAATATGTGCTCCTTAAATGCAATATGTAAAAATAAACATACAGAAATGTTTTAATACATCCTGAACATTAACCTGTTGGACTGAGACTATTAAACACATTTATAAGTTTCCTTTTATTATTATTATTATTATTATTATTATTCCTCTGACATGTAAATTATTATTATTCCTCTGACTTACCAGTGTTGTTTTAATTGCATGTATATTTGATAAAAACATAATTAGTATATGAATGAACATCACAAACCAGTCATCTGCTGACTGCATAAGTTACAAATTCAGTCCATATGAACAATAATGCTGAGGTGATATGAACCGTGGTAAATCCTGAAGGGAGTGTGAGTCATTTTCTGTTGTATCATGTATATCGTAGTTGCTCTCCAGTAGACTACTGGCTACTTCTTTGAGTGCTTTGATTCTAAATCAGAACAGTGGACGGCACATGATGTTTTAGACAAAAATCTATGAAAATTATGTATGTGTTAAACTGAAAAAAAAAGATAAAGCATAGGACTAGAAGTATGCCTGAAAAAGAAAATAATCAAATAGGGGCCATAAATATGACAATTTTTTTTTAGAAAATTCCACTGTATTAAACTTTAAAATGAAATATGTATAGGCCACACACTTAAAACCAGTCAAAATTATTCCATTTCAAAAGCGAAATTGGTGATGATCATTAATGCAATCGTGATTAGGTTTAATGCAATCATGTGACTAGGATCTAATGATTGCATTAATGTTGCTTTGAGAAGAATTATTTCATGTTTGGTTGGTGGTTTCACCAGACTCACACCATTATGCAAAAATGTTTTGTATTTATACAGATTTTTAAGTTGCAAACAACTTCATGGAAAGTAAGGCTACGGTCATTATAACCATACTAATGTTTACATTGTAGCTATGCTTACTTTTAGTGTTTTTAATTTCATGTTATTTACTAAAATCATGTGTGTCATTTAACAGGTAAAACGGTTTAGAATGAATCAAGGCATATGACACAGACATCAAGTATACAGAATTTGGCTCTACATGTAGGACAGGGGACTCTGCTGGACAGCCAGGTTTCAGGTCTCTGCTGGTCCTGGCGACTGGCAAACCACCGTCCAAGACAGGACAGACACCACATAGGTCTGCAGAAGCAGTGCTGACAGTCGGCATCACTGTCTGACCCTGGAACAGAGAATCACACACAGACATTAATGCTCTGTATAGACTATTGTATTTTCACCAGGGGTTCACCTGCAGATCCTGTTTACTTGTGGCATAGTGTGTAAATCATCTACCTGAGGGTATACAATAAACCACAAATACAAGTTTAGTTAAGTTATTTGAGCAGGAACCAAGGCTTTCCTGTGTCAGAAACTGGATCTATTAAAGTGGCAATTATGCAAATGCTAATTTTATTGTATTTTGTTTTTTTGTGTATTTAGGGTGTCTACTGCCTCCCAAAATTTGAGACTGATCTGTTCCAGGTCTGCTGAGAAATCTTTCAGTTTTTGCTCAGCAAGTATCGATACTATCAAAACGAGTTCCGCAAATCTGTTGTGTAACAGTTCTTAAAGACATGCCGCCAACCAATCAGATGAGCGGAGCAGGCGAGACACAGGAGACAACATCCGACTGTCTGTCTGCTACAGCGGTCCTTTTGAATACTACTGCTGTCTTGTCAAATGCAGAATTGTCTGCAGCACAAAGCAACAGAAATGTCTACAACAGCCTACAGCCTCAGAGGACAGATTTACTTTACTGACTACGTTTGGTGGAGGCAGTGAATAATGTTCACATTAGGACTGCTCAGACACTTTTGAAAAGAGGGATTAACTAACACTCCCCAAACAGCTTACCAGGGATAAGTAAGTAGCTTTGTTATAAATGATAACATGTAAATGTTATATTAGTATAATTTCTCTAGTGTCATTATTTGTGGCTAATAATAGACATGGACATACTGGCTCGTATTTTCTTTGACTTTCACCTCATCTCTTGCTAGTTTTCAACTCTAGCAACTTAAAATGCTTAGCTCCATAATGTGACATGAGAGGTTTGTGGAAATACATGGTTTTATTGCACACTTGTCAGAGCCGACTCCAGCCTAATTTAGTTTATCTAATGTCCAGGGAACACATGCTGTTATATATAAGCAGCCAAACAGTGTAGTAGAAGTCTACGAGTTTACCTGCAACACACCGGAAAACTTACCTATGTATCTTTATGTCCATGTCTGTATTCAGTGTACTATTTATGTTTGCATTAGATTTCTAAGGATAAAAAAGAGGACATTACAGAACAACAGCATTGCAGAAAAAATTAACCTTTCCACTGGACAGTTGCTTCCTCTGACAGGTTGGTAAAGAGTATAACAAAAACTATAACTTGTACATATTGTGCAGATTTGATAAATAGTGGTCATTGTTTTATTTCCACACTCTTCCTGGCAGTCCTCACATCCACAAAGGTCTGTTCATCTACAGGAAACAACGTCAGCGCTGAGAGCAACAGCATATCAAAGTAATTGAGCGCTGAGCCAACCATCAGTGAATCAACCTGCTTTTATTCAACATATCTCTCATGTAATTTTTAACTACAAGTCAGTGATTAATAAATCACACTGTAATGTAGCTACAAAATAATAATTCCTTCATAATAAAATAACATTAACAGTGAAGTGTTGGAAGAGACAATTAGTTTCCTAAAATATTTTGTCTTTTGTGGCAGATTTTGCACCTCCAGAAAAGAGGAGAGTGACCAGAGGAGAGTGAGAGCCAAAGCAGTGCTGAACCCTGCACATCTGCCTCCAGCTTCACACGGGCTGAGTATCACTTCAGTCCTCCAGCTCGTGTCTGCTGAAGAGAAGCACAGTGTACAGGAGATTTGATCAACAACCAAAAGTGCTAATAAGTTTCTGTCAATCTCTGTCTGTTTCTGTCTAATAAGGTTCTGTTTTTATACAGAAAGGATGTAGTTTTATTTTTTTTAATTTAATTTATCAATCTCTTCTAATCTATTTATAATAGTAATGATGTAGAGTTAAAGGAATACAAAGAATGATTTGTGGATTTTTTCAGCTTTCTCATAATAAAAATTCATAGATTGTTTGGTTGTATGGTCTAAAACTGATATATTTGTTTTTCCTAATGCATTTCTTGCATTTATGACTGATCATTTCAACATAAAAGCTTATTAGAGGTGAAAGCTGTAAAACACATTACGTGAGAACACACAACACACAGAGAATAGGTCGGGAGGATCCACCATCTGGTTAGGGGTGAGGCTGTTGTATTTCTATAACCCTAGAATCATTTATGTGGTAGGTCAATTTGGAGAAAAGACTAGTGATTACAGATACATTTACCCTGTCTCTGGCTGCAGCACGTTCCATGTTTGTCTATAAACGTTAAATGAGAATAATACATAGATTTATTAAACATGTTTCACACATACAGACATAAAATAATAAATTTATCAGACTAATGTGGTCACATTAAGACTGCCCTGCAAGCTGGTAATAACATTAATTATTAAATTATTTTATATTTACAAGACAAGTGACTCACTAAGACAATCTATTCTTAATGCAAAAAACACCTCGGTATGCACTCGAGTGTCTGCTTGAATGTCTTTACAATGCAATAATTCACGAGGCTATAAAACTTTATTTAAACAGTATAAACTCTCCTATCAGACTTTGTTTTTAAAGACGAAAATTCAAGTTGAAATAAACAAACCTTTCTGAAAAATCGCATCTTCGCCTCTTCAGAGAAACTTTCTGCTCAGTGTCACACTCTGGCTCGTACATACGGTTGACATCGAAAACTGGTTATCAGAAACAATTTAATTTGCACTAAAAGTTATTTTACCGCACTAAATAACTTAGATAACAAAACAAACGCACCAGTAATAGGGAACTATTATCGTGACTAAGTAGGAACGACAGACACACTGGGAACAACAGGAAACATGCAGTGAAGGGAGCTGGGGTTGAAAATTAAAAGGGCCAGGCAACCAAGTATTTCAGCTGGTACTCAGAAACAGGGGTAGAAAAGAGGCCCGTGGGTGTGTTTAATTCATGACGTTTTCAGACTGAAGTATGTCACATCTATTTTATTTACCTCAAGAAAGTGTATTAAATGTAGATGAAAAGGCATAATATCTCCCCTTTAAGCCCTTTTCACACATATTTCCTTATTTTATTGTTTTAACGTTTTAAGGACAGCCTGAATGTGTGAACATGTACATGCAGACCAATGTTCCAACAATAACACAAATAAGAGAATACTCCAAATAAGAAATAAAGAGTAATGAATAAGGAGTAAACAGTTCTCTGATGACCTTAGATTATATTAGGACTATGACAAGTCCTGACACCTGGAGCATTTTGCCAAAAACACAGGCTGACAAATGTCACATACTATCTTTACCTTCTGCTTGGCACAGACGGAATAGTTTGATGTTAGCTGGGACCTGCATGCAGCCAATACAGGGCTCTAACTCCTGTATGTACATGAAGAAAATGGACACGTTTAGTGACTTGTTAATGGAGAAGATGCACAAACCAAAAAACATGATGTACCTGTCCACTGGGAAGTGTGTACGGCTCATTGAGGTGGACCTGAGCTATAAACGTGTCCAGGAAGAGCTCGCTGATAGTTTGATATATGACCACATTTGCTGCATTTCTGACTGGAGCATGAAGCTTCTCTCGCAGTTCGGAGTACTCTGTTGAGTTTAGCCTAGACAGATGAGAATGGAGTTATTCCGCAGAGATATCAACAACTGCATTTATCTAAGTTGACGTAAAGATCATATACTGAGAATTACTGAGGCTATGTTGAGTTGAAGAAGCTAGAAGCTGTATGGAATTGGATCAGATTTTGAGAGATACAGAGTATGACTGTTACAAAGTCAGCTTTTGCTAGCTTTTCATTAACATGGTCCCCTATGTGGGGAAATGACAGAGGCATAGACTCACACCATAAAAGAGGAGTGTTCAAATGAATAAAACAAGATCTATCAAAGATTAAAAAAAAAAAAAAAAAAGTGCTTTTTGATAGAATGCTTATGTTATGCCAAATAAGACTACAGTCTATAGCTCTATTACTTTGGTGGCACAGGAGCACAGTGGTTAGCACTGTCACCTCACAGAAAAACTAATAGAGAAGGCTGGTTCAACTAGAGGTATTAGTTTGGAGACTCTGGTTGAAGTAGTGGAAAAAGACTGTACAATCTATCTGTCTATGGCAAATAAGGTCTGACAGACAGCCATCTACTAGGGATGACTATACCAACTGACCTATACATGCATGTCAATGTGCAGTGGAAAGAAAGCCGGAGATATGATACATGATATATGATATGCCCCTACTACTATATTACCCGCTCCTGTCAAATTACATACCTTCATGACTGCAGAGGACTTCATTGTGTAAAAGTACCTTATGTCGAAAGGCCTGACGGAAGGGTTGGTGCTGTCCACTCTGAAAGTCAAAATCTGTGTGGGGGATGCAGAGTCTGGACTCATCTGATGCTGCCTGGACTTTATGACAGTCACATGACACTCACTCTGTAAGGCCATGTATACGTAGTAGGTGCTCACCTGTACATATTAAGAAGATATTTCAATTAAAACTCCAGTACCTAATATATTTTTCATCTAGAATGGTTTAGACCCCATAAAGTATATTGCAAAAGCAATAGTTTTTGAAAAAATCATGCTCTATGATGCCATCTGCTGCTTATTATAAGCAATTTTAAGAAATGAACACTCAATAGAGATAGGAGCAACTCCAACGCAGGGACGGGGAGTTCTTGGCCAATCACAAGCCTACTGACGCCCAGGGACTTAACAGAGTAACCCATTGGCTGTTGCTGTACAATGTCTGCCACGGTCTGCGCGTGCACAACTGGTAAACAGAGACAGCATGGCGGCCGAAGTCTCAGAGGGCAAGATAGCTATTCCTGCATTAGCTGTTACTGCATACACTGCTAAACATCATAAACAAAGGAAAACAGAAGGAGTAAAGAGACCAGAAAAGCGCAAATGGGACGATAAAAGAAACAAAACCGCATTCCAAAGATGGAGAGAACTACGCGACTGCATTGGTCTAAAATTGGACTCTGAGCTGGCTGCTTATCTTCTAGACTGGTAACTAACTTTCTATTGTCTATATTTTTATTAGCATTGTAGTCAGTTTCTCTTGTCTCGTTACATTTTAAATGAATTGCAAACAGATGTAAGCTTTACGTTGCTAGGGTTTAGCCTTTAGTCAGTCGTGGACACGGTAAACATTTCTATGTTTTAGAGCTAATATATATTGTTTTGGATTGTAATGGACTGGAGAACTACAACGCCCTATTCCTCTACACTAAAAACCTACATATTTTTATCTTGTGTCAAATAGTTTACTATGCAAATCTGTACATATATGTAAAATATTTTCTAAATAAATGAGACAAATCTGAATGTGATAACATTTATTGAAAAAACTCAAATGTTCAAAATCAACATAAATTAGCACAATAGTTCACAGTCTACGTGGAATGAAGCCCACATACTGGTGATATGGATCTGGGTATTTGTCTGTGATCCTCCAAACACAGCAACTTGGGATCACTATTCTGTTGCTGCTCCCCAAAGCTCCATATTGCCACACCACAAACTGTGGCTATGCAGCATATGTATATTGCTTGTTGTCCTCTCCTGGGTCTGGAGGGTCTTCACGGGCTCTGACATCATTCCATATCCTGCGTGCTAATCGAAGGACACTCTCTTCAAGTATGTACAGGTCCATATGTGGTAGTACTGAAATGCAGTGTTGAGGCTCCACAAGACTTTCTCAATGTCAGTTGGCATGTCCCTACATCTTGTGCAAACACACCAGTCGGGCTGATTTTGGTCTTGATTTTGTGAAGGTTGGGGATTTTCAGCCAAAATGTCATCTTCTCAGAAGATCCTGGCATTGTTGGAGATTTAGCAAATCAATTCTGGCCTGCAAAAACAGTGAAATATTTTTATCAATGTTGCATAATAAAATAACTATTGCATAGTTCTTTTTAAATTAAACTTACCTGTTCATCAGCTATTCTTCGGGCCTGTAGTTGCTGCACTCGCTGAAAATCATCATCTGCCAGTCGGTCTTCTTCCTGACGCTGTCCCCGTCCATGGGCTCATCCACGGCCAAGACCTCAGCTTTGACCTCAGCTACCGGGCCTCCCTCTCGCTCTGCCTCTACCCCTGCCAACAATTTCTCCCTGTGAACAGTACACAACAGCAATTATATAGACTTTTACCAGTGCCAATATTTTGTGCTTAGTATTTGACGATACCGGTAGTTACATGTGTTATTTACATACAGTCCATTTTAGGCATCTCTAGCTAACGTATCGCTAGCATGTCGGGTCAGAAGACACTAGCTAACGTATCTCTAGCATGTAGAGTAAGAAGACACTACATAATGTATTGCTACCATGCAGTGTAAGAAGACACTAGCTAATGTATTGCTAGCATGTAGGGTAAGAAGATGAAGCTAAAACTAGCTCGTGTGTACACACATCAGTGACATTACAATTCATTTATTTTATGTTTTAGACAAGAATATATCATTCCTGTCTGTGAGTGTGAAAAATAAACACCCTCGAAGAAGCGCAGAGACTTGCAAACCTTTTCTGAATTTTCGAAATTGTAATACAAAGACACTGTGAAAGTTGCTAACATCTGACAAAATAAACCCCTAATAAAGCCACTTACCTGAGATGTTGCCATTTTTATTCCTAAATCTCTGTTTCACTCGCAGCTTCCGTCTCGAGTTGTGCACGCGTATAAGATGCGCACATGAATTCAAGCATGAGACGAGAGAAAAGCCTGGGAGGGGTTTGTGAGAGTGAGTAAGGAGCTAAGGGCGGGGCTTCCATTTGAAACACAACTGTCTCTCTCTCTCTTTCTCTCGGTTCTGAAAAAGACAATCAGGTACTGGAGCTTTAAGTCAGGCCGTCACTGTCAGTCTGCCTGTCTCACATTTATTATTTTTCATATTTCAGTATATTTTGTGTAAAAGGAATATGTTCTCCCCTCCTTGAACCGCCACCTTAGGAGGCGGTTCAAACCCCGGGGGTTTGAGCGCCCGAATGATCCTAGGAGCTATGTTGTCGGGGGCTACATGCCCCTGGTAGGGTCTCCCAAGGCAAACAGGTCCTAGGTGACGGGTCAGACTATATATATATATATATATATATATATATATATATATATATATATATATGTATACACACACACACACATATATTCATTCATTTTCTACCGCTTATCCCAGTCGTGGGGTTGCGGGTGGCTGGAGCCTATCCCAGCAGCTTTGGGCCTTAGGCAGGGTACACCCTGGACAGTGGCCAGTTTGTCACAGGCCTGACACTTAGAGACGAACATTGACAGACAACCATTCACTCTCACATTCATTCACTAGGGATACTTTAGATTTGCCATTTAACCTATACATGCCTATACATGACTCACAGAAAGGCCAGAGTAAGCCAATGATGTTTGGGTTGGCTACAATCAGCCAACGATGTTTTTTTGGGTCGGCCGGGATTTGAACTCACGACCATTTTGCTGTGAAGCAGGAGCGCTAACCGTACCGTGCACCCCTATATACATATATATATATACATATATATACATATATATATATATATACACACATATATATATATATATATATATATATATATACACACACACACACACACACACATTATATATATACATACATATACATATATACACACACATATACACACACATATATATATATATACATATATATACATACATACAGCTTTTTTACACAGCTGTACAGAAATACATAATAAAGTCAAGCTTACTTTCAACACCCAGCTGTCAGTAACAATGACACGCGCTCCATGAACTCCTGCAGCAAATTTATCTACTCTGCGGAACTCTGTGTTGAGGCTGCTGGCAACAGAACCCCAGCTCACATATGGAGGCCTAGCGTGGACCTGCAGAGCACGGCTGATAGGATGGTTGTGCCAGTAACCACTGGACCAGTACATGACAAGAGTCCAGCAGGCCATGTGGACAGAGACAGCCACCAGGAAAAACGCTCGCCAGCCCTCACTCACCTGCCCACAGCAAACAAACAGACCATGAAAAATCAAGATCAGCCAAAATTTAATCCTGGTTGACTGTTTAGTAAGAAAAAAGGTGGCCCCACCTGATGGACATATTCCATGTGCTTTTCTGGAGCAGCAACACACATCCCCAAGTAGTAACCTGTAACAATAGGACCACAAACAATACAGAGCCATCATCCTTTAACATGATGGAAAAATGTGATTAGATCTGAAAAGAGGCTCTAACTTAGCCCTTACAGAGGTTCTTTGCGTTTTCATATCACCATAGAATCATACGTTTATGAATGAAGGGCATAACAGTGTTGGATGCACTTCAAACGGCACACTTATTCCACCCACTTGGCTGGACAACAAATGAAGACGGGTTGTTGACGAAACCGCAGGAAAAACTCGTACCCACGAACACGTATCCACAACAGCGTACGTGTTCTGGTCAGAGTCACTTTATAGCCAGTTATTCGCAGTTGTGTTGTTATGTATTTTTAATTTTTAATTCCATTTTAATGCTTACAGACATGTTCACATTAAAGGTCCCATATTATGCTAAATTGGCTTTTCTGAGCTTTTAACCATGTTCTAATGTTGTTTCTACCTCAAACACATACCCAAAGTTGTGTTTTGTTTCATTTGCACATGTTTAAGTAATTTATTTAGTTTGAGCTACAGTCCTTTCAACGAGCTGTTTCATGCAATGACGTCAATATGTGAAGTAAACCACTCCTCTCCAGGAAGTGCTCCTCCACACTCCTCCAGCCCCTCTCTCCTGCACTGTCAACAAGTGCCCTGCTCTGCAGCTCAGACGCATCGCTGCATCGCTGCTACTGTGTTAGCTTACTTACCGTCAATACTTTTACTTTACTTTCAATACACTGCACAACAGCTATCTTAGGAGTCTCCAGGCAGCATACATTCTCAACTTCAGTAGGCATTGTACGGCCATTTCCACATGTGCACCTATAAACAGAAGCAGTTAACACGCGCTATGCTACGGGCTACACCATAGAAACATACACAATAAATAGTTTCTCATTTACCAAGCAGAAACGTCTTGTAGAAGCCTTTAAGGTTTTTGTGTTTGCTCATGCTCAGAGTCAGACTCTGGGTCGAAGATATACGGCTCAGTTACTCTCAAAGCCATTGCTGAAAAAGTTATTACTATGATGTACCATGTTTACTTCAGTCTGCTTCCAGCAGCGCTAGCATGACGTAATGAGTGGGCGGAGCCAACCGGGAGAGCTGAGCCTTAAAGTGACAGCGCCAAATCAGACCGTTCACTTTGGTCTCATGATGAGAGCTCATCCAAACCGCTTGTATAAGATAATTATTGTGTGTTTCATGTTGCAAAACATGATATGGTAACCTAAATGTATCCAAAATACACTGTATAATATTCAAAATAGTATAATATAGGACCTTTAACCTTTTTTTCTTAAAAAGCCTCCTATGGACAGGTGTTAAGAATTAGCATGTGTGCTATAACACTCAAACAATGCATCTGGTTTGTATCAATGTATTTGTGTTGTCCATATTAAATAAATGAACAAATAAATGAAAAATAACAACAGTGTATGTGTGTAAGTGAGAACACATCACGTACCCAGAGGCAGGCCAGAGTGCACCAGTAAAGTAACGCTGCTCCTCCGGATGTGGTACTGCACAAAGCCCACATCCTCGCTCCCTAGCCACGAAGAGAACAGGTTCTGGACGGTTAGGCCGGCGGAGCGAAACTCATTTGGAGTAAAAACAAAACACAGACAAAAGACAATGTATGCTAAAGAAAAACTTAATTCCGGAGTCTCCATGTCACTAACATGGCTAGTGCTCTAATGCTGACATACAGACCGACTTCCTGTTTCCGTTATTGTCGCCTTCTTCTTCTATTCGCTGATGCGCATAAACCACGGATGTGCGTTCGGGATGAACTGCGCCTCGCCTGGATTGTAGACGAGAGCAGACAGCAGCAACAGGAGGCGGAGAAAAACGTCTGCTGTCAAGCCGGACAGTTTATTATAAGTCAAATATAATATATTTATTAGCAGCACAAACAGTTTCTACCATTAAAACTTGTTTTGTTCGTCAGGTGGTGGAGGAGTGGGGGGCAGTGAAGTGTCAGCGCATTACGTTTCTGATCAACACTAAAATCAAAGCCAATCAGATGTCCTTTACCCGTTGACAAGTGGGCGTTTCAGCCGCTGCAGTTGCATTTTTCGCCACTGCTCCACTTGGGGAGCGAACGACTGTCTACTCTCGTCCAATCGTGTCACCCGATTTCCATCTTTCTCCAAAATTGTCGTCCAATCGCTTCTTCCCAAATCCATTTTTCTCCATCTTTCAGTAGCCAATCGCTGGCCAGCATTTCCATTTTTTGTCTGAATGACAATGCCGACCAATCAGAGCTCGTCCCGCCCACTGCCGGCCTTTCGCGTAAGATGCGCTGTCAAGCTCATTGCCGCTAGACCGAAATCGCCTGCCGAGCGTCCATCTGTCATTTACAAATCCACAACTTTTTCGGTCATTCTGCAAGGTAAGTCCTGTATTATTACTTTTAAATCCAACTGATATTGTTAGCAAGTTTTTTTTCTCTCCATTGTCTAAGCGTATTATGCTAGCGCCTTTTCCCGTTTTGTGCCCCTGCTATTAAAATACACTAGTTATTCCTCAAATGATATTCATCCATGTATAAATGAATTATACTACACTTGTTTGACGTACTGGTGCGTTATTTAGCGACTCATCATACTGCTTAGGTCGCTGTTCTCTCGGCAGCGTAATTTTTCATGCTTCGTTGAGCGGCAACTTTTTATTAATCGCGCGGAAAATACTACATAACCGCCACATTTGGCAAAAATACTTTACCTACTTCTCTAGTTATTCGCTTAGTTACGATACACCTACACCGTTACGTCTTTATTACGCCATTGTAGCCTATAGCTTTCATAAATAGAATTTAGATAATAAATAATTCGCGTGTGTCTGTTCATGGACATTAACTTCGGAACACTTCGCGATGATCATTTCAGACGGCATTTTAAAGAGTAGTAAAATTGTAGTAGAAAAGCAATACTGACATGTTGACATTGTTCCGTAATTTGTGCGGATGCCATGTCAGCGTTATTACTATTATACAAGCTTGCCACAACACACTAAAGAGTAGCTACTTCAGTTGTAATTTTGACAGAATTGTTCATGGTTTTTTATCCAAATTCAATATCCTTAGCCCACTTGTTCTTATTCCTATAAATATATATATATATATATATTATATATATATATATATATATATATATATATATATATATATATATATATATATATATATAATATATTTTTGTGTGTGTGTGTGTATATATATATATAATTTTTTCATACATATTTCTTATGAAGTATGCTCAGTAGGTTGAAATCTCATTGTATTGTTTCAGCATTTATGGCTTCCAAAAAACATAGAGCAATGGGAGATGAGGAGTGGCTGTCCCGTCTCCAGAGGTTTGCTGCCTCAGGTGTGTGGCCGTCGGAGGCAGGTAACAGACCTGCACCACGGCAGAAAAAGTGGTATGATCTGTATCATAAGGTATGTACAGTAAATAAAACATAACAAAAAAACTGTAAAACAAATACAGTTATGTCAACACAAACAGGACATTTTATTTGTTGTGTTGTTTTCAAATTTATTTTACAGATTGAAAAGTGTCCTGCACATCACAAAGGGCAGACATCACTTTTTGGAGGGTCACAGTCATGTAGCTGTGGTTTTCACAAGAAGAAGGTATTTGAATTGCTTTATCTAATGGAGTTGTGATATGTGTGGTTTCATTGGTCTGGTTACTAATTGTATTATTACTTTCTGTGCTCCTGCAGCCTTCCACACCCACAGCTCCAGTTGCAGGTCCTTCCACATCTGTGGCACCGGCACAAGAGCAGCCTATGCCACAAGGGAAGCCCCTCCGCAGACCGGCTTTGACTTTGGCATCTGTAAATATGTTTTGTAATCTTTGCATTTGTAGATCTTCATGTTTGCTGGGTAATCGCTATATCAATATTTACTGTTTTTCAGTTCACAAAGCCGAGATTCGGAGGGTCACATGGAGCTGCTCTGAAGCCAAACCTAAGCCTGGCTGGAAAACATGTCAGCAGGGTAACAACTGCATCAGTAGCTCTGTACTTGTAAATAAACACAGTTGTATAGTTTTATCACCTCGTAAAATGCATATTTGAATACCCTTTTCAGGTCTCCACCTCCCCCTCACTGACCCCCACTCCACCGACTGCTACCCAAAACAGGCCCTCTCCTGCCCCAAGCCCCAGGACATTTGTGCAGCTGGTGTCTCCTCTGTCTCTCCCCCCATCGCCTGCATCAGACATCCTGCCAAATACAGTAAGGGTTGTGAATAATAATTAAACATTCAGTATCACTGCTTTAATAGTAATATTTATAGATTCATGTGTGCAGCACATTTATGTGTGTGTTGTGTGGGTTTTCAAATTAGGAAGCATCTGTTGTCACCACTGCTGCTGCTGCCACAGCTGCTCCCTCTGTCTCCTCTCCATCCACCTGTGAGGCCCGTCCCAGTCCCTCTGCCTCCACTGCCTCTGCCCCTGTAAGAACTGCTGCTGCTGCTGCTGCCAGTGATGTGGAGATCGCTTCTGGTTTTGAGTCAGTCTGGCTTCCAGTTGGACTGAAAAAGACCATCCCTGCACAGGACCAGAAATGGGTCTCTGCAGCTCTGTGGTGCAACCAGCAGCTTCGCTCTGACCTGAAGCTGTGGTATAATCCACCAGAGCCAGCGCTCCTGTACCATCAGCCCCCCACTCCAGAGTGCTTCTTCACTCACAGGCTTCTCTTGTGGATGCCTTACCACTTGTGGAAGGTCAAAGTTAGATGCCCTGTCTGTGAGAAACAGTTAACTGGCTGCGGAGTGCACAAGAAGGCTCGCCTGGTCCTAGATGTTGACACCTATTACCTCTTAATTACAGAGACTCTTAGGTGCACATCTGCTGGGTGCAATGTAAATTATCTGTCCACCAGTAAAACCGTCTTGGACCAACTGGATATGGCTCACAGGTTGGAGTTCAGGCTGATCCTGACTAAGAGGTAAGTTACAGAAATGACTAAACCTGTGTCCGTTTATTATATACTGTCCGTTATTGTATATACTGTTCATGTAACCTTTTGTTTTCATTACCTTTATTACAGGTACGCATGTGACATTCGTGTCATTAGATTTCTAAGGGAAAGGACGCTGGGAAACAGCCCCTCGCGACTAGTAAAACAACTCAAAGAAAACCACAGCGAGTGGCTGAAGCGTCTGAGCAGATACCTTGGGGCATGCTCTAATTTTGTGGCGCGGCCGAGCCTCTTTGCTGTAAAGTTTCAGGACCCTCCAGAGCCTATTGCAGTGCCAACTTACAAGTGGATGCTGACTGTGTATGGCAGGGACATCCTGAGCAGACTGGACCACATCAAAGCCAGCATTACATCCACCTTTGGCACTATCCTAAAAATGGACTCCACAAAAAAGGTATTGTCTACTGTAATTATTCTTTATGTGAAATTATTTTAATTCATTCATTCATTCAATGAATTAATTATTCAAATAGTATGCATGAAATACAGCACAAAATTAAGTTTTAAATCAAATTCACTGTCTGTTATTTGTTTATCTGCTTCATTATAGATCACCAAGAAGCTGTCAGGTGTTGCTAAAGGCACCGCTCTTTGGCTCACTTCAGTGGGGAATGAGGTGGGCCAAATCATCATCAGTGTCCTGACAGCTCAGGAGGGCACTGGACTGGACCTCATGGCTGCGCAGCTTATTCAGAGGTACACCAATGCTGGAGTGGCTCCTCCTCTTCTCTTGTTTGTAGACACTGACTGCTGCAAACAAGGAGGAGGAGAAACAAAACTGAAGCAGAGGTTTGGTGGATGGCCAGATCTGGTCGTGAGGCTGGACATCTACCACTTTATGCGACGGCTGGCATCTGGATGTACCAACGAGGCACATCCACTGTACCCACTGTTTATGGGCAAATTATCATGCTGCATTTTTGAGTGGGACAGTGGAGATTTGTCACTGCTTCGCAGAGCAAAGAGGGAGAGGCTGATACAGGAAGGTGTCCCTGGTATCAGTGAGAGGTTGGTGGACAGACAGATCACCAAGCAAGAGCTGGCACTGCACTGCAGAAGGCAGACAAGGGGTGTGGAGCAGACCATCGCTCTTATTGAGGGGCTGCTGAGTGAACTGATGGGGGAGAAGGGCAAAGACTTCCTTGGTGTCCCTTTGATAGACCGAGAGAAGATGGAGAACATCTGGAGAGTGCAGAGGAGGCATGTTAGGTGCATCCAGGATGCGCCTGGTGTGCAGCTTTACACACAGACAGGAAGCACCATCACCAAAGAGGGAATCATTCTCCCCAAGTACAGATGTGCCAGGGGGTCCACGTCTCTCGAGTCCTTTCACTGCCACCTAGCCAGGTTCATTCCAGGTAATTTCAATTTGTAATAAAAATCAGAAAATGGAAATAAATAAAGCTTTTGTCAGTCTCACAACAAACAAAATAAAAACTGATGTAGGTTTGTTTTTATTATATCAAGGAACAAGTGCAAACAGCTTGAACTTTCAGCTGTACCTCCTGGAAGGCCTTAACAGGTGGAATCAGGACAGGGAGACGGCCTCTCTTGCAGTCCAGCCTTCCTCACTGCTGAGCTACTCAGGGGACCTGGTGCAGTGTGTAAACACTCTTGGGGTCAAAGTGTTGGGGAAAACATTTGTTCCCTCCTTTCAGCCCCCATCTGTTTACACTGGTGAGTTCAAAAGTTCATGGTCTTTATTGGCCCTTTAACTGTTCACTAAAGCCATAAACCAAAACTGTTTGATTGTTTGGATACTGTATAATATATAATATAATCTTTTTCTGGTCCTTACAGGAGAGCTGATAGGGGTAGATTACCTGTTCAGACAGACTGGAGCTTCAATTCAGGACATGCAGCCTGAATCAGAGGAGACAGATCAGTTGCTGGAGGATGTGGGTGCTGAGGAGGCACATGATGAGGGTTATGAAGAGGCAGGTGAAGAGATCACTTTGGAGCTTTTATCTGCCACAGACCTGTCCTCTCAGCCATCATCTCTCAGCAGCACTTCTCTCCAGCAGCCTGCATCTGTTGTGGCTTCAGCTCTGTCAGAACAGTTGGTAAGTAATCACAAAAACGTTGGCCACATAATCATGCTTCGAAGTAGTAATGATAAGATTGTGATTTAAGTTGTAGAGCATTTTTAAGTTTTATTCTGTTTTCCAGTCTGCATGTACCACTCAGCCAGCATCCACAACCTCAGCCTCTGTCCCACCTCTCACTCCCTCACTCTCTGCTCCAGCAAGTGGCGCTGCTGTGTCACATGCCCCAGCACAAACTCAACAAGTGGTATGTTTTTCTTTTATATAGAGGTATGCATTGCATTACATGTTTACATATATGACACATTATTACATTTTAACAGATCTCTGGTGAAGCCACTGTTACTGCCAGCACATCTAGTGCGTCCTCATCTGATGAACTGCAGGTATGTTTGAGTTACAGGTCCTTTTTTTTTAAACAAACATTACTGTTGTTTAATTTTTTTGCTCTACTCCCTTAAGGCAGTGGATGATAAGGGTATTCCTGGGATGGACAGAGTGGACAGCTTGGCTGATTACTTGGTGGGGTTCAGGACAGAACCCGGGGACACACTGAGCAACCAGCAGGCCAGCACTGTCATTGCCCTCTGGCAAAACCTTCTGCCGTACGACCAGCAGCGTGTAGCCTATGCAGCAAGGTACCAGCCACGCTTGACCACCGGACGCTACAGGCAGTCGAAAGTGAAGGCTGACTTCATTCCAGGTGTGGACAGCATGAAGCGCTGTGTCTCTGGATCAGCTGGGTCTCCTGCACAGTGGCCAGATGCTTGTCGTGTGGTAGAGTCCATCTTTGTCAAGCTCTGTAACATCCATAAGAGCCCCAAAAAGCAGGGTAATTACTCCCTTTCAAGATGGACTCTAATTCTCAGGGACTACAGCAGGATCCGGCAGCTCATCCTGGGAAATGGAGCAGTGATGCAGACCACCACCATGCAGCTGTACTCTGTGAATCAAACCACTCTGATACAGTGGCACAACAAAAGATTCAAGAGGCAGGACACTGCAATATTGACCCAGGGTTTGAGTTTGCCTTTAAGCCTCCCTGTTGCTCCAGTGCCACTTCCACCTGGAAAAGTACAGCCAGTTGCTGTGAACCCCCGTCCTGGCCCCTCATTTCAATACCACTTGCCCGAGAGCACTGAAGGTCAGGCAGTGTTGAAAAGAAGGGCAGCAGCCTCTCACTTAAAACCTCCAGGCTCCGAACCTCTGGCTAAACGGCAGCTGTTTCCAGCACAGCTTGCTTCTGCCTCTGCACCTGTGTTGCCCCCTGCCCAAAACCCTACCCCATTCATTGCCCCTTACATTGTTGTGGTCCCACAAACACCTGCGCCTGTTCGCATCGCTCCTAACCCTAGTGTGCCTGCACCTCCTCCACCTGCAAGGAGAGTTTATAATCGCACCGTTGAGGTGAATAAATGCAGGAAATGCAACCAGCCGCGGGGCAAAGAGACAGGCCACAGCCAGTATTATGGCAAAATCTACTGCCCGCAACATGAAACTGTGCCACTTGATCAGTGGATGAATGAGATGCGGCAGGAGAGGAAGGGGAAATCTTAGATTGGTTTGTTTGTAAATATTGTATATATAATTGTTAAATTTAGCCAATCATAGTGTAAATAACCTATATCTATTATGTGTGTAAATAGTTAAAATTCTGTAAATCTGTCTGTTTTATATTTTTGTCATTCTTGTATATAGTGTAACATTGTACATTTGTAATATATTATCTCATTTGTTTTTTGTTAACCTGTTGTTTAATAAAGTTGCTGTGTGTTTTTACTACTAATGAGATTTTTCCTAAACAAAAAACCCAAAACAAAACATAAAAATGACCATGAACCATAGATATATCACTGGAACACACATAGAACATTTAATAAAATTTCCAATTCAGGCTATTATCACTATAGTACCTACGCGACACACGTGTAGTGCCTTTCACGTCGGTGTAAATCAAGAACACACTCTGCTTAGTAAAAAAATATTTGTATAAACATATGCCAGAACTGGGGATTGAACCGGTGAACTTTGGGTCCTGAGCACTTTAATGGTTTCTATAGGAACAATGCGTAATGTCAACTAAATTTTTTAAATATCGGCCAAAACGGGTAGAATTCTCCATAAAAAGAATGCAAAAATTAAGCAAGGGTCATCCTCTCGCCTCTTTTTTCTCATTTTTCCATTTTTTTTCCTTTTTTCTCCTTTTTTCTCCTTTTTTCCTCCTTCCCTCTTCTTCCCCCCTTTTCCCCTTCTTCCCCCATCAAAACAGACTATTGTTCCCCAGCTTTAGCTCGGCGTCTGGCTCAGACGGCTGCTCTCGTTTCGATCTCACGAGATTTCCGTCACTTGGGCATAGCAAGCTGGTATCAAGCGGCTCAGACACTCCCTCATAAATAGGCCTCACGTACGGACGCCACCATACAGCGATATACCTCCATCCACCAGTGGGCAGGCTCCAAAAGAAGAATTATATTGTAAAATCCAATTGCGACTTTACAAGTGTAAAAAATCCTTTTACAGCCTGGTACAAAAGATGGTTCTGGTCTCTAGAGCTGAGTTCTTGTTATGTGACAACTCTGGGGGGAGTGAATTTTTTTTTTATTTTTTGGTTTGCCCTCAGTTTAACTTTAGAGTTATGCATAATTAAGGGAGTGGCTACTTTGATTGACAGGTGTCATTTTGCGTGGGCCATGGCGGCCACTAGCCTGTACGGTGCTAACGCTAGCATAGGTGTTAGCTGTGTCATTTTTTGCTCTTCAGAGAAGTTTTGCATAAAACTACTGAGTTATTTTTCTGTAGTATTATGTGCCCTTCATTAACAGACCGTCCAAGAAGCTTGGCTCCAGTCTTTTTGGTGAGTAACATTCTAAATGTATATTTGCTTAAGTCTTTATTAGCAATTTATTTTAGCAGATGTGCTAATAGCCCTTAAACCAGAGTTATCAAAGCAGTTAAAACCAGGTGCAAAATGAGATGGAAAAGTCCAATATATTTTGAATTTTAAGGAATATTTCTATGTTTATGTTAGATTTGGGGAAGTGCAGTTTTATATAAAAAGAAGTGGTGGCATTATTTTAATTGTTTATTAAGACATTAAAATGTGGTTATCATTTTCAGAAATGTAAGTAGTTAATGTAAAGCCAGAACACTACTGTGATTAGACTAGTTTTATAATATTGACTGGAATTATGCTCTTAAGACTATGTTTATTCGTTCTAAACATAATACAATATTTTGTGATTAGACAAAATTGAGGTTTATGATGCAGTACTGCAATGCATTACTCCCTCATGCAGATTTAAATCTTATTATTGCTATTTTAAGGCAAAAAAACAAACAAAAAAAACTTACGCTTTATATTGCAATACAGTAATCCTATAATTTAAGAAAAGATTGATTTGAATCTATATTGATATTACATTCTTAAAATAAACCAATCAGTATAGTTGGGGCCTTTGTTGAATTGTATTTCACATTGTATTTCACTGACTTTGTGTATTGTTTCCTAAAGGAAGTGATCCAGACAAACCTGACTAGTGTGTGTTGAAGACCAGACTCCTGCCATTTCCACTTTCATCTTCTCTTTCATCAGACATTTTACACAACATAGAATAACAAGCATTTGTTTTTGTGCATTACAGAAATGCTATCCTAATGTACTATATATTACAATACATATTTTTTCACCTTACTTTCCACATGTGCTGTCACAGTTAGCAGTCAATTAAAAATGAACAATGCACGGCCTCATTTTTCATTTTATTGCACTTATTTTTCACACGACTTCCTAATTGTGGTCTGAGCATAAAATCCTTAAGTTTATTTAGGGTTCTCATTTAAGATGATTTTAAAACACTCTCAGGCAGCAGTTAAAGACAGTAAAGTAAATTGTGTTAATAAATGTTTCATACATCAGAAAAGATAAAGAAAACATATTTAATCTGTTCACATTCTGGTTGATACTACCCTCAGCAGTTATTTAGTGAGAGTAAGTTTTTAACAAATCAGATTCATATGTTAAATTATGTAGACCATGTCTAGTTTAAAAAGAGTGCAGAGCCATTATAAACATATTTATACATTCTATGGTATCAAGTCGGACACAAATCTAACCGGCGATGTGCACTGGGTTTTGCCTTGTGTGAAATGATCACAGTCTTATTGTAAATTAGGTGCACTTTGGGGCACTGTAGGTATGGCTTTTAGCAGAGGTCTTTGGCCTTATCCCTAAGTTTACACATTTAATATCCCATAAAGTCATCGTTATTATGCAAAATGTCATAAATGTTGTTCCCATACAATTTCAGTTCCACTCTTTCCCCAGATTTCTTTCTTATGAAAAACAGAACTTTAGTTTTGTCCACAGAGAATTTAAACCCCCACTCTGTTCTCCATCTTTCCACTTGAGTAATGCCTTCCTGTAGTTTCTAGACCTTCCCATGCCTGACGGTATCCTTTCAAAAATATAATTTATCATAACTGAAAATAAAGTTGGGCTACTGACACTACCCTGAGGCGTACTGTTATCTACCACATGTTTCCTAAATACCTCACATCCTATTTTAACCTCAACAGTTCTTCCACTCAAAAAGTCCAGGACCCAGTTAATCGTGTTTCCTACAGCTCCCATCTGATGCAGCTTGATCAGCAGCCCCTCTCTCCACAGCAAATCATAGGCCTTTTCTACCTTTAAAAAGACTGCAGCCACTGACTCCTTATTAACCTGGGCTTTTCTAACATCATCCTCCAGACATACAACTTGATCCATTGTGCTCCCACCTCTCCTAATACCACTCTGGTGTGCCACAACAATTGCCGCATTTCCAGGAAGTACATTAGCCTCTCATTCACCATCTGCTCCTTTAGTTTACATGTATGTGATGTTAAAGCTATAGGTCTGTAGCTGTCTGGCTTACCAGGATCTTTCCCAGGCTTTCTGATTGGAATTATAACCGTTTCTTTACAACTATCAGGGATTAACCCCTCTTTCCAAACTTTATTGTGTAGTGACCGCAGCCACCTTAGTCCTTCTTTACGTAGGTGTTTAATCATGTTGTAGCTGATTTCATCCTTTCATGGCACTCTGACCTGTTTTCCTTAAGGCCCTGTTCTCCCATAGTAAAGGGTGAATTAAATTCACTGCCATTATCCTTCCTCCTTAGTGCTTTCAGGTTTGCAGGTTTAGTTCTTTCCCTGCCCTGCTAGGCCTACTGCTGTAGCTTATGATATCATTTATGGCTGTGACACAAGGGCCAGCTTTTTCACCATCATCTTTAGGAGGAAGACTGCTGACTTACATGTATAAAAAAGTGTATACAAAACAAGTCTGTGTTTAAACTGTTAAATGTAAATGAATAGAAATGGTTTGCTTCATGCAGAATGTCTATGGCTTCATGGACTGACTCCAGAAGTAATGCAATTGAGAGAAAGGATTTTAAAGGTTTACAGCTTTATTCTCACATCTCACTTAAAAAATATTGTGCATTTTATTATGGATAACAGACTATTTTTGTTTTTCTCAAATCTAAAATTACTAATTTTCAGTCCTTTCTGTTCTCTTCTATGTTCTGACACAATATTTGGTGTTGCAACTGGATGTAGGCTATATCCAGATTTTGCACATATTCATCTCTGACAACAGGTCAGAGCCCATTACTCGAGAATTTGAGTTTCAGTGTTTAAAGCCACTGAAATGAATTGTGTGTTTGGCGAGGACTAGCCGTGGATGTATTATTAGAACAGGATACTAAATGAGTTGGCTATTGTAGGTGTCCTGTCAGCCAAATACTAGGCATTTGTTTAAGTGATAAAGGCCCTCGCTTCCTCTGGCTACCGCAGGGGCAAATGTCCTTGGGAGGGGATAAAGCGCAAACTTCACAGTAATGTCAAATGCGCCAAAGCAAGTAACATTGGTGTCAGTGGCGTGCTTACCACCAAAGGTAGGCAAATGCCTAGGGCCCCCAACATGCAAGGGACCCAACAAACAGCCCCCCACCCCTACAACCATTGCACTTCTTGTTATCATTATATACGTCAGTTCTGTGTTTCTAGACATGCCTTGTTAGTTGTTGTATAGTGGTCATCAAAGTTACCACAAGTTGTTTATGTAGTTCTCTGTTTTGTTATACTGCTAGTTTGTGAATATGCCTGTTTATTTGTGTTATTACCGGCCCGCTTATGCTAGCCATATTATTAGCTCAGCTTGCCATAGCGGAGCATCTCAAGGTTATGGATGTAACCCAGGATCTATGACGTTCTACTATTTGAATATGATGTACTTCTGTCATATACTATTACTGATTATTCCTTTTTTATTTGTTTCTTTCAGACCACACACACTTACACACCCACAGCCATTAAACATTCTCAAGTCTCAAATCTCCAGTCTCCTGATTCTCTGATGGGAATCGAGTGTCTATATTGGCCGCTTCAGCCAGCGTGACTCCTTTAAATGAATTTAGAGGTTTCTACAATATAGTTGGTGAAATATTTTAATTTACAGTTAAAACACCTAAAAACAGCGACAGAACGGTTGATCCACACTGTACTTGTGTTAGAACTGACAGTAAGTGCAAAGAACAGAGAACAAGTTCTCACTCGGTCACATATTGAAGTGAATTTAATAGTGTTAGTAAATGTACTGTTAAATATGTAAATGTTGATCTGAGTGAGAAGACGTGACCTCAAGGCCTACAGTACATTAAGGCACAATCTGACAATGTTTATGAGAGTTAGAGGCAATTTTCATTTTCCTAAAATGGCCGCCTCGCATGGGCTTGCTACTGCCACACCCAAAAATGTATCAAAAACCTAATTGATGAATTACGCTGGCATATGTACCTACATGATTTTGCCCATGTTTCGAGTCTGTGGGATGAAGCAGGTATTTTTTCTACTTTTTTAAACAAGGGGTGCAATTTTGTGGATTGAGCGTTGCGCCTAAAATGGCTGACATCTTGTTGGATTTAGGGTGGTGCCATAATATGATTTCTACTTTGCCTTGACATATGTGTGTGCCAAGTTTCATTTTTTATGATTAAAAAAAAAGTACTTTCGCTTTCCATAGGCCTAATGTTTTTAGACTTTTCCAGGGATCACCTAACCTTGCGCTGCAGCTGGATTCTCGCAAGATTTGGGAGTTTCCAAAACTCTTGTAAATCCATCTTGTATCGTGCCAACCAAACTGCTTGAGTCGGCGAACCGTGGACCCACTGGACTCTTTTGACCAATGATGTTGCAGCACTTACAGGTAGAGGCAGGTTTTTAATTTGAAGAAAGCAACAAGAGCTCTGTTCTCTTTTTTGTTATCAACATGGATACGACGAAAGATCGAAACAGTTTTATCAGAAGTAGAGAGTATTTCTTCTTTGAAAGAAGCGCAATGAGTGTTACGTCATATCGTTGCTATGATTGGCTAAAGAAACCTCATGCTAACCGGATACTAGTTGGTGCTTCATCCAATCGACACCAAGTTTTTGACAGAAGGCGCCTCCCTTTTGCAAACGCTTTCAACGGGAGCCTTCCCAGATGGTACTGCGAAATAGACTATGTTCTGTGGAGCAGTTCTATCTGGAAGAGTCAGGTTAGGGATCACCAGTTTTTTAGAACTTTGTCTTGGGGACTTCAAATAAAATTTCTGTTTTGGTAACATGTTCCAGGGGCCAAAGGCTACACCTCAGGGTATTCACATGTTCAAGTCAAAATGGTGACCTTCCTGTTGGAAATAGGGCATGGTTCCTGTAGTCTTTTTTTTGCTCAGGTGCCTACCAAATTTTATTTAACTATGACAAACTAAATTTTTCATCTCCCATTTACTTTTTTCTTGAATTTGAGAGGTTACCATGGCAGCGTGGTTGTAGATAGGGCATGGTGTTCATTTGATTTTTTGTTTGTCATCATATAAGGGATGTGTGTACCAAATTTCATATCTCTACAACAAACTAAATTTCTGGGTCCCGTTTAAAATTTGTAGGGGGCACTGGGGAGCCATTTTTAAAGTTACCCTTTTAATGACATGATTGTGTTCACAGTGTAAATGTGCAAAAGTCCATTGGGTCCAACCCAATTTGAAAATGTTTGTCAGAGTTACAGAAAATATTATACTCTTCTCTTCTTGAGACCTTCAAATAAAAAAATATTTCACCATGGTTTGAATTTTGGGGTGAATAAAATTTACATTTTGTGCATGTTCACTGGGTCAAATCTGGCACGATTTTGCTGAAGAATAAAAATAATAATGCTGCAAACTGCAAGCGGTGATAAAGGCCCTCGCCTCCCCTTGCAATCATGGGGGAAAATGTCCTTGGCAAGACTGCATTTCGTGCTTTAAAGCGCAATCTTCATGGTAATGTCAAATGTGTCTCCAAAGCAAGTAACCATGACGTAACCCCAAATGATGGGTGTGACATGGCCACACCTGAAAATGTATCAAAAAAACTAATGAATAACTTTTTTAAAGACAGGTTTATAGATTATCTTGACAAAGTGTCATATGAAGTCTCTCAGATAAAATATGTAGGAGGAGATAGTCAAGTTATACAGACTGAAAACAGGGTGGCCACATGTTGAATTCAAAATGGCCCCCTTGAGGTTAGTGATAGGGTGCGGTCCTCATTTACTTTTTTGCTTATGATCCCATGTGTGTACCAAATTTCATTTGGATGCAACAAACGAATTATTTTACTTACCATTTACTTATTTCACATATTTTGTGTGTTGCCATGGCAGCACGGTTGTCTATAGGCCATGGAGCCTATTGACTTTTTTGTTTATCACAAAAGGGTGGTGTGTTCAAGACTGCATATCTTTATGACAAACACATTTTTTGGGTCCCATTCAATTTTGTAGGGGGCGTATGTTTTTCAAGATGGTTGTTATATTGTCTTATGTTACATTGTGTTAAGGTCATAAAGACAAACAATTGGCCTTTAGGACTTATTTCAATCAGACTAACTGTGTTGGAATTACCGTTTAAAAGACATGGTTTTACCCCAAAACTGCGGTATTGTTACAGCCACACCTGAAAACTAATGGATTACATTTTGATAACACAGTTTTAGAGATTATGTGAAGTTGCTCAGATAAAAAGTGTAGGAGACAAACCAAATTTTTTCCTTCCCATTGACTTTTTTCACTAATATGGGGCGTTACCATGGCAACACAGTTGCAAACAGGAGGTGACTGTCATTGGCTTTTGTGTTCTTCATCATTTAAGGGATGTGTGTACCAAATTTCACATCTCTACAACAAAACACATTGTTTGTTCTCATTATTAAGTTATAGGGGGCACTGGAGAGCCATTTTTGAAGATATCAGAATCAGAATTCCTTTATTTATCCCCAAAGGGAAATTCTTATTTGTTACAGACAAAATAGAAAAGAATTTAAACATCTAATAAATAAAATATATAGATAGCCCTAGTATTTGCACATCAGTGTGTTCAGGTCATTAATGTGCACAAACGTTTCATTTGATCCAACTAAATCAGAAAATGTTTGTGAAGTTACAGGAGATTTTATTTTTCCCAAAATGGCCACCTCGTTATGGGCTCACCAAAGCCAAACCTAATAAGATATCAAAAAACAAACGGATAACTTTTATTGGCTCACATGTCGAGGTAATTCTTACCAAATTTAGATCCTTTTAGATGAAAACTCTAGGTGAAGCATTCTGAATGAATGGTGCAGTTTTTTGGTGGTCGCATGATCCACCCAAAATGGCAGACTTCCTGTTTGGTTTGGGGTGGGACCATAATATATTTTCTACTTTGGAAAAAATAAATTGAATTGAATTTTGGGCAAAGTTTCCTGACATTTTGTGGATGTTCACCCGGGGCAAAATTTGCACTCAAAGAGCAGAAAAAAACCCTGAATAATAACATATAACTATAATAACTCAAGCAGATACAATAGGCCTCCTGGCCAGTCGTCAGCTCGGGCCTAATTAAATGCAAGCAGTGATAAATATGGCCCTTAATCCTCTTGCAACCGCGGGGACTTGCGTTCTCAGGACAGTTTTTCATTAAAAAAAACAGCAGTCAAGTATTGAAAAGAATATTTTTTACAGTCCATTCCAAAATTTACAGGGGGTTGGTGATAAATTTCATGAAGATAAAACAAACTAAATTCTCCTGTTCCATTTGTTTAGATCTTTGGGGAATTGCCATGGCTTCATAGCCTCATTAGAGCAGCTTGCCATAAATTACACATAGCAGGCTTGGGGCTTGTGAGTCACCTGTTGCGATGAACTGTTTTTTGGGGGTTTTTTTTGTAATTTTTGAAAATTTAGTAGGGCTCAAGGTATTTTCTTTTAAATGTATAAATGCAGCTTTCTCTTGGTTGGTTTCGTGTCTTCTGTATTTTATAATTGTGATCATGATTAAAATTAAATTAAAACCAATAAAAAAAACTGATGTTTTTTCTGTGCAACCTAGGATGATGGCAAATGATCCACCGACCGGTACCAGTCCAGAAGTTGGGAAGCCCGCTTTAAAGAGAGAAGCAAAACCAATCATAAATGAGGCCCACAGTTCTCAAAATAGCAGAAAACCCAAAGGATTAATCAGGACAGTATTACATGGCATTTATTATTTGTAAATCTTCACCATTCAGACAAAAGAAAAATCACTAATATGTCTATTAGTACTTCTACAAACTATTTAAAAAAAAATTACAACATAAGAACCATACAGCTGAGGAAATACACAAGCAAATACCAAAACTCCCAAGGTCGGGCCAAAAATAATCTTGGAATTATGAAAAGCACTATTATTTCAACAAGTAACATTTTGTCCTGACTTGGGCAGAGATCTGTAGCAAACATTTCAACTAATTCAAGTATCATAAATTTTATTGTAAAAGCATTTAAATTAAAAAATAAAATGAACAAAGTTAGAAATGGTAATCAGTGCACATCAGTCAGATAAAAATGGCTGCATATGAGAAACTAAAAGCTGAACTCCTTCCAGCAAGCAGGACTTCAAATCAGTTTTACAGGGGGAGATGATGGGGCATGCTGAACCAAAGTATTAGGCCAAGTCTGAGTCCACCGTGGAATCTGCTCTCTGCATTTTCACTGGAGTGCCATCACAGTCTTCATCCTACACAACAGGCTCAGAGGTCAGTACACAGATTCTCAAAAGGAGTGCTTATACAATGAAATATTAGTTCAGTGATTCACAGGAAAACTAAATCTAAAGCATTTTTCAGTTTATACAGTAAATGTTTAAGGTTGTAGAGAAAAATGTAGACACTGCCATTTTTCTGAACAGCCAATATTCCCCTTTTTAACTTTCTGTAAAGGCATGACAAATTTGATCAATTTTTTTGTTTAACATTTATCAATGTTTTGATTTGTAATAGAATGTTTAGTGTTCCCAGTGCTTTTGCATGTATGGAAATAAAAGCTATTATAAGGATTTTGAGCATCACTCACTTTTTTTAAACATTATAAACACAACAAGTAAAGTAAAATGAAATATAATCTTTTATAATTTTTATTACGATTTTGTGACGATATTATTACGATATGTTTCAGAACTAGACAAACCAGAAATCTGATCTTCCATGTGGTTATAAAAGCTACAAAGCTCTTGACTTGATTATGTCATTCATGGCCACTGTAATAACAATGGAATAACAATAGTGGAAGCACTAGATGGATGGTGACCCTACATTTTCTCCAGAAAACTGACCTCCAGAGAATGGCTTAGTCGTACAGAAGAGGCTGTGGGATTCTGGGAGTCTGACAGTGATGGAAAGTCCAATTCAATGTCCATCACATCCTCAAGAGCCATCTCGTTACTGGACAGAGACAAAAAGTCAAAATGTTAGCTCAGGGTGTGATATTTCAGACTCTTACAAAGGCTGTTGAATACTTCAAGAATTTCCCAAAAAGCTTACATGTTATCTAGAACTTTATCTTGGCCCTCTTCACTTGGTGGATCCCATGTGTGCAATTTCACTTTCCACAGTTTAATCTGCTGGTCCCAGGACCGACGGCTGTACTTTCTGAATTTGTTGGGAGTCTTTGGATGAACTCCTGGCTGGCGCATGTGTCTGAGCAAACCAAACAAAGAGGATAAATATTTTAGTTATTGCAGGAATTCCACCTATTTCCTAGGATATTTCATGAACTTTTTGACAATTGTGGACAGAATTTTCTTAACATTAACTAAACCATTAACATAAACAATTTTAGTCACAGGGTTCAGATGTACCCTTTACCTGGAAGAATTTCAGCTATTCCTTTTTCTCTCTTTGCTCCTGAATGGTGTGCCATATATACATTATTATATACATTATATATATATAGATTTTATACAGTTTATACATTACATATATACATACACACACACACACACACATATATATATATACACACACACACACATATATATACATATACACACACATATATATATCTATAATATCTATCTAGATCTATATCTATATCTATCTATCTATATCTATATATATCTATCTATATCTATATATATAACCACTTCACTTACAGATGACTACAGACTGTGGATGGCATTGGTGAACAGAAGCTTGAACTTACTTGGGAACTTCCTTTATATATCTGTCATAGGCCAGAGTATTTTTTCCATAGTTGATCTGTTTTTGCCGGCGAAGCAGAACTGCCTCATCTGTCTCCATTTCCCCCTCTCTGGAGTCACAGCTGCAACAATACACAGTAAAAAGGAACAACTTCCTCCTGTTCTTTTCATTAGTTGTATGTTACCTAAGACTGCTATAACCATTCAGACGCTAAATCAGACCCCTTTCAGGACACACCAATAGTCGGATAAATATATGGTTATCGATGAGAAGAGATAAACCATTTCCCCTTCTTATAATCTAAGACTGAAAAAGCCACAATTTTCAGGGTTCATAAAGAAAAAGAAATATCTGTTGATTTTGTATCTGTATAAGCTTATTCATCACCCAGGTTCAGAGGTTGAAAACACTGGCTTTACATGGGTTTAATAATAAAATAAAAAAAAATAAAAAAATCACACAGCTGAGATCATACTGTTAATTGCAGAGTATAATACACAATTATGCATTAATCTATTAATTTTTAATATGTGTGTTCTCCATATGTGACCATAGCCTAACCAATTTCCAGTTACACTTAAAGCGTCTAGACTTAAATGAAGATTGTAGTGGAGGAGTGGAAGGGAGTGAAGTGTCAGCATCACACATTTCTGATCAAAAATTAAACTGTAATTTTATATATTTAACATAAATGGCCTTCTTTACTCTTCACTGTTTATGCATTTTGTCCTGCAAGCCTATCTGAAAAAGACTTCATTTTGTGTAATTACATAACATAAAGGGAATTAGGAAATAGTTTGATACTCTCTAAAGACCAGACAAACCCTTTGCAAACAGCCTGAACTCAGCCTTACCATTTCACTAAAATGACATGATCAACTCCAGAGTAACAAGCCAAAGGAAAAATACTTGATGTTAATAATGACAGGTATACCTCCCTGAAGAGCCACACGAAGCCTTTCTCTCTCTGTGGGTGACTTCTGCCCCTAGTATTCTCCTTCTGTAACTGAACACACAGCACTTTCAGTCACATGTTTTCATCAGCACCAGAAGCAGCATTTTAATGAGCAACAGTTACCGCTGCATGTCTCTCTGTACGTTCCTCCTCATCTCGTCATTCTCCACCTGACTACCCCAGTCACTCTGTGTGTGGCAGCGGGACACTGGCCCATTACTCTCTGGAGTTGTGAAGCTGCAGAACAAAATACAATAAAAGTAAGACTTAAACCTGACATTTTTCCATTGACAGGCTGGAAATCATACTGTATCTGTATACTGTAACAGTAAACTGCCCACCATAATTAAAATGATAATCATGATTATGTGACAATTTATGCATTGCCAGGAAGAAAAAAGATCTAAAATAACAAAGCCAATAACAAAAGACAGTCCAGTGTGGAACTCCTTTACTCATTAAACAAAGTACAGATGCCATAGTGACTTAGTGACCATTCAAGATAATTTGGAGCTCTTATGAATACAGAGTGCAGTTTTAGAGATACATGTAACTGTAACAGTGCATGTCTTAAGTTCTAAACCAATACCTGTCATGTCTTTTGTCAGAATATCTGTAGCTGCTGTCTGAGCGCCGATTGTTCTCATATTCACTCAAGTCTTCCAGTTTGTGGGCCCGAAGGTGTCCATCGAAGCCCCTCTTTCTGCAGTTTGACCACCGAGTTGTGCTGTAGATGACAGAAGGTGTTGGGTTAAAACTGAATTGCACCCATTTTTTGCTACTGGGCTACAAGAAAATGAAAAAATGAAATACATATATTATACAACATTATAACATATGTATTATGCAATAATTTTCTTTTGGACAGAGATCCAGAGCTCTAGATGAACTTCCACTGACACTGCTCATGAACTTTAATTTGATAGGATTACCATTTAAGAAACCTTCTGGCTGGCCAGTTTTTTTGAATGATCATTTAGCTCATAATATCATTGTAAGCACTGTAAAATATGAATAGGGCACTATAAACTACCATCTTTCTACTAAGGTTTTTGTCAAAGATATTGTTTCAGTTGAAACTTGGAACTGTAGTTTTTTGTATTCATATCTGGTGCACTTCATCTATCTCTATATCTGGTCCATTCATTACCTCTGCCATGAACTCCTTCCCGTTACTATTTGGTCACACTCAAGAGTGCAAGTCAAAAGACTGCACAAATAGTAAGCTTTGCTAAACCACATTCAGGTCTGTGGAATTACTGAACTAAGGGAAGTGGTTTCCTTTCCTTTTAACACAGCACATACTGAACACAAACATCCCATCCCATAAACCTTAAATCAGTGATCAATATGGTGCCTTTCTTGGCCCAAATGGCTAAGGTCAAGTAGCCTTCTTTTCTCCTTTGTGCAATGTTATATTTAATATAATAGCATACTGAGGATTCTTGAATATACATTTGAAAAAAGACATTTTTTTTTAACCTATGTGACAAATAGGCTCTCGTTTATTTACAACGCTGAAATGAAAGCCCTCACCACAATGGATACGATTACATCTATGTGGCCATTGTTAAGTTTTTCGTTTCGCCTGGATCTACACAATACACTTAATAACTATCATGTACGTTCTTATCTTCACATTTCGCAAGTACAGAAACACGCGCATTACTTAATATTGTGAGGAATTACAAACAGCAATCAAATGCATTAATATTTACATAAAACCAACTCGAGAATGGCGCCATGTTAAAAAGTGTGTCCCTGTGGGAACCAATCCTGTCGTTAAAACTGTGAGTAACTTTCATCAGATGAGCGTATGGACACAAAGGGTTCTCCTGGACTAAAAAGGCTAAAGAACATTTGGGTCAGACCCTGCTAAATGAGGGCACACAACAACTGAGACCGTTGAAAGAGGGAATATTTGTACACCTACTGTTTATTCTGCCCAGTACAGTGGCCATCATCTTGTCTGCTTCGAGTCATGTCGGACATTGTTTCCTACGAAGACTCAACGGCTGCTCTGTGCACTTATTGTGCCCGCTTTGAAGAGAAACCCGCCAACAGTGAAAGACGCGCCAGCACAAACTACAGTCCACTGCGCACGTGACCGGAAACAAGGAAACGAAACATTTTTTTCCGCAAATATCTTTATTTGTTATCTACAAACAATCAAATCTACAGCTCAAGGCAGAAAAAACAAAGAACAAGTTCCACGTATAAAGTACAATTATTTTGGTTTGTTCAAAGTGTAAAAGGAAAAGGCTTGTTATGTTTTTCGTAATTACATTTTCATGGTAAAACCTATGGGTAGAACCGGTAAAACGAACTTTAAAAAACGGAAGATTCCTTGCTTTCAAAATAATAGTCTAGTGCTAAATAACTAGCATAGCGTCTGAGACGCTATATTTAGCGACTATTCAGGCTCCTTTAGCGACTTTTTTTCAAAAAAGCGACAAGCGACAAATCTTGCGACTTTTGCTGTTGTTATTAGAGATTTTAGGAGACTCATTCTCACTCTTCTCAGCCAGCAGCGGGCGCTGCCGTGCGCCCCTCCCCCGTCCTAAAGCGCTCACAGATGGACCAGTCCGCTCAAAGCAGTCCCTCTCAGCTGCATGAGTGCTGCAAGCAGGAGATTACCCCTCCGCGTAATCGATTCCATTGTGTGTACCTCTCTATGACATAAACTAAACATCGAGCCAGGTAGCTACAATCAAAAATACAGAAAGGAGTGGGAATCAAATCCTGATTCTAAAGGCTGAATGAAGCCATTTATTGAATATGATAACTTCGTATACAAGCCTGTATTGGCTGATTTCTGTGTAAAAAAACACAAAAACACAAACAAATGGAAACTCAAAATCATATTCAAAAGGCTACCCACCCAAACGAAGCTGCTATGGTTTCAAAACAAAACAAGCGTTATTCCTCCCTCCTACAGCGTCCAGAAAAATTACATGCACATATACACATGGTAGAGTTTAGCGACTTCTAGTGACCTCCAGGACAGCCTATAGCTACTTTTCTTACTGAGGAGTTTGCAGCACTGGATCGGGTGGTCTGAGCCATTATTAATGTAGAGAAAAATAAGTCACTCAGTAATACCTCTTAGGCCATAGTGTGTTTAATAGGGTGGTTCTGTAGTCACAGAAGGATGCACGGGGATGAAGCAGGTTTTTTGTGAAAACAGGGATTTTATGTCAGTTTAATCTCATTGGCACATAAATTGTTAATTTGAGAAAAAAAATGACATGGCACCATAGCTTTTGTACGTGTAAAAACTAAAGGAGTAAAAACAGCACAATTTAATGGCAACAATTGGTTTAAGGAAAGCCTATGCTACCTTGCAGAAATATTAGAAACAGGAAATCTATTCAACAGCTACGAATTTGTTCCATCTTTTTACACTGTAGTTTATTTATTCATATTTATTGTGCTGTATTTGTGTCATCAAAGTAATTTAATACTCTGGCCCATGGACACAAAAAGCCACCTGTGATTAAAAAAGTAAACCACAGTGTGTAAAGGCCAGTCCTGATGGTGCTGCAGCAGTGGTTTAGGCCACCATGGTTATTGTACCATGTTGGGATACTTCAGACAGAATCTTGAAAATGCATCATAAATGGCTTGTCTGAAAAGAAGAGAAACACACAAATCAAACAACATGAGAAAAAGTGTGACAAACCACCACAGTCCCCAATTCAGAAAAATATGTGAAAAGAGCTAATGGGAGAGAGAGCTATATCCTAGATAAGTTTTTGTTTACATCTACTGACCCTTACTAAACAGAGATGCAGAGTAATCATATACAAACAGCAGTGTTAACAAGTTCTAACAAGTAAATACAACTGCAGATGAACAACTGAGAATTTACTCAGTGTACCATTCATTATTTTAACAAAAGTAAAACAAATGAGCCTTGAACTTTCAGCAGCAACTTTTATCAGTCTCTCACATCTATTGGGAGGAATTCTGGCTGCTAGACAGAATTACAAGATTGCTTCAATTTAATTTTTTCGAGGGCAATTACACAGCAATTGCACAGCTCTCCTACAGCATGTTAGTTTGGCTGAGGTCTGGACTTACAAGATAGATTTGACAAATGGTGTAACATTTGCTTCTAAAATACTTAAGTATACAGAGGAGTTCATGGCCATGTCCAGTGGCTGCAAAAAAAAAAAAAAAAAAAAACCCAAATGATCAAGCCTCCATTGTTGTGTGCCAACAGTGTGTAAGAATGTAATGTTGAATGTTACACATTAAATAAGCCTGAAGCCTAATTCCTATAAAAGGGCATTTTTTAAATTTGGCTCCATTTCTGTTAAAAACAAAAATAAAACACAGTGAAATCAATATTTAGCCTGCCAGACCCTTTTGCTTTGCTCTTTCTTAGTGACGTGAAGTAGTTCTCAATCCTCTCCCATTGACAGCTTCCATCGAGTTCAATATGGGCGACCAATCAATGAAGCAGGCTTTAAGTGTTGTTCCGTAAAGTAAAATTGCAGCATATAGTTCAACTGAATACATATCACACACGAAATATACACTGAACAAAAATATATACGTGTTCCCAAAAATATCCTGCCATGCACTGTGGTAATTATGTGAAGTACAATTGAGACATGGTGGATCTGTATTCAAAATGTAATCTTAACAGTTTAACAGTTATACAGTTTTTTTAATTCAGCCAAATTCAGCTAATTTGGCTTTAACAAAATTAAAAATGATTTTAACACACGCGCACGCATGCACACACACACACACACACACACACGCATGCACACACGCGCGCGCGCCCACACACACACACACACACACACACACACACACACACACACACTAGATTTCTTCAAGGTACCAACATCATTCTTTCATCATAACAAATAAACATGCCCCTTCTAATGGTTATGGTCTTTTAATGGTAGATGATGTCATGTAAAACTGAAAAAAGCCTGAACTCATCTTTTTCAAGTGCAGGGCCAAATAAATCAGAAATAGTTTAGAGGCACTTCATTGTGTAGATATGGTGACCCGAACTATGAAATAATATAAGATGTACAACCTTTGTCAGGCTATAACTTGGAAAATCTGCAGCTATGGTTTAACATATTTTAAAAAAAAGGACTTGCTGAACCTTGTTATTTTTAGCCACCATAATAAAACTTTCCAACAATTACAATATTTTATCACATTATTGAAGATATGGACACTGACATCATGTCTAAAGCAAATTCAAGATGGTCAACTGAAAGGCCTCAGTTCATTTCAAAATAATTGACCTTGTAAAAAAAACAATATGGAAATTACTACTAATGCATGGAATACTAATCCAGTTCCTCTGCAGAACATTGCAGTCTTTGACCAACAAATACATAAAGCAGTTAAATCATGCCAACTATGCTTTACCTGAAGACATTTTGTTTAAACAGGTATGCGCTGATGTGTCCTCCATTCAAATATCTGATCTCACAGCCAGGCCAGATGTCCCGCAGACTCACCACTCCAGTACGAGGAATGTAGGCATCCATTGTAGCTTGGACTACGATGATGAGACTGGTGTCTACTGGGACTAGATCACAAAGGTCAGATCAGTTATTTAAGGAACTGGCAATTATATCTCTAGCTTATATAGAGTATAGCAGTACAAGGTGTTTGTAGATTATAAGAACTTGCCAGAGAAGTTGGCCATGTGTGTGCATTCATCCATTACTCCTTTCATGAAGCTGATGGACTCCCTGTGTAACCGCGACTGCTGAGACCACTGACACACAGTTTGTTTCCCATTCAGCTGTGGCTCATTAGCCAGGTAACATCTGAGTGACAGAAGAAGTGAAAACTTCAAAACCCCAAATAAATGACATACTAAGACTAACCCTAACCCGTTTAAAATGATGCAAAATTTATGAATTACACTATTTTTTTTAGTCAGTTTTGACAGTATTGCTTTTTTTGTTTTTTTTTTAAAAGACGTACTTCCACGATTCCTTCCACAGTTGTGTTGTGCTAGGAAATGCAAACCAAGCTGTGGCCTTTCACAGCATGCTGCACTTGCCTTAATTATTACAGCCCAATAATAATAATAAGTGTATTAAAATGCAATAGATAAGCCCTAGAGCAGAGGTGTTACCAAATATTACATTATGTTAAAACTACTTGCCCATAATGCTGATGGGAAACATTGTGAGGCTCATAGAATATGAAATAATTACCTGGATCGATGGTCGCAGCTGGTGCCACTATTACTTATTGATGAGAAAATCTGGTTTACTATGTTTTTAGAGTGGTCTTTTCCAGTTGCATGAACAAACAAGCCTTGTCTAGTTGCAGCTTTTCCTGAGAACTTGTCTACAGAGAGAACACCCTCTCCAGTCAGACCCAGCAGCTGCTCCACACTGTCTTTAGGGTTCGGAGAAGTTTTCATAAGGTCTTTAGCCATCTTAAAGGAATCCACCTGATATGATGATGAATATTAAGCTATGTGAGTAACATAAAAAATAAAAAAAAATCTCAATATAATGACGTGATCCATTACAAAAAATAACATACCCCACAGTATTCCAAAAGCTTTATAATCTCCTTTTCGTACACTGAATTAAACGCGTACTGCTTCTCTAGCTCGGTCCAGTTAACTGCTTTACTTAATACTCCCTAAAACATAGAACCCACAAAACAAAAACATTTACCAAAGGCACATGAATTATTCTTATTACACAGTACTGTGACTACACTGCAACAAAGTATATCTATATTTATCTATACCTATTGATCTATCCATCTAGCTATCTAACAATTTAAGACTAACAAGACTATTTTTATTACTTCTGAATACACACAGTTTCTGTCCCTCAATGTTGACAGAAAGACATTTAAATGGACATATTTTTGTAATGTAACAAAATGGACTGATGACTTTACAACACTTCACAGCTACAAACAAAGAATTGAACCCCATGTTTTAAAAATAGGCAGCAATCACAGTAGATCACTTTCTACTGTCTAGAGATCTAGAAATATATAAGATTTATGAATGAACTGACATTGTTCCTTGAGTTACTGTTTCACAAGTCTTTCCCTTTCTTCATAACAATATAAACTACCCTACTCATAGTCTGCTGTTGTGAGAGAAAAAACAGTGTGTGAGGCTAATAAACTCATACAAGGGTTTGTAGATCTCATAAAGCAGAAGTGCAGGGAACACTCCTTGTCTGGGGTGTCAGGTACCCTAATTCTAGTGAATAGCTAGCAGTAAGTTTACCGTGGTGAAGACACTAGAGGCTGTGGACCAGGACAGGCAGGGAATTAGGGGAATAGGCTTTGGCCAGTTTGTGACTGCCAATGACGCCATCTGAAAACAATATCAAAACAGATTTATTCTCTTTCATTGTCTTGATATAATTTTCAGTATGTGCAATAAATCATTAAAAATGACACACTTAAAAGCCGCTCCAAACATTTTTTGGAAGAGCCTTCAGTTAATCCCAAAAGCAAGAGTACCAGGAATTTGGAGTTGGAGGGACAGCCTTTACATTTCAAGCTCTTCTTTTATGGAATTTACCATCCTTTGGCAATTTGCTGTTTGATTTTTAGGTCTTTTACATTTAATAAATGAGTTTTGTTACTTACATATCCTCCCATGGAGATGCCGGTCATTCCTAATGGCCAGTATCCTTCTTTTTCCAGCCAGCGAAGAAGCACTGTGGACTCCAGAATTAAAGCCCCTCCCATCACAAACAGGTCTGAAACATTCTTCAGACTTGACCGCCTGAAGTAGCACAAAAAGCCTAACATTACATTCATGTTATCCTGGCTTTAGAACAATTGTGCATGTCAGTGCTGAGTCTATAACGATTGTTGTAATATATGTCCAAAGACTGTTTATTTAAGACAATGTCAACAGCAGTGCACTTGCATTGGTGCACAGTAAAGGTGATGCGTCATTTTTATTTTGCAAAAGACTGTGAAGTGATGTATTCACTTACAGCTGGTCTTTAGGTTTGCGGAAGCCATGTAAGGGATAAAGTCAAGAAAACAAACATTCAGAATGTGGCACTGTGTTGTGTGCAATAGGCATGTTTCTACTGGAGAGGTATGGTACGGGCCAGACAAAGTGCTCCAAACAAGTAGTCTATACCACTTTGGTAACACCTCAGCTGTGGTTAGTGGAGGTCAACACTACAGTCTGTTGACTGCACAATAGAGAACTCTGGAAAGGGAAATGCAAAATAGGAATACTATCTCAAATGAAGCAACAGAAATGTTCAGTTCACTTGATGTAGTCATTCATTTTCTAGTTAGTCCTGTTGGGGGTTGCGAGTGGCTGGAGCCAATCTCAGCAGCTTTGGGCCTGGGGCGGGGTACACCCTGGACAATGACCAGTTCGTTGAAGGGCTGACACTAGGGATACTTTAGAGTTGCCAATTAACCTAGGAGGAAGGAAGCTGGAGTACCCGGAGAGAACACACAGTGACACGGGGAAGACATGCAGACTCCTCACAGAAAGACCAGAGTTAGCCAAGGAGGTTTTGAGTCAGCCAGGAACTCATGACCTCCTTGCTGTAAAGCAGGAGCGCTAACCACTCTGCTACTGTGCACCCCAACTTAATATATGTTTATTTATATTTTATTCCAGTTTGCAGTCCGATGTTACTTCTTTTTGGTTTCTATTTGACCGTGTTGGACAGTCTTAAAGAAAAATACCACTGCATCAAAAACCTGAAATTTATTTTTTCTTTTCTTGCACATTAAACAACTTAAATGTGAATGAACACATTTTATTAAATAAAATAAGTTGGTAAATGCATATACAATGTGCAACAGTAACAATAACTTGTTATTGTGCACTCAAAGTTTCCCACAATGCATCAGTAAAAGTAGTGAGCAGTAATGGTCACTCGATGGTCAAAATAGACCGTGACATGTTTTTCTAAGCACAACAGGTCTGACTGACACAAGTGAGAGGCACAAGTTTGACACTTTGTGGAAACGTGTCGTAAATTGTTATTAACCGTTACGGTGTAAAATCACTAACGTTAGCTGAACCTGAGCTCACACAGACGCAGATATGACAGCTCCCTCAGAGTCATAAACGAGTGCAATAATCCAGTCAGTTTTGGTCACTAATAGGACAAGGCTTGTGGAATAAAACACGTAGGCATGTTATTATTAATAGTTATATCACTAAAGTCTTACCAGAGTCTAATACAAAAGTATTATCAGCGGAGTTCAGCTAACTTTCTTTTTGACATGTACATGAGTCATGTGACTATCGGCGACAGAAAACAAACGTGCAGTGTCCATAACCATTCACAAATTGAGCTGCACTACACATTGATGGAGAGGATTCTGACTTGTCTTTCCTCATCCATGGCTCTCGTTGTCCGCTGCACTCTGTGCGCACTCTAATCTGTCCGAGTGGCGCACAAACCCTCGCGGTTGGGTTCCGTCGTTTTAGTATGACGACAGCACGTTATTAAAAAATAAATAAATAAAAATAAATAAAACAAAATATTGATTTTTAAATTTTTTTCCAGTCGATTCGAATCGTAAGAAAATTTTATTTAGTTTTTCTCCCACCCCTAGCAACTACTGCAAAATTTTACAGGATAAGCAATGGAAATTAATAAATGCTGTTTATTGCAGCAGTACCAGCTATACCTGTAGCCTTTTGTACTGCTAGATAAGAGGATTGACAATATTTGCTTAATTATTTTGCTTAAAAAACTGCATCATTGCCAGCAGGTATATACAGAGTGGATGTCTGTAATGCTGTACTGCCAGCTCCAGCAGATCCTCCAGCTTCTATAGCTCACTGACACCACGATGAGGAATTTCCCTGTTACAGCAGCTCACAGACAGGTGAGTAGACTCGACTCACTTTTTAGTGGAATACTGGCACAGTAACATCACAATGTTCATGTTTCTGTCAAACACATTTTTGATTTTGGCATATTATTAATATTAATACTAGTAAACAACATGATATTAGTAGGATGTTTCTGACCATTTTAAAGTAACTAACGTTACAAACTAGTCTGTGCTTCCATTTTTGTTTACTGTTTTGTTTAAAAAAACCAAACAATTCAACAAAGGATATAATAAGGATTCTCCAGAAGTAGTGACGCCATTCCTGCCTCTTTAATCATAGGTCTGGCCATTAGGGTCCGCCGCCGCCAGAAGAACTGCACACACCCAAGCACACAGTCACATAGGAAACTAATTTTATTTAGATATATATGTTTTAATAGTTTACATGTGGAGGTAAAATTTCATTGAGAAAGCTATTATGTTGCAACTCACATGATCTCCAGTCCCTGCTAGGTGGATACATACTGGGCTGTTTTTCTGCCACTTTTTAGGAACTATAAACTGGAACCTAAAAGAGCCAAAAACAAAAAACAAAAAAAAACAACTTCACATTCATTGTTTAGGAATATTACTGGATATTAATAATTCAAGCTGCAAGCTGCAATAAAGGAGAGGAAGGCTGCTGAGTGGACACTGCTCTGTGCAGGTAGAGAAGTGCATGAATGCATGCATAGCATGTATGAGGATATGCAAAATGATCACAACTTAGCAGGTGTGTGTTGCCCTTAAGGCACTTGTCTTCTTTAATAAGTCAATTGATTTAAATTGTATTAAAATGTTAAATGCTGTTAAATAATTGTTTTAAAGTAGTTCGCCGCTAAATGCTACTTCTGGTTTCCAGCGCGGTACCTCTAGTTTTGAAATGTAAACAGAGGTCTATGTGCAAGACGCTGGCATGGGAATGCACTTGAAGCTGTTGCCATCCACAGTGAACCATTAAGCAGGGAATGACATAAGTGTATTATTACATTAGTTCATGAGTATAAACTACAATGTTTGTGTTATTTTGCTAAAAGTACAATGTTTCTAAAAAAACTGAAACTATTTTTGTATGTATGATCGTTCTATGTTCTGAGAGTATGTATTACAGTTTTCACCATCTTGTGAGGAGAATTAAAGCTGCAAACCACACTTCAGGCTCTTCATTGATGGTTTAGCTCAGTGTTTCGCCATTGTTGTAAACACTACAACGTGGCTAAGTCCCCTCACAACAACAAAGCCCTAAGTTTGACTAAGGGCCCTAGGCCAGGGCAGGTTTAATATGAGTTAAGATGGTCCCCGGTGCTGCTCAGTGTGAGCACACTGCTCAGGTTTACCCCAGCAGGACAGCTCGTCCTGGGATGTGAGGTGGAGATGGAACTTTATTTAATGCTTTCAAATGAAGCATTTCCTATACATATGTCCTATGTTTGGCATGTAGACTATTTAAACTGTAATCATCCAACACAAAAATGTAAGGAGACAGCGGCCCATAACCCACACATCTCGGTCTCTCTGAGGGCCACAGCTCCTGATTCTGTGTGTCTGCTACAATCACGGTGAGTCTAATGTTGTGCAATGAGAGTGTAAGAGAAAAACAGGAATCATGAGGGATGCCCTGATACCTGGCTTTGACTGCTTCTGGTGGAAGTATTCCTGGGACCAACAGCTCCAGAGGAGAAATGAAGAATCCATTATGGATGTAACAGTCTGAATGCTGCTCAGTCTATGCAAAGACAGGACAAAACAATGATTTCTCTCTATATTGTCTGGCTACCTATGTTATGGGCATGTATTATCAAAAAGGAGACAACCTTGTCTACATAAACTGGATAGTCCTCAGGCACCAGAGTTTTACACTTCTCTCTGTCTCCAATCAGCTTACGGAACTCAAAGATTCTAAAAAGGCAAAAGAACACATAAGCAAGAATTCTCAAAAACAATATTTATGGTTTGACTTTTAGCACAACACAAAAACATGAACTCCAAACTGCGCTTCCTGATTTTTTTTTTTTTTTGCAAAACTTAACTGTTTCAGATCAAACAAATTTAGAGATTTAAAAAAGATAACTCGAGTAATCACAAAATGCTGTTTTTAAGTGATGATTTTGAAAAAAAGTAATTACCCCCTTGTTAAATCATGAATTAACTGATTGATCACAAGTTTTGGAAAGCTGAGTTCAAGTTTACTAGCCACACCCAGGCCTGATTACTACCAGTGAACCATGATGAGAGCCATTATCCACAAATGTAGAAAAACAAAACATGTGTTTCACAGTGGTGAACCTTCCCAGTAGAGGCCAGCCAATCAATTACTTTTTCAAATTGGGCCATGCCATTTTTTTTCACTTAATAAATAAAATCGTCACTTAAAAACTGCATTTTGGTTTCACTTGAGTTATCTTTGTTTAATATTTAAATTTGTTTGATCATCTGAAACAGTTAAGTATGACAAATGTACAAACAAATAAATACTTTTTAACAGCACTGCATATAAGATAAATGCATTATTGATCACGAGGGAACAGGTACACACACAGCTATACAACTCCAAACCTAAAGAAGAGGTCGTATTAAAGCACAGGACAAAGATGTAAAACAGGAACCAGAGATGTCAGACAACAGAGAGGCTAACTTATGCTCTAACTCCAAAACAGGAATGTGACTCGCTGCAGAGAGGGAAACTATGACTATTTGACCTACAGATTTATCTTTGGCGGTTCATTAAAAAAGGTCTGAGAAGCAAAACATAGAAAAGACCAAGATCCATCCACTTTATTGGTAAAGTAAAGAATTAGGATGGATGGCCAGGCTATGGAGAAAGTACCTTTTGAGGTCTTCAGGCTTCCCCCATCCTCCAATGAAAAGTTTGGTGAGGAGCAGCCTTCTGTAAAATACATCCAGGCGGCTCACACCCATGGAAATGGCATCTAGAGAAGAGAACAGAGAAACACAAAGGATTGAGGGATTATTCCATAAGTATTCCATTTATCAAAATAGGTTTTATTGAATTAAGTTTTAATTTTTTTCTCAACAATGTACAAACACAAATCAATACATAGGACAAAAAGTGAGAAAACAAAAACCCTGAAAGTCTGGGCGATAGCAAGAACAATAATATATCCAATTAAACAATAGCAGGAAGGAGTGCTGCTTGGATGTGACCATGAAGTGAAAAAATGAAAGAATACCGTGGTATTCTGAGTCACATCGCTCTCTGCATACATCCCCACTACAGAGGTAGTCAAAGCCATGAAGAAGAGACTGCTACAAGATGCATATTTGGATTAAAGAACCAACGTCACCCCAGACCACCTCTGTCAGTTACTGGAAATAGTACTTGACACCACTTCCAATTCAGAGAGAATTTCTACAGGCAAAAACAAAACTGTGCCATGAGTTTCCCAGTGTTACAGATTATGGCTAATCTGTACAAGGAGGAAGTGGCGAGCACAGTGCTACACACTTTCCCTGGCAACACCCATGGCTACTGGTTCTGAAATGTGGATGACACAAGGATCAAAATTAAGAATGAGGAAGTGGAAGCCTTCACAAAGCATATCAATGCTGTGGACAAGAACATCAAGTTCACCCATGGAGATGCCAAAGAGAACCGCATGGCCTTCTTGGACTGTGCTCTAGTCATAAGTGAAGACAGGATCCTCCAGGTAGAAATATACAGGAAGCCCACTCACACCGGTCAATATCTCCTTTTCGACTCTCACCGCCCATTACAACACAAATTAGGAGTCATCAGGACTTTACATACTTGCTATATGCTCAGGAGGTACCCGCAAGCTCAGAAAAGAAACTAAAAGAGGAACAACATGTCCATAAAGCCCTGAAATCCGGTGGATACCCTAATTGGGGATTTAGAAGGAATAACATTGTTATTGGATTCTCGCAAGATTTGGGAGTTTCCCAAACTCTTGTGCATCCATCTTGTATCGTGCCAACCAAACCGCTTGAGTCGGTGAACCGTGGACTCACCGGACTCTTTTGACCAATGATGTTGCAGCACTAACAGGTAGAGGCGGGTTTTTAATTTGAAGAACAAGCAACAAGTGCTCTTTTCTCCTCTTTAATTTATTTATTTATTTATAATTTTTTAAACAGGAAAAGATTAAAAGAAAAATCGGGCCTGACTCAGCTCGGAAGCTGTTTTTCAGCAGGTTCCTGCTCTGCAGAACAACACCAGACACAAAACAAACTCCGAAACAAGACAACAACCATACAAACATACAAACTGAGAGAAGGAGCATTAGGGGGAGGCTGTGGAGCCACCTCAGTGGTCACATCTGTACCTGTCCATTAGGTGGCAAACAAATGTTCTTTTAAACAATTGATGTTATAGTCCTGATGTGCTGCAGGATATCATTCCAGGCTTTAGTAAGCACATAAAAAAAGGATCTCTGTCCATAGCAGTTCCTAAAGGCCGGTAAAGGCAAAAGTCCATTTGTAACAGATCTCGTAATACGTTCGGACCTTGCGCTAGGTTTTGGAACCAATGCAGTAAGTGCTGCTGAGGCGTGTCCGTTTAAGATTTGATAATACAAGTTTATCCCATGGCTTATTGTATAGTTCTGAAATGTTAAGGCATTAGACAGTGATAGTGCAGAACAATGGTGAGTCCAACCTGGAAGCCTGTTGTGGATCTTGTAAGCTGTATTGTAGAGTCTTGTTACATGTTACTTTGTTTTCAACATGGCTACCCCTAAAGACGTTAGCATTGACGCTGCTATTGAAACAGTTTTATCAGAATTAGAGAGTATTTCTTCTTTGAAAGAAGCGCAAAGAGTGGCACATCATATCGTTGCTATGATTGGCTAAAGAAACCTCATGCTAAGCGGATACTAGTCGGTGCTTCATCCAATCAACTACCAAGTTTTTGACAGAAGGCTTCTACCTTTTGCAAACGCTTTCAACGGGAGCCTTCCCAGATGGTACTGCGAAATAGACTATGATCTGTGGAACAGTTTTATCTAGCAGAGTCAGGTTACTCTATTGTAACCGCTTGGATTTTTAGGGCCGAGCCAAAGCCAGTGTTGAGGGCTCTATTGTAACTGCTCGGATTATTTAGGCACGAGCCTAAGCCGGGGGTGAGAGCTGTATTGTAACCGCTCTGATTTTTTTTTTCTTCTGCTCTTTGAACACTAATTTGACCCCCTGAACATACTCAGAAACTCACCAAACTTTGCCCAAAATTCTGGCTCGGCGAAAAATTATTTAATTTGGAGGTCCCATATCGTCATAAAAAGGGAGCTCAACAGCACACCCTGGAAAAGTGGAAATACATTACGCCAAGGGGAAGTGAAAGTACATTTTTTTTGCTGTAAAGTTACAAAATTTGGTACACACATTCCTTACATCCAGCCAAACAAAAAATATTATTATGGCTTTGCTCCCTAACAAACAGGAAGTCCACCATTTTGGGTGAAACATGTGATGCCCAAAATCGCTCCCCTCATTCTAAATCTTTCTTGTCCTAGGGTTTTCATCCAAAAGGTTCCAAATTTGGTCTGTATACAAGATAATGTATAGTATTTTGGTTGTTTATAGCCAATGTAAGGACGGGTTTATACAGATAGACCACAGTTAGTTGGATTTGAACAAATTTTAGTCAGATTTCAACAGATTTTATTTATCTTTGTGCAAAAATCAAATCCATCTAAAAAATCAATGTTAAATTTCAATGAATAAAACCTGGTGCCAAAAATATCACCTTCTAAATGTATTGAAGGGCCACATAAAACATTGTAAAGGGCCGCATTTGGCCCCCGGGCCTTAAGTTTAACATGTGTGGCCTAAAGTGTTACAGGTTGCGGCCCATTTGTCTGCATAATGAGAAAAGCTTTCACGTCACTTGTACTAAGTAACTAGATATGCTTTCAAAAGTAGTGAAGTGGATAATCAATTTCAAATAAAAGTATTTGCTTAAAAATCTACTTAAAAAAGCACACAAAAAAACTACAGTAACGTAAGTACTTGTTACTTCCACCCGGTACATTTGACACATGCCTATTTTATAGGGATGGGAGAAAAAAACGTGATTGTTGTTGTTCCTTTTTTGTTTTAGTTTGTTAATTTTTATTTTATTGTCATTTTAAAATTAAAGGAGACAGTGTATATGTAGGATTATTGTTCTAATACAAATGTGTGTAATGTATGTCATTTACTGTCTATATGTAAAATCAATAAACAGAATTTTTAAAAAATAAAGAAAAACCTACATTGTACTTATAACCTTTATTGATATTTTATTTTGAAAGGCTCGGCTGCTCATCAGGGATATACTACCACTGTCTTCAATTATCGCTGGTTGAAGGATGTGGAAAAAGTACATCACCTTTAGGTAAGCAATTACTGGTATTAATTTTTAATATTTATTTTTATATTATTGTCTGTGTCAAATGTGACAAATACTGTGTAACTGTAATGACTAATAAATAACTAGCTTTTTAACAGTTTTTTAAAAATGTTATTTTTGTCGCCATTGAGCTGGTTTAGATGGCCATTAACATCTAAACAAACATATTTATCGTTTATTTTGGGGTTTTAAGTGGCCTGCAAACTATTGACTATAAAAAACTGGCATGCAGCCAGTCAAAGTTGCCAATCCCTGCTGTATGTGCAATTTCATTGGGGATTTATGTTCAATTATATTTTTCTAATCATGCACACTTAGTGAATATTTATAGTCATATGTGAGCTTTGCAATTATAGGCCAATATCAAAATTGCCCTTTCTCTCAAAAGTCGTTGAGAAGGTAGTGGCTAAGCAGCTGACAGCTCTTCTAAACAACAACGAACTTTTGGAAAAATATCAGTCTGGTTTTAGAAAGATGCACTCTACTGAAACAGCTCTGCTTAAAGTGTCTAATGAGATACAGATGGCTGCTGACGCTGGAAGGTACCTCGTATTGGTTTTATCATCAGCTTTTAAAACAGTGGACCACAAAATACTGTTGGACAGAATGGAAAAGAGTTTGGTGTTGCTGGGATTGTTTTAAAGTGGTTTTCCTCCTAGTGACAGAACTTTTTCTGTATATGTAAATGGTGTACTGTCACTCCATTCTTGAATGGTGTTCCCCAGGCTTATGTCCTTGGTCCACTTTTGTTTTTATTGTATATTAGCTCACTTGGAAAAATTTTGCGCCATTTTAACTTGGGGTTTTAATGGTTAACTGATAATTGATTAATTGTCATTAAGAACTTGACCAATTAAAATTCCATTAAAAGTTCATACTTTTAAACTCCACAGTACAGCTTCTGAGCCCACTGTTATGACAGAGTAGCACTGAACACAAGTAATGTATCTGCATAGGTTTGTTTAAATGCATAGTTTATAGAAAATCAGCTATTGCCCTTAATTGGTGCGTGTTCTTAATTGTTTATTCGGGTCACATTAACTGCCTTGAGCGCGGGCGTTAGTCGCTAACACAAGCGCCGAGGGAAAAGTGCAAGAGCCATGTCCTGTTGAGGATTTTTAGAGAGTTTGGAGGGTAACACACTTCGACAGCGCTCAGTTCTCAGTTCTCAGTTTATTTCCATCACAGTTTTTTTTTCTTACCTGCGCTTGTGGTTTAACTGTAAGTGTGCCCTACATCTCCAAGAAAATGCTGATTAAGTGTAGTAGAAGAATTGTCTTTGTGGCACCAGGTGATGCATAAAAAGAAGGCTGACGTATCTTCTTCAACAAGGGCAGAGTTAAGGGCTTTACATTAAAAATAAATTAAGCAACAAGCTTTATAATAAATTAAAAAAGGCTTTAGTTTGAAAAAAAACTTCTGATTTGCTGTTTATGACTCATATTAATTAATAATAAAACGTAAACATGCATGCATGTGGCTAATGGTTAACCGATTATTGATTATTAAGGCGTTCAATTATCGGTTAAAGAAAATGCACAAAATGTGCATCCCTAATTTTAACAATGTGTCCTCCCATTTTTATACAGATGACATACAGTTATATTGCTCGTTCAACGATTCCACAAACTAACATAGTTTTTGGATTGTCTTTCTCATGTAATATCATGGCTTGCTAGTAACCATCTCCGATTAAATTTAAAAAAGGATGGAAACCTTAATTGTTGCCCCAGACAATAAAATCCCATTAATCCTTCAACACCTTGGTTCTCTGAGCTCCTCTGTCCAGACGAGCCTCAGAAATCTTGGTGTCTGGTGTGACCAGTCAATGTCTTTTGCAATAAGAAATATTGCAAAATTGAGGGCAATTTTATCTGAATCTGATGCTTTTATTTCTTCTCGTTTCGATTATTGTAACTTTCTTTTTACTTGTTTTAACAAATCTGCTCTTACTTGTCTTCAGGCTTTTAACAGGATCTGGCAGAAGGACACACATCACATCTATCTTATCCTCCTTACACTGGCTTCCCATCAAATTTCGTATTGATTACAAAATTTTAGTTTTAACTTTTAGAGCTTTAAATGGCACAAAATACATTGCTACACAGGCCTTGCCCTCCGATCTTCTGGCCTGAGTCTATCAATGGTCCCAAAGACTCACTATAAAACCAGGGGAGACCTGTCCTCTCAGACTGTAGCCCCTAGATTGTGGAACACCCTGCCCCTGTCCCTCTGTGTGGCCGACTCTGTCGATTCTTTTAAAAGGCAGCTCAAGACACTGTTATTTAAACAAGCTTTTCATTAGAGTTTTATTTTGGGTATTTTAAATTTTTAGTGATTGTATATTGTTTTACTATTTTGGTTGCACTTTGTAAAGCACAAGGTGCTCTATAAAATAACTTTACTTACTTACTAATTGTATTTGGAGATGTAATAAAACGGTGCAATATTATCTACAACTTATTTTAGTTTGGCCACAAGAGAGGGCGATATCCATTGAAATTGAGTTGTAATTGTGGTTGTATTGATCCAGACCTTTCATTAATCAACAGTTCATCATCATCATCATCATCAGTTAACCAACAATTCTTTTACAACAATAATAACCAACCAACTAACCAAAAGCAACAAGAAAGCACTTTAGCTTACTTACAAGTTCATACAAAGTGGACATGTTTCAGAGATGAATGATGCGTTATTGCTGCTCTAGTGCTGTGCCTGCTGCCTTGTTCTAAAGAGAAAGAGCACGACCGGAACTTGTGGTCCATTCACTGACCCTCGGTCATTGCAAATTAATTTAATAACATTACAAACGTGTCAATTAACTAACGCATTACAAATGGGGTCAGTAAAATTCCACGTCTGCCCACCCCTTGGGGGTTAGTTAGGGTGACTGCCTTTGCAATCCACCACCTGCCATGATTAGAGAAGAGTTGATTAAACTCATATCTAGCAGTGGCATCTTGGGCTATTTTAGTATTTTATTTTAGACAAAAAATATGTGTTTTTTGGTGTATGACAGTGTAGATGAAAAAATATGCAATGTAAAAAGCACATTTTGTTAAAAAGTAGGAAGCTTGGGAGGGTGATCAATGCAGATCTTTAAAGGTTATCATATGGTAGAAAAATGTATATAGTTTAATTTTCAAGTTTTAATTGGGTTGCTATTTTGCCCCACTTCTCAAGAATCAATGTGCTGCTGTACTGAAGCACAAGGATGTTTTTTGAGCATTCCATTCAAAGTTTTTCTATAAGCACTTTTTGTGTTATCTGCTTTATTAGCAAAATAAAGACATAGTTTTGAATAGGGGTCATAGAAAAAAATCGATTCATTAAATATTCTAAGCCTTAAAGATTCTGAATTGTGTCAGAATTCTAAAAAAATCGATTTTAAAATACACTTAAATGCGGCCTTTCCTTCGCCGCTTTGTCAGAGCACACACCGCTGCGCGCAAATGCCCACTCAGCCACCATAAGCAAATGCTGCGCAGCCACAGTACATCAAGCTAGCTCCTTTAGTTTGAATGGAGTCCATTAGCGTTAGCAACATCACCTGAAGCCGAAACACAACCAATGCCAGTTCTGGATCAACGTCAACAAACTCCAGAGCAGTGCAGCAAACTTCCAGCTAATTCCAAATGGGTTGTGAAAATATCGCACTTGATTGCCTGTTACATTTGCAAGGACTTGCGACCAAGTGGCTGCCATTTTACTTTGTAAAATAAAATCAAAATAAATATAAAATACATAAACAACCTCTTCTAAAGTGCATTACATTTTGTAAATCTTAAACAATTTTCAAAACCTAACCGTAAATATAAAATACATAGACTTAACAGTCTTAACCATTCTGCATTAATATTCTGTCAATCTTTAGAATTTCAAAAGCTGTGCGAGTGTGCACATGAACATATCTAAACTTTGTTTGTTTTACTTTCTGCCTGTACCAAATCTTCCATTTTATATCCATAGTATATTCATTTTGTATGCATACAAAAATAGAATTGTGCATGTATTAACAGGCTGAAATCAGCGATATAAAATGGATACATAGATTTGGTACAGGCAGAAACTAAAATAAATGCTTAAATAAATTTCTCTTTTGTTAACATTATCCTTTCATCTCATCACATAATCTTCAACCAGTTTCCTTTGCTAAAGTTGCATTCACATAAATTTAATAAAAGACCCTGAATCACAAATCGTTTCGAATCGAAAATCAATTCTGAATCAAATTGTGACCCCAAAAATCAGAATCGAATCACTAGACACTGAAAGATTAACACCCTAGTTTTAAAACTAAAACAGCCTTTTTGTTTTGTTTTGTTTTAAATCCACCCATAATTACTAAACCTAGTTAAATTGATATGAAATTTAATAATTTAAGAGCGGCACCATAAATTCTACAGAACCGAAACCGTGAGCAAAATGCCGAGGTGCATATTGAACCGTGAAGAGGCTGTATTATTGCATCCCTAGCAAATTTTAAGACAGTCATTTTAATTGGCTCACACCAAGGATAAGACCAACTAAAAAACTCATGGCGTCTATGTATTTCATGATATTTCACATATTTGTAAATTGTTTTAACAATTTAACATAATATAAGTTAAACTGTAGGGAAAAAAATTGTTAAAACAAAAACAATTTACACTTTCTTTTCAAATAAAACTTAGGTGTGACACAAATTCAAAAATATTGTGGCAGCAATTCAAATGTACATAAAAAGCTTTTAAAGGGTAATAATTGTCCTCTACATTGTTTTTGTGCAGAGTGTAATAAAGTAGATCCTTCAAACCAAAAGGACCAAAAATTAGGCCAAGAACAAAAAGATTAGTTGTGAGGTGTCAGATCGAAGTTACTTTCTTACATCTGACTGGGCCAGTTTGGTGTAGCTGTCTCTAAACCAGAATAAAACCTGATCCAGAGCAGGGTAGCTGTGTGGAGTAAATTACCATGGCAATAAAACCCACTCAAAACCAAACCACCTTCTGGAGCCAGAAAATTCAGAGTCTGCTCAAGCTAAACCTGGATTCTGCTTGTAGACGTTTCTACTGGATATTTCAGATTCGTTTCCTCCAAATGTAATCAAGTGTGTAATATGCAGCTTACGGCTGAACACTCTATGAGAATGTTTCTGACTGCCAAAAACAGCAGGGAGACTGGTGTTAGTGAACAATGGAGGACAACAACACAAAGCATAAAGACAGTGTTTGTCCCAGTTCACCTCAACGCAAACCTAATAGTAGCGTTAGGCCAAAGCACATGTTGTAGTCATTTTAACTGAAGGCAAGCGAAAGGCGCAGACAGCCGTCAACTCTTACCTCAGTCTGACGAAGGGTCTTCGGTGTGAAGAAGTCAGGAGGTGACAGAGGTGAACGTGACCGTGAACAGCTCAGCAGTATGGACCTTTGTCAAGTTACTGATCTTAACTGACACCAAGTACTTCCGGTTACAACAGTCAAACGTAAGACCGGTATAATAGAACAAATAGAAAGCCATGCATATAAATAGAATCAAAATAATTTCATTTTGAAAAAGCTTACCTTTCTTAAAGTTAGCATACACCTCTGTTTCTTAATACTTTTTGTCATCAGCATCTGCTCCGTATTTATTTGGCAACGGTTAGTTAAATTAAGGAGACAAGCGAGATAAATGGACTGAAGTGAAACTTGCACAGTTCGGGTCGGTCCCGATGTAAGATTTGTGTCCGACTTAATACCAATTGGAACGAAAAACTCGTGAGATCAAAACGGGAGCAGCTGCGTGAGGCAGCCGCAGTCATAAAAAAGTACAGCTCAGTGCATGATGGGAAAACGTTGGATAGTCAGCTGGTAACGGAAAAATCACACCGACAAGCGCGTCGTGCATAACAAACATGGCACGTGTGTAATCCATTACATTCTTAAGAGAACAGAAAAACAAAAAGTTAAAACAAAGTGCCAAAGTGTATGCAAGAGAAGTACCTACAGTCAGTGTTGAATCAGTGTGAAGTGTGGAAGGGAATCTGTAACATCACAGTGTTAGAGAATTTTGGGATCTATTGTAAGGTTGTAATGCCCTGAGCCTTGGGCTCTGTCAACAGATAGACTCAGACACCTGCAGGATAACATGGCTCCAACCTCGAGCCTAATCAGCTGAATAACAACTGAATACCAACTCTTTGTTATTGTATTGGTTGCGTAATTGACCTTCTACGAGGTATTATAAACTCTGACCAATGAAAGCATAGCCAGACTTGAATGTTCAATACTACTCTGTGTTGACTGTTCAACTGTCTCCGGGCCTGTATGTGATGGTAATAAACTTCTCCTGCTTAAGACATCCAGACTCTCTGCAGTCCTTTATGTGGTCCAATACTTCGAAGCTCTAAGGCAGTAACACAATTCTCCTACACACAGGTTACAAGAGAAAGAACTCCCGATCAAAATCACTCAATCATCATGAACATATTATAAAATAATGAAATTCTAAGGTTTTGTTATAAATGACCAAACATTTACACATACATCAGTGCAATGACAAGTCTTCTAAAATGCATTTCCCTCATTTTATACCATTTTCTTTGCGTGGGTGGATGTGATTTTGGCATGTCCCTCATGCCACTTTGCTAACTTCAGTGAATGCAAAAAGTGGTTAAAGGACACAACATTGAAATACTTTTTATATTTCCTTATTGTTCTTCACATATTCTTTAATAAAACTAGTAACTTTGATCATTTAAATTCCATTTTTATAATAATATTTAACATTTTGTTCATGTCCCTGACATTGCTGTGCACCCTGTCGTTTTAAGAGACTGGCTGATGCAATAAGTGACATTCATCATCAGCATTCTATCTTTCTTTACTGGAGGTTGACACAACTACAGCAAGTACATTAAACTCCTGCACAATTTTCATCTTATTGTGTTTGTAGTTGGCTGTTGGATGCATGTCAAGGTTAACATGTCCACCCTGTCATGGTGAAATATTAGATTACATAACAACTTTTCAGAAATTGTAAATATGTTTGATAAACAGTATAGAGTCATCTTCAACACTGAATCACTTTGCTAGCTGAAGGCCCACCATGTGCTCATTAAATGCTAACATTAGTAAAAAATGTCCACCCTGTCATGGTCCACCCTGTCATCGACCTTTCCATGACAGAGTGGACATGTCAACAGTTTTTGCAACATTCTGGTAACTTTACACATATTACAACAGTTCTTATGCATATATAACATATAACAGTAAATGCCAGACCAGACCTGGGCATTTTAAGAGGTCCCTGTCACATCAGGTCACCGGGCCTTAAAATGTGTGTGTTGAGGGGAAGCTGTCCCCCTGTCCGGCATCAGGAGGCTTGTGTCAGAAAAGGAATTAATCCAAGAGCGTAGACCATGTACAGTACGTGATACAAACGTGATACTTTTATTTTGAAGGCCCTTGAAGACTCTTTGCTAATTAGTGTCAACAATAATATAACACTCACTCTATTCATAAACTGTATGTGTTCAGCTGAGGTCAGGCAGGTCTTTTTGTGGTGAGGGGAAGCTGTTATTGTTAAAACTGTATTATGATCCTGGTTAACGTTGTTGCGGATAAATTCTAATTCCTTGGTTCAGGCCTTGTTTGGAAGCTGCTGCACAAAGGAAGGAGCTGTTATCAATAGTGTTTAAAGTTTAAACTATAAGCAAAAATATGTGAAATATATGCCACTGTCACAGCTGCATCATCCTCTGTTTTAGATCCACTCTTTTCATTTTGTTCTAAAACTAGGTCTGGCTCAACATGTCTATTGAGACCTGAGAAAATTACTAAAAAACACTAAAATAGAAACACTAATAATAACAGCTCCTTCCTTTGTGCAGCAGCTTCCAAACAAGGCCTAAACCAAGGAATCAGAATTTATCCTCAAAACATTTACCAGACACATAATACACTTTTAACAATAACAGTCTATTCCAGTTTCCCCTCAACACACACAAATACCTGTCTAACCTTTCCTGACACAAGCCTCCTGAGGGCCGGACAGGGGTGGGTCGAGGACCTGATGTGGCCCCCGGGCCTTAAAATGCCAGGCAAGGGCTAGTGCTTTTCTATAGTCAGAGACACCCCCCATCTCTCCTGGAACTCTTGAAAATCTGCCCTGGACAAGGCACTCCAGGTTAGAGTCAGTCAGTTAAAATGACTGTGACTCTTTTGCATTGTACTATTCTTTAAAAGGAAGTGGTACATATGTTTTTTTGGCAATATGGCAATGGCTATATTTGTGTGAGCTATGTGTTTAACTGTGTTTTAACCTATGTGTTAACGGATGAAATCATTCTTTCTAATCAATAGTAGTTTGTAATAATTAATAGTTTCCATTATGGCTTTTGTTAATGCCAAGGTCTACCCTGTCACATCATTGTCCACCCTGGCATCTTCAAGTTTTATGAGATAAACAAATTATTAAAAAAGTTTAAAAAAAAAAATCATAACTTTTCCATTATCTAACACATATTGTTAAGAAAGGGACAAAATATCTCTATGAAAATGTATATTTTATAATCCCTATGCTATGAAAATGTATTTATTCTACTTTGACTTTGTCCCTGACAGGGTGGACATGTTTTGCGATTTGCTTGTAAAAATCTGCTTATAGTGAATATATAAAGAGGGCTGGAGCTTGACCAGCATGCATTTCTAACAGCCTATGGTCTACTTAATAGAATGAATTACTGCTTCCCACTAACTAGATAATATGTGATGCGATCCACCTCATCACTAACGTTGAGGCAAAATGGCCAGGGTCTGTATATGATGCCAGAATTTTCAGGGAGTCATCATAATGCCACATATTTCAACAGGGTAAGTTTTGCTTTGCACCATGTTTCTATTCTTTTTACTATATTCATATTATACACTTCATTACGCTATCATTCATTACAGGACACTACCATGGTTACTTGCTGGGCGACAGAGGGTACCTGTCTGCCCTTTATGATGACACCCTACCCTGAACCTGAGCCTGGACCACAGACCAGATTTAACCTGGCTCATAGCAGAACACCGGCCAAGGTGATGACCATTTGCCTCCTGAAGGCCAGGTTTCAGTGTCTGCGTGGCCTCAGGGTCAGTCCAGAGTGGGCCTGTGACATCACAGTTGCTTGTGTTGTCCTTCACAACATAGCAACAATAAGAGGAGAGAGCCACCCCCCATATCCTGGTGAAGATGGCCTACAGGTACCACCAATGAATGGAGCTGACCAAAGAGATTGGAGAATAGTACAAGATACGATTTGTTTGAGTGTTTACACTGAAGCATGAGCTCATTTCTTCATTTCCTGAAATAAAAAGGAAAAATAGATGTTTATTGATTACTTTATTTCATATTTAGCATGTAACAAATAATGTTCACATACAGTTCTCACCTTAAGGCAGTGCTTCCAGTATTTCTATTCTAAGTTTAGCCTTTTGAATGTGAAGCTGTATAAGGTCCATCTCCATGTCACTTTGTCTTATTTGCCTTTGAATATGGACCCTATACAGCTCCTTTGCTGACAACTAGGAAGGCAGAATAAAAAAAGGATTGTTCAGTGATACAATAACATATTTACATAAGGACAACTGTAGACAAACTTTTTTTGATTATTTCAAGATTATGTGTTGAGACAGAGGGACCTTCATCTGTATGTAAATCCATAGATATATTCTGTGAATAGACAATGACAATTTGTTACTCTCTTATGTTAAAAGAGGACAAGCATTATGTAGTGTACATCATACCTCTATGGGTCTCCCAGCATTGTCAAATTCTGTCACAGCAGAAGTGGCCTCTTCATCTTCATCCTACAGTGAAAGTCTGCAAGTGTACTTTGACTGGCCTTTATTAAGAGACAAAGCCAACTCCTCAGCTCGAGTGAGGGGAGGTGGTGGTGGCCCCCCACCAGTTAGCCGGGCCTTAGCCTTCTTTCTATTAGCTACATTAGAGAAATAATATGCTAAAAATTGCTAAATACAGTGCTTCAGTAATTATTTAATTGAATATTACCTTTTAGGAGAATGTTTTTGTGTTTCTTTTGGCTCCAGAAGAATTACATCTTATTGAACAAGAAGCCAATAAATTAGTAAGTCAATATACAATATTATTGTACCGTTAAGAAATTGGTGGCAGGAAAAAAAAAGTAATGCTTGAATAGTCTCTTTCTTTCACTGATGCAGCTGTATTGCTTTTTTTCATTATAATTGGCTTGAATTCTTCGTAGGCCAGCATTACAACTTCTAACTCTGCTTCTGTGAAGTACACCGCCCTCTTCTTCTCACCTTGAGTTTCCATGGTGACTCATGAATTTGTCGATCCATTGAAAATGTCTTTATGTACTCAGCGTGCGCATGGATTAACTCTAGGTAACCAATAGGAGGCTTCTTGAACTAACTCGTCTCAGGTGTTTTGGAATGGACATACTCAGAGTTAGTAGGTTTTGGGTTAATCAGCCGAGGATTCAGAGTTTAGCAGATGGTAAGTTAGCCATGCTTTCTGGAATACACCCCAGGGAAAGAGGAGAAAAACAGGAGGGCCAGTGTCAGGAGCGTGACAGATCTGCCTTTTAAAAAAACAGATTGTGTCTCAGCAATAATATTTGAAAGCCCTGATTGAAGACCAAAGGCAAAAATGTATGTTAAAAGTTTGTGTAATAGTGTAATAGGTCTACTGTTTTCTAAAATTCTGGGGTCTTTGTTAGGTTTTGGAACGAAGATTATCACCCCATGTGCCGTCTGAGCCAGATGCTGCTGTTGTGAAAAAGCAACTGCAGCGCATGCAAGGCTCAGAGCATGATGGGAAAATGCCCACTTGTCAGTTGGTAAAGAACACCTCATTGGCTTTGATTTTATTTTTGTTGTTTTTTTTGTTTTTATTGATGGAAGAGTGCAAAACAATGGTATACAGTACACAAACAGGATACATATACAACATATACAAAAAACAAAAGCCAGGGGATTTCAATCAAGTACATTCAAAAAGTTTAAATGTTGTACATATGCCGATCAATTTTCTAGCTTTTATATTATTTGAGCTATTGGTTTAATATAGGAGACAACATCTTCAAGAAAGTGTGCAAAATAGGGTTTTTGGTTAAGATAATTTACAGATTTATAATAAATATTGATTTTCTTTTCTTTGCTTTCTAAAGAAACAAAAAAAACGATGTTTTCACTTTATGAACATGGCCAATAATAAATCTACTGAAGTTTTTCCAAAATGTTTTGGAGTACAGATAAAGCCATAACAGGTGCTGAACTGTTTCTGCTTAGGAAGAGCACCTCAGACCTGGAGAGAACCCACAGTAACATGGGGAGAACATGCAGACACCTTATAGCAAGATCAAGTGTCTTTCTGTAAGGTGTCTGCAGGAGAGCGCTAACCACTCTGCCACCATAAAGTTAAATAGATTTATTTGAAATATTCATTAAACACAGAACTGTTGGCTTCACAGCAGACGTCTTTCTCCCCTCCCTTTGCTTCGTCTGCTCTCATCTAGAATCCAGGTGAGGCGCAGTACATCTCGAATGCACCTAATAATACATCAATGGCGTGATGTCAAAGAGAGGGTAACAGAAAGGAGAGCACTTGTAAGGGGTGCCACCCAGTACTTTTGTCTGGGAAGTAAAGCACATTAACACGGTGAATATGAAACTGCAGCTCATTCTGCCACACTTCCAAAGTTTTTCCCATGACACTTTTTATCGCAATGGTTTTGCTTAGCCGACTTCCATATTATTGACATCATGCCATTTCTCAAAATAGATACATGCAAGACATCTCAATCTTGTATTATTTTTAGTAGATTCATGGAGAAAACCTGGTGCCTCCTTTCACATTAATAAAGACTTTGCTGTGCTGTTCTGATCTCATTTACTTTGCTTAGTTGACAGTTATCCATGTCAGTGTCCTGGAAATTAAATCCACGTTCCTGCTCTTTGCACTCTTTCTTCTGTTTATGTTCCACCCATCCCCATCCCCCGTTTCTCCGGTAGGCATGGGCTGGCTCTGATGACACAATATTCTAGCTTTCCTAGTAAGCAGAATAGCTTGCAGATGTTGAATGTTCCCCTTTGAAGTTGCCTCAAAACTTAGCATCCTTCCAACTGATACAGCTCAGGGAGAAGAGCTAATAGAACCAATGCAGGACTTGTAAGAGCACCAATACCAGAGGAGGCATCAGTGAGGATACACCTGAGCTTTCGACACAGAAGTTAAATTCACGGCGGAGGAGAAACCCTGCCCACTCCACATGGTGTTAGGCGATACACACAAGTGTCTCTCTTGTTTTATTAATGAAGAACTTCAGCAGAGACTCGAGAAGTTGCTCTTAGCCAAAATGGTTTACAAGGTCATAATGTTTGTGAACCTTATATTTATATGAATAAAAAGAAAGAATATCAAATATAAATCATTCATTCATTTTCTACTGCTTGGTCCCCATTGGGAGTTGCGGGTGGTTGGAGCCTATCCCAGCAGCTTTGGGCCTTAGGCAGGATTCACCCTGTACAGTGGCCAGACACAGACACTGGCAGACAACCATTCACTCTCACATTTATCCACTAGGGGCACTTTAGAGTCACCAATTAACCACATGCATGTCTTTGGACGTTGGGAGGAAGTCGTATCATCCGGAGGGAACCCATGGTAACACGGAGGACATGCAGACTCCTCACAGAAAGATCGAGTGTTGGCCAGCCCAAGGATTGAACCCACGATCTTCTTGCTGTGAAGCAGGAGGGCTAACCAATCTGCTACCGTGCACCCAAAAAAATATTTTTATTTTAAATGTAACAAAAATTCTTGACAAACATTTGGATCACACTACATTTAGATTCTTAAGTTGGATATTTTGAAGTAGGTCCAGTTATGTACAGACGTCTCTGCAAGTGATGCTCCTGAGGAGAGGATGTCTTATCTCTTCTCCTTCTTCTCTCCTCAGTCAATGCAGTTCCTGGTTTGTCATTCTCCAACAGCCGTCACTCATCTCACCTTTTGTATAAGGTAATCACACCACGGCCTTGATACAAGCTCACGCTCATCTGTCAGAACTACTGCAGTGAGTCAGGAGTTGGAAATGCAAGCACTGATAACGCCTCATCAGGCTTCGATTTGGCCATACCTGGTGTCCACAGATAAATCTGGGGGCGGCCTTTCCTCTCATACTCAGGCACAGAACGGTTCAAATGGCCCTGGTGTGATTGTGCCCTTAGATACAGACATTGACAGACAACCATTTGCTTTCACATTCATTCACTAGGGATAACTTAGATTTGCTAATTGACCTATACATGCATGTCTTTGGATGGTGGGAGGAACCCACGCTGACACAGGGAGGACATTAATGAATGAATTAATTATATAGCCCAGTATCACAATAACAATTGCCTAAAAGGGCTGGACAAAAAACAACAGAAGACAGCAATTAGACAAACATTCTGTACAAGACCCTGTTCTTAGACCCTCCATCAGGATGAAAGGAAAACCCAGATGGGGAAAACGAGAAACCTAAGGGAGAACAACTGAAAAAGAAATCCACTCACAGGACGAATAGGCTGTGCAATAGGTATGTCCAGGACAAATTAATCATTGGCAAATAGTCCAAAAAATTGATATAAATAAAGTTCATGATAACATCAGCAGAAACAGTTCATCCATCTGGGTAAGAGGAACTGGGATCAGAGGAACAGGATCACAAATGGGGCACAGACATCTACAAGGAGTGGGACAGAGGGACAAGTTGTGAATGCAATGAACTAAACAGAAATGTGAATGATATTGTAATGATAGTGAAGTCAGACAGAGCCACAGGATAGAAGCTAAGTGTATCATACTTCCCCCATTGTCTAGGCCTAGAAAAGCACAACTAAATGCTCTATATGTCCTGATCATATACCCCATCAAAAAGGAGTCTTAAGCCCAACCTTAAATGTGAAGACTGGATGACAAACTGGCAGGGAACACAGAATGGTAAAAAGAGAGAAGGTGGTGTTGCTGTCTTTATTAACACCAGACACCACACTGGTAACAGTGAAAGACTGGACCTGCACCTGGGCATTGAGCTGTTGGCAGTGGGACTGAGACCACACTAGATGGCTAGTGTCTGTCTCCTTGAGGAGACTCTTTTCTCCAACAGATTTTCTCCCCCCAACTCCTCAGCTGATTCCTCTGGGCCTCTACACTGCACCTGTTTTTGCTTCTGTGACCATGGCTTTCTATATATCGTTCTCCTCCAAAAACATCTTTCCTAACTCTGCCAACTCCCTGGTTCCCATTGAGACAACTCCTGTATCTTTTCTGTGTAAACATGTAAATACTGACTTTTCACCAGTGTGTTGGGGAAAAGTCAGTATTTCAGATTCAGACCCAGCCTTCAGCACGAAACAGGTGATGAAGGAACTAGTTTGAATAAAGTTTAACAAAGCCAAGAGACCAGATGAGATCAACCCTCAATGTATTAGGACATTATCAGGTCAGCCTTCACAGATCTTTCAGACTTTGTTCAGAGAAAGGTTGTGTAATGGAAATTTATTCATACAATTGTTATACCTAACATTTCTTATAAGATTATTTGAATCTGTTTTACTTTAGCCAAATGTCATGATCTGTTTAGGTCTGCTCAAGAATGATTTTACATCTAAGTGTGAATCAAATTAGCACATACATGTTAATTAACATATCCCCTACCCAACAGTTCCCTTTTCCTTTTCTCCCCAATGGCTCTTTGTAATGTATGATCATCTGTTGTTTTTCCTTTTGTTTCAAACTTCCTTAACCCCGTTGTTTTCTTCCCACCTATCATTTGTTTTGTGTTTGATGTTACCCCTATATAATACTGGTCTGAACCGAAAGGCAGGGTCCAACTTCATTGTCACCGTGACTCTGTCACTGGATGGTTGGAACTTTCTCTGCCGAGAAATAAAACACTGGCAAGCCTTTATTTCACAAACTCATCGGCGCCCGAGTCATTTTTTTGGCGTAACAGTTGTTTCTTAGTTATGGAAGTTATGGAAATAGATAAATGGTAGATAGGCCATCACAGTACACTTAATTACTTCAGACTCTTACTTGACATCTTATTAAAATATTCTAGGGACTAGTACTGCAGCACCAAGGTGTCAAAATGTCTTGACGGGAGATGCTAGAGTGGAGGATGAAATTATTTTCCCAGCTTAGTCCCAACTGCTTGCAACAAAACTGCACGAATTTGGAGTTTACACAGGTATGGCGGATCACCGCCTACCTCACTCAGTGGCCTCAGTACATTAAATAATTTGGCAGTATCTTATCTTGCATTACTGTTGTATTGCAAAACTCCAATACAATATGATACGTATGAAGCAAAGGCACGAGCACTGGTGATTAAATAAATTTAGGCCATGGAATAACATGTGATTAAAGGAAAAACGCCATTAACTGAACAGAAAGTATAAATAAATTTGTGAGAGAGGTTGGACTTAACATAAATATATTACTCCAGCTCATTACTCCAACTTAGGCCTTTCTGTGAGGAGTCTACATGTGTTCCCCATGTTACTGTGGATTCTCTCCGGGTACTCTGGCTTCCTGCCACCATCCAAAGACGTGTGTGTGACAGTGTGAGCTGCAGCCCCATATTTGCTGCGTTAATGTCCTTTATTTCCCGGGCCAATCATGCTAGGTGGCACCCTTTATTAGCGCCATCCTTTCTGTTACTCTCCCTTGTTGACATCACACACGTTGCTAGCTCTTGCCTCCCCTTCACCAGAGCTACATTCTGCTCATACAGTGACGCTGCTGTTTTGTCTTAGCTGAACTTTGTTTTGTCTTTACCTTACTGGCTGTGTGGCATGACTAACTGCTTTCCCCTGGCCGGTTAACCATTCAGCCTAACTGGCTGTTCTGCCTGACTAACTGTTTTGCCATGTGTAACTCCTGCTGTAAATATATCATTATTATATATAACATTATTATCAATATTAAATAGTTTTTATTTATAATATATCATAGTTTTAAGCATGAGCAAATTTTTATCTTAGTCTGATAAACCTTTCTAGCTCTGTTAAAAAATAAACTGTGTTTTTTGAACATATTTCATTATATCCTTCATATTTGTTTAAATATCTGTCCCTAATTTGCATCTTCTTTACATTAAGGCTTTAGTACTTGAGGGAGGCACATTTTGACAGTAAATACTAAAACCTCATTCTTATTAATATATGATGATAATAAAACAGCAATGTTTAAGTATATAACACGTGAAGATATTCAAATAGTAGATTTATAATGCCTCATGATCTTTTAGTTCATATAACGCTAAACCCAGGACCCCTGCAAATGTGCAGCATTTAGAAAGACCTTTTTTCCATTTACACATAAACTATAGATAAAGCAACACTCAGATCCATTTTTAATGTTTTTTTTTCTTAATGTGACATTGATGAGTGTTTAAGTTAAGAAGCATACAAGTATTTAGTCACATGTATAATCTCTGTGCAGAAACAGCTTTGTATTTCTACATTTTCTTTCTTTATTGGCTAAACATTAAATACTGTTTTTTTTGTTTTTTTTTGTCCGTATCTGTGTAGGAGCAGTGCTGGACGACTGTGAACGACTGTGGAGCAGTTACATGAAGATTAGACCCGTGTCAAACCTGTGACAAAGAAGAACATGGTCCAGCTTCACCTGCAGCACCCTGAATATAAAGATCATGTCAGGATCTGTGTTTTACTAAGTACGAATATTTACTGTTCATTATGGCTCTGCACTCTTTTTAAACTAGACATGGTCTACATAATTTAACATATGAATCTGATTTGATAAAAACTTACTCCCACTAATTAACTGCTGAAGGTAGTATCAACCAGAATGTGAACAGATTAAATATGTTTTCTGATGTTTGGAACATTTATGTTTTTTATTTAGCTGCCTGAGAGTGTTTTAAAATGATCTTAAATGAGAACCCTAAATAAACCTAAGGATTTTATGCTCAGGCCACAATTAGGAAGTCGTGTGAAAAATAAGTGCAATAAAAAGAAAAATAAGGCCGTGCATTGTCCCAAACTATGACAGCACATGTGGAAAGTAAGGTGAAAAAATATGTATTGTAATAGATGGTACTATAGGAATAGGAATTTCTGTAATGCACACAAATAAATGCTTGTTATTTTATGTTGTGTAAAATGTCTGTGACGAAATAGAAGGTGAAAGGCGAAGTGGCTGGAGTCTGGTCTTCAACACACACTGGTCAGGTTTGTCTGGATAACCTCCTTCAGGAAACAATACACAAAGTCAGTGAAATACGATTTCACAATTCAACAAAGGCCCCAATTATACTGAATATACTATAGAATATAATTATATTTTTAAGAATGTAATATTAATATAAATTCAAATCAGTCTTTTCTGAAATTATAGGATTACTGTATTGCAATATAAAACGTAAGCTTTTTTTTTGCCTTATAATAGCAATAATAAGATTTAAATCTGCATGAGGTAGTATTGCAGTAATGCATCATTAACCTCAATTTTGTCTAATCACAAAATATTGTATTATGTTTAGAACAAATAAATTTAGTCTTAAGAGCATAATTCCAGTCAATATTATAAAACTAGCCTAATCACAGTAATGTTCTGGCTTTAAATTACATTTTTGAAAATGATAACCACATTTTAATGTCTTAATAAACACTTAAAATAATGCCAAAACATCTTTTAATATGAGACTGCACTTCCCCAGATCCAACATGAACACAGAAATATTCCTTAAAATTCAAAATATATAGGACTTTTCCATCTCATTTTGAGACTGGTTTTAACTGCTTTGATAACTCTTGTAATAGCCTTACGGGCTGTTAGTATATCGGCTAAATTACATTGGTAATAAAGACTTAAGCAAATAAACAATTTGAATGTTTCTCACCAAAAAGACTGGAGCCAAGCTTCTAGGACGGTCTGTTAATGTGTGAATCTGTGAATAACAACTAGCAGCTAGCGTTAGCACCACACACTAGCGGCCGCCATGGCCATACGCAAAATGACACCCTGTCAATCAAAGTAGCCATTCCCTTAATTATGCATAACTCGAAAGTTAAGCTGAGGGCAAACCAAAGAATTAAAAAAAAATTCACTCCCCCCAGAGTTGTGAAGTAACAAGAACTCAGCTCTAGAGACCAGAACCATCTTTTTTACCAGGCTGTAATAGGGTTTTTTACACTTGTAAGTCGCAATTGGATTTTACAATATAATTCTTCTTTTGAAGCCTGCCCTCTGGTGGATGGAGGTATATAGCTGTATGGTGGCACCCTTACGTGAGACATAGAATGTATTCTCATGAGGTAAGATCACATGTGACTGACCCTGCTGCAGGTGCGAAGAGGCCTCAGATAGGTCTGTCATGAACTGATTGTTACCTTTATTGGTACTGTATGGCACATTGCCTTTTTTGAATGGTGTGTGTGCGTGTGTGAGTGCTTGAGTATTGAAGACCTACTGAAAAACTGAATGGTACTGTCTTAAGCTTTTTCAGTATGAACGAACCTACGTGCCTTGAATAATATATTTAGTAAGTCGTTCCATTGTCTGGTCCAGCCAAATTAATTTATACTTTCTGGTCAGTGTATGGCGCTGTAATCAATATGGCGTTAATCATATTTCTATCCATATCCCAAGTGCGCGTGTATCTTCTTAAGTAGGCCTATAGCTGTCTCGTCGTATTCAGAGAACAAAGCACCGATACTAACATCATCTGCAGTTAGCGTTGTGCACCAGCAGAGGCAGCAGAGTACACCAAAGCGCTGAGCGTGGCGGATAGAGGCAGAGAAGAAGCGAAGTTAGTTCCACTCAGCGTAAATATGTTCTGCAAAGTTTTATTCTCGCTGTTGATTTTTGCTGTTTTGCTCTGCCACTCTGCTGATGGACAAAAGAAAAAAGAGGTAACAGCCACTTACATTTAGTCTTATTCATTAAAAAAAACCCGTTAAACGATTTTTTTGTTTCGTTTAAGTTCCCCGTAATTGTCTGGAATTCTGTTCTTTTCTCACGCAAAAAACACTATTTTACGTTTTTTCACCAGCATAACAGATGTTAATATCGTTCTGTGCGCTACTTGGATACTCTGTTTCGAAAAATTTCAATAAAACAACTTTGGCAGAGGCTTTTTCAAATGAACCAGGAAGTGCCTCGTAATCATATAAAGTGTACTTGTTTGTGACAGATACCGAGGAATTGTGTCGACTGCAACATGCATTATGTCATAGAATAGTACAAAGAAATATAAATCATAAAAGGATAAGAAGAGGAACATGATGGTGAGGAGGAGTGATGGTGCTGGTTTTTACTAGGATTGTTTGTGGTACTTGTTATTGTATTGTACCACCTAGAACACCACTTCAGTCCGAGGTCGAGCTCTATAAGGTGTGTGAATGAGAGCCAGGCTACAGGTCATAGAGGTCACCATCAGGATCATTAATATCCACATGCACATCTCAGCTGCAAGCTCTACCCAGTTTCCACACTTGACACACTACTTACACTAAAACTGGCCCCTCCCCGTTCATCAGAGGATGTGGCAGCAGTAAAAGTTTTTAAAGATTTTGACATTCTGTGCCAGACACAATACAGAAACTTTCCCCAAAACATAAATTCTTACTTATTCTTACTACCTTTATTATTCTGTGCTTCAAAAGACAGGGAGTTGCTGGTATCCCAACAACCAATGATGCTCATAGAAGGTTCAAAGACAACTTCCAAGAGCACAGGATCTAGGCACTTGGTTGAAAATATATAAAATTTAGTTGAGGCTGGAGACATTAAAAACACAACTATGCATATCGGCTTGTGCCGTCTTCAGCCTGTGTTTGTTCCATTTAAGCAGCCTGTTTGCCTGTGAAGCTGTGCGACTTATTTTAGTTTCTGAAAGTGTCCGTCTTTTACTTTTTTGTGTTTGTTGTGTGTCCTGTGGCAGACCCTGCTGTCCGAGAAGGTGAGTCAGCTGATGGAGTGGGCCTCAAAGCGTTCTGTCATCAGGATGAACGGAGATAAGTTCCGCCGTTTTGTTAAAGCACCTCCCAGGAACTACTCAGTGGTGATCATGTTCACAGCCCTGCAGCCACAAAGACAGTGTGGAGTCTGCAGGTAGGAGCGACTCATCTGTGCACAGGGAGTATACTTATTTCTAATGACATAGAATAAATATAGGATTAGTACAACACAACATTTCAATATTCTGTAACCCTGAGCTCAGGTTTAAACTCTGAGTGTGTTTAACCTGCTTTGTGAAATATGTCCCACATCTCCATGCATGCAACATACATGAACAGCATTACAATATTATTTTGTAAAATGAGCAGTAAGCTCGGCTTTTTTGGATAAGTCTGGCTCATTTTGTCGTCAATTCTCTACCATAAAACAGGCTCATCATGACTCACGCTTAGTCACTATGGAAACGTATTCAATCGGATTAGCCTGGTCTGGAGCAGGCTGAAGGTCAGGCTTACACCAAACATTTGGTTAACAGGAGCACCTTTATCACAAATGAAGTGTAAAAGCAGTCGTTTCGTGCTTTACAAACCACTACAACCACAAAATAAATAGTAGCCAAATTAAAAATGTTAATGATATTATAATCTTGAATATTACATATATTTTAAAGGTTTGTTGATAACTTAGGCTTTAGTTTTTCCCCAAGCGTTATTTTTCTGGAGTCATTGACAAATCACAATTGTCTGTGCTGGGTTATTCTTGTGCAGCTCATAGCGCTGTGTGACTTTGGTAAACGCGTTTAATTCAAGAGAGATAATTGCCTCACAGTTCACCTTCAAAAGGTACTTCACTGAAGTGAAATCATTGGTAAAATGCAGCATATTTCCACATGAGTTTCCCCGATCCTTGTCAGCTTCGTTTACTTTGTTTATTGAGGGGATGTTTGCCAGTTGAGAGGTACCGACTAGAGATAGTCGGGCTCACCTCAGCACAGCTTGGGTTCTGAAACCCAAAACCTTGAGAGGGGCTGGACTCTCCACTACTCTGGAGTTGCTGGCGGTGAGCTGGTGTGGGCTTGCTCATAGCCCCCAGCTCAGCCGCCACGTGTTGGAGTTTACCCCGGTGAACGAGAGGGTCACCTCCCTGCGCATTCGGGTCAGGGAGAGGTCTCTCACTGTCGTTTGTGCTTACGGGCCAAACGGCAGTGCAGCGTACCCGGCCTTCTTGGAGTCCCTGGGAGGGGTGCTGGAAGGCGCTCCAACTGGGGACTCCATTGTTCTACTGGGGGACTTCAACGCCCACGTGGGCAATGACAGTAACACCTGGAGGGGGGTGATTGGGAGGCCCCCCCGATCTGAACCTGAGTGGTGTTCTGTTATTGGACTTCTGTGCTAGTCACAGTTTGTCCATATCGAACACCATGTTCAAGCATAAGGGTGTCCATCAGTGCACGTGGGACCAGGACACCCTAGGCAGCAGGTCGATGATCGACTTTGTAGTTGTTTCATCTGACCTTCGGTCGTATGTCTTGGACACTCGGGTGAAGAGAGGGGCGGAGCTGTCAACCGATCACCACCTGGTGGTGAGTTGGATCCGATGGCGGGGGAGGAAGTCGGAAAGACTTGGCATACCCAACCGTACTGTGAGGGTCTGCTGGAAACGTCTGGCTGAGTCCCCTGTCAGAGAGGTCTTCAACTCCCACCTCCGGCAGAACTTTGACCAGATCCCAAGGGAGGTTGGAGACATTGAGTCCGAGTGGACCATGTTCTCCATCTCCATTGTCGACGCGGCTGCTCGGAGCTGTGGACATAAGGTCTCTGGTGCCTGTCATGGTGGAAATCCCTGAACCCGATGGTGGACACTGGAAGTAAGGGATTCCGTCTAGCTGAAGGAGTCGTATAGGGCCTGGTTGGCTCGTGGGACTCCTGAGGCAGCCGATGGGCGGACCGCAGCCCGGGTTGTTGTGCAGGCAAAAACTCGGGTCTGGGAGGAGTTTGGTGAGGCCATGGAGAAAGACTATCGGTCGGCCTCGAAGAGATTCTGGCAAACCGTTTGGCGCCTCAGGAAGGGGAAACACTGCTGCACTAACACTGTTTACAGTGGAGGTGGGCAGTTGTTGACCCCGACTGGGGACATTGTCGGACGATGGAAGGAATACTTCGAGGATCTCCTCAATCCTGCTGACACGTCTTCCACTGAGGAAGCAGAGGCTGAGGGCTCAGAAGTGGAATCATCCATCACCCAAGCTGAAGTCACCGAGGTAGTTAAGAATCTTCTCGGTGGAGAAGCAGAAGTGGACTCGTCCATCACCCAAGCTGAAGTCACCGAGGTAGTTAAGAAGCTTCTCGGGTGGAAGGCGCTGGGTGTGGATGAGATTCGCCCTGAGTTCCTCAAGTCTCTGGATGTTGTAGGGCTGTCTTGGCTGACACAAGTGTGTTCCAACTACAGGGGGATCACACTCCTCAGCCTCCCCGGGAAAGTCTATGCCAGGGTACCGGAGAGGAGAATCTGGCCGATAGTCGAACCTCGAATTCAGGAGAAACAATGCGGTTTTCGTCCTGGTCGTGGAACACTGGACCAGCTCTATACCCTCTCCAGGGTGCTGGAGGGTTCATGGGAGTTTGCCCAACCAGTTCACATGTGTTTTGTGGATCTGGAGAAGGCATTCAAGCGTGTCCCTCGCGGCATCCTGTGGGGGGTGCTCTGGGAGTATGGGGTCCGGGGCCCTCTGCTGAGGGCTGTCCGGTCAATGTATGACCGGAGCAGGAGGTTGGTTCGCATTGCCGGCAGTAAGTCAGAAATGTTCCTGGTGCATGTTGGACTCCAGCTGGGCTGCCCTATGTCACCGGTCCTGTTCATTATTTTTATGGACAGGATTTCTAGGCGCAGTCAGGGGCCGGAGGGGGTCCGGTTTGGGGACCACAGGATCTCATCTCTGCTTTTTGCGGATGATGTGGTCCTGTTGACTCCATCAGACCAGGACCTTCAGCGTGCACTGGGACGGTTTGCAGCCGAATGTGAAGCGGCTGGGATGAGAATCAGCACCTCCAAGTCCGAGGCCATGGTTCTCAGCCGGAAAAGGGTGGCTTGCCCCCTTCAGGTCGGTGGAGAGTTCTTGCCTCAAGTGGAGGAGTTCAAGTATCTTGGGGTCTTGTTCACGAGTGAGGGAAGGATGGAACGGGAGATTGACAGACGGATCGGTGCAGCTTCTGCAGTCATGCGGTCGATGTACCGGTCTGTCGTGGTAAAGAAAGAGCTGAGCTGCAAGGCAAGGCAAGGCTCTCAATTTACCAGTCAATCTACGTTCCTACTCTCACCTATGGTCATGAGCTTTGGGTCATAACCGAAAGGACAAGATCCCGGATATAAGCGGCGGAAATGAGTATACTCCGCAGGGTGGCTGGACGCTCCCTTAGAGATAAGGTGAGGAGTTCAGTCACTTGGGAGGAGCTCAGAGTAGAGCCGCTGCTCCTCCACATTGAGAGGAGCCAGCTGAGGTGGCTCGGGCATCTGTTCTGGATGCCTCCTGGACGCCTTTCCGGGGAGGTGTTCCGGGCATGTCCCACTGGGAGGAGGGCCCGGGGCAGACCTAGGACACGCTGGAGGGACTATTTCTCTCGGCTGGCCAGGGAACGCCTCGGTATTCCCCCAGAGGAGCTGGAGGAAGTGTCTGGGGAGAGGGAAGTCTGGGCGTCCCTGCTCAGACTGCTGCCCCCACAACCCGGCCCCGGATAAGCGGAAGAAGATGGATGGATGAACTCCTGCGGTGTGATGTGTGAAAGATTCTTTTTTTAAATAGAAAAAAAGAATCCAACAATGGAAAGCCCCCCATAAGAAAATGATTTCTGAAATTCATTAATAATTTTTTAATGTTGAAAAAGGTATAATTATACAGTGTATCGCTACGACCAATATGGAGTGATGTGTGAAATTCGAAAATTTAAAATGGCCACAGTGCAGTAACTGTATTTTGGTGTGGTGTACACAAATGAAATTAAAATTCAAATAAAAATTTACATGTCTGTTGTTTTAAAAATGTTTGGCTTTTTTAGGATGAGCAAAGAAAGGAAAATTAAACCTTAATGCTAGACACAGACGTGTGTTAAAAGAAATGCTTCTTCTCCAGTAGTGTCCAGTTTGTCACACAGAACTCATTTTATCCGATTTGGGTTCAGTTTGTCCTCTTTGGACACTTATTGAAACAGGAAAAGAATGGAACATCCACTGTGTTCCATAGAGTATCAAATGTCTAACTTTGAGAGGGTGCAGACCACTCTCTGTGCATCTGGACTGTCACCAGTGCTATATTTGTTTACAAGGAGAGACTACATTTCATAATTCAGAAGTGCAGAACTCCTTACTTTTCTGCATGAACTTCAAATTTCTGACCAGTCACACAATAGTTCTCCGACACCCACAAGAAACAAGTTCTGCCCGGACAATGTGGCAAGAATAAGCAGCAAGAACCCCCAAACCAGGGCTGCCAGAACAAAACTACATAATTTTGTTCTTTCAGCTCTGGAAGAGAGAACAAATTTCTCTGTTCTTGCGGAGTATGTATCAGCCTTAATGCAGCTAGAATTCAGGCTGTAAGCCACACTGTTCTGAGCAAGTCTATGCTCCTCAGGGATTGAACGTTTGTGTGGAGCTTGCTTGTTCTCCCCTACATTAAGTATCAATAAATCACTAACTATGTTGCTACTCCATTTTTTTTTTGCAGGCAAGCTGATGAGGAATTTCAGGTGCTGGCTAATTCTTGGCGTTATTCTTCTGCCTTCACCAACAAAGTATTTTTTGCCTCTGTTGATTTTGACGAAGGATCTGATGTCTTCCAAATGGTGAGTTTTTGTTCAGAGTTTTTGCACCAACCTCTCAAAGACTGGCTTCACATAACAGGCTTTTAAAATAAATATAGCCACAAGCAGTGTACAACAGGTCAAAGCGTTGCAAGGTAGCTAAGTCAAGTTCAACCTTTTGGTTGAGAATAATTGTTTTAACTACTGTGCCACAAAGGAACCAGCTTGGCAGTGTGTTAAACCTCTAGCTGAAGTTTTCAAAAGTATCCATTGGCCTTCAATCTTAGAAACCTTACTTTCTTGGCCAGTTTTCAAAATGTAGTTAAATAACAATCATTAAAAACTGTTGCATGTGAAACCTTAGGACAAAATGTTTGATGTTTACCTGGACCACACAACTTTACCAGGGCATTAATGCAACAGTAATTTAACAGCATCTATTTGTCGACACAAGAGCTGGTTGAAAAACATAAACAATACAAATGAATAATAAAAACTAACTACAAATGACTTTTACTTAAATTATATTTAAATGCATTTTTTAAGAAACTGTTATGAGAAGGAACATAAACAATGATGTAGATCATAAATGTGATAAATATGATCATAAAAAAGAAAAAGGTAAAGTAAAAGAAAAAACACGATTCTGGTATACAAGTGTTGTACTGTGTAAATTTTAAAAAGTAAAAAAAATTTAGAATGAGTGCATAAAAAAGTTGAATATGGAGTAGACCAGGGGTGCCCATTATGTTGAAAAAAAGACGTCAGCCTATCATCCATCCTCACTATGAAATTTGTCACTTGATTGATGTACAGGGCAGCCAGTCTTACATCTGACCTTTTCCCGTGCATGGGTCACCACATGCACATACAATGGCACTAAGTGCTGCAAAAATCTAGCAAGCTAGCGAGTTGCCTAGTTAGCCTCCAATTTATTTCTTTTAAACTCAAGAAAGGGTATAAAAATGAGTGGGGGAGCTGGACCAAGAAAGAAGCCAAAAACCTACTACTTCCATATGGAGTGGGAGGAGGACTTTTTTTTTACTATGTCATTTTCGAAGTGCGTTTGCCTCATCTGCCAGTCTACCATTGCTATACCGAAGAAGGTAAATGTGGAGCGGCATTTTCGGACTGTTTATAAAACCTATGACACCGACTTCCCTCCGAAAAGCGAGCTGAGAAGGAGAAAAGTGAAGGAACTAAAATCCCAGTTGTCCGGACAGCAGTCATTTTTCTCACGGCTAACTTCAAAAGCGAAGGCAGCCACCGAAGCATCGTTCCGTGTGAGTCATTTCATCGTTAAGAACAACAAATCCTTCCGAGATGGAGAGATTGTAAAAGAGGCATTCCTTGAAGCAGCGGACTCGTTGTTCCGAGACTTTAAAAACAAACCAAAAATATTATCTTCAATCAAAGCTCTCCAGCTATCAAGAAGTACACTTACACGGCGCAGTGAAGCCATGGCCGAGGATTTGACCCAGCAACTTTGGAACGACATTGAAGATTGCGAGTGTTTCTCACTGCAGTTGGACGAGTCTACAGACGTGAGTGATACAGCCCAGTTGTGCATTTTTATTCGTATGGTGTTTACTGATATGGCTGCAAAAGAGGAGCTGTTAACAGTACTGCCCATGAAAGAACACACACGAGGAGAGGACATATTTCAGTCCTTCAAAAACTTTATTGAGAAAACCCAGCTCCCAGTGTGCAAATTGGCCCGCGATGGTTGGCCGCTTGAATGGCTTGATTGCCAAGTGCAGGGAGGACGACGCTTTCCCGGACTTCCTCAGTTACCACTGTATAATACACCAACAAGCGTTATGCGCAAAAATGCTCAACATGAAAGAGATAATGGATGTGGCAACGAAGATCGCCTGTTCTATTCGCGCCAGATCTCTTCAAAGACGGCTATTCCACGCGCATCTGGAGAATACTGAATGTGACCACTCTGAGTTGTTGTTGCACACTGACGTGAGATGGCTTAGTCGAGGGAAATTCCTGCAAAGATTTCGAGAGCTCTGTCCGGAGATTAAGGAGTTTTTTTGTGTAGCTAAACATGCAGAATACAACCAGCTACCGTATTTTCCGGACTATAAGCCGCTACATTTTTCCCACGCTTTGAACCATGCTGCTTATACAGAGATGCGGCTTTTCTATGAATTTTTCTTCAGCCCTCAGGGGGGCACTCCATACTCTAGCAGGAAGTGCAAAAACGAGACAGGCAGCGGTAGTCAGTGCAAACAAGAAAGCGCCAGTTTTTATTCTTAGCACATGCAACCCAAGACGCACAACAGCAAAATACGGTAATATTTTTACACCCTCACCCCCTCATAATGGAAAACACACAAAGAAATTCCTATGATGCTGCTTTTAAGTTGAAGGCCATTGATCGATAGAGCGGCTGCACGTTAATGAATCTATGGTGAGACGTTGGAGGCGGCACTTTTTTCTCAGCCTGGATATCGGCGGCTTATAGTCCGGTGCGGCTTATATGTGACAAAATATATCTCTTTTAAATTTTAGTGGGTGTGGCTTGTATTTAGGTGCGCTCTGTAGTCCGGGAAATACGGTAAATGACGATCAGTGGCTGCTGGATTTGGCATTTTTAACCGATCTGATCAACATGTTGAATGACCTTAATCTAGAGCTGCAAGGAAAAGACAAAACTGTGATCAATATGATCAGCTCAGTAAACGCTTTCAAACGAAAAATGCAACATCTCTCCTCAAAGCTCCACCGCCATGACTTAGCAAACTTCCAGAACCTCGCATCAGAGCTGAAGATGCAAGGGAAGTCATGTGTGCAGCTTGACAGTGCACGCTAAACAGAGCAGATTGACAATTGTCTCTCAGAGTTTAACAAACGCTTTCAAGACTTTGCTTTACTCAAGCAAATTGCTACATTCATGTGCTACCCTTTTCGGGAAGATGCTGAGGTTGTTTCACTCGCATCAAAAATTGCAACACTATTTCACCTGAACTCTTCTGGAGTGGAGGATGAGATTTTGACACTACAAGCCGACATTCAGCTGAAGTCCAGAGCTCATGCACAGTTCTGGAACTTAATCACAGAGGAAAAGTACCCCAACATGCTACCTCCTCGGCTTGATTCGGTACTTATTTATGTGAGTCAGCTTTTTCCCACATGAAGATCATTAAGTCCAAGTACCGTTCCACCATGAGTGATGGTCATTTGGAAGTCTGCTTGAGTCTGGCTATCAGCAGCTATTGTCCGGACTATGCATCCCTGACTAATTCTATTCAATGCAAGTCATCAGAGTAAGGTAATGACAAAAATTGTAAAGAGTTGTATTGTGCAGTATGGGTTCATGCAGTTATGCAAGGTACACCAACATATATTGTACATATAAAGAATTCTCAATATATTTAAATAAACATATGTTTTGCATTTTTATAGTGGTAGATCATTTTGACTTGGTCATTTTATAAGTAGCTCACATGCTGAAAAAGTGTGAGCACCCCTGGAGTAGACATTATTTGAGATATATATTGTGAACACTGTTCAGAACAGGTGATATTCAAGAAAAGTTCTGTTTTAACTGGTTAGGATAGGTTCCACTTATATGTATTTTATCAGACATTGTAAAAAAAATCCCTTTTCTTGGGCAGTCAGGTGGTTTTTAAATCATTTTTAAAACACTTCTTTTTAAGTGGAATTTACATTTTCAGGCCTACATTAGTCAAAACTCAAAACATTTTCTGCACAGACTGTGTGTTCATCAGTCTAAATTACAAATGAATTGTAAGCTGAGGTTGACAAGTTAGCATCAGTTTAATGCGGTGTGTGTCCTGAAATGTTAGCTTTGTAGGTTTTTTAGTGTTTGCTACATGATCAAATTTAGTTAGCCAATGATAATGTTAAACACATCCGCAAGTGGGAATAAAGGCCCTCGCCCCTTACATCTGTGGGGGGCACATGTCCTCTGGAGGACTGCATTTTGGGTTTCAAAACGCAAACTTCACAGCTATGTCAAATGTGTCTCCAAAGCAAGTTCCCATATCGTAATCCCAAGGCAGGCTTGTCATAGCCACATCTAAATACTCATCTAAATTGTTGTAGGTCTAGATAAGGTTGACAGAGTTTGAAGACCCTAAAATAAAAAAGATTTTAAAAAATGTAGGAAGAGATGGTGAATTATGTAAGCTAGATATCAGGGTTGCTTTTGGTCCTCATTATGAATTTGTAGGGAGTGTTGGAGAGCCATTTTTGAAGATCCCATTATAAGCATTTGATCATTCTGTTCAGCTCATGTGTACAAACCCCTCTTTGGGTTCAACTAGATCCGACAATGTGAGAGTTACAGGAGATGTTATTTTCCCCTAAATGACCACCTTGTTACAGGCTCGCCATGTTCAAACCTGATAAGATATCAAAAACTATGGATAAATGTTGTTGTCACATGTGTCTGGATGATTCTGACCAAATTTAGAGCATTTAGAATGAAAACCCTAGGAGGAGATACATTTGATTAAGGGGAGCAGTTTCAGGCGTTGCATGTTCCACCCGTAATCGCCGACTTCCTCTTGGGTTAAGGGTTGTGCCATAATATAGTTTTATCCCTAACCCTGCAAATAGTGAACCCACTCGACAAATTACAGTTATATTATTTTATCCTAAAATGCATATGTGTATCTCAGCATAATCTGTTGCATGCTGAGATACATGTATGCTGATACAGTTTAAGGGGTGTTAATTAGCTGAAACATAATTTAAAACTGTATTCTCAGCATTTGAAGTAAAGCTACATCTAAAAGGAGTTGAATATTGTGGTTTCATTGTAAATAGATAATGTTATAATGGGAAAATAATTGTAACTTTTCATTGCAACTTGCAAAAATCATAGTTTTTTAGACCGCAACAATCACAAAAAATGGCCACGAAATCCTGAAGGGACTGAATTAGTGGACGCTTATGAAACAGAGTCCCCTCCTTTGTTAGTTTAAGAAATGATAAGTACTCAATGAGCTTGTGTGAGCTGAATCACATCTAGAGTATGTTACAGTGTTGTGTTGTATGTTATTGTTATATTATGTTTTGCAGCTGAATATGAATTCTGCTCCAACGTTCCTGCACTTTCCGGCAAAAGGGAAACCTCGACGCTCAGACACTTACGAGCTGCAGGTCAGAGGCTTTGCAGCTGAGCAGTTGGCTCGATGGGTGGCCGACAGGACTGATGTCATGGTAAGTCCTGAGCCCACAGATGACGAATTCAGTAAGATATTTTTTCAAGTTGTTTTTTATGAATAGTTTATTGATATTAGTATATTTAATAATTTTAGAGAATGACGTTATTTTACTTTAATAAAATTTCCAAGTTATATCGTTGTTTTATACAACAAAGATATGAATACTACTATTTACTACACTGAAATATGTTACATATTCCACTACTTTACTATTACTTTCCTAACTGTAGCAAATCACATCAAAGCACTAATTTTTTATATTTATACATGTTTCATTGAAGAAGACAGTGAGGTCGTTATGCACACTAATAATCCTATTCTGCAGATCCGTGTGATACGTCCTCCAAACTACGCTGGGCCTCTCCTGTTGGGCTTCCTTTTGGCTATGATTGGTGGACTGGCATATCTCCGCAGACATAATTTGGAGTTTCTTTTTAACAAGAATGTTTGGGCATTCTCTGCATTGGTAAACTCAACTGCTTTTCGTTTTAAAATGCCATGCTTGTCTGTGGTACTGAGAATTTGTGCAGTTTACTTAGCCTTTAGGCATTTTTCTAGTTGTTTCTAATTGATGGAAATTCTGTTCAGTTCAATAAGCCATGGTTTAGGTGCTGTGTTGGATTCTTTGTATGTTGCAGTGCTTTGTTTTGATCATGACTTCAGGGCAAATGTGGAACCATATCAGAGGACCACCCTACGCTCACAAAAACCCCAGCACTGGCCAAATAGTAAGAAACTACACATTACACTTTGTATATGTATGTATGTGTGTGTGTGTGTGTGTGTGTGTGTGTGTGTGTGTGTGTATATATATATATATATATATATATATATATATATATATATAGTGTGAGTGTATATATATATATGTGTGTGTGTGTATATATGTGTGTATATACCGTATTTTCCGGACTATAAGCCGCTACTTTTTTCCCACACTTTGAACCATGCGGCTTATACAGAGATGCGGCTTTTCTATGAATTTTTCTTCAGCCCTCAGGGGGGCGCTCTAGCAGGAAGTGCAAAAACGAGACAAACGAGGCAGCGGTAGTCAGTACAAACAAGAAAGCACCAGTTTTTATTCTTAGCACATGCAACCCAAGACGCACAACAGCAAAATACGGTAATATTTTTACACCCTCACCCCCTCATAATGGAAAACAAATGAAGTGACAGTGGTTTGGTGTTCAGTAGTTTCAATGCTCAGGAGGAAGATGAATAGTGACTTGTGGTTTCAGTGCACGGGAGAATGAAGCGACTTTAATAGTTGCGCAGTTGCGCTTTAACAGTGCGCAGGAAGAAAAAGTGACAGTGGTTTGGTGTTCAGTGGTTTCAGTATGCAGGAGGAAGAAAAATAAAGCAACTTGGTTTTAGTGCACAGGAGGAAGATGAATGAAACCATCAATGACTTTTCTGTTTTGTTTGATCAGCACTTTTACTGCCGTGTTACAGGCACTGTTCGGAAACAATCAGTTCAGGTATATGAATAAACACTTATGGTACAAAATCTTTCTATCTTATTTCTCAGCCTGGGTATCGGCGGCTTATAGTCCGGTGCGGCTTATACGTGACAAAATATTTATTTTAAATTTTAGTGGGTGCGGCTTATATTTAGGTGCGCTATATAGTCCGGAAAATACGGGGTATATATATATATATATATAGTAGTTCAGAGATTATAGTAGCAATATGTCATATTCATTAAGAAAATGTCACTTTTTAATGCATTTTTAAATGACGATGATGTGTTTTGTTTTTGTTTGCAGAGTTACATCCATGGCAGTAGTCAAGCGCAGTTTGTGGCTGAGACGCACATTGTTCTTTTTTTTAGTATCTTTTGACTTGGTTTTTATTTATTATTGTTCTTTTAATTACTGGTGGTATAGTGGCAAAGTGGTTAGCACTGTTGCCTCACAGCAAGAAGGTCCAGGTTTCGACTCACAGGTCGGACAGGGCAACTCTGTGTGGAGTTTTGCATGTTTCTCCCGTGCTTGGGTGGGTTTTCTCCAGGTACTCTGGTTTCCCCCACCAACATCAAAAAACATGCTGGGTGCCCCCAGGTGGTTAGGGATGGGAATTATTCAAATTTTATCAATATCAATGTCACTGAAGATTCTGCTTATCAATCGGATTTTTTATCAATCCTCAAATTGATTCCTGAAAGCTCTCTTTAGAAAAAAAGTAATTCTATATGCTACTTTGGCTAATTGGTTTTATTTGTTTTAACACTTTCATTTGAACATAATTTGAACCAAATGTGAGAGAAAACATGAACAATTCTGATAGGGATAGTCGTTTCGATTCGTAACGATTCTTGGGGTCACGATTTGATTAAAAATCGTTTCACGATTTTTTTGATTCATGGTTTAAAATCAATTCTCAATTCAAAAACAACACGACTTGACTAGATATATATTAATTTATATTTTCTTCCAGATTGCAGTTTATTGTTACTTTTTTTGTTCCTTTGACTGTGCTGATGTTGCCTTTCCAGGCTCTAATACAGCCCCAGACCAGTGGAGATGAGGCTGTTGTACTGTACTGATAACAAGTTGGATGGTCCCTGTCCTCTGTAATCCAAGGACAAGGCATCTATGCTGTCCATAAAGTATTTAAAATTTTGTTAATATGACCATAGAACAGTTTTCCATTTGACCTCAGTCCATTTTACATTACTTTTGACCCAGAGAAAACAGTAGCATTTCTGGATGGTGTTCACATGTGGCTTCTTCTTCGCAAGATACAGCATTAAATCTAATTTGTAAACGGCACTAACCTGTGTCATAGACAGTGACTTCAGGAAGTGTTCCTGATCCATGCAGTGATTACAGAACAGAATCAGGCCTGTTTTCAGTGCAGTGCCACTTGAGCTCCAAGATCACTAGCATCCAATAATGACCTTTGACCTTGTCCCAGAGATTTCTCCAGATTCCTTGAATCTTTTGATCTTTGTTCTCTAGATGATCAAAGTCAGATTTGATCTTTTTATTAAATAGTTCCACAATCTTTGGACCTAGTTCTTTACTTCTGAGAAACTCTTTCTAAAATGCTCCTTTTTTACCCAGTCTTAAAAGTCCCATATTATGCTAAATCGACTTTTCTGTGCTTTTAACCATGTTCTAACGTTGTTTCTACCTCAAACACATACCCAAAGTTGTGTTTTGTTTCATTCGCGCATGTTTGAGTAATTTATTAAGTTTGAGCTACAGTCCTTTCAACGAGCTGTTTCACGCAATGACGTCAATATGTGAAACAAACCACTCCTCTCCAGGAAGTGCTCCTCCACACTCCTCCAGCCTCTCTCTCCTGCACTGTCAACAAGTGCCCTGCTCTGTAGCTCAGACGCACAGAGAAGCATCGCTGCTACTGTGTTAGCTTACTTACCGACACTACTTTTACTTTACTTTCAATACACTGCACAACAGCTACCTTAGGAGTCTCCAGGCAGCATACATTCTCAACTTCAGTAGGCATTGTACGGCCATTTCCACATGTGCACCTATAAACAGAAGCAGTTAACACGCGCTATGCTACGGGCTACACCATAGAAACATACACAATAAATAGTTTCTCATTTACCAAGCAGAAACGTCTTGTAGAAGCCTTCGAGGTCTTTGTGTTTGCTCATGTTCTTCGAACTCAGAGTCAGACTCTGGGTCGAAGATATACGGCTCAGTTACTCTCAAAGCCATTGCTGAAAAAGTTATTACTACCATGTACCGTGTTTACTTCAGTCTGTTTCCAGCGCGTAGCTCTAGCGTGACGTCAGGCAGGAAGTGGGCTGAGCCAACACGGAAGAGCTGAGCCTTAAAGTGACAGCGCCAAATCAGACCGTTCACTTTGGACTCATGATGAGAGCTCATCCAAACCGCTTGTATAAGATAATTATTGTGTGTTTCATGTTGCAAAACGTGATATGGTAACCTAAATGTATCCAAAATACACTGTATAATGTTCAAAATAGTATAATATAGGACCTTTAAACTTAATCAGTTTCCAAATGTTCCATCAGCTGTTTTTAGTTAGTACCACTAACTTTTCCAGCCTTATGATGTCCCTGTCCCAACTTTGAGATGTGTGGCTGCCATCAAATTCAAAAAGCTGAAGTTGTTTTGTTCTTTTTAAGTTTAGCCTTGTTTATTCAGCACTGTTATTGTTCTGGTCATACTGGTGGACTGTATTAACAAATGTAATTCTTTAAGTCTTCTCATGCATCATTGGTGTTTTAGCCTAGACACAGATGCATAATTCTTGTCATACCTTAACTTGTTTGCCAGACGCTGCAGTTACTCTGGGAATGGTGCTGCTGTGTGAGGCTGCTACCTCAGACATGGATATTGGAAAGAGGAAAAGTATGTTGACTCTAAGGACTTTCCTTTTCCTCAAACACAGTGAAAACAGTGAAACTGGGTGCAGGGTAGCAGAGTGGTTAGTGCTCTTGCTTTACGGTAAGAAGGTCGTGGGTTCATTCCCTGGGCTGATAATAATTGGGAAAATTAAATGTGCTTTAACACTTAAGGCATAATTGCTTTGTTTTTACAACACCTCTTAAAATAATGCCTTCATCAAGTGCCCAGCAAAAATTGAGATGCAATAAGAAGAGGAGAATCTGGAATGACCCAAAATACAGATGACAAGACAACATTTTTAACTCAGAAAATAGTGTTTTTTGGCTTGTTGTCTTGTAATCATTGATTGACACTGTCGTGTGTGTGTGTGTGTGTGTGTGTGTCTGTGTGTGTGTGTCTGTCTGTCTGTGTGTCTGTCTGTCTGTCTGTCTGTCTGTCTGTGTGTCTGTACGCGTGTGTGTGTGCACGTGCAGTTATGTGTGTTGCAGGAATAGGTTTGGTGATGCTGTTTTTCAGTTGGCTGCTGTCCATATTTCGAGCCAAGTACCATGGATATCCATACAGGTAGCTGTTAGTCTGCATCAATCTGATTGATGTGATGTTTTATCAGAGACATCTTCCATGCTGAATCTTTCTCTGTGTTGCAGTTTTCTGATGAATTAAAACTGACCAATCGTCCTCCTGTCTCCAGTGTTTGAAGAAGCTTCCACTGTAAGCCATACTGTGCAAGGAGATAGCACAATCTGTTTTAAATTGTTTGTACCATAAGGTCTTCTATAGAAATAATTTATTTTGGTTTTCAGTCCATTGCTTACTGAATTCATTATATTTTTTATCTTTGATGGCTTAAGAGATTCCTGTTTTTAACAGTGTGCTTGAGTGTGAATGAGGCCTGTACCATAATACCTGCACTGTTGAGCCAATGTCTAATTCAGTGTATGCGTGTGGGGAAAAAAACAACTAAGGATTAAATAAAGGTGCTGTGAGTGTCTTATCTATGCAACCAAACTAAACTCTTGCTGTCATGAAGCATTTGTATGTAAAGTATTACAAAATACTGTACATTTTCAAAATAATGGAATCTTTTAATAGACATATAATAATTATATTGCTTGTGCTGTTGGGCTTGGTTTAATAAATTGGTTGTTCTCTGGAAACACAAACCCAGGATATACATTCTAGACCTTGCTGCACTGAAGTGTTTAGTAAAAACAGGGCTTGACAAGATCCAGCCGGCTTAGTACACTCTACAATAGTTACATACTTGGTGCTTGAGAATCTTAATTGTTTTTTCTGGAAAGGTTTTACCTTTGGTAAGTTGCTGTATGTAGCAGTCTGACTTAAAAGTTAGAAAAAATAATAAAAGAATTGCAACTGACAGTTCATTGCACTCTAATTTTTGAAAGTGTCCTTTTTTGTGGAAAAATGGACAGCATGACTAGGCGAGTAGTATGAAGCTGCACTCTCAGAGCCTGCACTGTCAGAGCCGTTCTCTCAAGCCCCTTGTTTTTCGTCGCCATCTGAAATTTGAATGAACATCCTTGTGATTTGACGGACTTCAGCCGAAATTATTCCATGTTATAACTGGAGTGTACACCAATAGCCTATATGAATAGTTAACAATGTACAAACAATAGTGACACAATGAGCTGTCAGTCCATGGCCATTTCCGGATTGCCAGGATCCTTCCTTCTTAGGTGGCTCCTCCGGTGTCGGCTTCTCCCAAGCCAAGGAGTTCTGGGTAATTCCTCATAAGTCTTTTGGAACTGGCTTGAATTGGCCGAGCTGCTTCATCAAAAGCCCCACCCACAATTTTGCAGCTGTTTTTTTATTCTTTAAAAAAAAAAAAAAAACCTTACATGCTTACTTATTCCTGTTATAGGGACTTATGGATCATTAAATATTTGAATATGTTATAAAATGCACTGCTAAGCAAATAAAACATTTTCAAAAAATAATAAAATAAAAAACAAGCCCAAGATTCCTTTTATAATCACAGTTAAATGTTTGTGAGAGTCTGAGACTGGTCCATGTCTCATGAAAAAGGTACAGAAACATTTGCGGAGCTGAATAGTTTGTTATATTAGTTGATATTTATTTATGTCATGTATTTTTGCCTGTAGCAACAATCAGCTCACGTGACAACGGAGATAACAGAATAAAATAACAGAAATAAAATTGAACTGTGTAGTTTATTGGGCAAAATAAAACATTTTCTATCGACACAGCAGCTGGCCCCTTGTATTTAAACTGAAAGTTTTCCACTTTAAGCCTCACTTCCTTTTATTCTGCCTTCTTTTCAAAACACTTGTGGTGCATTGTGGGTAGGGAAAGGCCACGAATCCTTGGTATTTTGGCCAAATAGAGGACTCAGTCCTTGGGAGTGACTGAGGGTTTGGAACCAAATGAAACACACCTTCAGCAGCTGGTTTCATCCAAAGGACTCCTCCCAGTTAAGGATCCTGGCAATTAGGAAACAGCCGCAAGTGTTTTGAAAAAAGGCGGTAAAAAAGGAAGTGAGGCTTAAAGCGGAGAATTTTCTGTTTAAATATGAGTGTCCATTTGCTCTGTTAACAGAAAAACATAGAAAAAATGTTTTATTTTAAACAATTGTCCAATGAACTGCACAGGTCAATTTAATTTCACACAAGTGAGATTTTATCACCAGTGTCATGTCGACTTGCTCTGGCATAACCTACGCGCCGGTTACGGAAATCGCGTGAGATCAAAACGAGAGCAGCCGTCTAAGCCAGACGCCACAGCGGTGAAAAAGCAACTGTATGGAGCTAAAATTAGCTTAGCTGAAAGATCATGTTTTAATGTTTAACTTTGAAAAATACAGAATTGTATTCCAAAAGTTGATATTTGTTTTAAATAAAAGGTTCAGATTTATTATTTTCATGTTCAAAATTATTTATTTCAGTTTCAAATATTTATTGGGTTTCATATTTTTTCTCATTTTCGGGTTGTTGGTTTTTTTCCCTTTCAGACCACCTTCTTTTAGGTTCAGATCTTTTTTCAGTTTCAAGTTTCTGACCCTGTTTTGGCGTGAGGGTATGGAGTTAAAATAACCTCATAATGTTTGTAACTGAAAACAAAAATGTGAAACTGAAAGTTCACATTTTTATGTTGAACTTTGAAAAATACAGAATTGTATTTCAAAAGTTGATATTTGTTTTAAATAAAAGTTGATTTATTATTTTCATTTTTAAAACTGAAATGTTTTTCAGTTTCAGATGTTTTTGGGGGTTTTTTAGCTTTCAGATTTTTTTCCCCACATGCTTTTTTCAGGTTCAGATCTTTTTTCAGTTTCAAGTTTTTGACCGTGTTTTGGCGTGGGGGGTGTGGCCACAGCCGACAGGCGTCCTGAACATAGAATGTATAATAAGGTCCTGAAGCATCAATGACAGCCTGGAAATGAAGGCGACGGTTCTGCCTCCTTCACGGTGCCTTCAGGGCATGTGGGTCACTCCAGACATTTTAAACAACATGCTACACCGTTTATTTTAAGTGTTAGGTGGTGAAAACAACAAGACTTTGACTCACATTGTCTTTTAATAGCCTTTTAAAGCTACATTTTGCATCGAATACGGAGTACAGGGTATAATTTCGTGATTTTCTGAAGTTCAAACCCATACCAGAAAAGTGTGTTTCTCACCTTCACATACGTCTTGAAAGCAACTGCCCAGGAGAACATGGCGTCCAGCTCAACAGGGCAGCCCACCGGTGCACAGGTAAAGTTTGGTTTTGGCCATAAGCATTGAGTGATATTAATTTTTTGCATGAATGTGAATGGTTAATGAGGTCCGGAACAAGCATGCCATCCATCAATATAACTGAACTCAGTTTATAAGGATGACTTTAGCCCACACAATCCGGCCGCTAGCTCATCGTCTCGCACTGAAATGCTCTCTTTAAAAATCCTTTTAACTTTTAACATTAACTATTAGTGTCACCTCACCAAGTAACATGATTTTAAGTCTATTGTTCTTTTATAAAATGTGAACTACAGTTGATGCATTGCTTCAGTTGCACAGTGTCTCATTAATGTGTGAACCTAGAACCTCTCTCAAGGACAGCAAGGAAGAGGAGGGAAAAAACAGGAATTACTTCTAAATATAAAATAATCTAATAATGTTAGTACCAGCCATGGATGTATAATAAGAACTAAGTTCTTATAATACACCCATGTTACCAGCCTGCAGGGCAGTCTCAACGTGACCACAGTAGTCTGATAAATATATTCTTTTATGTCTGTATGTATGAAATGTTAAGTAAAATAAATCTTATTAATTAGTTTATCCCTCTTTTCAAAAGTGTCTGAGCAGTCATAATGTGAACATTTCTCAATGCCCCATAAATAAACAACCCCATGCCTACTGCAGGAAACTTTTATAGTAAAGTAAATCTTTCCTCTGAGGCTGGAGGCAGTTGTAGACATTTCTGTTGCTCTGTGCTGCAGCCACTGCATGTCTTTATTAATTGTGATGCAACAGATTCACGGAACTCGAAAAATTATAGTTACCTGATGTAGCTACAGTTCTACAAGTGAGTGAGTAGCCCACCTACAGGGTTCGCTAATGGTTACCTCTCTGCTGTAAGCCGGCACCTCTAAGAAAAATCAAAGCATTCACTGCGCCAATCGTACCCATGCCCTGTCACAGCCTCAGGGGCTATATAAGCCCTCCAGCCCAACACTCTCCCTTCTTCAAACCAGTTCAGCAGAAGGAGGCAGTCCAGTTGGGCCAGTTCATAGAACTGTAGTTACATAAGGTAACTATAATTTCTACTTTGTGTGCTCCGCCCACCTACAGGCTTCACTAATGGTTACCCACCTAGGCGAAGGCCGTAGGGATACATGTACTGCCAGCTGGACAGGCTCACCAATGATTGGCGCGGGAAAAAAAACAGGAGCAATGCGGGCCCACCTCTCCCAAGAGTAGCCATGCATGCCCCCAGGCAACAGCGCCAGACTGCCTCTCCCAAGAGCATCCTGGCACCACAGTTAAGCCCAATAATCCCAGTACAACAGCATGCAGCCGCAGTCGTGCACCTGCTGCCAGTGTGTCTGTAGGAGGGCAGAGAGCCCTAATCCTGATCACCCAAGACTGCAATGTTGAGGTGATAACTTTCAGCTGGAAAGCAGGGTTGGGCCAAAGGTGAACCGGGTTTCTATCCTCGCTGAATGACATGCATGAAGGGTGGACCGACAAAGCGCACAAGTCAGTGCCAAAAGAAGGGTGGTCTTGAAGGAGTGCAGACGGACCGCCGCCCGAGACCCCAGTTGGAGGCAACCTGGATGAGCCAAAAGTCCAGGTCCAACCTTGCTGCTGGGGACAGCGAGATCCGCGTCTGCCTGTCCCACATGGGATGCAGTCGGAGGCAAACAAACCAGCGTTGGAGCTATCGCATGTGAAGGATCCCCAAGCGCACCACCTGGTGGGCTGATGCCATCATGCCCAGTAGAGACCACGCATGGCCTGTGCGTCCAGCTCCAGCCCCAGGTACGTCACCTGCTGGGCGGGCAGTAGCGAGCTCTTGGTCAGGTTCACTTCGAAGCCCAGCCTCGAGATGTGATGCAGTACTCTGTTGATATGCACCTTGGAGGACGAGCCAGTCATCTATGTAGGTCTAAACCCTGAGACCCTGACGATGGAGCGGCACCAGCGTGGCCTCCACACATTTGGAGAAGGTGCGTGAAGTGCACACTGGCGTCTCTTAAGCAACTCCCTCTGTGGCCTAGACGGCCGCTGATGCGTCGAAGCTGCCGGAGTCGAATACAATCCACCTGCATGACGCAGCCGCAGGAGGCAGGTAGGTGAGAGCGTGAAGAGGCGCCCGAGTAACACACTGAACTCCGCAGACCCCAGGAGTGCATACATGGTCTAGAGATGAAGAAGCCTGCTCTTTACGGAAGAAGTAACGGGCCCGTCAGCCTTTATTGGCAAAATTATTAGCGGAAGAAGAAGGACAGGAACGTTAGGAAGCAGGGCCCCTCCACAATAAAAGCTGTCCTTCTTCCTGGAGCTCCCCTGTCCCGCACCCCAAGACGTTGGAACAGAATCAGCAGCGGTGACCGTAGAGCGGATTCTAACTCGCTCCCAGGATCCCACAAATGTCTGGCACCGGTCAACACGACGGCACCAGGCGTCACGTTCCTCACGAAGAGGCTGAAGATGAGGAGCGAGCTGCTGCAAAGCCTTGGAGGCTGACTCCAGTCAGTCTGTGAGAGACTGAATAACAGCCAAACAGAGACGAGGAGGATAACTGCGGGCCCAGAATGCGTCTCTGCTCCTGCTCCTTCAGGGAAGACAAGCCGAGCCATAGGTGCCTAGTGGCAAGCTGAGCGGCACTCGTCGTTCGGCCCCCATGCACGGCGAAGCCTTGGGACATTCTGAGGAGTGCTGCCGCCGTTGTCTGGACCTCGTCTATCTCCTTAGGTGTGAGTGCAGACCACTCATGCGTGAGCCTATCCAGGGAGCCTGCCAAGAATGCCATGTTGCTAGCCAACGCTACCATCTGGGCGGCGTTAGCATAGCACTGGTCTAGGAGTGCCGCCGTCATCCTGTCCCTTCCCGCTCGGACAGGGAGTGGAAGATGGAAGCAAGCATATCCTCATGCCGTCCTCAATGGGTGGAACGCCGGTAGTTCCGTTCCAGCCCTTCACGTTACAGTAGCCCATAAAGCCCCAGACAGGGCCTCTGGTAAGGGCTTTTCCTTGGGTGAAACTATCACTTATCTTATTTTAAATTCAGTGCGCTTGGGGCACTCTAGATATGGTGTTATTAGCAGAGGTCGGTGTTTACTCATTTATTATCCCCTAAAGTCTTCATTATGCAAAATGTCGTAAATGAATGTGTTCTCTATATTTGACAGCAGCACGAACAGTTTCTGTCATTAAAACTTGTTTTGTTCATCTGAATTTAACATAAAGAGTGCTGGTGGTGGAGGAGTGGGGGGCTGAGTGAGTGGGGTGCGGATGGAGAGGGGGGCAGTTAAGGGTGTTTTGTTTTTGTTTTTTTAAAGAATAAACAGCAATGACAATAATACAAAACATACAAATAAAGCTTTTAACTAAATATCCAGGGTATTCCACAAGTAACTAACGTGACTAGGTAACTGAAGAAAAAAGCAAAGAAAAAAAATAGTAAAGTAAATAAATAAACAGCTGAACATCACATCATATATTGTATCACACCAATACCAAATTTAATGCAAACATTTATGGTTTTAAATGATTTAATATTTTCCAAAGGGGTAATCGACTTTAAGTATAATTCAACATTTTTTGTAAAAAATAGAAAAGATAGGTCTATGTCCAGCAAACTTAACTTAAAACTCAAGCAAAAGGTTTATAACATAAGCCTTTTCTTCTTCTTTTTTCTTATTTGAATCAAAACCAAAAATTACATGTTCATAGAAAAACAAAAATTTGATGTGTAGCTTCTCTGCAATAAAATTTTATACATGCTTCCATAATTTGTTAGTGAAAACACAATGCCAGAAAAGGTGGCGTACAGTCTCAGGTTGCACAGAACAAAAAGAGCAAGTAGTGTCAATGTCACGCTTAAATTCATAAAGTGCCTTACAGGATAAATTTTGTGTAGGATTTTAAGACATTTCCCTGACTTTATTAGTAATAATGTATTCATGGGGCAACAACCAGACCTTTGCCCAAGGTACATTATCACTTTGTTTGGCCCAATACGGGTAACGTAAGGCTTTGTTACGATTTTTTTTTGTAATAATTCACGGTTAGTTCTGTTATTATTTCTATGCAACACAAAACAGATTTAACCACAAACAGTATTACGTAAATCTGCACAAACTTGCACCCATAAGAATAGCATTCATTACCTGAGAGAATTCTTTATGTGAAACAGGAAAATGAAAATTTTGTATAAATTCCTCATGGCTTATTAGTTTCCCATCTGCAGTAAACAACTGAGCAACTAAATATATATTCCTGTCCACACAGTTCTTTAAAAAGAGGCTCTTTGTATTATGCAGTCTGTCCCCGTTATTCCAAATGTAATATTTTTGTGGAGAGAAGTTGTGTTTGTAAATGAATTTCCATGCAAGGCCAGTTTGTGAAAGTCTGACAATTTAAAGGGTATCTTATTGATCTAACAAAAAAGGGAGTCCACCCCTTTGATTAAATGCAAATTTAGGGATAAAGTTCCTTATAGGGGAGTCATTCTTTAAAAAGTTGATCTTGAATACATTATTTAATGATAAAAAGAAAAAAAAAAACATCTCCATTTTTACGAGTGTTAATTACAATAGATTTTCTAATGTAGTGTGTTCTATTCTTCCACAAGAAATCAAATAACATTTGGTCAATTCTTTTAATTGTTTTTCTGTCCAAAGCCAGAGAGGAAGCTGCATTAATAAATCTAGAGATTCCCTCAGCTTTGGACTGAAGCATACGTCCCTTCAACATGTCACTCTGCAATCACTGATTAAATCTATTCTCAGATTTCTGTATTCTAGGATCAAGATTCAGAAAGCATGTCTCCTGCTGGTCTTTTGTTATAGTATTTCCTAAATAACTTACCTTACTGTTAACACAAATGTTATCAATTGTTCAAATAATTAAAACTTACCTAAATTTAAGCATAAACCAGAAGCATTAGAGAATGCCATGATTGAATGGATGGCTGGCTGCACCTGTAACGCATCCTTAAGAAATAGTGCAGTATTGTCTGCTAATTGACTTAGAATAATTTTCCTGCCAACAATAGTAATGCCCTCCAACTTTTATGATTTTAGATAAAGACAGAAGAGTTGTGCCACCACTAAAAACTGTTGAACTGATGCTGGGCATCCCTGCCGAATTCCTCTCTCTTGGTAAAACCACTGCATAGTACCATCAGCTTCACAGAACTATTACCATTGCTCAACAGTATTAAAGGCCTTATAGAAGTCCAGGGACAGAATGAAACTGTCCTCTTCAATCAGATCAGAGTAATTGATTAGGTTCAAAACCAGTTATTAATTAATTAATCATTATTAAGTAAAGAAATGAGTCTCCAATTATCAATGAAAAACCAAATCTTTTTTTGGTTTACGTATTCAATTAATTAATCCTTGAGTCATGGTGGTGGGAAGCTATGTGCTTGCAATGCTTTCAGAAATTACACTGAAAAGAAATGGTACCAACAATCCAGAAAACTCTATAAAATTCAGAGGTGATGCCATCATTCCTTGGTGACCTGTTATTTCTGAGATGAGATATGACGTTTGGCATCTCCTGCTGAGAATCACACATCAGCTTTTCTGCCTGAGAAATAGTTCTGATGGAATCAATATAATTAAAGAATGATAACATAGCATTGTGACTGAATTTGGTTTTGTTGAGAGAGGAGAAATAGTGATAACAAAAATTGGATGTACTTTTCTCATTGTCAGTGACAGTCCCATTTAGGCTTAGCTCAAGCAAAGAATTGTACTTGGCTCTTGATTTTTCTAATTTAAAAAAGTATGAAGACATCTGCCCTCCTCCTTCCAACCACTTCTGCCTGGATCTAATAAAGACCCCCTCTGCTTTATGTTTGTACATGTCATCAAGATTTTTTTGTAGTAATGTTAATTTACTGTCAGAGAGTTATTTGGGTGAGCCAGAGGTCAGTAACGTTTAACTACTACTTAATCTACTTAGTTCTATCCTCACACAGTTATGTTTTAACAGAGAACAGTTCTATTTCAAATAAAATAGGTTTTTTACATTTGAATTGCCTGGTGACAGGTTAATGCTGATTAATGATGCCTCGTGGTCAGTTAAAGGAGTAATACTTAATCATGTATATATACGTATAAATATTCAAATTAAGAAACTTACGTCCGTATATTTTTGTATTACTTTGAAAATTCGGATGCTGTGCTTTTTTGTTTTCCGTTCTGTGCGATCTGATCTGTGCATCTTGATGCGGACTGTCGGATCGGAGCCGCAACGCAGCGGATGCAGTGGAAATGCATCATTTCATCATTTCATCATCTCATTGAAAACAACGGATACGTATTTGCTGTGGAGTGCGTGGCAACTGCCGTCCAGACGCCGCAATTGTGATGAGGGAACTGCAGAGGCTGAAACGCCCACTTGTCAACGGGCAGGATTTCCAGTATTATTGACAAGGGCATGTATTTTTTGTTTTGGTCAATTGGAGGAATTGGCCAGAAGTATTGGCAAACAACTGAAACAAGAGGGGAGACTCTTCATTCAGAACGTGAAGATATTTTACATTGTGTGATTGAATATGAAAAGTTAAATGTCACTAACACGATTCATTCTTCCATTTTTCTTTGCTCCCTTGCTGACTAAAATAAACAAAATAAAGAACAGTTGAATATTGGTGTTTTTTCTTTTCTTAGTTTTCTTACTTATTCATATAATTTCTATTACATATTATTCCATATTACATATGTACATGTATAAATCACATATTCGCTCTTACTGTATTTTATTTATTTATTATTATTATTATTATTATTATTATTATTATTGTTATTGTTATTATTATTATTATTATATTGTGTATATTTATTTTTTATTTCTTTATTATATTGTGTGTGTTCATGAGTGTTTTTTTGCAACTGAGCAACTGTGACAAAGCAATTTCCCCGTGGATTCATAAATTCTAAAAACAAGCAGAGTGCGGGTCTGACATAGTATTGGACCAGGCAGTGTTCGATGCTTAGCAGTTTTGGTTGAACAGCCAGCAGAGGGCAGTATGCATGGTTTTAGGGCATTGCAGAAAACACTAAAGAACCAAAGGAGTCTCACCCGGAAAACATGCCAAGATGGCGGAATTTGAAACTAGCTCAAGTGCTGCACAGTCATCTAATTCCAACTCCGACACCCCTAAACTATCCGAGCTTTTAGAGCGCGGTTGGAAAACATTGGAGGAACTCGATAACACAGACCAGCCGTTTGGCAGTAACAGTGTCCAGGTGAGGGTTAAGCGCGCCATTAGCTGCCTGGAGGAGGCGTCCAGAATGGTGGCGCAGCTCGAGCTGTTTAGTCGCAACGAGGAGCTGGATGAGATAGCCACCTCCGAGCTCAAGTATCTGCTGCTGCCGTGTTTCTTAGGAGCGCTTACCCTAAAACAGACGAGCCGAGACGAGCGCCTGGAGATTGTTCAAACAGCCAGAGCCTACTTTGTAGATTATTTAAAGAGATGCAAAGACTACGATATATCACAGTTCCAAATGCCTACGACGTCAGATGGCTCTGTGGCAGGGAGCACACAGCCCAAATCTCTGGTAAGCTGTTGTTGGGTAATTATTGTGATTTTTATATACTGAAAGTAGTAATTTGGATTTTCAACAAAAATAATCATTTAAAAAAAATCCTTATTTAGCGAAAACCATAATTTTACACCTTGGCGTTCATGGGTGTTTCACATAAATGTTCTTACTGTTACTTTTTCACTGCTACTGATCACTCAGGACATGTGCTTTGTTATGGACTGACGCTTCTTCTTGTGGCGCTCATGTGCGCTGCCCTCTCTTGCATAGTTAGGGTTATTCGGCATCAGTCTGCCTTTTCTGTGTGGAAAGATAGGGTACAGTAAATTGTACACACCACCTTGTAAAAGACGCATGTTAAATAAGCTCATGCGCATCATATAGACACTACCTGTTGGGTAGCATACACCTAGTCAAGCCAAGTCAGCCAACTTTAACCATAGCAAGTGTTAAAAGATGCTGATGAGACTTTAAACAGATCGTGGGAACTGACGAGGCACTGCGCTATAATTTAAAATCAGAAACGTTTGCCTCTGTGTAGATTTAAGAAAATATTGAAAATTATATACCTACAACGCTAAAGGATTTTGAATGAACATGAACATAGTGAAACATTTGCCTTTTCTGTTTTACAGACTTTATATTATCAGTGTTTGCAAAAAGATGAAATGTAAAAGAAACACATTTGGACAGAAAATATTAAATGGTAGTTTTATGCAAAATAAAGTTAAAAAAAAAAAAAAAGATGACATATTTGAAAAGTTGCAAAATAAAAAGAAAAAAGTGAAGCCTCTGGGAGAACCTCAAAAGGAGGGTCCATTCTTTAATCCTCATTGATTAACCTTTAGTTATTCTGTTCTATAAAAGAGGAAAGATGTTATGTTAATGGACTAGTTTCAACTCACCAGGCCTTAACAAGAGACTATATTGTCATTTTGATCTAATTTTTCCCCAGTCTGCACCATGTCAGTCAAATCTGGTTGCCATGGCATCACAGAGACAGGCTAAGATTGAGAGGTATCGCCAGAAGAAGGAACTGGAGACTCGACTTGACTCTGTGAAGAGGGCTGTGGACAGCGGGCAGGCGGATGATGAGACCAGCAGAGAGTTTTATCTGCTCAACCTGCGTCGATGGGTGACTGTAAGCCTAGAGGAAGTGGAGAGCATTGATCAGGAGCTTGTCATTCTGAAGAACATGAGTGCTCTGAAGAGTGAGGATGCCTGTCCAGTGCCACAGCCCACAAGAGCCCCCATCAAACCATTCATCCTCACCAGAGATGCTGTTCAGGTCAGATCCTACTTTGTTGTAAACTAACTTTTGTACAAAAATAAAATCTGTAATACAAAGAGCAGTCACAAGGCTAATCATCTGATTCTTTATGATGACATAAGCCTGACCAGCCAGATGGCTTTCTCATTATATTACATACAGAGAAATCAGTCTGGTAGTGGGGGCTTTGCACAGGATTTCATGGTGGGACTAAGGTGGAACTGTTTGGCTCCATGCTTTGTGGGAACTGATAATTCCATATTCACAATGTCCGGAAAAGTATTGATCCTTTGTGGAAGACTGAGCTGATGTGATGTTTGTCATTGGAGTGCCAAAAGTTTTTTTGCAGCAGTCAAGCCAGCAAGTAGTGTTCTTTTCTGATGACAGTTAATAAATATTACGGGCATGTCATTGAGCAACAAAAGACGTGGTGAGAGAGGTATTGTGACTTTTAGTAATTGAGATAAAGAAATACAAATGTTTTTTCAAAACAGTCCTACTTCTCAACCAATAATATTTTCTGGGCATTTATCACACAAGGGTGTTGTGTTTAGTTTCATCATGTACCTCTTTTGAGGCGTAAAATAAGTTCTTTAAATTAAATTGAAATGAATAAGCTGATGAGTTGGATTTTTTTGATGAATTAATAATAGTTTTCCACAAATTATTTCCAGTTAATATCTTCCAAGGAAACATGTAAGTCTCTGGACAAATCTTTTTGTACATATAGAGGTTTCATAGTTAGAGAGTAACAAAAATGAATAAATCAGTGAAACAATTCCCTTTTTTTTATTTCTACTGAATAATCTGTGCAATTTATGTGTAGTTAGAGGGTGGTCCCATGGTACCCCATAAGCTTTCATGGAGGATCTCAACTGGAGATATAAGAAAAATGAAGAGGCAGGTAAGCTGTAAATAACATGCAAGTTGTTAAAAGCAATCAGACCATTACTATCAAACATATCCCGTAAAAGAGGAATACCCTTTCCCTCCCATTGAGGGGAGGCGAAAGGTACAGTTTCTGAAAGAAGAGAGTAGTTGCCAAAAATTTGGCTGTTTTGATGCCATTTTTGAGTTGTTTTAGATTCTTTTTCCAGATAAAAGGCAAGTAATGATTGGACCATAGCAAAGCTTAGCTTGTTTAAGTGGTACAGAGGTATAAATCAAGTCTCTTAGTCTGTGAGGTCGAACTAATTCTTCTTCAGTACATTTCTATGATGTCTAATTTTTAGGACTGAACCATGTAGAGAGTGGTCGCAGTACAAATGACCAGAAATAGTATTTAAAATGATACAGAATGGTACAGAGAGACCACCTGATAATTTATGACGAAGTAGTCATTGCGACTCTTGGTCGCTTCCCTTTCCAAATGAATTTTGAAATTTAGGAGTGTAGCTTTTCCCAATACTTAGGCGGTGGAGCTAAAGGAAGCATTGAGGAAAAAACGTTTATTCATGGTAATATGTCTATTTTTACTATAGAGACAGGTTTGTGTAGCAAGGGGAAATTTACCCCCCTTTCTAAATCTGACGTCACACGGTTATATATTCCACCATAATTTTTTAAAACAATTTTGTTAAGTGAAGGATAAATATCCAGTCCTTGCAGTGTAGGGCAGTAGCGACACTACAAGTAGCGACAGTAGTAGTGTGGTGGTAGCGTCGCTGTTTCCTGAATCAAATAGCTTTTTGGTAGCGAAGCGCTTTTGTTTATAAAGTAGTGCAGTAGCGTCCGCCCAAGCTACATATTCCCAGGCATCCCATTTACCCTCTCTCACAGTCTCTGCCCAATGCAGCCCGTATGAGGGTTTTCGGCTTAGGCGTCACATATAGTGTAGTATTACCTCATGCCATAATGAAAGAGATTAACTCTTGCTTTTGTGTGCTATTCCTTTTAGATAATTAGCTGTTCCTTAGTGCATCGCCTCACTTTACATCACAAACCAAACTGGCAACGGCAAATAAACAAAAAGACTCGCGCCACTTGCCACTCTCTCACAGCCTAGCTCGGTGCGACGACGCTGCACACTTATTAAACGTTTTTAGCTTCTACTCGCTCTTTCAACAAGGAAATTATGCGTCCTGTAGTGCATCACAACCCAACCCAAACTGGCAACGACACACTCTCACCTTTACGCACGCCCTGTCTTTGATTTGACTCGACTAGAGCGGCATTCACATGCGACACATTAACAAAACAAAAACAAAAGTGTTTGAAGGCTATGAGCAGGGATTTGACAGTGTTCGCCTACTATGAAAGTTCCATAGTTTTAGGGGCAAGAGACTCAACTTAGAAATTGTTTAATTATAATAACTTCGAGTAATGTACAGGCCAGGGGATATTACCCAATAATCAAAACCATCAAGGACAACTACCCCAATATTTATACCAGTGGTGTCAAACTCAATTCCTGGAGGACCTGCACAGTTTAGCTTCAATCACTTCACAACTACTTCATCTTGCAGCTGTTGGGCTAATCAAGCTCTTTTGGATTACCAGAAACTACTAAGCAGCTGTGAGTTGGAGATGAGTGAAGCTAAACTGTACAGAGCAGTGGCCCTCCAGGAATTGAGTTTGAGACCACTGATTTATACCAAACATAACTATTATATTTAGTTCACTAATGTAAATCCCGTATTCGGAGTGCTGTCTGTGTCAAGTTCCTGTCTGAACAAACACTTTTTTTTTGTTTTGCAGGTTTGTCAGTTTTGCCCATGTTTAAACTATGTTTAATCACTGATATTGCTCAAATATGACCCTGGACCACAAAACCAACCGTCATATGGGTCCATTTTAGGAATTTGAGATTTATACATAATCTGAAAGTTGAATACATAAACTTTCCAAAAAATTGCTTGAATGTAATCAGCTACTTTTGCCATTTTGCTGTAGTTTAGCTTGCTACATTTGTTTGGGGGTTAGTTTTAGTGTAGTGAAGCTTCATTTAACATAGAGTAACTGGTAGCTTAGCTCACTACATTTTCAAGTAGCTTGCCCAACACTGACTCCTAGATATCTAAAATGTTGGACAGTATGTATTATCACAGGAAGGGAAGCAGGGATGGTATATGAATTTAATGGTAATAATGCAGATTTGGTCCAATCTTATAACCAGAATAGGAACCAAATTCTTTAAAAGTGTCCAAAATGTGTGCAATAGAGGATAAAGCTCTGTCAATGTACAGTAATATATCATCGCAATCCAAAGAAAATAACAAAATAGTTATTAAAATTTTAATATGAATCATTAGATCCCCTAAGCTGCAAGAGATATTTTAAGTGCAACCCACTCTTCCCTTGATGCAGAGAATGTTGACAAACTCAACTCGTCACCTGTGTGTGTGTGTGTGTGTCTCTCTCTCTCTCTGAAATAAGCTAAACATGTTGCTGGCTAGCTTGTCATGTCTCAGTGGTCCTCAGTCCTACTGTGGAGGAATTTTGGCCTCTCTTCTTTGCAAAATTGTTTTGGTTTAGCCATATTGGATTATGGCATATTGGATTGGATTATGGGTTTCGAGCATAAACCGCCCTTTTTAGGTCATGCCACAGCATCTCAAACAGATTCAAGTCTGGACTTTGACCAAACCCTTAATGTTTTTTTTTTTAGTCATTCAGAGGTGGACTTGCTGGTGTGTTTTGGATTATTGTACTGCTGCAGAACTCAATTGTGCTTCAGCTTAAGATCATGAACTGATGGCCGGACATTCTCCTTCAGGATTTTTTTGGTCAAGAGCAGAATTCATGTTTCCAACAATCAAAGCAAGTCGTCCCATTCCTGAAGCATCAAAGCAGCCCCAGACCATCGCACTACAAGCACCATATGTGTCTGTTGGTATGAGTGTGTTGAGATTCTTTTTCTGAAATGATTTGTTACTTTTATGCCAGATGTAACGGGATACACATCTTCCACAAAGTTCAACTTTTGGCAAAGTCTTGAGAATAGGATAGAATAAATAGAAAGCTTTATTGTCATTGCACAGTAATATAATGAAATGTAAGTGCCACATCTGATCAGTGCATAGAAGAAATAAAAATAAACATAAAACATAAAAACAACATAAAAACAATTACACAAGCACACATAATAAAAACCCAATAAATACACAATTAAAATACCCTGCATGTAAAAAATTGTATTGCACATTAAAATGTTATGTTATTGCACGTAAAAGCAAGACTAAAATATATGACTTTTCACTGTCGAGGGTCCTTAAAGCCCATGGATAAAAACAGTTTTTTAATCTATTTGTCTTGCTTTTAAAACTCCTGTATCGCCTTCCTGAGGGCAGGGTTAGGTGGGTGGGTACTGTCCTTAATTATACCCCATGCCCTGCTGAGACATCTAGCTTTTGATATATCCTCCAGAGAAGGCAGAGAGCAGCCAATATTTTTTTCCGCTGTTTTGATGACTCTCTGCAGTGCTTTTGCTGTTGGTGGAGGAGCAGGTGGAGTACCACACTGTGAGTCAGTAGGCCAGGACATTCTCGATGGTAGAGCGGTAGAATTTTAACATTTTTTCCCCGGCTCTTTCTTATGATTGAGTCATGGACACTGACTCACTGACTGTGACCTGTAACAGGATAAAAGGAATGAATGTTTCCATTTTGTGCATTTTCTTTAACCAATAGTTGAACGCCTTAACAATCAATAATTGGTTCACCATTAACCACCTACATGACGTCACATGGTTTTTTACATTTTCTTAAAATGAACGCACATTAACAGTTAATTAGGTGTCAAACATGGATCATTAACAACCATCAAGTAGCTTTTTTTCTTCTTTATTTTTAATTTAAAGATTTTAATTTGAGAATAAACGTCTACTCAATTCAGTGCTCCTCAGATATACATGTTTTTCTAATATGCTGCACAAAAACTGAAAAAAGTGATTGACAAAGCCTTTTAAAATCCATTAATACACAGGGCACACCCCTCTTATTTCTTAACAATGGCCACTCCTGTTTCCACACTGTTGGCCCTCTGCCTGTATTTTGCTGTTTACATCCTATTTTATCATGTTCATAACATTACTACAGAATAGGAATGTTTTTGTCTTTTTTCACAATGGTGAGCAGTGGCTCAGGAGGTTGAGTGGCTTGGGCAAGACACTTCACCTACTGGTGGTAAGTAAAAGCACTATATAAATTAAATCTTTATTAAATCATGAAATAACTGTGGCCATACCCAGGCCTGATTACTGCCAGACCTGTTGAATAAAGGAATTAATTAAATAGAACCTGTCTGACAAAGTGAAGTAGGCCAAAAGATCTCAAAAAGCAAGACAGCATGTTGGGATCCAAAGAAATTCAGGTACAGATGAGAAACAAAGTAATTGGCATCTATTAGTCTGGGAAGGGTTACAGAGCCATTTCTAAAGCTTTGGGACTCCAGCCAGCCATTATCCACAAATTTAGAAAATATGGAACAGTGGCAAACCTTCCCAGGAGTGGCTGGCTGACCAAAATTACCCCAAACTTACCCCAAGAGCGATGACTCAACTCAAGAGGTCACAAAAGAAGAAAGAGACTAGGTCCTCTTTCCTCTGTCTTACTCAGATCAAAAACTAATCCTAAAAAAAAGCTGGATCGGATAACGGTCATTACAGTTAATGCTTAGGTCTGACTTAGGGGAAGATGACAAGATGGAGCAAGTCAAATCCGCAGTGTGGAGATGTACTTTTATTATGAACTACTCGTAATTGTAATTGAGAACAATGTGTCACACATCCTGCAGTGTCCGTCTCTCTGTGACCACTCAGACTGGTGAAAGCAGCAGCCCTATGAGCAGAGCAGAGTCAGCTCACAGTTTCACAGCCCCTCCCTCTGAGGGATGGAGCCCCACAGAGCAAACTTTAAATATCAGATTAACTACTCACTAATATGATTTACATCAGTGAGGTCTGACAAAAAGCTCCTGTTTGCCGGACACATTTTATTTCTATTAATTTTTAATGTAAAACAGTGAAGCTACAGTCCCTAAAAATCCATCACCTATTAAAGGTGGAATAGAAGATGTTTGCGAACATTCAGACAGCAGCGACTGTTAGCCAGTTTTTGAATAATGCGCATGCGCAAGACCAGCCGACTCGTTTCACAGTTCTTTCCGAGGTCCTGCCTCCAAAACAACACGCACACGCCAAAGACTAACAGACGGCGCTTCACAGCTGACTGGCCCCGATTCTCTCCCTACAATGTCACAAACACCAGATAATACTCCCAACTAGCAGTTTTTAATATGACAACAAAACATTGAGCCTAAAACTTACCTGTCGAGCAGCGTATTCCTCGCTGTGCCTTCAGTGCTCGCTATCGCTCAAACGATGCACCAAGAACAACTCTGGTTTTGGATCTTTCATCTGCCATCTTTTTCCTTTTCGCAGCCACTTCAAACATAGTCTTTCTTTTACAGTTACCTTCATCAGTGTTCTTCGCAGCCATCGTGTAAAACCTTGCTAACGACAAAAAATATTAACTAGATATAAATGTAGCCTGAAGCTAACGAGGAGTAGCTAGATGAACAAACTAAAGCTAACGGATGGAGCTAACGCTAGTTAAACAGACTGCCCCCCATCTACACAAATAAATAAAGAGAAAAAGAAAAAAGGGAAATAAATGACTATGTGGTCCTGACAATGGAGCTGCAGGAAGGAGCAGGCTGTGCCTGACAGTGAAGCTGCACAGTGAGGCTGTTTAAAGGTAGCAACGCAAAAGCAGCTGTGAACAGAATACGTGAACGCGCACGCTTCCGGCCTCACGTAGCAGGAGTGATTGACAGGCTGATTGACCAATAGAACACGCGATGATAGCGTTTTTGATTGGTTAATGTTTTTAAGGCACCACCACTTCTACAATTGACATGTAATAAATTTTATTTTTCAAGACCTCTTATTTTCCGATGTCTTATATGCAAGTAAAAACAAATTTATAAAATATAACAAAAAATGTAATACAAAAACATCTTCTATTCCACCTTTAACTTGTGTTCCACCTGTGGATAGCTTCTCTTCTCTTTGGTTTGACCAATGCTGATCTTTGGGTTATAGTAGCTACCAAAAGAATAATAATAATAAATAAACTGAATTATTCTTTACTAAGATGATACTGTATGTCTATACAATGGTAAAAGAGCTGGTCTTCACTTTTTATTTGGACAGATCTACTCAATACAATAAAATGTAATGATAACCCCCATCTTCATAATAGGTCACGTGACAAATACGATATGTATGATATGTATATTAAAATACTAGTTGGATCAGGTCAGAATCTAATACCTGCAGATACTCTGAGCACTTGGATTGGGATCTGGATCTGTACTGACTGAAAAAGCCAGATTGGTGCATTTCTAAAAGAGACTGCGCGAAAATGGCATCCATGGCAGAGTTCCAACTCAAAAACCACTAGTGACCAAAAAGAACATAAAGGCTCATCTTTTTTTTTTGGTTTTGCCAAAAACATCTTGATGATCCCCTAGACTTTTGGGAAAAGATTCTGTGGTCTGACTGGACTTTTTTGAAGGTATGTGTCCTGTTACATCTGCTGTAAAAGTAACACAGCATTTTAGAAAAAGAATATCATACCAGCAGTTAACTATTGTGATGGTAATGTGATGGATTTGGGGCAAAAAAAAAAAAAAAAAAAAAACCTTGAAAAAGAATGTCCGGGCATCAGTGCGTGACCTCGAGCTGAAAGTGCACTAGGGTTCTACAGCAGGAAAGTGATCCAAAACACACCAGCAAGTCCACCTCTGAATTGCTTAATAAAAACAAAATGAAGGTTTTCGAGTGGCCTAGTCAAAGTCCAGGCGTGAATCCGTGGTGGCACAACCAGTTTTTAGATATGAGCGGCAATTACTTTTTCACTAAGGCCGTGTAGGTTCAGATAGCTTTTTTTCCCTTAATAAATAAAATCATCACTTACAAATGCATTTCGTGTTTACTTGAGTTATCTTTGTCTTATACTTAAATTTGTTTGATCTGAAACAGTTAAGTGTGACAAATCTGCAGAGAAATAAATCAAGATGAGGGCAAATACTTTTTTACGTACATCTCTGTATTGGAAATGACACAAGTTTGCCATTTATTTTGCTGCTCTAGAAAGTACTTTTCTATTTTTTAAACATAGTTAGCTTTGAGTGTAATCCACTCTCAACAGTCTGACTCTCTTAAGAGACAAACTCCAGCCTACACAGTAAACAGTAGTTTGCGTTAAAACTCTCACCTAGCGGGTGGTGAGTGTTTGTTTACCATTCTCCTTTAGATAATTGTAATTGGCAACACAATGTGTCTATTCATAATAATTGATGTTGAGATTGATGTGAAGCATGAATTCCCATGTTGCAAACCTGAAATTTGGCAGGTTGCTTTTTTTTTTTTTTCAAACAATACAAATCAAACAAAGCAAACATTCTGGAAAGATACACCTTTTTACAGTATATTCATCCATACAATCCCAGATTTTTTACTTAGTTGCATAGTCAGTGTCACTTAAGAATGCAATCCATTTTTCCCATTTCTCTTCATACATGTGCCCCTTTAGTCTTAGGTTATATGTCATTTTCTCCATCAGGGAAATACTCTCCAGAATACTGAACCAGTCCTCTTGTGTAGGTGGGTCTAGCTTTGAACAGGCCTTTGTTATTACCTTCCTGCTTGCAGCTAGCGTCAACTTTATCAGATAGAGGTCATCTTTCTCCACTATATTGAATAAATTTCCCAGTTACATCACAAGACAAGTGTTTGGAATGTTATAACAAAGGATTTAACTCACTTCTCACATCTGAACCCACGTGTCATCTGTTATATCCACTTCTAACTCAGTTTCCCATTTCTTTTTTTAGATAAAATGTTGATTCTTTTCTACATCCCACCAGAGAATTTGTATTTTTGTATTTGTTTATTTGCACAATAAAAACAATTTGACAAGATTAAAACAGTTGCCAAATGCCAAAAAAAAACCCCTAAAGGGGGCTTAAAAAGTGGCAATCTCCAAAGGATAACATATTTTATCTAAAAAAATTACAGATCTAGTAAAACAATATACATGTACAATAATCTACACAGTAATGTCATTGTCTCCATCATAGAAGTATAAAAAACATCAATAAGTAAAATAGCTGTACAAAGGTATTTTACTATATATAATCTATACTATCTATAATATATAATGAAACCAGGTCAAAGAGATATACCATATGGAAAGTTTTAATTATTAAGTGCCATGTTTTACCAAGTATACACAACTTAAGCTATTTTTGTGCTTATAGAACTAATGTGGGTTTTCCAGGATAGGGATTCATCCAGTATAACCCCAAGAAAACGTGTTGAATGAACATTACTTACAGGGATGTTATCAATTTCAATTTTCAATGAGGGGTTAAACATGCCTGGTTTTGATACCAAAAAATATAACGTTTTTTAATGTTAAGAGACAACTTATTACACTTAAACCAAGTGGATAACTTAGTAAGTTCTTCATTCATCACCTTTATAAGAGTATCAGGGTCCTTATGGAAGTAAAAAACACTTGTGTCATCTGCAAATAAGATTTTAGACAATTTATCTGAAACATTACGAAGGTCGTTAATATATAATAAAAATAACAAAGGACCTAAAATGGACCCTTGTGGTAAACTGCATTGAAGTAGAGGAAGTAGAGGAGATTCTGTTCCATTATAGTTGACAAATTGATATCTATTAGTAAGATAATTACTAAACCAAAGTAATGATTTGTGTCTGATACCAAGATGTGTAAGTTTCTCAAATAAAATCGAATGATTGACAGTATCAAAAGCCTTGGATAGATCTGAGAAAATACCAACAGAGCTTTCCTTTCTATCTTTGGCTTTGAATAATTCAGTAAGGAAGTGGACCAGAGCCATATAGGTTGAATGTATTTTCCTAAAACCATACTGATGTGGGTACAATATATTATTTATTTCAAGATGTTTGATTAATCTTTAATAAACAAGTTTTTCCAGGACTTAAGATATAGCTGTTAACACAGAGATTGGCCTATAGTGATAAAAAAATAGAAAAAAAATAGTCGGGTCCTCATTTTTATAAATTGGAATAATTTTTGCTCTTTTTAGTTCATTAGGAACGACTCCATTGTCAAAGGAAAGATTAAAAATATGAGCCAAAGGTGTGATGATATGGGGGTAGATTAATTTAATTGTTTTGCCATCTAAATTATCATATCCTGGAGAACAGTCTTTTAAATGGATTATAATATCTCTAACTTCCTCTTCAGTAACAGGCAGGAGATTAAAATCGTCAGTGATAGGAGAATCCATAAACTGTAAAGGATCCAAGTCAATAGGAGGAATTTTTGAAGCCAAAGTTAGGCCAACCTCTGAGAAGAAAATATTAAATTTCTTGGCAATTAATTGAGGATTTGAAACAAGACAACCATCAACCTTAAATTCACTGGGTAACTACTTTATGGTATGATTTTTCTTAAGAATACGAATTTTGTTTTTAGTCCTCAAAGACTTAATGATAGTTGGAGTTATCCATGGTTTAGACATTTTGTGTTGAGGTTTGAAAGATACAGACTCAATTTTAAAAGGCTTAGATAGTTCTTACTCTTTTTTTGTCCGTAGGAATCTATCAATACTCCAATCACACTCAAGTCTAGTTTTAATCTCTTTTGTATAGTAATTACATACTTGCTAATACCTGAACATATCTTCATTATCTAGGTCGTACTTCTCTTTAAGTTCTTCAAGACTCTTCAAGAGTACATGTTGCAGTAATTCCCTTTTGCTCCCATTTTTTTAAATGTTTAAAAAAAAAATTCTTTTAATTAAGCTGAGCTGGTTTAAATTTACGGTCATATCAAAACCATTTAAGCGGTAAGGAGTTGTATTTGTAAGTTTGTATTTTTCTACTCCAGTGTGCCATGTTTCCAATGTAAATTTTACCATTTGGTCCATCTTGCCCTTAAGAGTCCCTGTTAAACGTTTATCAGACATAAAGAGTTGAATTTGATAGCCCACAATTTCTTTTTCTATTTTTTTTCAACGGGATTCGTAGTCTGGCCTGCACCAGCATGCAAGAGGTCTAAGTTGAGCTGCATAAAAGTACTTTCTTAAATTTGGCAGAGTCCAATTTTAATCTATATTGGTCTCTTAATTTCTGGGAAGGTGAGTGTTTGATTGATAGAATTTGTGTTTTAGATATGAGGAGTGTTCATATGTCTGAAATAGATCCACTAAGTTTGGGAAACAGGTTTCTGGATTTTGCAAAAAGATAATTAGAGATGCTCTGATCAGGATTTATGAGGCTGATCACCGATTACCGATCACTGAAATTGTGATCGGCCGATACTGATCACAGCCGATACCGATCACATTAAATGTGTAATTAAGGGCTAAATTAAGAATGCTATAAAACAAAAATGAACCACTGAATTAACCCGTTACCCCCAGATTCCACTGCATGCGTTGCGGTCCTGCACACGTCTTTATCAATTGCTTTGTTTTTTTTTTGCAACTTCCCTTTTCTGACTTGGCTTATAAGAGCTGTAATTTGTGTGTCTGTAGCCCAAACATTTAAACTTTTTGTATTCTTCTGGAGGCAGATTTTGCTTCTTTTAACTGGATTATTTATGCCCTTTACATTCAGTGACACCATTTTAATATTGCTAAAGGGCATGTAATCTGTGCAACTCTGAGTTATAGTCTTCCAGACAACAAATAAATACACAGGCCTGAGCATCTGGCCGACTATTATCCAACATTAGAAGTCAGGTTTCCAAGCTACGGTGAATCCTCCCCACCTCAAGTCCCCGTTGGTAGGCTGAAGGGATGTCCTCTTCAAAAAGGACCCCTCTTTGGAGGTGTGACACAATGTTTCACACATCCTAAAAGTCCAATGTCATCCGATAGCATGTAATTATAATCCAAAAGAAGTCCATTTATGTCCATTTTGAATATTTTAAACCAAATATATTTTTCTCTCTCCCAGCAGGGTTTATCACTCAAATCAAAAGACTAAATATTTAGTTATTCCAAAGCGTCTCTTATTTCGTAAAATTCCTACACTAATTTTAACATACCATAACTTTAAGAGCGAGTACTACGGGGGTCCCGCTGCTTACTGAACACATGTAGTCCTGGTGGGCGTCGTCCTCTAGTCTCATCACTCACCGGTACGCTGCCTCGCTGAAGTCAGGGACAAGTTCTCCAAATCCGGACCCACCTCTGCTGAATCTGGTTCAGGTACCACAGAGTAGCCTCTTTTTCTCATCTCAAGAGCAGCCTCGCGTGCGCTGCCGTACATGCGCACTCCCATGTCCCAGTGAACGTGTATCTTGTCCAGTGGTGTTTGGAAGCAGATACCTTTCTCCTTGAGAGCCTTCTTTATGCCAACATAACTCCAGCGCTTCTGAACCACCTCTTTGATCCGGTCTCCTTGTCACAGCTCAGTGGGCTCACTGTATTTGCAGGCACAAGTCTTCGGGTAGTGAAAGTGCCGCTTTTAAATGTTTGTCTATGAACTGTAGCATTGAGTCACCCTCTCTTCCCTCAGGAACACCATACAGTCGAAAGTTATTCCTCTTGGACCTTCCTTACAAATCTGTTAGTTTTGTTTGTAGTGTCTTATGATTTTCCACGACTTTGGTCAGAGCATCTTTCATGGCTGCGGTCAATGTCTCCGCCTCAGCGATTCGTGACTCCACTTCGGTTAGCTTGTTTTCAAGCGCAGTTATTTGCTTTGTATTGTCAGATATGGCTTGGTAGATTTCCCTTTTTAATTCTTGCAGCTCGGCTTTCATGTCTCCTTTTATTATGTCTTTAAGTTTTTTGAGGTCTTCCTTGTTTTCAGTCTGAAATTTATGCAGCTCTTTGCAAATAGTATTTAGCATTGAAGTCACGTTTTCTGCCCCGTCCACATGTGACTGCTGACTGTTCTCCATTTTCTTTTCTTCTCGTCATGTGTCACACTTCTTATGACTTCCAGTCCTCTCCCCCTCTCATTCCAGTTAAATTTTGCTATTTGTATGAATTTACTCTTTGGATTTGGGGGTAGTCATCTAGCTTTGCCATTGGGAACACGAAGCTATGCGGCCATCTTGGTTGCTCGCCACACTGGAAGCCCCAAAATGGGATAGGTTGCTTAAGTTCTGAGAATGTCTGTGGAAACCAGCAAAAACATCATTCAGTTTGAGACGTGTAACTTGTATTTCTTGTACCATATTGAAACCGTATGCTAAAATGTTTTTTGCTGTTTTCACAGGCCCAGGTGTTTGGAGCTGGCTACCCTAGTCTTCCTACCATGACGGTAGATGACTGGTATGAACAGCACAGGAAACGTGGTGTCCTGCCTGATCAGGGTGTCCCCAAAAGAGTTCCTGTGGAGGAGGATAGGGACGCAAAGGAGCTGGAAGAGGAAGAGAAGGAGAGACGCGCTGACAGGGACGATGAGGAGAGTCTGCACAAAGCTAGGAGCTGGGATGATTATAAAGACACTCACCGCAGAGGCTATGGAAACAGGCACAATATGGGCTGAGGCCTTACTTATGGGTTTAGCACGACTTGGCTACATTGGTGATTTATTTACAAAGCTGCGTACAGTCTTTCATTACGACACTGTTGTGAATGAGCCCTAAAATTACAGTCACGTGTACCGTAAAAAACTGTCATCTGTCTTGATTATCTTGGTCCATCAAAACCTTTACTAAATGTATGTATTTACTGGAGTCATTTTATTAAAAGTTTCATAAAATCTTAGTCTTTTGTCTTTAAAACTGCTTTGGTTACATTTGACAGCAGTTCCTGTCTAGGGGGCATGGGCTGATATTTGTGCCACTAGAAACTGAATGTTATATTTAAATTGGAATTGCTCAAACTGAATATGCATTGCTAAAGTTGAATGAATGCTTTTAAAAAAAAAAAATAATAATAATTTAAAGGTTCTATATTATACTATTTTGAACATTACACAGTGTATTTTGGATACATTTAGGTTACCATATCACGTTTTGCAACATGAAACACACAATAATTATCTTATACAAGCGGTTTAAATGAGCTCTCATCATGAGTCCAAAGTGAACGGTCTGATTTGGCGCTGTCACTTTAAGGCTCAGCTCTCCTGTGTTGGCTCCGCCCACTCATGACGTCACGCTAGAGCTGCGCTGGAAACAGACTGAAGTAAACACAGTACATGGTAGTAATAACTTTTTCAGCAATGGCTTTGAGAGTAACTGAGCCGTATATCTTAGACCCTCTATCTTAGTCTGACTCTGAGTTCGAAGAACATGAGCAAACACAAAGACTTCGAAGGCTTCTACAAGACGTTTCTACTTGGTAAATGAGAAATTATTTATTGTGTATGTTTCTATGGTGTAGCCCGTCGCATAGCGCGTGTTAACTGCTTCTGTTTATAGGCGCACATGTGGAAATTGCCGTACAATGCCCACTGAAGTTGAGAATGTATGCTGCCTGGAGACTCCTAAGGTAGCTGTTTTGCAGTGGATACTAAAAGAAATAGACATTAAAAGTGGATCTGAATGTTGCTTTATACATATCACTATAGTTTGAGTGGAAAATGGAAAAAAAAATTTTTTTCTAAATGCTGCACATTTGCAGGGCTCCTGGGTTTAATGTTGTATGATCTAAAAGATCATGGAGGGATTCTATATCTACTGTTTGAATATCTTCACCTGTTATATGCTTAAACATTGCTTTACAAAAGTTGCAAATTAGGGACAGATATTTAAACAAATTAAATTAAATTTAAAAATTTGCTCATGCTTAAAACTATAATATATTATAAATAAAAATGCTTTAATGTTGATAAAAATGTTTTGTGGACTTACCCCAAGCTGAGAGACGACAGAGTGGAGAGGCCTGATCCACAGCAGTCAGCAGCTGCAGCCATTAGCATGTCATTAGCCTTTAGCTTGTTCAGCTCTGGTCAGCTCTGAGATGAGGGTGGTGTTTACTGAACCACACATTTGAAAACCCCGCCCAGGAGCAGTTTAGACGCTCCCCCCTCTGCCCATTTAGTAATATCCTCTGTTGGAGGAGTCAAAATATAAGATGAAATAAACAATAACACATTTCCATGCTCATTTTTTCAACCTAAATTTTGACATCAATTTTGGCAGCAGAACAAGAACCAAAATTTGGTGACTTTAAACAGTCATGCTATTACTTAGGGCAAGAATACTGTATCCTACTGTACAGGACAATTTTGAAATAAAGTCACATATTTTTATTTAAAAGATTACATTTCCTATTGTAATAATGAGCCCCTGTAGATGCCTAAAATTCAGTGGCCCTGAAGCCACAGGAGAAACAACTCCCTCTGATGCCAGTTGTCATATGTAAGAGCTAACCTCAAAAGGACAATTATCAGAAATAACTATAAACTTTAGTTTGACTAATATCTACAAATCTATACTTATCAAAGTTTATATCAAAGGTGAAATAATTAAATAAAATATCAAGCTGGACATTTATTTGTCTTCAAAACTAAAATAAAAGTACATGATGCTTATCTCTGTTGAATAGTGTGGTCAATCAATCAATCAGTCTTTATTTATGAAGCACTCTTCATACAAATAAAATGCAACACAAAGTGCTTTACAAAGTTAAAAACAATGCCCCCGCAACCCCCTCCCCCCATACAGCCCAGCACCACACACACACACACACATATATATTACTGCATGGCTGTGGTCTTTGTGGTCTGATGTTCCATCAGACTAGAAGCACTAAACTAGAGCCTTACTCTTAATGAGGTATTATTACAGGTTTTATTTAAGTTCAACTAGAGAAAATACGGAGTTTCGGCAGCTTCAGATCGGTGGTGCCCATATTGGAATGACATCATATCAAATACAGGACTACATGACTGGAGCTATTACCCAGAGAAGGCTACCACCTGGCCCAAGCCCCTTAAAATCGATTATCCATCATAAAAGGACATACAAAGCATGGGTGCCAATCCAACTATTGTAACCCCTCAATAATCACTCTTAAAGACCCACAGGTTACGGACACCTCCTGGTATGTACTTGGCTCATATGAATGAGTGAATACTGATCCTTAGGGCTGATTTATTATCACTGTTACTTCTGGAGCGGCTAATAAATGTGGTACACAGAACAAAGAACAAGTGACAGCACAACCTCCTGTGGAAGAAAAAGAGGTAAAGTATTTTGTCAACTTAACAATAGAAGGTAAATTGGCTTTGGAAATGGGATATGCGGGTGTGAATCATTGGCTGAAATTGATGACATACACAGCAAAATAGGTAAATGCATCCAATTACTATGTGTACGCCACTGCTAGACCTCAATTAAAGTATTTTACACTAACTAATGGTACTGATCCTAGAGGACTGCAACAATGGCTCTCTAAGGAAATAACACTTGTTTTGTTAGACAGTCTCAAGGGCGAGATGTTGGGACGAGAATAATGTATCAACAATTGCTAACGTTTGATTCAGACATAGTAACAGAAAGTGCATTCTAAGAAAGCAAGGACTGCTGCCTCAAAATGTCAGGGTGAATACAACGATGATGTATTATGAACATCATTTGAAGTGTGTAATATTGAACTCTGTAGAAAAGGACACGTTGAAGTAAATTGCATTTACCTACAATGCAAGTTATTATGTGGGGTGCACAGTGGCAGATTGGTCACTCCTGCCTCACAGCAAGGACACTCTGTCTTTTAGTATGGAGTCTAAAGTATCCCTAGTGAATGAATGTGAGAGTGAATGATAGTCTGTCAGTGTTTGTCTCTAAGTATCAGCCATGCAACCAATGGACTATTGTCCAGGGTGCACCCTGCCTAAGGGCTTATTATTATGGTACTTTGGATTTATAAGATTATGTATCTGGATTACTTAACATTGAGAAAGTTGGGGGTTAACATTTCATAATTGAGTGTACACTACAAGTCAGTGAAATCAGAGCACACGATGAGCCGTCAACCCCATGTAACTACTTTACCCAATTTTTTAATGACAGTATGTTTTGTATTTGCATTACTTTTTATGAGATTGCTAAACTGGATTGGTAAAAATGAATAAAATCAACTTTAAAAATACTATGTGTAATGTAAATGATAAACAACAACATCGTATCATTTATCTCAATCAAATTTAACATTAATATGTTTATCATTAGGGCTCTTTTCATACCTTAATAGGGCAGTATATCCTGGGAGATATAACTCATAAAATCCCAAATATACAAAATATATATATTTTGTGCCAGGAAATATTTATCTTGGGAGTTAAAGACATGAGTAACAGCATTAAATTATTTTTTTGCAACTTATTTTCCACTCATGCCTGTTTTAGGGTTAAATTGCCATGTTTCTTGCTGGCCATGTGCTTTTACAGCATTTAGACATTTGGGGGGGTTGTTGCCAGAGATGTTTTGTGGTAGTTTCTAGAAAAGGGTATTAGCAGAGTAAGCAAACATTAAGAGTTCATTGGCATTATTTATTGAATCACAGTCAGCCATGTTTTGTGTTAACCAATTGTTAAAAAATGGAGTGGGTCTACAAAGTGTGCAACTTCAAAACGTGGTTTGATGAAACATTATAAGTGATATCATGGCCATGGTGGACAGGCTTTGCTGTGCCTGTATGAGAATTGTTTCTGTTCTTTCAAAGCACAGGGAAGCCTCAAATCACATTTGTCAAGAAATCACTCTCAAGGAGTGAAAGTAAAAGTGCTACTACACAGAGACTGTGTTTTACTTGTGAATGTTGTAACACCAGAAAGATGTATCAAAACAAACTTTGGAGAAATTCTATGACACAAAGTATTGGAATACTTAACATTAATGTCTGCCTTCCTGTGTGTAGGCTGGCTGTTCAAAGAAATGCACTCAGTGATGTAAATACTAACCTGATTGAAGAGTGGGAAGGGAACCTTATAATCTACACTAAAGGGTCAAAGAATCAGGAGAGTGGGAAAGTGCCATGGGGATACTGTGCCAAAGAACTGTTTTACAGGAAAGAAACATTTGATTGATTGATGAACTATACTGTATGGGCTGTTAGAATACTTGGAAATGATAACCAGATCAATAAAAGTCATTTGGTGTTGGAGAATTTTGGAACCATTGTAAGGTTGTGATGCCCTGAGCCTTGGGCTCTGTCAACAGATAGACTCAGACACCTGTAGGATAACATGTCTCCAACCTCGAGCCCTATCAGCTGAATAACAACTGAATAACATCTCTTTTGTTATTGCATTGTTTGCGCACTGACCTTCTATGAGGTTTTATAAGCTGAGTCCTGTGCAAGCATGGGAGACTTGAATGTTCAATACTCTGTGTTGACTGTTCAGCTATCTTCGGGCCTGTATGTGATGGTAATAAACTTCTCCTGCTTAAGTCATCCAGAGTCTCTGCAGTTTATCTATGTGTTCCAATACTTTGCAGCTCTCTTTGCAGGCAGTATACCAATTCTCTTACAGTAAGGACAATGGAAAAAGTATGATAAAGGAAGATTTTATTTTGCAATTCAGAGCACAAGAGGGAAGAGGGCAACTTGCTTTTGGCTGAAGTTGACAGAAATTATTTCTTGTCACTAGACTGAAGCTGGGGCACAGTGTGCTGGCTCTGACCGGCAAACATCCTGATGGAAACTCTGAATGTGGACAAATCTAAACAGTAAGCCACGTCATTTTCCAGTACACCAAAAACTCAAATCAAAAGAAGATACTGTACAGAGACTTGGGAATTACTGGGGAGAGAAACTTCATTTGTGCGCTCCGGAATAAAACAGAAAAGGGCTATTTATCTGAGAAAGACTGGACAACATGACATGCTTGTAAAGAGATCAGCGAGCAGTAGAGGGCAGCAACACGTTATTATTGCGTTCAGCCTGCTTAATCACACGAAGAAGAAGAAGAAGAAGAAGAAGAAGCAGCAGTTTGGCCACAGCTGCTGTTTGGATGTAACATGTAGTATGGCTTCATTACTTCCATACAACTCCAGAGAAGGCTTAGCGGCCGGCGCTAAATACTAGCAGGTTAGTATCATTGCTAAAAAAAATTGGAGAGACCTTGCTGTGTATAATTAAATTAAAAAAGAAGCTAGCTTATATGCTAACTCGTTTCATGCTAACTTGTAGGATAGCATAGAGGAAGACTCGGCCCAACTTTACAGCACTGCGACTTTGTGTTTTATTTCACTATTCAGTGTTGTCTGAGAAAGGAGAGATCACTTCCTTTGTAGCCTATGTTGTAGAGAGACAGGACCTAACAGAAAGACTTTTCACAAAAGGCACAAAAGTAATTTTCACAAAATGAAGACGCTAACAACAAAGTCAATGTGTAGGCTACTGGTTGTCCAGTCTGTAACTTTAGTAACTGTAATTCTAATGTAACTAATTGCTACCATGATAAATTCATCTTAGCCTAGATATAAGCAGAAAAAATCTTCAATTTCCATTAGACTTATCTGAAAAAAAAAAAAACCCTTGTAAAGAAAACTGCATGAGGTTTTACTTGGTGCATTTGAAGATTCAGATTGTTGCTAACAATAAACAGTTGGCTCCACAAGTTCTAGAATATATACATTGCTTTAACTCCTCCAAAATTATTGTATTTAATTATAATAAATTGGATGCAAGCTAATTTTTCTGTTTTCCGTTTTAGAGTTGTGTTTAAAGTCAAGGTTGATGCTTTATAACCTATAAAAGAGTGTGACTGACCCAGACTCTGGGGTTGAAGGAGATGAGTCCCAGACGGAAGGCTTTTAAGCTGCAGTCAGTGAAGAACAGTGATGAAGGAGACATGCTCTGGCCCAAAGAGGCCAAAGACTACATCAATGAGCTCTCTCATGAAGTCCTCTGTCATATATTCAGGTAGTGCATCATACAGCTTCACCATTTTGTTGAGTTGATGGTGTAGTGGTGTATTCTTGAGGTAGAGCAATATTAAAACTCTGCTTGGAGTTTGTTGCCTGGCTGCTTGCAATTGTGGCAGTTGTATTTTAACAATAAATTTCCATTGATTGTGGCAGGTTATTGCACATCAACATGAGCAATATCTCTATTATAAAGACTGCTTAAACTGCACCGAAATTTGGTATTTAGTATGTCTGTTTAAGGAACTCTTGCTTTCCAATAGCCTAGGCCTATCACAGCATTGTAACATATAAATGGTAAGGGCACTAGGGTTTGTTTTTATATGAATACAATGAAAAAAATACTCTGTCCATGTGCAAAATCACATATTGCAAGTTTTATTTTCAAAGCATTATTCATCTTTATTACATGTCACATCTTTTCTTGATGCTGCACAGCCCAAATCTTAACATTATTTTGTAGATACCTTCCGCTGAAGGACATCATCTCAATGGAGTGTCTGTCCAGGAAACTGCGAGAGGCAGTGTCGCTGTATCTGCGAGTTCTCAGAGTAGTAGATCTATGTGCTGGCCGCTGGTGGGAGTATATGCCTCGAGGTAAGGGCCCACACTGCACTACTTTCAGCACTAATGAGATGCCATTGAGCCTTTAAGGTTTATATTTTATTTTGATGGCTAAATGGGCCGGTAATGTTGTGAATTCTGTCTACAGACAAAACCTTTGAAGAGATGTTTTCAATTATCTAACAAAAGCCTATTTTCAACATGAGATGGCTGCAACAATAACACTGAAATAACATAAAACCTTTAGCTTGAACATCCATCCATCCATTTTCTTTCACTTTTCCTGGGCTGGATGGTGGGTGCAGCAGTCTAAGCAGAGATGTCCAGACTTCTCCTTCAGACTTCAGACTTCTCCTCCTCCGGGGGAATACTGAGGCGTTCACAGGCCAGCCGAGAGACATAGTCCCTCCACCGTGCACTAGGTCTTCCCTGGGGCCTCCTCCCCAGTGGTACATGCCCAGAACACCTACCCTGGAAGGCAAACCAGGTGGTGTACAGATAAGATCCCCGAGCCACCCCAGCTCGCTCCTCTCGATGTAGAGGAACAGCTCTCCACGCTCCTCCCAAGTGACTGAACTCCTCATCCTATCTCTAAGGGAGCATCCAGCCACCCTGCAGAGGAAACTCATTTTGGCTGCTTGTATTGTTTAGGTTATGACCCAGAGCTTATGGCTGTAGGTGAGAGTAGGAACCCCTTGCAGCTCATCTCCTCCTTTACCAGACATCTGTCTGTCAATCTCTTGTTCCATCCTTCCCTTACGCGTGAGCAAAACCCCAAGATACTTCAAGTCCTCCAATTGAGGCAGGAACTCTCTGAAGGGGACTACCCTTTTCCAGCTGAGGACCATGACCTCAGACTTGGAGGTGCTGATTGTCATCCCAGCCACTTCACACTCGGCTGCAAAACCCAGTACACAGTGAAGGTCCTGGTTTGATGAAGCCAAAAAAGCAGAGGCAAGATTCTGTTGTCCCCAAACTGGACTCCCTCCAGCCCCTGGCACCTATAAATCCTGTTCATAAAAAATATGAAAAGAACCAGTGACAAAGGGCAGCCAACATGCACCTGAAAAAGGTCTTACTTGCGAGTCAAATGCATTCTCCAGATCCACAAAGCACATGTGGACTGGTTGTCTGTGGAGGTTCTCAGTCATCCAAGACATACTCAAGAAAAGGTTTTCTGACATAGGCATCTGGACATAGGTTTATAGATATATATCCCTCTAAGGGAGGAATTTAGCCTGAAACTACTTTGATTGGACAAGGCTAGGCTGGTTTCATAGTTGTTAAGAGTTAAATGGGCAGTGTGGGAGCTGAAGGGGAAGTTGTTGGGCTCCTGTGAACCATTAGCATAACTGCTTCCTCCAGGTGTTAGCTTCCTATTAGAGTGAAACTGTTTTGAATTTGGCTTCAAAACACTGTTGTAAATGGGGAGGTTGTATTTGAGTCCACCACCCAGTGTTGCGAAATCCTCAGTAAGAAAAATAGCTATTGGCTGTCCTAAAAGTAATCCAGCCTTGCTAAATGAAGTTATTGCATAATTTGCATAATTTACCATGTGAATGTAATTGTTATGGACACTGTAGGAGAGAGTTTTGTTTTATTTAATGATTTAATCAAACTACACTGTTAAGTGGGCTTTTATTGCAATTGTGCCTTTTTTAAGAACATGAAGGGAAATTGTGCCCTCATAAGACAAAACTGTAAATCATATGGTTATTGAGGTTCTCTTGGTATCGTAACACTGTGAAGTAGGACAGTCTTATGGTATGTTCTTTACTCTTATTTATTAGTATTCATAATATTTTAGGGGAGTATATAATGGCAGGGTGGTTAGCACTTCTGCCTCATAGTATCAGGGCTGTGGGATTGACCCTGCGCTCACTGAATGAATGCGAGTGTGAATAGTTTGTCTCCAGGGTTTACAGGCCTCAAGCCTGTAGCAGCAGAAATAGACACCAGCCTCCTGCCCCCTCTAAAGGATAAGTGATTGATTGATTGACTGAAAAAATAACTTTTAGTTTGCATACATTCACTGGTGCATTTTGGTGGCAATTCTTCAAACAAGTGTTACCACTGACTGCTTGATTGTAATGCAAACATAGCCTATAAATGTCTAACTGATATTTCCTGTCTAGGTTTCACAGACAGTAGCTTTCAAATTCTCTTAAAGAAGATGCCAGATCTGGAGCAGCTGTATGGCCTTCACCCGAGATTCCTGGAGCGCAGACGAGTGCGAGGCTATGAGGCTTTTAGTATACCTGGAGTACTAGAGGCATTGCAAGCCTGTCCCAGTCTGATGGTTAGTGGTCATATTGGTTCAAAACCTGTGTTTCCACCCAGTTTGGCATAGTTAAGTACAAACAGTTACAATACCAATTACATGGGAGGAAGTGGGGCTTAGTATAGATCCACCACTGACATCACAAAGATCAAAGATTTCATACATTGTATTAAATAGCTCTTTGTATTTTTAGGGTGTGGAGACCTCTCATCTTGAGCTGGTCGAAGCCATATGGAATTACATGCCACAAGTACATATCCTTGGAAAATTCCGAAACCGTAATGGAGCATTTCCCATCCCTTCTGAAAACAAACTGACAATCCCCGTAACAGCCAAGATCCAAACCTTACACCTAGTGGGTAAGTACACAAGTTCCAGTCCGGTGAAAAGAAGCGATCAGTTAAGTATTTGAGTTTTTGTGTACTTCATACAACATGAATCTGTTTATTCATGAAGGCACAAAGCAAGTGTGTCACTGCTGCAGCAAATCAGTAAGAATTTAGAATACCTTAGAGATGCATCAGATAGTAAATGATCTGTTTTAATTTACAGTCTATACTCTTGCATCTATATCTTGCATGTATTATTTGGGATTTCACTGGGAGAGATGTGACAGTTCCTTGTAAATCATTGTGGATCTCATGGTTCCTATTCAGCAAAAAAAGTAACAGTAACAAAGGCACGGCTACTGAATGTATGGCTCATTGAGCTATATATCTACCTATCTATATATGTTTAAGGCAGAAACTGAAATAATTGAAAATTCCCTCTATTAATATAGTAAAAAAAAAAGTTTCTATTTGTTTGACAACTTGGCAAAGATACTGTAAGAAATTTGTTGCACATTTCCTTGGTATCTTGTTTCAGGATGCGTTTGACTTTTTTTGAGTTTCATATTTAATTTCATCATTGTTATACACACAAGTAAAACACATATTTTAACCTTTAATTCTGATTTGTAGAAAAATGCCTGGTGTCTGCTCCTTGTAACAGGACAGGAACTACTACTAAATGTGAAGAATCAATTACAAAGGATATAATGATGATTATATTTTTGGATTGGCCAGGGATGCACTTGTCATATTACTACACTCTTTTTGTTGCTGCATTACTTTGAGATCTACTCACTGATTAAAATGAAATTCTGATGTTAGTTTTTAGTAAAGGCCCAAAATTATTGAACATGTTGTCATGACCCTTTTTTATGAAATTTGGAAAGGACTGCTGCTGAGGTATTTTGTCAGTAATTTCTCATGTGTTTCAGGTGTAAACGTCCCTGAGATCCCATGTGTGGCCATGCTGCGTCACCTTTACCTTAAATGGGTCCGCCTGACCAAACCACAACCATTTAAAGACTTCCTGTGTGTGAGCCTCAAAACCTTTGTCATGAAGAACTGTGCAGGGCCTACCAATTCTCTTAAATATGTCCCTCTAGTAACAGGCCTGGCCTCAGCCCGGAACCTAGAGCAGCTTGAACTGGTGAGAGTGCCCTTCCTGGGAGGGCTGATTCAGCATGTGGTGGAGGACAGCTGGAGGTCAGGTGAGCTGCCAAACATAAAAAGCAACAAAATGGAAACAATGCATGTGTGGTTTTTACTTTGCAAGATTTCCAGAGCAATGTCTGTGAACAGTTCTGGTGCTTCCTTTAGGTGCTCATCACTAAAACTTAAATTTAGGTCGTCTTTGGCTTTGAATAAACTTCAGCCACCTGTTTTCCTAATTTTATTTCCTGTGTTTCCTTTGCTTAGCTAAGTTACAAAGAGAATGTCTCTTCAACATAAACAAAGGAGTTAAATGGTTAATGGGCAGATGCCTTACAGATGCATTTATTAAATAATAAAAAAAAAAATCCACATTATGCTTTTAAGGTCTTTTTCTAAAAAGACAAAAACCCATGCTTTTCTCTGGCACTGGTTGGGTTTTTATGTCATTTCTGTACCCTTGCCCACTTTTGCACACATCACACTACTACTTTGACAGTTAATTCAGCTTTTGTCTTGTCAAACCACAGAATATTTTCCTAAAAATCTTGGGGATCATCAAGATGTTTTTTTGGCAAAAGTGAGACGAGCCTTTATGTTCTTTTTGGTCAGCGATGGTTTTTGCCTTGCAACTCTGCTATTGATGCCATTTTTGCCCTGTTTCTCTCTCATGGTTAAGCCATGAACACTGACCTTAACTGAGGCAAGTGAGGCCTGCAGTTCGTTAGATATTGTTGTGGGTTCTTTTGTGACCTCGTTGCTGCGCTCTTGGTTTATTTTGGCAGGCCGACTGGGAAGGATCACCACTTTCGTTTCCATATTTTGTGGTTTGCTGGAGTCCCAAAGCTTCAGAAATGGCCTTGTAACACTTTCCAGACTGATAGATGTCAGTTACTGTGTTTCTCATCTGTTGTTTCTCATTTCTTTGGATCGTGGCATGATGTCTCGCTTTTTGAGATCTTTTGTCCTACTTCACATTGACAGACAGGTCCTAGGTAAATTATTTTTTTCAATTGAACGGGTCCACCAGACCAGACCTTGGCTTTCCAAAAAAAAAAAGAGGATGGTTTTCAAGATGGCGGCTTGAAGAAAGGTTGCAGTTGGGAGTGCAAGCACGCCATTTTGCTGATTTTACTCTTATAATCCACAAATACAGCTACAGTACAGACAGTTAGTCTGCGATGAGTATCAGCAACTAATTTTTGAGACAGTCAGACAACATGCTGCGCAGGAAAGTTGTAGTATCCGAAACTGCGGAGGATCTCAAGCGAGACTAAGGAGGGAGTTACCATGTCTGTGTACCTCAATAAAGTCATTGAGGAAAAACTCGGGCCAGTCTCCTTGCTTGTGCAAAGGCAAGGGAAAGGAGGACCATGAAAAAGAGGCTGAGGCCCGGATCTCAGCTGTGGAGGATGCCACGAGCTTAAATCGGTGCAGGAGCTGGTGGAGTGCGCTGATGATTTAGACAGTTGGGAGACGAAAAAATATTCGCATTATTGGTCTCCCGGAGGGCGCTGAGGGCAATGATCCCACTCGTTTTTTTGAGAGTTGGTTGCCTGAACTTTTAAACATCAAAACAAAAGCGGCCGACGTAAAGTTGAAAGAGCGCACTGCACGGCAACACAGAAAAACCTCTTTCTCGCTGGCTCAATATAGAGAACTCCATGTCCATTGCTTTTTTTGAAAAAACTCAAAACCCTAAAGTTGTCCTGTAGTTAGTACTGTTAGAGCTTGCAAAATAGTTCAAAAGCTTGAAGGCAGGTCTCAGTTAACATCTCCTTTCACTCCGTTGTGTGATAATCCCCTTTTTCTGCTAGGGACTACTCATTCTGGTTTTCGAGTTTGGGCAGCAAAAGGTATCTCCATCCTTTCTGACTTAATGGACGGACCCAAACTGATGTAATTTGATTAGTTAATAAATATGATATTCATAGACATGATTTTTTCCCGATACTTGTGAGGGACTATGTTCAAAGAAGCACAACAATTCTTAGTAATCAAACTGTCTGATTGTGAAAAACAGCTATTTAATCCGAAACTCAAAAGCTCTATAAAGGCTTCCTATGGTTTACTTAAAGAATATGGGGTCACAAATACAGTTAATTTGAACTTAAAGAATATGGGGTCACAAATACAGTTAATTTGAAGGGGACATGGGAAAAAGAACTAGGTATGGAGATCAGTGATGAGGCCTGGGATGAAGCTAAGTCTTTGAGGGCCTGTAATAGGGTGAAAGAGTTTCAACTTAAAATTTTACATCAAGCTCATATATCTCCCTCTCATCGCCATCAATTTAATCCAGACTTTTCTCCGCTCTGTGCCCTGTAAGTGTAAAACAGAGGTGGGTAACCTCACTCATGGTCTTTGGTCCTGTAGAAAATAGAGCAATTTTGGTTTGGTATAAATTGTGAACTGGATAAGATCTTCTCTGCTATTACAGAATGTAATCCATTGTGTAAGCTCCTTGGAATGGCTAATAACAACATTAAGGGGAAATATGAAAAGCAACTCTACAGGCTGCTTACATTCTGTGTGAGGAAATGTGTTCTTTTGAACTGGATTACAGATAAAGCCCCATCAAAAACACAATGGCAGCAGATTGTACTTGAATATGTGTCGTTGGACTACCTAACAAGCAAGTTACACAATAGAGATAATGAGTTTCATAAAATATGCAACCCTTTTATGTTGTGTGTTGGTTTGGATATTTTTTTATGTGGCTTTGTATAATGTAACCTTATCCTTGCTACCTTCTTATATGTGAGTATTGTTAATCTTTCTTCATAGTCAAAGTCTCTGTGTCTGCCACTTATCCTTAGCTTTGAGCAGGGTTATTGGGGGGGAGTGATTACACAGTTAATTCATGATTTAACAAGTCGTGGCAATTACTTTCTCACATGGGGCCATGTAGGTTCATTTTGCCTTTAATAAATAAAATAAGTTTAAAAACTGCATTTTACATAAGTTATCTGTGTCTAAGATAAAAAAATATTGATGGTTTGACTGAAGTGTGACAAATGTGCAAAAAATAAGAGGTCTGGATGAGGGCAAATACTTTTTCACAGCACTGTAGCATGAATAAAGAAATGATATGGCACTGAGACTGTTCTCTTAAAATCATTGTGTGTTTAGGTGGATTCCGTAACCTTCACACTATTGTGTTTGGGGCCTGTAAAAATGCTTTGGAAGTGGACCTAGGCTACCTTATCATCACTGCTGCTCGCAGGTCTTCACAATCTTACCATTTAGTTTTTTTGTGTTTTATCTTTTATTTAAAGCTTAACAATAATTACAAATTTAGCATATTATTTTGCTATTTATTGATGAGATACTTATATATAATTTGTTTAATTTATAATTATTATTATTAATATCATTATCAATATTATTATATATTTATATAATTTATTTATATTTATTTATATTTTAAAGTTATATATTATATTTTTCTTTTAATTTTGTTTACTATAATTAGTCCTGGTTTGAACTCATGGTACACACAACAGTAATTATACATAACTCTTCTCTTTTTTAATTTTTTTTTTCTGTTACAGGCTTCACGAGTTGCGGATCCAGCCGTCTCTAACCAAAGATGGTGTTTTTTCAGCCCTCAAGATGGCTGAACTGGAGTTTCCGCAATTTGAGACACTACATCTGGGATATGTGGATGAGTTTTTGCTTCAATGTTAGTTTTTTGTGTTACATTTTGTAATGATGTCCAGAGTGTTTGGATGTTTGGATGTTTGGATGGTTTCAGGTGAATCACTTCTCATGTTAGGCCACTTGAAATTAGAAATATTACATTTTCTGCTGCCTAGCAAAAAAAAAAAAGGTCACTACCTAGATTTAACTTGTCAGTAAGATTTGTCACTTGGGTAATTTTAATTTTTTTGTTGCATTTCGTTCTTTAAGTCTCTAATGCTGTGACTACTACTGCTGTATCTGTGAACAATCAAAGGTTAGTTATACCCTATACTTGGTTTTAAACTCGATTTATTTTTGTGTTTGCAGGTAAAATGACCCATTCAGAGCTGATGAAGTATGGTTTGGCTGATGTCACAGAGAACCCAGGCATCATCACTGATATTGGCCTCAAGGTGGTTAATGAGGTCTTCGCTAATATTAAATACCTTCTTGTATACAACTGCCCTCATTTGCATAACCCTCACCACTGGATATCAGGTAATGTCTCTTTAAATTATGCTTTGTACAAATTACATTTCTTAATAGTTTAGGCAGAACATGTTCTAAACAGAAACATGTTCTAAAAAAATGTCTAAATAAATGGAACCTTAACATTCGAAGTCATATTCAAGGTTTTTCTTAAGTAGGGTTGCATTTGATACTTGTACAAATTTAGTATAGTACCTGAAAAAGATTTCTGTGCATACACACACAGTCTGGAGAACTGACCACGATCAGAGGAGCAGTGTAGAGATGTATAGGAGCAGTTAAAAAGCACATTTAATACAAAAAAAAAGATTAATTAATTATTTTTCACTCAACTGTATGCCTTTTTTGGCAATACATATACAGCTATATCCCTACACTGATTCTCTGACCCTGGCCAGTTTTCCAGAATGTGTGTGCACATAAATCTACTATGGGTAACATAACACATACAAGCCCTCTCCAAATAGCTAAGAATATGACTTGTCTGATGAAGTGTGGTACCACATGGACATAGAGGGCTAAAAATGTGCCATGGGAGAGAGAAACTAAGTTCTACATATGTCAAACTTAAGGCCCACTGGCCAGATCAGGACCGCGAAGCAATTATTTCTGGCTCACTAAAGGATTTCAAATTTCTATTTTTAAAAAAGGCCCATTGATAGATATAGCGCCTAACTCAAACTACAAGTCCCATAATGCATTGCAGCAATAGCAAGCGCTGCCCCTTCACCCCTGCTCTGTTGACACAGAAGAGTTCAGTGAGCTGCGAGAGAATAAATGCTAAATGAGTTTACACAGTGACATTTAAGGTCTTTCTTTAAAAATATGGCAAATAAAAGTAAAAGTAAAACATGGACTTCTTAAACAGGTGAGAGGTGGAATGTTTGTGAAGAACCTTGTTTGTGGAGGTAATGAGACTGTCAGTCAAGAAAATAATTGCACTATAGCGCTATGACACGCTATGAACTGTGAGACAGAATTGGGGACAAGTACAAAAACCTGGACAAAGCAGAAGCTACAGACTGTGAGAGTTACAATAGAGTCTGAAGTCACAGCAGAGTCTGTCTGAGTCTCTACTGTCTTAAAGTGAAGCTGCAGTGAGGCTCATTCTATAGTAACAGAGGATGAAAGTAAACTGGAGTCCTCGAGTGGGAAAGCATTTACGGCCCCACTACCTTAAAAGAGCTAAAGAAATCACAAGATCCTTTTGAAGAGCAAACACTTACTAACAAACGGTCGACTCTCCCATCATCAATACAAAATCTTGGCAAAAAAAATTCATTCAACTCTCGATGGGAATAAATGATGTGACATGCAATGTTATTCCCGTCCAGAGTTGCCTGAATTTCTCCCAAGATCTTGTAGGGGAGGCTCTTGCCTATTTGCTTTGTTAAATCTGTGGTGATTTTTTTTTTTTTTGCCGAGCAGTGTATTACATCTTGGTTACTGTAATAAAGAGCAGGGCTTTAAAAACTTGGTTAGGCTATGCTTTTTAGTGCCCTGTGAGCACATACATATAGCCTACTAAGTTGAAGTTGTATATAAAATTTAGGCTTCGAACAGGTAAAAAATAAAATCCTTTAATTACAGCCCTGTAATTAAATCCTTTAATTTAAACAAAGTGGCAGTTCCTGTTCCATGACCTGGCTTAAATTGTATCAAAAAAAAAAAAAAAAAAATCACTGTCTTAATCCTTTGAAATATGACAGTAATCATTGTACCAATGACTTGGTTATGGCATTATTGTATAATCAGTTTTGTTATCGTGAACACCTCCACAATATTGCAATAGTGGAGGTAATACCCTGTTTACACCGTACAATGAGATCTTCATATTATTACATCCTTAAGTGCTAGTTTAGTGTTTTTAACTATGTTCCTTGTTCTTTTTCAGATCAGTCCCGATGGAGCCGTCTGGTTGATCTAACTCTAGTCCGATGTCATGCCATCAAACTGGAGTCCTTCTCTCAGTTCATTGAACTACTCCCAAGTCTGGAGTTCATCTGTCTGGACCAGATGTTCAGGGAACCACCCAAAGTATGTGTCAATGTTTCATGGCCTGGCATCACAAGGCATAAATTAGTTGGCTCACCAATGACCAAATTGTATTAGCAGTCACACATACCCATGAACCTAATCTGGGAAAATGCATGCACAGACAGACCAACTACAAAGACATTTTATATGGCAAGCTTTTGTCCCAAAAATAAAAGGGCCAAATGCAGCAACTTAATATAATATAACTCAATATATTGCATCAGTTTGTTTCTATTATTAGGTTGCATTTTATTGCCATGCTTTGTGAACAAAAAACACTGCATTAAACACAACCAGCGCTCACAACAAGAAAGAGTGAGTACCTGAACATCGCACTCCTTCTGAAACTTACAACACTTCACACTTCTCCTAACTTGGTTGTTACCTGTTTAAACACTAATATTGTCAAGGATATTTCTGATTTCAATTTACATCCACCTTGAAAAAAATGTACGCCCTCTGAGTTCTCACTCTTGGGCCACATGTCTGTGATTATGTAGTAACTGTCAGAAAGTTTTGTGATTAATTTCTATTAACATTATAAGCATCAAAAAAGAAACCCTGAAAAAAAAGTCAACTCAGTAAGTCAGGAAACCTCCCGTGATCAAACATGACTTTCAGACTACAGCTTTTTATGGGAGAAGATAAAAGGAAAAAAAAGTGCTACGGCTGACCTATGCTCATACTGCCATAAGCCTGATAATTAGGGGAATTTTTAAGACAGTCAGGGCAGGTTGTCATAACAGGAAAAATTGGGGCTAAAACTGGGTGCTTCATAGTAAAGTGCTCTAATTGTGGGCTGGGCCTGGTTCTTGGAGGGAGCATGGGCTCTAGGTGTGTTAAGTATGTCGATGTCTTTTTACCTCAGGGTTGTGCTCGTGTGGGACTCAGTGCAGGGACGGGGATAGGTGTGTCTTCGGCACTTGTCAGTAATCAGAACTCCAACGATGACAACAACCACAATAATGAGGCCCACCCCCCTCCACCAGACCCCGCTGTAAACAACAACCACCGGCAAGAGTATGGTGGTAAGTCCCACTGCTATCTGTAAACCTAGGGCTCATTGGATAGTTGGATGTAGACATAATAAGGCACAAGTTATTTGTTGTTTTTTTTAGGCATTTTAGTTGCCTGTGGTTATTGTAAGCATAACGTATTATTCTTGCACTAATTAAAACTAAAAAAGTAAATAAATAAAAAAGAAACCACTCCACATATCACTCCCTAATAATTAATATTTTTTAAAATAGGCTTCTGTGTTTTTAAGAAGAGTGACTCTATTAAACTACATAATCAAATTGAACCCATGATTGGTGATTGGTATCAGCTGATAATGATTTTGTTGATTGGTGATCGGCCTCAAAAATCCTGATTGGAGCACCTTTAGAACCTGCCGAGATCCTTTAAAAACGGATATATTGGAACTCATAGAACTGTTGCTGTTTTATTGTTTGAGACCAACTTTTGGTGTTGGCAGCAGCACTGGAGGTGAATGGAATGGAGGAGGATGAAGAGGAGGAACATGAGGAAGAGGAAGAGGTGCAGCCACAGATTGTGTCCAAAAGGGCAGAAGAAGATGCTGTTACTCCAGGGCCTAGCAGTTCATCAGGAAGCTCTCACCTCATGGACCAGGAACAAGCAGGTTACTATCATATTCTCTAATGCTAACGTATCAAAAGTAGTAAATGGCATTTTATTGTAACATACTACTTTACATAAGGGTTGGGCGATATCCATTTTTTTTATACAGTCCTAAAATTATACCGCGGTATATGGTATTATCGTCTACAAGCCTAAAGGGGGAGAACACGTATAAAACCACCCAGTGACTTCTTAATTCTACAGGTAATGTAGCCCTAAGCATGAAGTTTACACCTCGGTTGCAGGTAAAACACCCAAAGGCATCCAAGTATGTTTATGTGAGCAGTAAATGTGTTTGTCAGAAAATGAAAGCAGGTGCCGTGCTGCTCATTTACGCACAGAAAGAGCAGTGCCTCTGCAGCATTGGCTTCTAACTCTAAAAAACAGACGATTTATACTTAAATCTGTCTCTGTAATTACTCTGCAACAAAAGCATGCAACAAACAGTACTTGTTTAAACAGTAAAGGTAGTCAGCTCAGACGATGGTCCTGCATCAGCAGCCACAGAAGAATTACAAGACATGTTGAAACTTGCAGCAATTATTCAGTGAGTTTTTGAATTCGATCTTTGGCTCAAACCAAAATGTGAGGATGTTTTTTTTTTGGGAACCAACTCCAACATGCTGTCTACGGTAATAAGATGCCTGCCGCATGATGCAGAAGTTAGCAGGAACATGACGTCAAGTAGATAGTGCTAATTAGATGTGTAATTATCATGCTGTTGCGTTTTATTTGAAAAGATATGATTATATTACACAAAAAGATGTTCTCTAATCACCTTTATATTGGCTTGCACTGCTGCACATTTCAGGTATTTAATATAAAGGGGGTTTAAACATCACGGTACTAGAATTGATACCGTCAGCATTTTTACCTATCCCGGTATACGGTAAAGTCGTAGTGCTGCCCAACTGTACTTTACATCAGTGTTCAGTCAAACAAAAATAAAAATCACCACCCTCATTATACCGCACCACATCAATGGCCAACTCTCGCTGACACTGGCTGACAATCACTGACACTCGCCAACACTTGCTGACACTGGCCGACACTCACTGACAGTAGCTGACACTAACTTGCGCCACTGAGGCTGGCCTACACTGGGAGACACTGGCTGACACTTACTGAAACTCACTGACTCTGGCCGACATCCACTAAAACTGACTGAGACTTACTGACACTAGTTAACACTAGCTGACACTGACTTGCACACACTGAGGCTGGCTGACACTCTCTGACACTGACTGATCATGACCGACGCTCTCTGACACTCACTGTCACTGGCCATGCTCTCACTGACGCTGGCCAACACTTACTGATGCTTGCCGACACTCACTGACGCTCACTGACACTGGCCAACACTCACTTTTACTCACTGACAGTGGTCTTTACCCACTGACACTGACTGAACCAGACTGACACTGGGAGACAAAACTGTCAAGTGGTAGAGGTATATGTAAAAAATATAAGCTTCCTAAATGATGAATACTTAACAATCTGTAGTTATTATATTGTACACATATGTCTTTTCTTATTTATCCATTTTTTTAGGACCTAGTGGTGTGATGCTGAAGAACAGGCAGCAGAGTGCAGCTGTTGCCAAAGCTCCAATGGTAATTTCAGACTCGGATAGTGAAGAAGAGGAGGAGGGGCTTGTTTCACGATTAATGCCAATTTCTTGTTCACAACAGCCTGTCTCCTGTACAACAGGTAAAGCCAGGTTTCTCAATTTTTGTCACTTTTTGTATAGCTTTGTACATATGTGGGGCACCAAAACAGTCAAACAGTGATATTAAGCTAGAAGCTGGCACTCTGCTGTTTGTCAGTTGGCTGACAGAGAATTTTCATTTGTAGAAAAATACTCTTTTATTGACATTTGGTAGGATGTCACATAGCTGAAGTTGCATCCCGTTCCAAATCATGTCAAAGTCAGTTGAACAGTACCATACCTGATTAAAACATGCCTGAGGGTTGAATGTCAAATCCCAATCACCATCAGTACGTGCACATGCAGGTAGAGAAATAATTTTTTTTGCCGTAGACCTATAACAACTGTTGTTTTTAACACGTTACTCTGATTTATGGATGAAGTAATTTGAATTTCTCGAAATCAGAGTAAGACACCTAGATAATGCGGATCATTGTCTGATTACTGCTGCATGTATACGGCTTACAGCGATTAGGGTGAGACATGCACTGAGCATGCTCCAAAGCTGGACAGCGGCATAAAGTAACACACGTAAACAGATGAGAAAAAGTGAAGAAACATCCTCATTCATTTTTAGACCAGTGAAGACACACATTTTTGGTCATGCTGCCACTGTCTATCCTGTCGGTTATTTTGCTCTTTCATGTTGTAAAAATTTAGATAAACAAGCTAGTCTACTGTGGCTTATAAATAAAAAAAAGTATTGCCAACAACAGGCTAACATTCATTCTGGGTTTTAGGTAAAGGAAAGACTCCATTGCGGCGTAATACCTGTGCTGTGTCACAGCCTGTGTCTTTGAACCACAGTGAGGTGACGCGGAGCAACTGTGAGAAGAGCTGTCAGGTCAACAGTGAACAGATCAAAGCCGACATGAAGGCGGCTGCTGACAGAAACTGCCGGACCAGCTGTAGAGGAGTCAGTGTGCAAGCTGAGGGCACCGGGGCCTGTTTGAGGCCCCAGGGTGACACTGTGGCCAGAACTGAACAGCAGGGAACAAGGGGTGAGAGAGGAACAATGGATGGCAGAGGAAGACCTGCTGGAAGGACAAACAGTGTGGCGGCAAACAGTGTCACTCAGGGGCATAGTGAAGCACACACCAGGGACTGTTCTGTCAGAAGATCTGGGGGTGGAGGGAGCCCCTCTAAAAATAGTGTGGATGGTGAGTTGCCAGGGGCCTACCACAAAGACAGGCTGTCCACTGAAACACAGCACAATCAGCTAAGAGATGAACCGTTCTGTCCCAGACGACCACTAACACGCTCTTGCTCGCGCATGTCCTCTGAGTCCCTTCTGCCAGACACAGGTGCTTCTGCAGGAATAAAAACATATTTGGCTATGGCTGTACATGTACATTGCACTATTTGATGTTTACTACTGTTTGCAGGTCTAGCCAGAACACGAGTGTTTGTCAAGAGAAAACGAAATGCTGACAAATCAACTAGCACTTCAGACCCAGTCACTGAGGACGATCATGTACAGGTACAAACCACTGACTGTTTTATGCACACTGTTCTTGAAGTCATTGTATTAGCACTAATTTATTAATAATTAATAATTAATTAATTATAAAATGGCTGTGTTTACTGTCTGTTGATAGGGTCAAAGCATAAGGACGCAATTTAGACTCTAGAAGTTAAGTTTTTATTGTATCTGATAGTACACGCCATGTCAAAGTGATCTCTTTTGTCTTAGTTGTACAAAGGTAAGAATTTATTTTATAAATTTACTCTGAAAAATGGCACAAAAAATTTTCTTGATAAGTAAAAAGGATTCCTTTGTGGCAAATTGCTATTAGGCCCTTTTTTTTTTTTTTTTTTACTTCAGAAGCCCTGCAACGATGGATTGACTGTTGTGAATTGAGTAGTGAATGATTCCCCATTCACAAAGTATCTCTCCACTTTCATTGGACAGTTGACACAGCCGCATTGTACATTTGTTTACACTCCTGAGGTGTGCAGCTGATGGACTTATTAATACCAGTGCTACGTGCCTCAGTGCTTTGGTCTTTCGGCATAGTTCCCAAAAAAACGGCATGCAAGCTTAATTGGCAGAGTGATTAGGGCTTCTGCCTCACAGCAAGAACCGCTTGTGACAGCTAAAGGATAAGTGATACAAAACAATGAATGTAGTGCACTTTTTGGAGCATCAAAATTTCTCAATCTCTCTGATTGATTGTAGTTTTCCTGTCTTAAAAAAATTATCCTTACCCCGCCTAAAGGAATTGATCTCTAAATATGGTTACTTCTCTGTCAGATTGGCATCAGTATCTTTGCAACGGAGCGGTCCCTCTTTATTCTCCTCTTTCACCTGAGGTGGAGGGCTTTGGTTTCTCTGTGGACACTAGGCCTGAGCCAGAGCAATTCAAAGCCCAGTCTTAGCCCGAAGCATGGGCTGATGAGGCATTTTTAGAGAAAACGGATGCCGTGATGGTTGAGTAACTTTGGCATTACGGCTCATTTAGGCTAATGTACAAAACATAGACTGGTGAACTGTAAGAAAAAAATTAAAGAAATAATAATAATAGTAATAAAGAATGCTTTAGATTAATTTTGATGTAGATTTAGTGAACACTATTCTACAGAGAGAGAACCAAAGTACTGTGTCTGCAGCGCTCTGCTCAGACTAACGCTGCATTTATGTGGCCTTGTATTTAACAGCATTATTGAGACATTAATAAAAATCAACGGTAACACTCCAACTTTCCGAGTTAAAAACACATGACCATAACAAACTAAAAACAACACGCTGATTACTCTGCAACGACGCTGTGTGTAAGCCCTTGAACACATAATAAACTACGGTAGACTGAGCTTGTTCTTCTAAACTTTTTACAACACGAAGTGCAAAATAACAGACAGGAGCCAGTGGCAGCGTGACCCAAAATATGTGTCTCAGCTCATCTAAAAATGAGTGAATTTATCTCTAAACACTGCTCATGTTTTTTCTTTTTTTCATCTGTGCGTGTGTCGCTCTGTGATCGTGTTCAGTCACTGGATTGACCTAGTTCTGACAGAGACCTGGGCGTGAGCTTTTACTGAGGGCTGTACCGCAGGTGTGGTTACCTGCGACAAAGGTGTGGTTAACGTACATCATGACGTCATCATGATCAGGAAGTATGGTCGGCAGTGTTTAACCTGAGGAGGGCAGCACTCATGCGGTTTTACATGTGTTTTACACACATTTATGGAATTAGATGGGTTTTTCAAATTTTGTCAAAAATAAGACTATTACTATGAACTGTATTACTAAAGCCCCATTTATACATATCATGTAACATGGCCAACAAGGGGCATATCCCTTGTTCTTTGTAAGATTTGTTTGATGTTAATTACAGCAAAATAATTAGTAAAATTAGGAATGACCATGGTTGTTGGTCATCATTACCCCTCTCCTTCCTAGGCCACATTGAAAGTATTCGTATGAATGTTCTCTCTAGACTAAAATGCTGCCAATAGGAATCCCCAGGGCTTCCTTTGACGAACTGGAAAAAATCATTATAAAATTCATATGGCTTGGTAATAGATATTAGGTATTAGATATAAAACTTTGCAACGGTCTTAACTGGATGGGGGCCTTGATCTTCCTAATCTTAAATATTATTTTTGGGCAGCGCAAATGAGACCTTTAATTTCATGGATCCAAAATGATGTCCACACAAGATGGTCACTTATTGAAAAGCACCGAATTATTCCATGTCCTCCCATTCTTACGTATTTCAGTCAAAGACATGGCAATGTGGACTGAAGTCACACTAAGCATTTGGAACAAAATATGTGTAGCGTTTAAGCTTCCTAAAGCTCTCTCGATTCTCTCAAACATATGAAGACATTTACTCCCAGTATTGTATATGTGCATCAGCTAACTGACGCAAATGGTCTCATGTCATTTGAACAGTTGAGGAGCAAATATAAACTCCAGAAATCTGATTTCTTCACATACTTACACTTCCGGTCCTTCCTAATAACACACAAGGAATGGGAAAAGGTTTTAAACGCGGCACCTATTGAAAAATTGTTTGCTCAAATTCAGAAAGGAGAAGGAGGTAAAAAGATAATTGCAAAGTTATCTAATTCATTTTTGTCAATGACCAAGCACAAGCCTCTACATGTGAAACAAAGATGGGAGGTAGACACAACCAAGAAATGTGGAGGGAGTAATACATTGGGGCACATAAAACTACAAATTCAAATGCTTGGAGAGAATTTAAATGGAAAATAATTAGTAGATACTTCAGGAACCAGATCTAGTTGCTAAGATGGACCCTAGAATTCCTAGTTTGTGTTGGAGAAGCTGTGACCCTGCGGTACACACATATTTTTTTGTCGTGTCCCAAACTAGAAACATTTTGGGATGAGGTCTACAGGGCTTTGTATCAGATTTTTCAAATTGTCATCCCTCGAGACCCGACTGTGGCCCTATTAGGTGTCATTTCCGCTGGTGTGCACAAATCTGCTGAAAAATATATTTTAAATATTCTATTCACTGCGGCCTTATAATGCTTAACTATCAGATGGAATGTTGAGCCACCTACTTATAGCTCTTGGTTTCGAAAAGTACAAGAACTCTACTAAATGGAAAAAATGACATTCTTGCTAAGACTTCAACAGCCTGCCTTTATCCGGTTCTGCGGTGCAGGTTTTACTACCGTTGGATTGACAGCCAAATGATTAATGTAAATTGAAGTCCTGTCTGATTTTGACTAGGGTTAGATTTGGAGCACTGTTACTTCTCTCCCTGCTAAATTATTATTATTATTATTTTAAATTGCCCTATGGAAGTGTAGATGTGAAATAGAGCCTGTTAATTATTGTTTGTGGTGAGATGTGTGTTCCACTTCTATTTGTGATGTGCTCGTAGGACCTATCCTATCCTGCGTAATTACAGCTGTGTATGAAGGTGGTGGCATGGACTTTGTACTGTTGTTAAAATGTAATGTAAATATGTAAAATATAAGAAAAAATGATACAGAACATGTTTTGTGCAGATATTGTCTCTCAAGAATAAGAACCTTGTGGGTATCACTTTGACCAACTGTGGAATTACCGACCTGGTCCTGAAAGACTGTCCAAAGATGATGTTCATTCATGGTAACAAATTCAAGCTCTCTGTATGGTCCACCATAAAGTATGTTTTCATTCAATACAAGACACTCTCAGTTCAGTGTAAAACCTGACTTAAGTTATACCTGCATATACATATAAAGTAAATTTTATCTATTTACACCGCTGACAATGCTACATTACTACACCTACAATTTTGTAAAAACACAAGAGTGTATTAAAACAAAAGTGCTGAAAACATAAATGTTCTTCAAAACATTTTACCCCGCTTGAGCAGATGAATTTAAATGTGACCCCTCTATCTGTAGCCACCAGGTGTCGTGTGCTGAAGCAGCTGCAGGTTGAAAATGCCCCAATTGTCAACAGAATTGACTTTGCTCAGTGTAAGAAGCTCAATATGGAGCAGGTCCTGGATCAGATCCTGAGGATGCCTCCTGAGAGGAATCGCATCATCTACATGCGTCCAATGCACCAGGTGGGCCATCTGTTTACGTCTCACCATATCTTCAGCACAATAGAGCATAGATGTTGCATTGTAATGCTCCTATCTCACCTCCCTGTACAATTATCAACATATCAGATTTCACAAGTTGCTTAAGTTAAGTTGCTTTTTCAATTAATTAATGTAGTTTTGTCGTGATATTGTGATATGTAGCTTCCATTAGCCCCGGCTGCTACATCAAGACCATAAGCAAACTTGTGAAGAGCATTGTGGAGTTGGGGCAGCTGCTGGCTGCTCCCCGCTGTTCTTGTCAGGTCTTTACGGTAAACCTGTCCCAGCAGGACAGTAAACCTGCTGGGTAAAAAAAAAAAAAAAGTACAGTATGGAGCAGCCTCCAGCTCCCCCGTCTTTTCCCGAGTCTCTTGCTGGGACTGCTGGGAAAGGGGCAGGAGTGACAGCCCGCCACCTTGGATTGTGTCCTCACAGTCATGGTTTTTGAGAAACAAGGCGTTGTTCCCCAAGTGGAGAGACTTTGCCTGATAACAGAGATACCCCGCAGTTGAGTAGTAGAGACACAAACACACAATTATAGGCTCAGAAGTACGTAAGTGTTTTTGCACGGAATGTCCTCTTTAGTATACAAAGCCAAGTACAATGCCAACTGGATAGTATTTCTACTACCTTCTCCCCGCTTTACAATAATAAATTGTCCATGGTGGCAGAATGGTTAGCAAAACCTGCCTCACAGCAAGAGGGTCCTCCTCCAGTCTACTGTGAAGTCTGTGGTAAGAACCCCCATGGAACTGTAGGTTCTTTTCAAGCACTTCCTCTCCACCATCCAAAGACGGTGAATTGGTAAATCTAATTTGTGAATGAATGCAAGTGTGAATGGTTTTCTTTTTCTTGATGTTAACTCTTCCTTAACAAATTTCAGGATGTACCCCGCCTCAAGCCCCAAAAGCAGCTAGGATAGGCTCCAGCTCTCCATGTTTCATTAAGGATAAGCAATACAAAATGAATACATGAAAGACCGAACTTCACATTTCACACATTGTTGTTATTAATAAATAGCTGTGCCATTACTACATGGTGTGCTTTTATTGAAAGGCATGTGAGTGTTTAAGGAGGTCTTTAAACGTGAGCCTGGGTAATATTAATTATTATTAATTAAGTTTATTAAACTGTTAGATTTCTTAGACTATGACCAAATGTTTCTTCAGAAGATATTTAACATAATGTTAATGACTGATTCTTTATTTGGTATAAAAGTCAGTTTTCTTGTTGTACCCCAGTGGCTCATCTGGTGATTAGAAAGGTGCCTTACAATACAGCTACCCAGTAGTAATTCTAAAGACTTTTTGCTCCCTTGACTTTCCATAGCATCACACTATCATTCAAATGCAGTACCATTAAGCATATTTTAGTTTGTACTGGGTTAGGTGTGAGCTTTAAGATGCTTTGTCACCAAGTAATTTATCACTAAGTTTTTTGTCTCCCTCTGTAGATTGACTCTGTGGCACTGGAACGGCAGCTGTTCCAAGGGCCTTATCCCTACCACATTGCCATTGTTCATGAGTTTAGCAATCCTCCAAACATGCGCAACAAGGTGCGCATTCGCAGCTGGATGGACACCATTGCCAATATCAGTCAGTGAGTAGCTCTTCTCTTTATCTTGTTGTGCTACTACCCCTAGAGCAAGCATCGGCAACCTCTTTAGCACCCCTCTTGCGGCTCCCTGACACATCGGTTTGGTGGTAAATTACATGTGCAGCACAGAGGTTCAGCTAGACTTTATTTTATTTCAAACCAAACAAAGAACTATGAGCCATTTCACACAATTGGGACCTATGGCTGTTATAGTTATTTTAATTCTGATTAATATGCACAGGACAGTATTCTTGCTCGTGAGAACAGGAGTGAAAGTGTTCATTGTTTCTAGATCACACCAACCTGGGTTGTCTTTGAAGAATTAAAATGTAACGAAGGAGGGTGGTCATATTTTTTTATTATAAACACTGCTCATTATGGCAGTTATTAACCATTATTAGACTCCCATTCACGGGTTAAGCTGGTAGATCTAAGCACTGCATGCATGTCCTGCACCTGAATAAATGGTAATAATTGATACGAGCAATTATAACAATAGACAGCACTAGCATCTAGTTTTACTCCACAAATCAACTGGATGAGCATCAGATAGTTTTTATGCAATTTCTTTCTTACCTCATGTTTTGGTGCTGTCCACACTCAAGACAAACACAGAGTTTTGAGAGGATACTCACGGACGTATATAGACATACAGTATAATTGCTGAAAACAACCTGAGGCACATGGCTGGACATACACAGACAGCGTCAGAGGAGATGTCCTCCCTCACAAGCGCATCGACACAGACCTGGGCTTTGGCACATTAGCGTTAAAAAAACACACCAAAGCTCCACTTCCCAAAGCAGAGAGCCCGCTGATATTCCCAAATTAGGCTGCTATAACAAAGGGATAAAACAAGGATAAAATCCAAACTCTGTCCTCATTTTGTAAAGAAGATGGGTCAGTGAGCGTATTAAAATAATGTAACGTTAAAGTGTGCTGTAAAACTGCTGTGCTATAAGCTTTCGTATACATTTATTATACAATTTATTATTCAGTATTTTTGTTACATCACTGATTGAAACATAAAAGTGTAGCCTTTGTGGTCATATTAACATGTGATCCATGTGGTCATGTATTTATTGATCACACTGTATTAATTTTTCTCCAGTTGTTTTTTAACAGTGATAATTTATTATGCCAGAGACTATAAATCAGTCCGCATTTGATGATTTAATGATCAATAGAAAATAATACATAAAAAGGCTAAGTTTAGTGTGTAAAATGTAAAGGTCTGAAATGGATCTATTTCTTGTGGCTCCCAACAAATTTTATCTAAAATGTTTTTGGAGAGAAGTGGCTCTTAGGTTCCAGAAGGTTGCCCCTGCCCTAGACCCATTTTTTTTTTTTTTTAAATGTATGGGCTTATTATTATTATTATTAGCACACACATCCACTTATTCCTGGAATATACTTAGATGAATACCCCTAAGAAATGAGACATCACTACACCTGTAGAAGCATGGATGTACAGTGCTGTGAAAAAGTATTGGAATTTTGGGGTTTGCACGTTCCAGCCATTATGTCTGACTTGTTGTTGGGTTTTGGATAGTGGCATGATATAATTCTTTGTTTGCCTTGACAAAGGGTTGTGCCAAATATATAATTTCATGTCACTTTGTGATATAATTAATGCCATTTTTTTCAATATAGAAACTCAGCAGCGGGGTTAAGCACAGGTTTAAAGTGGCCGCCCACTTTAATGAAGTGTGAGCGCCTGTAGTCCTTATTTTTGCTGTTCTCCGCTAGGGCACAGAGAGGACTTAAATAAATGGAATACACTTATTTGAGGTTGTACAACAGTTGAGATGTAAAAAACATTTATTTGTTTTTTGTTCAGTAGTTCTAGAAGGCTTGGCATGGCAACATGGTTATAGATAGGGTGTGGTCCTAATTGGTATTTTTGTTCATCCTCACATAAGGGATGTGTGTACCAAATTTCATGTCTGTACGACAGACTGAATTTCTGGGTCCCATTCAAAATTTGTAGGGGCTGACCATCCATTTTAAAAGATGACCCATGAATTTATATATCGTGTTCATTTTGTAAATGTATTGCTGCCATCAAATTTAAAAAGGGCTATTATTTTTCATGAAATAGTAAAATGTTATCTGTGGATGATATTTTGATATTTTGTTTGTTTTCTGAATAAAATATGGTTTTATGAGATTTGCAGATCATTGCATTGTGTTTTTATTAACATTTTACAAATTTGTCCAAATGTCCACATTTTTTGGGAACTGGGTATAGTTTTATTGCCTTTGTAAATGTTTTTTTTCTGTCAGGGAGCTGATCAAGTACGAGTTCTTCCCAGAGGCCACCAGGACAGAGGAGGATGTCAAGAACTACTTGAGATATCCTTGGGGCAGAGACATATACAGCCTGGAAGGTAATACTTCACACTTAATCAGCTGCAGAAAAAAGTGGTGCAATCCAATTTTGGTTTGCACCACAAACCAAAATTGGATTTGATTTTAAAGTGGTCCAGTGAACTCTTGTGATCTCAGTCTGCTTCCAGGTGGACTTCAGTGTGGTACATTTGTGGTGAGAACAGGAACTAGACTTGATCTAATTATATATATTATATAACTTCACCTTTACAGATTAAACAGGCTCCAGTAGTGAGATGAATTGTACATTTTTCTGGAGAAATATAACAAACTGAAGCCAGACAACTTACGGAGAAAAAGCAAGTACAGCTTAAAATCCTTTTAATAGCTTTTATTTTCATACACGTAACTTCAAGTATTTTGATCTAGTCAAACTGATCCCTGCTATGCCATAAATAGGTCCAACACTATAGCATAAGAAACATCCCCATATCATGATGCTTGCGCCACCACCAAATTGTCTGCAGCCCCTTAACAGACAGTGAAGCATTCACTCAGTGGCACAAGCGTCATGATCTAGGGATGTTTCTCACACAATGATGTTGGGCCTATTTATCACATGCCACAGATTATGGATCATGGAGTTTGAATTCATCAAAATACCTGAAGTCATGTTGCCTTATGCTGAAGAGGAAATGCCCTTGAGTTGGTGTTTTATCAAGCCAATGACCCCAAACGACCAGTAAGCAAGCAGCATCTTGGTTCCAGACCAACAAGATGGACGTTGTGGAGTGGCCAGCAAAATTCCTGCACCTCAATTCAATCGAAAACTTTAGGTGACGTGAAAAATGTTTCTGAGGCAAAAACCAATAAATAGTCCAGTGGTAGCGAGCTGTTAAACACACTATGAACATTAATGAAAACAAATATGTTCTCATTACAAGATTACATTCTGCAAATTTAAACAGAAAATGGTGCATTAGAACTTGTACGTGTGGATCATTAGGTGATAAATGAATTACGAGCCTGTTGTGGCTTTGTGTCAGTGTGTTTAAACTTTTTCCTCTTTTAAGCTTGAATCAGGTGTTATGTACAGGAGGACATGACGTTCTTATTTTTTGTTGTTTTTGATGTTTCAGATCAACAAACAAAACTCACGTAAACACAAAATGCAGTTTTTAAGTTATTATTGTATTTATTAAGTAAAAAAGCTATCCAAACCTTTATGTGAAAATGTAATTGTTAAATCATTAATAAACTGATGAATCTATTTTTTTTTTTTTTTTTTTTTTTTTTGGAAAGCTGAGTTCAATTTGATTTTCAATTTCACTCACTTAAATAGAACCTGTCTAAAAAAAGTGAAGTAGGCCAAAAGATCTCATAAAACAAGACATGCCACAATCCAATTAAATTCAGAAACAGATGAGAAACAAGTTGGAATCAGTCTGGAAAGGGTTACAAAGCCATTTCTAAAGCTTTGGGACTCCAGCGAACCACAAATTATCCACAAATCGAGAAAATATGGAACAGTGGTGAACCTTCCCAGGAGTAGCCGGCCTACCAAAATTACACAAAGAGCGCAGCAACGAGTCATCCAAGAGGTCTCAAAAGAACCCTAAACATCTAAAGAACTGCAGGGCTGACTTGGTTCATTGTTCATGACTCAACCATAAGAAAGACACTGGGCAAAAATGGCATCCATGGCAGAGCTCCAAGGCAAAAACCACTGCTGATCAAAAAGAACAAAAAGGCTTGTCTCACTTTGGCCACAAAAATCTTGATGATCCACAAGACTTTGAACAAGTTGAACTTTTTGGAAGGTATGTGTCCTGTTACATGTGGCGTGAAAGTAACACAATAGCGGGACAATAATCCAAAACACACCAGCAATTCAATCTCTGATTGGAGGTTGGAAATTTAGGTTTTGGAGTGGCTAGTCAAAGTCCGGACTTGAATGCAATTGAGATGCTGTGGCATGACCTTAAAAAGGCGGTTTATGCTCCAAAACCCCTCCAATGTGGCTGAATTAAAACAATTCTGCTAAGAAGAGTGGCCAAAATTTGTCCACAGTGATGTGAAGGACTTATTGCCAGTTATCGCAAGCGATTGCAGTTATTGCTACTGAGGGTGGCACAACCACAGGGGCAATTACATGAGGCCATGGAGGTTTGGATAGCTTTTTTCTCTTAAAAAATAAATTAATTTATTTATTATTTTTATGAGCATTTTTGGTCCTTTGATATAGAGTAGCTGGATGGGAAATGGGGTGAGAGAGAGTGGGGAATGACATTGGGCAAATGAGGCTCGAATCCAGGTCTCCCGCGTGCTGGGCATGTGCTCTATCTGAGCTGCCAGGGACAGGGCACCTCCCAATCTGAAACATTTAAGTGTGACAAATGTGAAACAAAATAAGAAATCAGAAAGGAGACAAATTTTTCACTGTATCTGAGAGGTGAGACATAGTGACTGACTGACTAGATTTAAAGATGTATTGATACTCTTTTGCCCCCCTCTATCACTTAATATAGTTCGATAATGACAAATTAATAATGGAGCATTCAGCACTACCATATTTAGGTGAATTTCAAGAGATTTTGAATAATCAAACTCTGTAAAATCCCTCATACGCTCAAGGCTTGCTGAAGTGTAAGAGTTTTTAGACTTGATTAAGTTCCATAGAAATTCTGTGCACTGAAAATTGCATAAAATTTGATGCACACATATATGTTCTCTGAAAACCAAAAGACTGTATTAAACAATCAATCGATTAATTAAAAATTAATCCTTAGTTAATCCTACATGTAGCCTTATAATTGTGCACTGTGTATAATTAAACGTTATATAATTTAACATGACTTTGGTTTAATATGATTGTCAGGGATAGTGGATAGCGCCCCCTACAGCATGATAACCGACTTTCCCTGGCTGAGGACCCTCAGAACGGCAGACCCCAACAACTATGCTCGCTACGACTTCGAGGACGACGAGAGCAGTAAGTACAGTCTGTGCCATCAGTACATTCTAATGAGCAGAATCAGATGAGCGTATATATTTCAATAGAAAAGCATCAAATCTTTTATTTGGCAGCCTGCACACTGATTGTTGAGTTTCATTTTTATTTCAGCGTTCAGGACAAGTTAGGGACATATCTGGACAAAAAATCTTGTCCTGTGTAGAGTCAAAAATGTTTTCATGCTCTTCTTGCGCCTCTTGTGTTAGAAAACAACAAGCAAAAATTCAACATCATAAATGATTATGATCAAATTGTCTGATTGGCCAGGAATGCAGCTCTTAGCCCCAGGGCATAACATGTTAGAGACCAACCTCTGGTCATCTGTTAGTCAAGTATCATCAGCCTCATGTACATTCATTAGACTGGCACCCTTTGACCAAGAAATGCACTGTTTACATAGACTTACTTAGAGATAATTCAAATAAATTATTTAAATGTTTAAAACTGAGAGGCTACCACCAGGAGTACCTTACTCCTGGAACCAATTAAAAATGATCACCAAGCATTGTTTTTTAGTTTCTATTTAAAATGCAGCAAAGATTATACATTTTAAAATAAAAACATAGCTGTTTTGAGCTATTTGCAGAAGCCTTGATCCCACATGGTACCAGTCAAAAACAAAAAAGTCAGCATGTTGTAATTTACTTTCCTGGAGGCCTGTTCAGTGATTATTGCTCTGATAACAAGAGTTTAATCATGAAACACTGAAGGAATTGAAATACGTAGAACAAAAGAAATACGTTTTAGGTGTTATAATTGATGAAAACATGAAGTGAAAAGGACATAAATTATATAAAGGTAAAAATATGTAAATCTATTAATGTTACATAAGGTTAAGGATTCATTACATTAAAAAAAGCATTGTATATTTTTTTTTAACTCGTCGATAGTTCCATACATGACCTACTTTGTAAAAGTTTGGGGAAGTGCATGTAAAAGATTTATCAATCTAATTTCAATTCTAATCTTTTACAGAAATGAACTGTAATGGTCAGAGTGGATACAGGGATCAACAACACAACAACAAACCCAATATTTAATAATTACATTACTGCTGAAATGTAATGAAAACAATATTTTTAAAATCATGTATAAAGCTTGGGGTGCATGGTAGCAGAGTGGTTAGTGCTCCTGCTTTACAGCAAGAAGATCACTGGTTTGATCTCTGGGCCGACCGACACTTGATCTTTCTGTGAGGAGTCTGCATGTCCTCCCCATGTAAACGTGGGTTCTCCCACCGCCCTAAGACATGCATGTATAGGCTCCTAGTGGATGAATGTGATAGTGAATAGATGTCTAGTGAATGAATGCGAGGGTGAAGGCTTGTCAGTTGGTGTCCAGAAACAAGCCGTGTGAGTAAATGGCCATTTCCAGAGTGTCCCCTGCTGGCTCGAAGCTGCTGGGATAGGGAACGGAGACGAGGACCAAAAAGGTAGAAGATGAACGAATGAATGTATAAAGCTCACTTGACAGCTCTACCTGCCAACATTCAAAAAAGATTTACAAAGGGAGAATGAAATCATAACTTAAAAGGCACTGGGATATTTTCAAAATCTCTTGATGAAACAAAAAAAACTGTTAATGATTTTTTTTTTTTTTTAAATGGTAAAGGTCAGTATGCTGATGAAATACTGTATGAGACTGCTGAATATATATATATATAATATCTCGTTTTGGGTTTTTTTATAAATATCACTTTCTGTTCCTTTTAATTCATAAGATATATCTTTCTCTATGCTTCTCTATTTGTATCTGTTTTGTTTATTAAATTAATGAGATAAATAATTAGGAAAAAAAAACAAAAACATTTTGCGATGAATTGCCAGACCACTTGACTGTCACAATACAACTAACATAATGATTGAGAGCTCTCAGCTCTGTCTTTGCTTAGCCGCATTGTGGGCGTAGTGGTCTGACCATATTCCAACTAAACCAACCACTTAAGTCTGTAAAAATAAATATTGCTCTTTTCTTTTACTGCTTACTCCTTACAAGAGCTGAAACCTCTGTTGCTTGTCAGGTACAATCTACGCCCCGCGACGGAAAGGCCAGTTGTCTGCCGATATTTGCATGGAGACCATTGGGGAGGAGATTTCAGAGCGTAGGCAGAGTCGAAGAGGGTTGTTCCAAAGAGTGGTGGTGGTGTTTCTGCATCACTGCGACACACCAGGAGAACCTGTGGACGACGACTACATCTAGATCAAGGACAAAATGGCTTTGGAGAAAACAACTTCCATAACATGATAGTGGCTTTGTTGGTGAACAGTACAAACTCATCAGGCTGACTCACCAAAATCCATCCAAATTTTTGCCTTAGTTAAAATGCACCATTGTCATTTAGTTAGTGATTCTTTCACGTCATTTAATAAAACAAAACACAGAAATCTTAAAAATTGCACTCACGACAGGCAGATAGGAGATGTGGACACATGGGATTACAAAATCTTAGCAAAAACTAAAGCTCTTTTCACATTATTTTCATGAAGATGTCATCCCAAGCGGCCCAGAAGTCATAAGAAAAGATCCACCAGCCTACACAGACCACAAGCATGTCAGAATGTTGCTCATGTTTGTCAAGTGTGTGGGTTCAAACAGCTAAACTGAAGTGTGTTACGATATTTTCTATGTGACAAAGGGTTAGGGTTAGAAGAGTTGTTAAGCAACATGTTTCGGAGTCTTCATGTTTTCCTTAGACCTGCTCTGTGCCATCTTTCTGCCACTGACTCTTATGCACTTCTCGAAATGATTTTTCACAATATCTTGAACACAGATGAAATCCTAACTACAGTTTAGTTTGGTTGTGATTATATTCAACATTTGAATGTATTTATATGAAGAATGTTCAGCCTGTCTTGCAGGAGAAAATGAATCATTGATCCTTATTTAACAGTCTCTTGTGTGGTATATGTATATGTCCTGTAGAACAGACGTTGCCGTAAATTGAACCAGGAGCTCACTTTAAGCCTTAAAGGACTAACAGAGCCTTGAAGGACTAACAGAGCCTGGCCTTATTTTGTATGAAGTGTACAAAGTTGTAAAGATACTGTTCAGGTTAAGAGTTCTTTGAAAAATAAAAAAAATTTAAAAATCATATTCTTGTCACTTGTTTTATATGCAGGTGCTAGAGTACAGTATTAGGCTGAAAAACGATCACTTGGATGTCATTGTCTTTTCAAATGAAACATCTGACATTTCTATTCTGTTGCATGGTTCGGTATCATTGTAGTTCATAGAGCAATTTCCCATGAAATTTGACTGTGAACCTAACCTGTGGGCTATTGCTGGAAACTGGTTGAACAAACTCAGAGTTCCAGAGTAAGTTCTGAGTTGTTGAAACCAAACAAATCCAAACTGGGTAACTTTGGAGTTGTGTGTTTCAAGACGCTGGTTATAAACTTTCTTTCTCAACTCCGGTTTAAACCCTTAACCAGTGATTGATGGTTATGTCTATGCAGTGAACAGCCAATGGCATTCAACCTTGATCGAAAAGGAGGGGGACTATTTCTTTTGAAAAACAGGAAGCATCATGGTCACAGCCAAAAACAGGAAAAAAGGTTGACTATAAATGTGTGTTAAAGTTTTAAGAAGCATTTTTAAAGGCTCACTGTGAGGATAAGACCAGTTGAAAAATTCAAATCCTCTACATAATTCATGATGTTTTACTGAATGTAAGTATAACATGTTTTAATGCAATAACATGTAAAAATGTAATAATTTTTTTACAGAAAAATATATAATATATAATATAAAATTAATATGAAAAGGTTGAATAAAAAATATTTGACACATTCTTCAGAAAACTTAGGTGTGACCAAAATATATTGGAAAATAAAATAGGCTATAAAACAGCTTTCGAAGTGCAATTAATGTCCTCTTCATTGTTTTTGTTTGTTTTGTACAAAAAAGTATCTCCTCCAAACTAAAAGAAAAAAATATGAGGCCAAGAACACAGGTCAGGACTTTGCTCACAGCTGATTGGTCAAATTTGGTTTTGTGGTCTGTAAACCAGAATTAAACCTGCTCCAGAGCAGAGTAAGCATATACTCTGTTACCATGGTGGTGAAATCTGTACAAAACCAAACCACCTTCTGGAGCCAGAAAACCTAAGAGTTTGCTCAAACTAAACCTGAACCTTATTGGATCAAAACCTAAACCAGCTTTGAGCCTCTGGTCACTTCCTCTGCTCCGTCTGCGCTCTCTGATTGGATCATTCCTTTTCTCATTCATAATATTACATTCATAATTACTGTGCATTTTACATTAAAATAAGTATAGGTTTATGAAATATAAAAAATATGATTAAACAGGCAGTACAAGGTTAATTATTTTTTTAATTATAGTCTCTTCATTAACAATCAAACAGTAGAATGAGATGCCACTACCTTAAATTTTAAAAAATGAACTCCTCCTCTGTTTGGCTAATCTTGCCATGGTGAATCTTCTTTTTGTTGCTATGCTCTCAGTTTAACTCAGAATGAACTAAACTAACGTCAGACATGTTTCTGAAACAGGAAACTTAGAGTTGTCCAGATCTGAGCAGCAGAGACCTGAGCTAAATGTAATCACTTACAGTCTTTCTGAAACTGCAAAGAACTTGTTTTACCTTCAAATATACAGCCTTATCTTTTTATTTTGATGGTTCCTTGACATGAAGCACAGAAGTCAACCCCTTATCTATCTAACTGGGGCACTCCAAACAAACGCATGCAGACTGCAGCTGTTTAAAGGACACTTACTGCATGAAGGAGCCCCACCGACATCAAGTTTAAAGTGCACAATGTATCATACACTAATACTTGCCCTGGGAACAACTAGTTACCCTGCATTTTGAGAATGAAGAGCTCTGTTAGGACAGTACAGCACTATGAGGTCTCTAAGACAGGATGGGGCTTTACCACTGAGGGCCTTATAAATAAGAAGATTTTTTTAACTTCATTCTGAATTCAGTTGAAGCCAGTGAAGGGAGGCTGTTTGTTCCTGTTAGTATTCTAGCTGCTGCATTTTGTAGACAATGAGATGTAGTGTGGCCAAATAAAGAGGCATAAGAACAAGTAGTGTAGTCCACCATCTTACTTCTCTTCTTCTGCAATTTGTCCTCTCACTATACACATGCCATCTAGCGGCATAGCATTACAGAACACAACAAATGAGTTGGAAAAATTTTAAAAGACATCCTGCCACCTGAGAATTGCAACAGTCAAGGATTGCAAGAATTTGTCAGTATATGCACAGTTTAAGGTCTTTTAATGTAAATAATAAACTGCAGCAAATGCTTTTTCAGTCACAGAAAGAGAGATCTTAGGTGACTTAAAAAACTAATAGAAAGGGCTGGTTCAACAAGAGCTTTTGAAGAGACAGGTTGAACTAGTGGAGCAACAGACACATAACAGAACAGATGAGATACTGAACAACGCGGACTATCCCCTGCATTTCGCTTTTGAACAACAGACAGCAGCGAGAGGACATCTGAGATCAGTGAGTTGCAGGACGGACTGCCACAAGAACTCCTCCCTCCCAACCACTATAAGACTGTTCAGTTAATCAGTCTGTGGCAAATGAAGTCAACGTAAGTGAATTTCCCACTGGGGATTAATAATGTTAGTTAGTTAGTTAGAATTTTAATGTATGGATAATATATGGTGGCTATATGGTACATATATGGCAGATATACGGTAGATAAGTTGCAGATATATGACAGAGAGATATGTAGCAGATTGGCAGATATATGGCAGATAGATACGTATATGTGCAGACGTTCTTTTCAATTGTGTACTGTTTCTATTATTAACCCACTCAATACTGCCTGTGGCAAAATCTTTTGGGTTGCAAAGAAATAATAACAGAGCTATCCGTTTCATTCCAAAACAAAGCCTTGCGTTACCACTTGCCAGGCTAACTCAGTGATAGTGTACCTTGGGCAAGTGTCTGGCTGTTGCCCTATAAATACATAGTCATGAAGAAAGTCAGGTCAAGTTTAAGAATGACATTGACCTTCCTTGCTCTTTCTGTACTATGCACCATGAAACAGTTGTCCATCTATTTTGACTTTTTGTCTCTGTGAAAAGATTTATCAAAATGTTTTTCTGAAAAGTTGCATGTGAACTTTATGCTGTTTTATGAACATAGAATGTTTGGGGTTTTTTTTCAAATAGGACAAAAGATGTAGAAAAAGTTTTTGTTATAAACCTGTTAATACTGTTGACAAAGTTTCATATCCATAACTCTAAAATTTCTGGAGATAGGCCTACCTTTTGTGTATTTTACAGGAGTTTTGAACTTTGTATACTGCCTCATCCCATTAGAAAATTTCAAGGCATTAAGAAACAGACATTAAAAAGGTGTTTGCGTGAATTTTTTTCACCTAAATTGTATTTTTATTTTGTTATTAATACTTAATTACCCTGGCTATTTTGTTCTGCAAACTACATGATGTGACCATTTTGTTGAAATTGTATGGCTTTTCTTATTTCAGTTGTGTGATTTTGAGACTGTATTGCTTTTTCCCCATGCATGCAAAACATTACACCACTGCGTGCCAATGCAAGGTTTCCAACCCTACTATAGTCTGTGCTGATACAAACAGGAAGACACACTCACATCAGTCAATGAGCAAAGAGGGGGATTTACACATAGTAGCAGTATGTGTCTTAACATGACACCTTAAGTGTCACCTATAGAGAGCAACATCCTGCATGGCGACCTGCGGTGTGTGTAACCGCAGGGTTGGCCCTGTTTGGTGGATGAGAAGCTGCCTGCTCTTGGGCCGGGGAACCGCCAACCATGAAGCTTGCTGCCAGACTGACCCAAGGACCTGCCACTAGACTGGGCTGCCCCTTTTAACTTAGTGCTTTTTTAAAATGTTTTTTATACATAACTGATTTTAGCCAACTTTTAGTTTTTATTGGATTTTTAGCTATATAAGTTTGTCGCAAGTTTGTCCTCCTTGGCTACACAGGTGTTGCTCACACCCAATTTTACAAAGTACCTGTAGTAACACTCAACTGGTTTAAATTTAAAGACACATACCCACCCTCACATTGCTCTTACGACAGAGAGCTATATGGCAGATAGATAGTCTATATGGTAGATATATTTAAGTTGCTCTTTATTATCCTCTTGGGGAAATTCTTTCTCCGCCTTTTACCCATCCAGTGGGGAAGTGGACAGCCACTCATGGGGCGCCAGGGGTCCCTCTCCAGATATACGGTAGATATGGCAGAAATGGCGGATATGACAGATATGTGACAGATATGTGGTAGATATGACAAGGACACTGAGTCCAGCTGTGGTGCTAAGAGCACTTTCTTTACTGCTCTTTGTCTGTTTAGTCTATTATTCAACAGGACTCTAACAACAACTCTATCTGTAATGTTAAACGTCAAGTCATTTATTCAGTCTCTGTTATCAATCCTTTTGTCTCAGTCATTTAAAAACAGTTAAATTGTGATGTCCCTCTGTTTTACTGTACATGTATTCTTTATTGTAATAAATTATAATTGACCCCTGGGGTTTTAAACATTGGCTCCAAATGCCTTTGTGTATTTATTTGTAAGCTGATCCTTCTTGTGTTTAACTTTTCAGCCACAGCTTCCTTGTTTTACTGGAGAACTGGGCTAGTGCACTGATTCTGATTCTTTTGATTGAAGCAGTGTAATGTCAGCTCTGAGTGAACATCTGTAAACATTACCTTATTAAGACACTGGAGCAGCACAGACACTGCACACTCAGAGCAGGAGGCTGTTGCCTTTTTTATTTTAGGAGTAAATGAATGTGTTTGATTCAGTGATAAAGCTTGTGAAATAAACCAAACCAGCTTGATCTGTCACTGCACTGTATCTGGTCTGATGCAAAACGAGATGTGACAAACATATTAAACTAGTTACAATGAACACAAACTTGCACAAACACACGCTTGGACTATTTCATGTCTGTGTCACACTGGAAAAGTTTCCATATTTGGAAAATGTAAGTTGAAAACTTGTTCATTTTTAAAGAACACACTTTTTAACACAATGCATTTGACAAAGATAATGAGAGGAAAATTAAAATAGTAAATAAAAAAAGTACTAGGTTAATTTGATTTAATTGACAAAATGGGCAGAAAATGAAAAAGTCATGTGACGTTCAAAAAGTTGTAGCCGTAGTTACATTGACTGTGTTGCCATGGTAAAAGTGGAGCAGAGCTGTGTGACATCGCAGCTCATCACGGACTTGATGGAGCAGAAACAGTCCAAATTTAGGAGAAGTATGAAAACAATCACTCCCTCCCACCACCACCCACACCCCTCCTCTGTCCCCCTCTCCCCTGTCCCCTCAGCTTTTATTAGCCATTTAGTTTGTGTCTTTTTAACGTCTTCTTCCTCTCTACACTCCCATGATCCAGGTCCATCCTTCAGTTTATGGTACCATCTGCTTTTGAGCACATGCTTTAAGACTCCCCGTGTGGGACCCTCCCCAGCATCAAATCACACGTGTAAGAGGGCATTCTCTGGTGAAGTCCACACCCCTTTGTGACTATATAAGGTAAGGCTAGAATACTTTTTTCCAAATGGCAGGGCATAAGCTTCTTAAGACTCACACAGAAAAGTGAGGAGTCCAACAACACGGAGTGCCCTTCTCCCCCATTAAACCTGTGTTGTGGGTACATCAGTGATGCAGCTGAAGGAGCAGCAGAAGGAGCAGCATAGGAGACAGCGTTGACTGGGTACGGTAGGAACACTCACAAACTTAAGACTTATTTAGTAGCTTTTACTTCTTGCAATACGATTGACTTTCAGGTTTTATTATAATGAGTAACTGATTCAGAGGAATATGCACTTCAGACACCAGTTGCATGTTACAGTCATGCATATTTTAATTTTGTGTATACTCATTGTGGAGATGGTAAGAACTTTGCCTAAAATGTTTTTTGTCCAAAACCTACAGGAAGCAGACATGACATGCTTTTACTGTACTTATATTGTGAGTATCAGTGGGTCTTAGCTCAATCAACGGCATGAGCATTGACAATGCAGCGTATCATTTTTTACTCTTTTTTGAAAATTGATGCTGTATGATGCTGAGATTGATGACTCAAAACTGTGTGAAGTACTTTTGAGTGACATGTTTCTTAATAATGACTTTGAGAGGAGCTTCAGCAGCAGCTGAAAGATAGTGACCAGTCAACTTAGAGAATATTTTGAACACCTTACCGGAAAAGAAAAGATCAACAATATGAACTAAAACGTGTGCTGCAGAATTGTCAAGTGTTAATGATGCAAATAAACCAGTCCCATCCCTTTGAACCGAATGACATTGCAGCATGATTTCATTGGGGATCTGTTGGACTAAGGATGAGCAGGATTATTTATGTTTGCAGAAATAAGTCTTTCACACAGTCTGATGTAAGCAGAGGCAGCCCCAGGGACAGGCTCATTCCCAGGACCCCTTCACAGAGAACTGATGGGGGGTGGGGGGTCAGGACCCAGATCCAGCTCCATACACAGTTTTTTTTAATACACCACAGAACTGCAAGTGGACTAGTCACAAGTGTAACTGGTTGAGGGTTGGTTGACCCCATTTTACTACTGGTAATTCTAGTTTTTTTTCTTTCTTGTGTGTGTATTGTGTTGGTATAGACCTGTTTGCCTTGGTTACTAGTATAGATCAGTTTAAACCTGGTTTAGCTCTGGTTTAGACTTGGTTTAGTCCTGATTTAGTGCTGGTTTAGTCCTGATTTAATCCTGATTTAGTCCTGATTTATTTCTGGTTTAGTCCTGGTCTGGCCCTAGTTTAGTAAAATCTAAAAGGCCGAGTTTCAGTTGTGATGGATAGAGCTGAAACAGTCTGAGCCAAGCCAGAGGAATGCCTCGTCTGTTTAGACAGCTTGCCTTTTTAGGCGCTGAAACACATCACAACACAGCAACCCAAAAATTCCAGCAAAATGTGTTTCAAAAATCTCAAACAATTTTATAAACCTACTGCGCCTTTACATGTCCTGACAGATACAGAGGGACAGGGGTGTGCAGGAGACATTAGTGACAAAGCAAATGGAGAGCTTCCTGTGCATGATTTACAGAGCTCAGGGACAGACACGCCAGTCCATATTAGGAAATATTTGGCTCAAAAGGAGAAGATGGCTCTGCCTGTTATCACAGTCTATCTAAACACATCCTTGCACACGCACACGGACAGGATGAGACCTTAGTACTCCTTGTAAAACTTAGGCATAGACCTGGGCAATCTGAGCATTGCTGATCATTTATCATTCCAGGTCAGACTGACCTAGGTCATTTACTAAACAGGTCAAGAAGTATGGAACTATGAGTGTGGATGTTTCATTCACCTAAAAAAAAACCCATTTCTCTGCTTTTTATCAATCATAAAATTACTATGCTTGCTTTTGAGTAATTAACTGATACTGCTCTCAAACAGATAAGACAATATTGTTTAAAGTGGGTCAAATTAAATCAGGATTTAGGTACATGATATATAATAACCGTGATTTTCCTCTGAAATCAGGGCCAAAGCTGCTGGGAAAGGCCCCAGTCCCTAATGGGACTAAGACGACAAAGAAGAAGAATTAATATTGGGTTATGATATTCTACTTTTGTGATCAACAGACTAAGGGTTGTTTGGTCCATGATGAAAAAGTGTTAAAAATTAAAAATTACAGGAATGGTCTGTGAGGATTATCTGAGGTTATTTTTTCATTTTGTTTTATTTTTCATCAAACAAGCCACAACACAGGCTCTCATATCAACAACAACTTTTCCAACCACTGCATAACACTGTCTATGCTGCATTATTCAAAGTAATATTTTTGCTGTAAAAAAGTGTTACTCAAATGTAGAAAACTGGTTTCTGTTTGGAGTTTAAAGGCTCTAGAACAACCAGACATCTTCTGATTTATCTGGTTTCGCAGCTCTATGCATGGTGTAACCAGCCTGTGAGCTCTCTAATAGTTGATTCACTTCTGACATTCACTATAAGGTTAATGGCATTGCACCCACATTTTGAAAGTCTTTAATGGAAAATAAAACATGTGGGATGCTTTTAGGTTGATATATTGCCTCACCTGTAACATTACAAATAGTATAAACACAACCTTATATAGAATGCAGCCAGACAGAGTATGAATTCATAAAAAAATAGAATGTTGTGAAAGTGCACTGGAGGAGCATGGGAACAGGATGCAGGCCGCGTAAATCAGTCTCAGGGGAGTGTGTTCGGGGGATGGGGGATGTTAGAGAACAGCAGAGCAGATCTTTCTTCTTAATATGGACTTGGACCAGACCAGAGCAGAGCAGAGCTGGAACCAAAGGCCCTGTGAGCGATGTGACTAGAAAAGGGAATGCATGTGGCTGCAGCAGAGGGGGGTGGGGGGGAGTGGGGGGCACAATCTATCAGTGTGAGCAATCACAGGCTGGAAGAAGAAGAAGGGAATGTTTATCCAAAGCTGCAGTGATCCCATTTTCCATGATTCCAAAAATAAACAGCGGCCTGCGTCCTTATATGGTCAGACTGGGCTGGACGAGCATTCCTGGAAATACACACTTCCCTCTTGCTACATCTGCCTCCATCTAGTCACCTTACTGCTCCCTTTTCCAGGGTCACTCTCAACAACTTTTTCAACTTTACAGAGTTTGGTGAAAAACATCTGTACATTTTCAAAATGATTAGACTTTAGTCTTTATTTTAGGCTGCAGCTATTTTGTTATAGTATAACAAAAATAATACCTTTTCAAGATTTTCTTACACTTTATCTAAGCAGTTTTCAGACTTTGAAAACAAGATTAATAGTTAAGCAGCGGCCAGAACCATGATTAATGGTAGAAAAGTGGACATATCACAGATTCTTGAATTGTGCCAGAATGTAATATTGTTGTTGTGTCTTTATAGGTTTTGCATCAGGACATTTTGGCTTTGGAAAGGGTGAGCAGTGCCATTAGAACATCAAGAATTCAAAGTAGGTATGGACACATTTTAATGTCACATGTCTTTTTTTTTTAGAGATTTAACGCACTAGTCCTGTTAATAAACAATACATTTTTGCTGACTTTAAACTGGGTCATTGCATTATACAGACACACAAAATACTGCTTTTTTATTTGTTTTCTCTCACAAGGGGCCAGAATGGTGATGAGAACTCAATAACTGAAGGCACTGGTATTTCTGAAGAAAAAACTAATGTCTCTCAAAGGTAAAAATTAAGGTACTACAAATCAATCACACTATAATAACAGTCCGGCACAGAAGTGTCAGACTGAGTGTAAACACAGTCTGTGAATCTCAATACATCACAGTGGGATTGTGGTGCAGACATGTAATGCTAGATGTACAATCCCTGAACAAACAGCCTAATGTTTTTATTCAGAGAATGGCCTCTAACCAGGTTATGCATGGCACTGATAAATGCAGAGTATTTACTAATAGACTGCTAACAGAAATGATCTAATCACACTTGAAACATTCGTCATTCCAAAAAGAGATGTAATTTATAACGTGTCCAACTTTAGCATGTGGTGTGTTCAGACACATTCTGTCACATTTAACACAATAGATGTATAATCATTTTAACATTTTGTGAGAAAAAGATTGAATATTACAACTTTAAACAAACTACAACAAAAAACTTTTGCCATTTTTTATTTTACCCCCCAAAACCCCCCCCAAAAAAACTAACAACAAAGAAACAAAAAACACTGCTCATTTCTTCTTTGCTTGTGATGTAGCAGCATGCCGTCTTGGTTTGCTGGTTTATCTCAGTTTTAACTGCTTTTAGGTTTTCTTGGGTGTTCCATCTTCACAAGTGGGCAGAGTTGGATGCTGTTTTTCAGATTTAAACAGTTTCGACTGAGAACTGTGTGGATCTGAATTGCACTGAAGTTCAACTTGTGTCCTGTTTCTCTGCTGTTTTCGCCAGAAACTCATCCCAACCATCTCTCTTGACATTAGTTAGAATCACAATTTTAGGGCACAGTGGCTCAGTTGGTAGAGCAGGGTGTCCAATAACTAGAATTGGTTCGATTCCCGCTCCCTCCTGTTCATACTGTCGTCATACTTCACCCACCTTGCCTCCAGTGCCGTAGTATGAATGTGTGTGAATGTAGAGGTGAGTTTGGTGGTGGTTGGAGAGGCTTGAGCGCCTGGAAGCCTGCCACTCCACCTGCCCCAGGTGTGTATGTGTGTGAATGGGGTGAATGGAAGCATGATGCAAAGCATGCCCGAGAAGGGCATGAAAAGTGCTATATAAATGCATGCCATTTACAACAGCCACACACTGGGCCCTCAGCCACATGCAGCTCTGTATTGCTCTCTTGTGGCTCATGTGGTTCACATAGGATTCATGTGGGACAGTATAAGTTTTATTCTTACTTCATCCAGACAGATGTGAAGCTGAACTAACAGAGCATGTGTCATGTTATTGTATTAGTGTTTTTGTGTTCAGCAGTCACCTGATTGTGCTGTGGCAGTGGCCCTCTATGTGACCCCTGTGGCCCCTGGTGCAGTGCTGCATCTCTGGTCAGTTGGTAGTCTGAGATGAAGCACTGTAGCTCGGGACGGAGGGCAGACTCGCTCTGGGACAGGACTCCACCAGGACTATCTATGGACATCTTTTGGAAACATCATTCTCCTCACTCCCGGGGTCCAGTTTTCCCAGGAATCCCTTAACCAATCAGAAATGGGGATTCCTGGAAATACTGTTCTTGAGGGCGGGGCTTATTGGTCGTACCATTAACTGTACGTGATAAACTGTAATTGGTTGTATGGACTCTATGAATTCATGTCTGTGCTGAGTTTGATCTTTTTAATAAACACATTTGTGTCAAACATTTGCTGAAAATTCAATGTATAATTTATGTTGATAATACATGAATAAGATAATTATGGAAGAGACAAGTAATTGATAAAGGAGAAAACACAGTAAATGAAGTCTGATCTCCACTTCACATCAGACATGAGGCTTGTTACTTGAGAATTTAAAATGTGTTTAAAGATGGCCTGATTCTTACTGATGCCACATGAACAACCTGGTTTAATTCAAGGAACAAAAACCAATAAAAGTGAAGAAGTCCCCTAGGGAAATTCAGAGTTCTTTCCTCTTTGCTCCTTTTATCTGCCACAGATTGTGTATACTGTTGTGTGGATAAGGTCACTACTGTACCTCCTGAAGCTCTGTTCATGCATGAGATTAGTAATTAGTTGAGTATTCAACAGATTAGTGCTACCAGAGCGTCTCTGTAATTTACACTATTACAGAAGGTGGAAATGCAAAAACAGCACAGTATCCTCCCTTTCAGAACTTTGATAGTGGACAGGATCTGTGTCTATTTACCTGAAGCTGGATAAGTCTTCCATCTGCTAGCTTCTGAGCAATATGCTGTCAAATTTTAAAATAACTTGTCTGTCTCCAAGGCAGAGCTCTGTAGTCCAGCATCTGAACAGACTTAGAAAAGTGAAGCTGTTGAAGATTTAACATTGTGGGAAATGCATCTCAGACTGTTTTGTATAACTACTGTATAGGAATAAAGACTTGCTTACAAGGCCTGACTTATGTAATGTTTTTATTTGTATTTTTTGGAGAAGTCCATAGGTTTTACAACAGATTTAATAATAATTCAGAACTCTAAAGAGAAAGGGAGAGAGCCGGAGCATCTTTCTACCTCGAATATCGTTCATCAACAGGCAAACTCCTAATCAGCACAAAACAAAAAAGAAAAAGTCCAACATTTCTGATTTTTTCCATATGTTTCAAATATCATCCAGGGTTGAATCGTTGAATCATCTCATAAGGGAGACCAGTTCAAAGTTTACATGTTTTAACATTTTCTTGATAAAAGTGAAATTAGGAGTGAGGGAAACATTTGCGGTTTTCACCAAAAATAAAAAGAACAAAATAAACCCCAACAAAAACAGTTGACTATCTTATCTGAGTTTCCAAAGAAACCTTACAAAATTCTACAATGACAGGACAGAGACAGGGGTGGAAGAACAGACTGGGGGTGGTGGACAGGGAGGGGCGGGGGCTACAGCTCCACGTCCAAAACCTGCCTCGACTTCCTCCTCTTTAGTTTAGGAGTGGAGAGCTTTATTATATATACATATGAATATATAGATGAGACAGCGGGCAGAGGTGTCTGTAGATCTATATATTTCCGTTACATAGATAGTTAATATGGAAGGAGAGACACAGAGTTTCTGTTTGTTGCTTGTCCAGGAAGAGTCGTGTTGATCCTGGTTCCAACTCTGCAGCTCTGCTCTGGACCTAGAAACCTACAGACAGAGGCAAAATTAGCCCAGAGTCACAGGGTTGAACATGTGTTAGTGTGAAGTTTCACGTTTTCATTCGGTCTTTTTCTGAAATTGGGCTGTATGTGGCCTGTATGTTTCAGCTCTAGTAGTTCATCTCACTCATCTGCCGAGTGCTGGCCAGAAGGTTAAGGATATGATAAAATGGCTGACTCAGGATTTGTCCACTTATTTAATGTACATTTTTTAACACACTTTTGTAGGGGCATGTTACAAATTATCTTTGTCCAAATGACTATCTACAAATAGTGTGTCATGATCCATGACCCATAGCACAACATTCTCAGACAATGAGGTCTAAGCGTTTTTACTATTACCTTAAACTTGAGGTCTTAGTCCAAAAAACTGTGGCTTCCAGTAACATTTGTCTTTACTAAGGATAAGTGCACGCTCTTACATGAAAGAATGAGCCCGTTTGAACTGAGATGAGATGACAGTATATTTCAGAAAAAGTCCATTCTGTCTGTAGCACATGTCACATCTCTCCTGTATTCAAATGTTTTAAACATTTTGGTTTTGTAGATAACTCCACATATTAAAATGTAGAGATTTTTAAATACCAACATGTGGCCAAAGTGTGATCTAAATAAATGAATCTCTTTTCAGAGGACCATTACATGGGGCTGTTTAAAATTTGAGGCAGACTGACCCAGTGAATAAAATGGGACTCCATCCTTTGGCAGTATATAGTCCAGTCCATTCATAGTACGTTACTTTCCCACAAAAGACTGCCTTACAGTGAAATAATGCACAGTTGAACTGAACAGACATTTAATTGTTGACAGAGCACAGATGAGGCTGCCCTAGAGCTAACACTTTATTAACATCTAGCACATACAGCTCTACTTCAGAAACCCCCATAACACTAATGACGACCAGCAAGGATTGGGGAATGACTGGACTTTACAACCACATAACTCATGCTCAGGAATCACCTCTGGAATACAGGAGCATGAATTATATCAAATATTAGGATTTCTAGCGGGGTGGGCGATGTAAAATGTTGATTCACAATTCACATTAATTTTATATTTATGCCTATATTACCGTGTGCAGGGGATGACTACTATTCTCTACTGCTTATAGTGAAACTAATTACTGACTATTTTGAAAGTTACTGAAATTACTGGCAATCGCAAACTATTAATCACATACATTATAAAATTTGCTTTGTGAAACAAAAATGTCTAGAGTAATATATATATATATATATATATATATATATATATATATATATATATATATATATATATATATATATATATATATATATATATAGATATATATATATAGATATATATAGAATATATATATATATATATATATATATATATAGATATATATATATATATAGATATAGATAGATAGAAATTGCTTCACAGTTGTCACTCATGATAATGCACTGTGAGCGACAATCCTATAACAGCACTGTCATTAATGAACTGTGACACGTGGTTATGGTTGTTTCCACTTGTTTCCTGGTTTTACCTAAGCTACAGAAGGTATCACCCAGGACATCACAATACGATACCTCAATACAGTGTAGCATAATATGATTTAATGTCGATATATAATGACCTATATCGCAAAACTCACCAGGACTTACTCAAAGACTCAAAGATTCAGTGCATACTTCTCATATTTTCAAAATGAAAACAAGCGTATATAAAGTCAGCTAATGCACAAACCATTATAGTCATTTATGTTAAAGTGAACTAAAATGAAAACAGAAAAAAGGGTCTAGTATTTGTTACTGGACTCTCTGGTCACTGACTCACACCTTACAAAGCTTGTTGCAAACAATGCTTGGTCCAACCAAGTATACTCAACTACTATAATAAAATGCAATAGTAACATTACATTTAACAATAGATATTCACAATTAGTTGTGAGTAGGGCCCCAAATATGGTTTTAGGCAATGGTCCCCCACCTTCCTTGTTCTGTCTCAGCATGATGCTCATGTTCAGAAATAACAGCATCTTTCAGACAGCTCTGCTCAATTGTCAACACATCCTACAGGCACATATTGCTTCTTTGCTCATTTTTGTCTAGCAAACTATTGTCTACATCCCCCTGTCCTCTGCTGGACACAGTTTTGCTCAATGCCAACACAAAACAAAAATAGCAAAGCAGCAGCAGTGGGCATTACCCTTTAGAGATAAATTAAACCATCAAAGTTGGACACCTTTTAGTTTGACCCCTCTGTCTCCATGGAGCAAATTGACAAACACACTCTTATTTAAAGAGTATAACAGTAAATTGTTAATTTGCAGAAATCAATAAAAGGAGGATACACACAGCAGAGATGCTACTCTTTTCCGGTTGACCATCTATTAAGATTTTCACAGCCCCCTCAAAGGGCTTAAGTTTCATTCACACACGTCCTGTGTCGAGACTTTAACCTGATATTTGTGTTCATACGTATCAGGAACTAGTCTGGGTGGTTCTTCTGAGTGGATCTACAAACATCATTAATACAGGCCAGCAAATATAGGTTATATTAGGTCACCAGCAGGAGAGCCTGTGGAAGAGAAAATGGAGTGAATTATGTCTATACACAATGCCCCTCTGGATGAAATCAATGGATCGTTTGAGACTGGTGCACTGCGAAGGCAGTAATAAGTCTTACTTCTTTCCCTGTGAATAAAGTGAAATACAATTGCAGAGTCCACTGTGCCATAGCTGAAGTCCAGTACTTGTTAGAAAAAAAAGCTGTTGGAAAATCACCCGTGGCGTTTAAACCCACATCAGTTTAGCCAGTAAGAGGCATATCATTTACAGTATACAATATATACATAAATATTCTATCTCTGGATGTAGCACACCTTAAACACACCTTTTTGTTTATAATGTCTACAGGTCAATTCGTTGTCTGTGGATGTGTATGGTAGTTTTCCTCTTTGATCCACACCGATCAGGCATAACATTATGACCTCCTGCCTAATATTGTGTATGTCCCCCTTTTGTTCCAAAAGACCTGACTCTACTAGGGGGTGTGCTGTTGTATCTGGCATAATGATGTTAGCAGCAGATTCTTTAAGTTCTGTAATCTCCAAGGTGGGGCCTCCATGGACTTGTTTGTCCAGCACATCCCACAGATGCTTGATTGGATTGAGATCCAATCAAGCATCTGATTGATTGGAGATCAAATCAAGACCTCAAACTCAAACCAGGCTGCCTTCATCCACTGCTTTCGCCAGTGCACATACCCCCTAAAATATATATTCCACAGTTCCAAGTCCACAGTTATTTTTTACTGTTGTTTGTACTGTGGCTCCTATTTAGCAGTGAACTAGATGAAAGCTAATGTCCTGAAGCTTACACTTTATTGGAGATTCACAGCCCCTCCCTTTCTAGTGTTACCACAGAGTTTAATGTATTCTTTAAGTTTAATTTCATGACACACTTCTGTAGTAAGACGCTTTCTTAGAATTTGGGTTTTTAGGATTTTATTCTTATTCTCTCCTCTCCAGTGCCTTCTTTTTCTTAATGCAAAAAAAAGTACCTATGGTTTGATCAATGCTGACCTCTGGGTTATAGCACCCCAAGAATCATTCATAAAATAAAAGCCGCAATTGGTAGTAAAGGCCCTCGTGAACAATGGGCGTCATGGTCATACCTGAAAACTTATCAAACTTTTTTGCTCATCATCCCACCATAGACGTGTGTACCAAATTTTATTTGGCTAAGACAAACAAAATTTTTCACCTCCCATTTACTTTTTTTTTAAACACATTTGGGGTGTTACCATGGCAACACAGTTGGTGATAGAAGGTGGTTGTAATCATTTGTTTGGCATTACATATGGGATGTGGTGTCCAAATTTCATGTCTCTTTGACAAACTAAGTTAATTAATGTTGCCAAATATTTGCATTCAGGTCATGAGTATGACCAAATAGACTGTGGGGTCCGACTGCAATCTGACCATGAATGACAAAGTTAAAGCAGTTTGAAAAATGTGATTTAACCCGAAAATTGCGGGCTTGTCATGGCCCAACCTGAACTTATCAAAAACTAATGGACAATTATTGTTGAGACAGGTTTCTAGAATACGTTGACAAAGTTTGAAGTCCCTCAAATGAAAAATTTGAGGGAAGATAGCTAAATTATGAAAGCTAAAAAAAAGGGTGGTGATATTTTAAATTCAGAATGGCCACCTTCCTGTGTGTGATAGGGCATGGTCCCAATGGACTTTTTTGCTCATGATCCCATGCTGGATTTGTGTACCAAATTTCACTGGGCTAAGACAAACTACATTTGTTGCCTCCCATTTGCTTTTTTCACACATGTAGTCTCATTATAAATCTGTAGAGGGTGCTGCTGGAGAGACATTTTGGAAGATAGAGTTTGAAGATATCATTCCATATTGTGTTCAGGTCAATAATGTGCACAAACTCTTCATTAGGTTCAACTAGATTCGACAATGTTTGTGAAAGTTACAGGAGACTTATTATTTATTATTTTTCCCAAATTGGCAGCCTCATTACAAGTCCGCTGTGGCCAAACCCGATAAGATATTAAAAAACTATGGATAACTTTTGTTAGCTCAAGTGTCTAGGTGATTCTGACCAAATTTAAAGCTTTTGGATGAAAACCCTTGGAGGAGCTACATTATGAATGAAGAGTGCTGTTATGGGCGTTGCATGGTTCTCCCAAAATAGCGGACTTCCTGTTGGGTTTGGAGAGGTGCCATAATAATATTTTTTTTCTCCAAAATAAATTATTTTTTGGCTCTCCTGAAAATTGGGCAAAGTTTGGTGAGTTGTCGAGCATGTTCAAAGGGGTCAGATTAGCACACAAAGGGCAGACGAAAAAATAATAATCCAAGTGATTACAGGCCTTGCCACTGGCTATGGTTGGGCCTAATGAATAATCATGTACTATGTTGAGTATGCTATTGTTTATCCATACAAAGGTAAGAGCTGGTCTTTCTTTTCATCTGGACAAGTCTCCTCATTACAATCAAATTATGAATATAATACTTTTACCCAACACCAGTTAATATCGGTAATTGATGAAATATAAACTGATGAGGCACAAATAGGCACAAAGGGCTGTGGGTAGTACCAGGCTTCTGCAACAGATGCGGTGCATACGTACGGTGAATTTTATATTTTGGATTGTATATGAAGGTTAAAGTTTGATATTGTATTACTCCAGCACTCATGTCAGTTGTATCAGGCATTATGAAGTAGTCTGAGGCTGCCAGAAATTGAGTTCAGAAAACTGGAAATAATTGTGTGTATGTGCTGTGTTTGGCTCTATTGAATCGCAGTGGTTCTCAAACTTTTTCTGACAAGTCAACCTTAGGGATGCACTGATCTAATACTTAGACCGGAAACTAGCCCTAGCTGGATCGGATACCGCTCATTGGTGTAATGTTCCCACTGGTTTATTGTTTTGGTAAGACAGGTATCACCGTGGGGGCGGGGAGTGGATGTTTGTTAGCGTTTCCCTCTTTGCCTTGCTTTCCTTCACTTTTAAGTAGCCTATAAATGCCCGTGGGCATTTTACTTTCACTTTCGAATTAACAGCAATTGCCAATTCGGTATAAATGCTTGAATAAACAAGTGATAAATTGAAAAAATTTAATTGTGACTGTTCTCTTCTAAACTAAATGTTTTATTGTACTTACTGAAATATTTCATTCATTCATTTTCTACCCCTTAGTCCTGTTTTGGGGTTACGGGTGGCTGGAGCCTATCCCAGCAGCTTTTAGGCCTTAGGCGGGGTACACCCTGGACAGTGGCAAGTTCGTCGCAGGGCTGAAATATTTCAATAAAAAACTAATATTTAAAAAAATCTAAACAAAGGTCAGGACAGTGCCACAGTGGCCAAGTGACGTAACTGGTGTTGTGACTTAACACTGGTTTCACCTCCAACATCGTCTATCGCAGCAAACCAAGTAAAAACAAGACAATGACACCAAACACACCAGTAAGCAAGCTGCATCTTGGTTCCGGACCAACAAGGTTGACGTTATGGAGTGGCACAATCCTCAGACCTTAATCTAGAAAAACTGTGGGAGACATTAAAAATGCCGTTTTATGAGGCAAAGCCGAGAAATGCACAGGAATTTTGGAATAGTCCAGTGGTCCCGGGCTGTTCACAGGAGCCAGAAGCTGGTTGACTCAATGCAACACAGATGTGTCAGCTTCTCAAAAGCAGTGGTTACACCATGAAATATTATTTCAGTGATTCACAGGTAAGCTAAATCTAAAGCATTTTTCAGTTTATACTGTTTGTAAAGAAATGCAGATACTGCTATTTTTTTGAACAGCCTACATTCCCTTTTTCTTAACTTTCTATAAAAGACTAACAATTTTGATCATTTTTTGTTCATGTTTTGATTTGGAATAAACTTTGAAGTGTTTCCAATGCTTTTGCTTGTATGAAAATATAACCTATTATATGGATTTTTAAGCTCCACGCTTTACGTTTTGAACACACACACTATTATTATGAACACAACTGTACAATCTACTATGTACACCTCTATGTCTGTGGCGCTACATTGTCAAATCTTGTGGGAAGATGACAAGATGGAGCGAGTCAAATCAGAGGTGTGATGATTTACTTTTATTATAAGCTAAATTTTTATTGAGTACAATGTGCAGCATGTCGAGCAGCCACTGTTGCTCTATGACTGATCAGCAGCAGTGCAGGGAGCGCGCTCTCACTCCAACACAGAGCTGCGCACTCATGAGCAGAGCAGGGTCAGCTGAAGAGGGAATAGTAAGTAAGAGCGTGATATATTAAAATAAAAACAATCTTAACATTTATTTTTTCTTATTTATGGATAGAGTTTGAGCTGTGTCAAATAAACAAGTAAACTCAACTGTCTCTATGCAGTCTCTATTAGCTCTTCCTAAGCTGAAAGCAGGTAAAGAAATTCTCTGTGAAACAGTCTGGACATTTGTACATTGATTTTGTTGTACAACATGTAAAGAGACACTCTTCTTGCAAGACATCTAATATTAGGTTGTTCTTTTATCGTCAGTAATGGTTGTCATATTTTTGGTTTTAGTAAACAGCAAATATTACATCTCGTGCTGGCACAATTACATGGAAATATTTGTTGTTTTTTGGCTTTAATTGGGGACCCCTGCTCTAGAGTAAATGTAGGTAAATTAAAATATAAAAATTAGAGTGTTTTTTTACAGGCCCACAAGAGTCCATTGTAACATAATATGTAAAATAACTGTTTTTACAGAAAACAATACTTATAAAATGGGGGAAAAAAGATTTGACATAATACTTGGGCGCAACCCAAATTCAAAAATATTCTGACAATAAATAAAAATGAAATATAAAAATAAGGGTGCTTCAGCTCAGCTGAGGAGTTGTCGAAGCTGCACTCAAAGCGAGCAGAGCTCAGCAACTTAAACATCACTCACGCAGTGAGCAACATCTGTTGCTCTTCTGAACCTGCTTAACAAAACCTTAGGTGCACTTGTGTTTTTATCTTCCTTTTTCTTATATTACATATTATATTGCTATCCAAGGGTCATAGTTTGCCTTTTTAATTTTATTTCGGGCATAACTGAGTATGTACAATAGCCTCTTGTCACCTTATTTATTGATTCTGTACTGTACTAATCTGGATTGTACTGTGTTCAGTAATGTTATGGCAATGGCATATTCATAAGTGTGTGGACTGTAAATATTGTGCTGAATGTTCACTGCTTGTTATGTATGTTGTGTGAAACAGTTTTTGCAGCTGCAGGCAGCTGTAAAAGACCACAGCAAATTTCCTTTTGGGATAATAAAGCTGATCTGAATCTAAAAATTATATAGGAATTTGTCTATAGAGACTGAGCCCTCTCAATTCCTCCAACCTAAACTGCTTTATTTCACAATAATGGCTATACACACTGCTGCTGCTACCATTATTGTAGTTAAAAAAATATTTGAATGTACTTTAAGTAAAAATTTTGATAAAACCCTCTCAAAACCATGCTACCTTGAGTCAGAAAACTCAGGAGTTTAACCTTTAACAGGGGGCAAAAACCCAAACCAGCTTCATGCAACAGGGCTCTGGTGCCACAAAGCTATTGGCAGCTGACAGCACACAGTAAGTAGAACAATGTAAAAACTGATTTTATGGTTCAAAAACTAATTTTCTCAGTTTATTAGTTACCTTTGTGTTAAGTCTTTCATTCACTACTGCTACTGGAGAAATACTTGAGGCAAGCTGTACCAGTTGAGTGGATCAAATGTCATATTTAGTTCAAGTACTGAGGCATCAATACACCGCTCTTTTCTCCTAAACCAATGTGGATCAATAAGACAGTCAAAACAACAGAAAAGGTATACAGTGCTGTGAAAAAATATTTGCCCCCTCGCTTTTTCCTTATTTTATTTTTTGCACATTTGCCATACTTAAATGTTTCAGCTCAGCACACAAATTAAAATAAATTTAACTCAAGTAAACACAAAAGGAAGTTTTTACAACATTACACGTGAATAGGGAAAATCTTTTAATTATTAGATATCACTGTGAAACTTCTTCACTTTATTACTGGCATAAACATACGAAAAAATGTATTACAAGTTTTGTGTAAATTAAAGTTTTAATATGCAAATGAGGCCTTATATACTTAATTATACACTAATTTGCATACATTTCCCAAAACAAAGTCTGTAAATTGGAAAGGACCAGGTTTAAAATTCTTGGATCATTTTGTTGACATATTAGATGAGAAGGCTTTTACAGACGGGATTTTGGATATCTTATCTTAGTAAATTAGAAAAAAGCCTTCAGAATATAGTTAAGTATAAGAATGGAAAATGTAATACTTGTAGGTGCTACTGAAGAAAGGATTTCTTACTCAGAGAATACTGAGTTCAACTTTTGTGTCACCAGTCCACAGATTAATTTTCCAAAAGCCTAGGGGATCATCAAGATGTTTGCTCTTGGAGTAATTTTGATAGGCCGGCCACTCCTGGGAAGGTTCACCACAAGTTTTATTTTCCTCCATTTTTGGATAATGGCTGTCACCATGGTTTGCTCGCAGTAATCAGGCCTGGGGGTGGTTAGTAAAATTGAACTATGTGATAAACCACAGTAAATTCGTGATTTAAAGAGGGGAGCAATTAGTTTTTTTAACATAGGGCCATGTAGATTCAGATAACTTTTTTCTCTTGATAAATAAAATCATCACCTAAAAACTGCATTTTCTGTTTACTTTAGTTATCTTTTTCTATTTTAATTTGTTGGATAATCTGAAACAGTTAAGTGTGACATGCCCCATTCATTCATTCATATATATATATACATATTCATATATATATGCGTATATATACATTTGTGTGTGTGTGTGTGTGTGTGTGTGTGTGTGTGTGTGTGTGTGTGTGTATATATATAAAATATATATATGTATATGGGGCAAATACGTTTTCACTTCACTGTAGTAAAGAAGAAAACACTGACATGGTTTACATGCACAAAATGTTCCTGTATTCAGAGCTTCTGTCTGTAGGAACACCCAGACTGTTGTAAGTACTGTGAGTCAGGATTGGGATGATAGAGGATTTTAAAGTGCATGTAAACGCATTGTCGAAAAAACAATTCTTAAGAGTGTATTCAGATGGTTATCAGAGAAAGTGGGTCAGTGTGAAAAGACTAGTAAAGAGGAGAAACCTTACTGGCCAGCCCCAACAAAGGAACAGAAGAGCATTGTGGCAAAGTTAGTAGTCAAATTCCCCAAGGACGTCTTTGCTTTAGAAAGACAGACCAATTGTTCTTTTATATTAAGACTTTGTTTTTCATCTCCAATTTTGTTGTCTTTACATTTAGTTTTTCTTTATAGGAACACAGGGTTGTGGATAAGGGCAGAAAACAAGCTAAATGTCTATGGTCCTAGGTGACTGGATATAGATGCAATTGGTGTCTAAAAACGTCGCTTGGCTGTTTGCTACTAACCTTTCATGTTAGGCTTGGGTTTGTCAGTTTGCTTGCCTGTGGGGGTTTGTGCCTGTTGGCCCTGCCCCCCTGAGGAGGCCCCCTGCTGGGCTGCTTTCTGTTTCAGCATGGTCCAGTCGAATGTGTAGTCATACTGGTGGTTCAGAGTCCTGCAACACATACAACAAGAAATTTTAGTAAAAACACACTGACCACCAGGGCTGTAGACATGTTAAAATGATTACATCAACCCTTTTGAGTAATAATTCTATTTATAAGTAAAATATCATTATCATTATATCAATCCTCTAAGGTCGAGCTACATACAATCTTTGAGCATTGTCCCAACAGACCCTTTGTAAATGTTTTATTTTACCTGTATTAATATAATGTGATACCTAAAAAAAATCAACATGTACATTTTTGGCTTCTGCACATTGCAACCCTGGTGCTGAGTGAGCAAACCTCATGATGCAGACAAAAAATACTGAAAGCTGTACCTGAAAAGAATACGGAACAGTTGCCGCAGATACATGTAGTCAGGAGCCTCCTCAAAGCGTAGTCCACGGCAGTAGTTCAGATACATGGCAAACTCTGCTGGAAAGCCCTACAAACAGGTGCAACACAAGCACTTATAACCACATCATATGCAGCACTGAAGTCAAATATTCAGCCCTATAGATATATACCTCTATGTAATCTGATTAAAAAAAAAAAATCATCCTAGCATTCCTGACACCCTAATTGAATGAAAAGTTTTTGGTATAGCCTGCTCTGGTAGAAGCATGTCATCGTGTGAGATTACCTTACACAGGACCTCAACTGGTGTGGACATCTTCTTCTCTGAGATCTTCTCATACTTCTGCTTCTTTGTGGCAGCCTGACAAGCATGCACAACATGTTGGAAATTACGTGAACAAACAATAAACATTTTTTAAGACCACTTTTGAAAGTGGTTATTTTGAAATGAAGGAAACACTTTACATTTTATATTTTTCACTCTGTTTTATTCTCAGGTGAGTAAAAGAAAAAGGTGAGTATATTTCCTGTCCTTTCTTTTGCCCCCGAGTCTGGTTGCTGCAATATGTTATCTGCTTGTCTTGGTATCATAATATGTATCTTATGTTATATGTTACCTCAGAGTTTCTTAGTGCTGCCACATCAATGGTCACAAGAGTCCAGTAAGCCCACAGTTCGACTCAAGCAGTTTGCAGTTTCCAGCTGCAGCGCAAGGTTAGGTTAAGGCGGCTGCCTTGGCAAAACCTGCTCCCCGCCTTGTCTACCGATGACACAGTTAAACTAATGTCTAGCAACTGCCTCTTTGTCTACAAATGAACATACCTTCATCAGAGAATATTGAAAAAGTTGTCCACAAAGTCTGTTTTGTCCCCTATGAGGAGTCTGGAGCTTTTATTTCTGAGCCATTCTTTTAAGAGGTTTGGGTTCTCAAAGAGCCTAATAATAGTGGTGTTCAGCTGCTTGGTCCCGCAGCAGAACACCCCCTTTACACACAAACCACTGGCAGTATCTGTTCAGGGTCGACTTATCCAGATTTGCCTCTATGTCTGTCCCATTCTCACATAAAAGCAAACTTAAGGCGTTCAAAGCATAACTGATAACTGTTCTTATGGCACTTTTTTACCCATGTTTGAAACCCTGATGGTAAAGACCATTTCATTGAAAGGCACCCTCCCAAGGATGACAGCTGATCTTCCAGATGTCATTGTAAAGGTAAGTTTCTTCTTTTGTCAAAAAGCTTATTTATTTTGTCTATTTGTTACATTCCATCATGAACAGGGAGCAGAGCCCTGTGCAGTACGCCGTAAGGTTTTTGTAAGTAATTGTCAAAATATTCAATATAAATAAATTAAAGGATAAATAATCTAACACAACATTATATATGTTACTGTATCAATGTCTTGGAATTTAAAAAGTTCAATCTGACATTTTTGTCAAAATGGAGTTATTCGCATAATATATTGTGTGTCCATTTCTTGTACTATTTATTAAGTACATCAAATTGTGTTTTTCAGGCCATCCAGCATAAATTTGGTGATGTACTGGACAACAAAGAAGCACTTCTTGCAGCTATCAGTTATCCAAAATTCAAACTCAGGTGGTTGAGAGATGAGGGAAGTAGACAGCATGTGAAGCAGCGTCTGATAGGAGAGTGTGGCACAATTGCTTATGTTGCAGAAAAAACTGCTAGTGTGCCCACAAAGTCAGCCATACCTGATGATGGGATGGAGTTTTTTGAATTTGGCGAGATAGAGCCTGAGGAGAGTTCCTCTGCAGAAAGAAGTCATGGACTACTTGAGGTCAAGGGAATATGAGTTTGAGACTCTGAACCATTTCTCAAACATCAAGAACATTTTCTTGAAATACAACACTCCTACTCTATCTCTTGCACCTGTACAGCGGCTTTTTAGTTTAGGTGGTTTGGTGGGTTTTTTTTTTTTTTTTTTGTAAAAACGTGTTATTGCGGCTGTTGAAGACAGAACAGAGCACTGATTTACTTTTTCTTTTTTATATTACTTTACTTTTCTTTTAATATTGCTTTACTTTTTTTCTTTTTATATGGAGGAATTTGCATAAGCAAGCACTACTTAAAAGAAGAAACTCAGGAGAGACTTTTTACATGAAGTTCAGAAATACTACAGTTTATATTTGACAATGTTTTAAGTTAAAGAGAGACGGGATTTATGTTTTGCAATTTATGTAGAAATTATTTGTTAAAAAATATTTGAGTTACAGGGCTAAAAAGTCAGGAGAGCAGGATTTGTTTATTTTTATTTCTTAAATGTTCATTAAGTAAATTTCAGTAAGTAAGTAAAAATATCTCTATAAAACTAACTTGATGTTTGATTCAAGAGTATGCACTTTCAAATGAAGTTAATTCATAAGCAGGCAAAAGAGGTTATTCTCTTTTTTGGGGGGGTGGGCTAGTAATGTAACTAGTAATGCAAGTAATTACTTTTGAAACAAAGTAATCAGAACAGTAACTTGATTACTTTTAAAAGGAGTAATCAGTAATCAATAATTTGATTACATTTCCAGAGTAACTTGCACAACAGTGCATTTGGTAGGCAGCGATCAAGGGGCTGTTACGACATGACACCAGTCCAGTAGGGAGTGGGTTTTCTTTTGCTACGGGAGTCAATAGTTGCGCATGGGTGTTGTGCCTATGATGACATCCTTTTCAGAGAGAAAGCCAGCTTCACAGTTTACACGAGAATAGCGGCAGCTGCAACAAAACAGTAACACATCCTCTGCCGGATTCAAAAGTTTGCGTTTTGGTGGTGTGAAAACACACGTATCGTGTAAACAAGAGGCTAATTGTATTGTTGTGTGAATGGCCCTTAAGTGTCATATCCCGCTCCGCCCATCCCCTGCAGTTCATCCTCCAGACTTTTGGTGGATGGACGAACAGGTCTGAAGAAAGTCCTTACCTTTAGTCCTTGCCAGGGCAGGCTGGTTCTGTTGAAGTACATTAACACATAGCCTAGAGACTCCATGTCATCACGGCGACTGGAAACGAGATTGACAGCAACATATGAACATCCAAACCAAACCATGAAAATGCTGTGAATATTCTAGTTGCAAATGAACATAACCAACCTCTGCTCGATGCCCAGATGTGCGTTGATGGAGGCATAGCGAGCTGTCCCAGTCAGGTTCTTGTCTTCTCTGTATGGGATGTGCTGCCGCGTTCGGTTGTCTCTGTACTTCTTTGCCAAACCAAAGTCGATGAGGAATAACTATCAAAATGAGAGGAAAAAAGCAGAGTTGTGTGTGAGGGACACAATCTAATTTAAAGCAAGGCTTTAGACTCGTAAAAGACAGCTACTCTAGTTGAAATAAAAACACTGCTTACACATTTATTAAAGAAACAGTACAGCATTATAAAAAGGTCATCTAGATTTATGCATTCAATATTTAAAAACAAAAATGATCTCTGCTTTCTTGATTCATTGTGCGCAGATTGCTATTTTCTCAGAAAGTGTTAAATACAGGAAAGTATTTGGCTTTTTTATAACAAAAGCTATAAGAGCCTACATGAACTTAAGCGGTCTGATCTATTTTAACAAAAATGCTGGTAGGCAAAGAAAAGCAGCTTAATAGAACTGCATCTTTTGAGCTGAATATTGCTTCAAACAAAGAAGACAGACCCAGTTGGCATAAACTGCATGTTAAATATGCAGCCAGGGTGATTTCAAGATAAAAAGCAAGGCTGCAAAAAGCTGGAATACTTCACCTAAAAAACTGTCCCTACCAGACAAAGGAGCTGACGTACTCAAAACAGCTTCATACACAAGCTTCAAATGCCAAGAACATGAAGGCTGGAATATGACGGCAACTCTGTGCAATATATTAACATCTACTTAAAGATTAAATCCATTAAAGGTGGAGTAAACATCAGAATCCGCTGCGGTTTTGTTTGGTTTTGCCATTTACAAACCGAGGACTAGATGCCACTGTTAAGAGGAGGGGGACTGGATTAGTTCCGATGACTCCACCTTTAACAACCAAATGTGACCATACCAGAAATATAACAAGTCATGACTGTGTCAAAATTTTGCATGTTCCAGTCAAACAGACAGGTCAGTGCGAACTTATTATGCACCACAAAAGTCAAATGCACAGGTTCAGTTAGTATGCTAGAGATTAAGCATCAAATTAAAAATCAATGACTGGAATAAAGCACAAGCACAAAAAGCAGCAGCCAATTCTTGGTAATGCATGTGACTGTTGTGACATTTGCCTGAGAACGGTTTTCTAATGTTGGACTTTAAATAGAAGGAATGCCTGCTTTATGTACTAAATAAATATTGTTACATATTACTGTACATTACACTACACCAAGTTATCCCCAAACTAAGTTAACCCAAGTCATTTACTGGCTTCCAGTAAATGACAGCTCTGCAGGGGCAAACGGATGTCCACCACAAGATCTTATTGTTAGTCAGGTTATACTTTGTAGTACACAACTTTACACCCATACTAACTGTCTTAAGTCACAGTTCCCTGCTGGTATGTTTTATACATGTTTAAGTTTTTTATTTCTGCAAAACTGCTGTTTTTCTTATTATTTCGTGGGCTGTCGCAGTAATTAAATGAAGCAGCAGTTTCATTTGTCTGCTCGATTCTATGTGAAATTGTCACATGATTACCATTGAAGAAATAGCAGAGGTTAATGATAATTTGTCTAAATGTCAATCCTACAATATGACTTCTCTCAGGCCAAACATCACATGAGTGACAGGAGCTATCCAACAAAGTAAGCTAGATGTTTCCAGAGCTGAGTGCAGAATGGGTAGTGGTGCTCTACGTCACTTGGGCCAGTGTGGTTAGGTATGGTTGCAAAGCGACAGCTGCAGAAGTGAGGCAGCTGGTGTTGTGGTAAAGGTCACACCTGGTTTAATCCTGAGAAAGATGGCTCCTGAGAAGAGCTAACAGCCACGCTTCTTTTCCTCTTCCCCACTGACGAGTCTAAACACTAGAGCAGACAGTAGAGGGGCAGGGGTCAAACATCAGCCTCTATCCACCTCAGGTTACACTTCACATGAGTACAACCTTGTGTTGTTGTGCTCAACGCGTTCAACTGTCTTTGCAGCAAAATGTGTGTAGTTTCTACATCTGTACATGTGTGTATATAATCATTGTTGTACAGACGTGATCATTCTAGCCGTCAGGTTTGCAGAAACTACGGACGCTCATCCTCTCCTAAGACAGCTACAGAACCCCAAAAGTCTGTTTCTTGAGTTAGCTAGAGTCCAACAGTGACAAAAGCCAGTCCAGGGAAAATAGCCTCTATGTCCAAGACAACACAGGGAAGTGAGCTGCAGCACTAAAAAAAACAACACAAAAAACACATACAACACTGCATAACATCCACTTCTTATTTTAAAGCTATAGATGTTTGTAAAAAAACTACTCCAACACCACGTCAGACAAAGTTTTGGGTTGTAGCTGCATTAATTAAGTGGGAAAGTACAGAGAAAGGCAGCTGTAGTTCTCAGGTTCCGTCTATCCCTTCTACAAAATTAAGATACTTTTGGTAGTAAAAGGTGGGAAAAAATAAAACCTGGTACGAAGAAAACTCTGTACAACTCAAGCAACTAAAAAGATGTTAATCAATTGAGTTTTACTGCTAATCTTTGCCTATTTCCCTGAGTCACCACAAAATCTGTGGAAACACTGGTATTTTATTAACAGTGCTTCAAAATGTGTATTTATGTACTTATTACAAAAATACACCCTTCAGTCTTTCATTAATAAATATGGGAAAATTAAAGCGATTACGGCAATCAAGTCAAATCTTAGAGAACATTGCCACAAGTGCTCATCTTTGTTTTAATTGTTTATGATAGGTCTGGCTAAACTAAAGAACCACTGAAGTTAAATACATCTCCAAAATTGTTCAATAGTGTGTCCAATGTTTTAATTAACTGTATGGCATGCCTTGTGCGTCTTTATGGCACACAGTTGTTGTGAGCATTCAAGTACTGCTGACATGCTGGTTAAATAGAATACAGAGCCACAGCGGGCTTGTCCAAGTATAAAGCAACATGCTTAGCACATGACCTAAAGCTGAATAGATGTACATTCTTTGAACCATTTATTGGCACATTAGTTGTGGTTGCTTGGTTTTGGAGTTAATTATATTGGAATTAAGAAAACTGAAAAAATATGTTCACTTCATATCAGTATATTCACTTTCAAATCAGAGAGAAGATATACCTATTCATTCAAAAAAATCGATTCATGTATGAATTTAAATTCTTCTTTTTAAATGTTTTTTTATTTTTTATTACGTGCTGTCGTCCTACAGACGACAGAACCCAACTACGAGAGTTTGAGTGCCACCTGGACACATTAGAGAGTGCACAGAGTACAGACAGAGGACAACGCGAGCCATGGAAGAGTCTGAGCAAGACAAGAGATATAACTACTAATGATAACGTGCCTATGTGTTTTATTCAACAAGCCTTGTCCCATTAATGACCAAAACAGACTGGATTATTGCAACTCAATAATCCAGTGTTGGATCACTAACTAATGTTAGTGATTTTACATTGTTTATTAATAACAATATACACTGAATGTTTCCATCATAACTGTAAAACTTGTAACAAATTATTGTTACTGTTGCACATTGTATATGCATTTACGCACTTTTATAAAACAATAAAATAATACAACTAATGGTGTGTGTGTAATATATATATATATATATATATATATATATATATATATATATATATATATATATGTGTGTGTGTGTGTGTATATATGTGTATATATGTACGTATGTTTAGGTTTTTGATGCAGTATTTTTCTTTCTTTACGAGTGTCCAACACAGTCAAATGGTAACAAAAAAAAGGTAACACTTAACTGCAAAGTGGAATAAAATATAAATATATATCAAGTCAAAATTTGATTCAAATTGGAGAATCGTTTTTCAGTAGAGAATTGATTTTGAATTGTGAATCGAATTTTTATCAAATCGTGACCCCAAGAATCGATACGAATTGAATCAAGAGATTCCAAAAGATTCCTACTCCTACTATTGATCAATTTAAAAAAAAAAAACATTTTCGAAATCTCACATGTGGAAAGAGACAAATGCAGATTGTGAAGTTTAATGGCATAGAAAAGAAATGCAATGTGTACCAGGTCTTTTCACAGCTGCCCTTAAGCCAACCTGAGCTTAATTAGTTCATCCAATTTTTAATGAGCTCACATAAACATCACCTCACTGGTTGTTGGCCCATGTGTACAAAAAGTATACTCTTTTGTGACAGCTGCTGTGTGCGCAGTTACTGGATGTCTTCGACCAGTTTGTTCATGATTGGAAGTCATTCAGCCCAGCCAAGTTGTTTTTAGGTTGACCACAAACCAATTCCCTGGTTTGGTCCAGAGTTATGGATTATCCATTTGATATGAATAAAATTGGTGCTGTTTGTTGGGCAATGGTTTTTGCATTATTTCAAAATACCAATAAATTCTAATTTTGTGAACGGAACTAATCAAGCTAAACTGAAGTTCTAAGAAATGTTTAATGGTGCATTTAAAGTCATTCTAAACAAGAAGACCTCAACAGACAGCCAAAACAATTACCACGCCAAATGGTACATATGAGAAGCACAAGTCACACATCTGGCACAAACCAGGAGAGGTGTAGGTATACAACGGCTGAACCAGGGTATAAGGCACACACTTTAGTGCAGCTCTGACAACCGGGGTGTAAAACCAACAGAATGCATTGTTCTGCACTAATTTGTGCAATGCTCAAAAGATGTCGGAGGACTATGCTACTGCTGTCATGAATGAAACGGGGCACATTTGTCAGTTAATTGCAGGAAATTCAGCCGAACAGGAACAATTTAAAAAGCGAAAGCATGGAATACTGAATCTAATTTCACCACTTACAGTTGTGTGATCATGTTCAGGTTCTGGGGGCCATCATAAAGCTGTAACTTCAGTCTGAGCATAAGACTTAATTCTCCTTGGATTATAAGCACTATACGTTTTCTTGGGCACAGAGGCCGTTAAATTAAAATTAAGACCACTGGCTTCCAGGTAATAGCTATGCATTGCTTTGACAAACTGCCCAATTGTAGATGGTAAGATGTAGCTGGAAGTATCCACTTCAGTTTCCAATAGGAAGGGTTTATGTTGCAGGCATTTGGTAGTGGTTTTGTGCTTGTTTCTTGGACTGTGACACTCACCTTGTTACAGTGACGACCGATGCCCATTAGAAAGTTGTCTGGCTTGATATCTCTGTGGATGAAGTTCTTTGTGTGTACATACTCAATTCTGCTGATCATCTGAAGAAACAAACAAGCACAGTTACAGTTCTCATCAGCATTTCTCTGCACTCCTTGTAATGCAATTTTCTTTTTCAATGTTTTTTACACACACTTTTAGGGATGCATATTTTGTGCATTTTCTTTAACCAGTAGTTGAATGCCTTCACAATCAGTTGGTTGACCAATTACCACCTGCATGACGTCACCTGATGTTAGCGTTTTATTATATTTAATGCACATAAACAGGTAATAAGGTGTCGAACATGAACCATTAACAACAAAGTAGCTTTTATAAAATTGGAGTCAAACTTAAGCAGTTTTCTTTTATTATTAAGCTGTTGCTTAATTTCATTTTTTCCTTTCCTTAACTCTGCTTTTGATCACGAAGATGTGACAACCTTCTTTTTGCACACCACCTGGCCCTACAAAGGCAGTTCTACCACACTTTGGAATGATTTATCATCATTTTGTGGCTTGCCATTAGGAGTTTCATTCACTTACTAATTCTGCTAATGCCACCCATATTAAAGTCTGTTAAAGAAACTGGTGCTCTCTCTGATGCGTAAAGTAGACACTCGAGACACAGTGGACATGAGTGGCACACTCTGGAGTAATAGCTGCAGATGGCATTTCAAACATTTTTCAACATTTCAAACCACTAACAGACCTATCCGCTGCATCAGTGTCTGTTCCATGCTTCCATTATGAACCTGAAGTATATAATACTCAATAAAAAGTTGCACTAATCTACCTTTTTTAGTACAGATTCAGATTCATGCTTTAAATATCTGCAGGCATCTGATACTGATCGAATCCAACTGATATTTTTCAGTAGATCATATAAATAAAGACCCTAGTATTTGTCACGTGACCTATTATGGAGATGGGGGTTAAAAAAGTAATAATTTTATTGTAATGTGCAAGCTTGTACAAATAAAAACATAAAGATCAGCTCTTCTATCATATATAAGCATACAATATCAACTCAGTAGAATAATGCATTTTATTTTTGACTCAATTTCTTTATGGTTCTTGTGGGAGTCTTCTATAACCAAAAGGTCAGCACTGGTTAAAGCAAGATGGCGCTGTGTGGTGCAGCAGAGTTGCCTTACTAACACAGCCGTCAAAGTGACCCACATAAATGCTTGCTAATTAATAAAGAAAGCACACCAATTAAGGGCAACAGATGATTTTCCATTAATTGTGCATTTAAATAAATCTGTGCAGATACAATAGATTATGTGCAGTGCTCGTTCATAACAGGAGGTTCAGAAGCTGTACTACAGAGATAAGGAGTATGAATCATACAGCATATTAATTAATTGGTAAATTAATTTTTAATCTGTTAATTTTTTAATGATAATTAATCACCCCTTAGGGCTGCAGCTATCGATTATTTTAGTAATCGAGTATTCTAGTGATTATTTTTTCAATTAATCGATTAATCTAATAAGAGATACTAGATTTTTTTTAAGTAAATAACATACCTCAAATGAACAAGCGTTTTGAGCTTTGAAAAAAATATTTTAGTGCACATTTTAAATGAATTGTAAATGGCAAAAACACCCTCAAAATTCAATGCTCAGAACATGGCATTTAAATATATATATATTTTTAAAGTCTTTCTGCCCCGTCTTACGCTTAAAATTATCCCAGACTTTAGACAGTTTCTGTCTTTTTTTTTGACCTCCTTCCTTTCACCCCTCATTGTCCAAGTCCTCCTCTTGACTTCTTGATTGAGCCATGTTTTCCCATTACGCTAACCGCCAACTCTCCTCAACAGGTTTTATCTGCCATCCCAGCCTGCAATTGCGAACGTGTACTGTTGCATGTGCAGCGGCTAAAGGGTCCCGGGCGGAACTAACGTTCCACGGTGCTGCGGACCAGTCTGTAAATTAAGCGAAGCCTCAAGGAAAAAAGAAAAATCGAAGCTTTTTACCAATCGAATTACTCGATGAATCGTTTCAGCCCTATCACCCCTACACACTTTATTGTTATTAAGTTCCGCTAAGGTGCAGGGATGGTGTCTGTGTGGTAAACTGATCATAGAAGGTGAGTAAAACAAGTAATTATGATTAGTATTAACCCTCATAACTCCCCTGGAGCGCCGGCGCCCCAGCGCCGCAGCATCAGTATTTTGCTGAATAGCTCTAAAACTACACAACAGATCTTAATGGGGAAAATTGTGTTTAGAAGCTTACCCTTTCGGCAATCTACAGTGGGCTTGGGGCAATTATATCCTTTCGAGAAAGTTTTCAATTCAGCCGTTAAGTGCAGCGTTTTTTTTTCGGAAACTTCGTTCAGTAAATCAACCATGTTAACGCCGTCATAATGTGATTATTTATGACATTTTGTGATCAAAACGTGTAAATCATGATAGCGGACCTCCATTTTGAGGCTTGACGTAAACAATGATGACTTCTGGCCGGACTTTTGACCAATCAGATTTGCCCAATTCTTCTTCTCCTGTTGTTGTGAGGTTACCATCCAATCAGGAGTAACCAAAGATCATCTTGAGAGAAGAAAGTTCACTACCAGTATCGAAAAGAAAGTTTATGGCTAAAAGAAACATTTGCACACAACCTTTGCCCATAAAAATGTACACAAGCTTCATGCACAAGCTTTACAGAGTGTATGGCACGCACTTATTGCGCAGTTTGAATGCGCATGTGGCACATGTATGTTTAATTTACTCTGATTTCAAATTAAAAAAAAAAAGTTATTGTTTTTTTTTTTTACTGATAGCCAAGGCCTGAGAGAATAATAATTGCAAATGAAAAAGCTTGTACATTATTGTTCTGTGTTTTTTAGATTAAATTCTGTAAAATTTAATTTTCGTTTATTTTGTTTGTTTGTTTATATAGTCATATAACTTTTAATCCCGTCATGTGACATAATTTTGGCATATACATATTCTGATAGCCCAGATTGTCCTGAAAAAAAGATGTGTATTACTTGACTGTGCTTGAAAGGGTTAAGATTATACATGCATTAATACACAGACAGACCAGGCGGGCAAAAAATATGAAAAAATGGCTTGGTTCTTTACGGGGTTAATTAGCGGTTTACATTATTGTGTTATGTATAATTTTTTAAGATTTTATTTAAAATGACATTTCTTTTATAATTTGGGTTATATTACTCAAATTTGGTTTAATTTGAAGGCATTTTTGCACATGACCGCGACAAAATGACTTTCCAAGTAGAGGCAAGACTAGAAACCGAATGTACACCCTCCTGAAGACTTCATTCCAAAAGTAGGTGTGTAAAGTGCACCGTTGAGCATTACCTGGTCAGCGAGCATAAGCACTGTCTTCATGGTAAAGCGACGAGAGCAGAAGTTGAACAGGTCCTCCAGGCTGGGTCCAAGCAGGTCCATAACTAGGACATTGTAGTCTTTCTCCTGGCCATACCACCTGTTAAGTCACACAGGGTTAATTAACATTTGTTCAAAACTGTTGACTTTCCTTGAAACACAGATGTAAAAAAGCTGACCAGTTTCTACTGCAACGGGCTTACATACACCCACACAACAGTAACCAACAAGGTGCCAAGTGAAATTGAAACGAAAAAGCAATTGGCTAATTTATGGAAACACTTCACACACCGCATGCAGACACCTTCCAGGATAAGGCTTAAGACTTAAGAATAAAAATGTCACGAAAAGGTGAGGATAAACAACAAGACTGAACTAGTTTGTGGTTTATTAAAAATAATAAATTTTCTGTATATGTAAATTAAAATTAAATACATTGACTATATCTTGTGTAATGAAGGGTGAAACACTTTGCTCTTTGTGAAGAGTAGGGACATTCAGGTCTTTCTCAATGTGCACATTTGGCTGAGTCAGCATAAGTAACAAGGAGGAACAGGTCTGTGTTTAAAGGTGAGGAAAGCTTTAGAGAAGGGTGCGGCAGCAGGAAGAGCAGGTTAGACAGGCTCTAACAAGAACTGCTACAGCACAATGTCAGCAGTATCTCCATACAAACAGTATCTGTTCACTACCAGAAAGCACAATTAATTTGGAGTCACCTCAAGTGCCATAGCAGCTACAATAACATGGTTTATGCAGGGGTCTAGAACAACTTACTGGTGCTTTATCAGTTTCAGATCACCAATATATGTAAACTGGTCACAATGACCCAAGACTAGTGTAAAAAGGTATTAATTCCAATAACTTTGAGCTTTCTGTGTATACAGTACTGTGCACAACTTTTATGCAGGTGTGGATCTAAAAAGTGAGTTTTATTAGTTAACAAAAAAAAAAAGTCAAAGAACATTCTAAATCACATTAATACTTGGTGTGACTGCCTCAAAACAGCAACAATTCTAGCAGTTCCACTGTCTCTGTCTTTAAAGAAACTGGGAAGACTCTAATATTTGGACAATCCCAGACAAAATCAGGCCAAACTGGACTGCCCAGACCATGTAATCCCAGGCAGGACCAGACCAGACTCCATCATGTTGGAATCAGGGTTACACCATCATGTCAGGTCTCATTATTCTGGGATCACTGCAAAGTTTTTTGTCTCTTCACTCACATTTCCATTTTGTAAATTCAACTAAACATTTCAACTATATATATTTGCCAACATTCTAACTTTACTGCATAGCTTCACACCTGTCTAAAACTTTTGCACAGTGCTGCATAATAATAATAAATATATAATATGTAAGTCATTTAAGAGAAGCCACAAAAGCCTTTATCAGACACAACCCAAAAGTGATGCCTGCTTGACATGTAAAGCTTTCATGAACTGCTTGATTCAGATTGAGCATCATGTGGTTCATCAGCTCACTTTATGCTTCAAACCAATTAAGCCTTTAGAATTTGGAAATAATCCAGTTAAATCTTTAATTTTTTTAAAGACAAAGTTGGCTCAGCCAGAGGTTTACTGTATTTTGAGCTAATAGTGAGGAAATTGCAATTACCTTTTTTGGGCTCTTTGGCCTTTATTGATAGTTGATAGTAGCTGGACAGGAAAGGGGCGAGAAAGTGGGGAATGACATCGGGCAAATAACCCAACCGAGGGTTGAACCCGGGTCTCCTGCATAATGGGCGTATGTTCTAGCTGAGCTGCAATTATAGATTTGTCAACCTCTTTAAACGTTTGAATATTGTATACCATTTAAAAATTGAATAGATTAAAGCGGTGCACAATTACACAAATATATTCCCTTTGATTTTAGTCCTAATGTACTGTGAAAAAAATAAAAAATAACGTTTATTTGAATAAAAGCATTGATTAAGCTAGGCTCTTCCAGCAGTGTACCATCTACATACACTTAACATTTGGACAGTACACAGTTTGTTCACTGACTGCAAGCTTAGACATTTACCACATACCTGAGCTACCCGTTGATTGGCTGGACATTAACATACTGCCAAACAATACACAGTGCACGCTCCACAGTGCCTGCGGCTGCAACAGAATAAGCTCCCAACCAGACTCATCTACAGTGGCACACTGCCTTTTAATAATGCTAATGTGAGCGTTAGGAGCTTCAACAAACACACAGTGGCCCTTAAAATAGCAGTATCTGATTAATGGAATTATCTGAATAAACCAGCAAGTCTGTAAAGCCTGTAGCACAGGGCCTAGATTGTTTTTGCTTCTGTGCCTCGCCGCCATTTTACAACAGTAGAGGAAGACATATTGGGAGCTAACACAAACAAAAGAGGAGCGGCCATTTCCAACATACAGTCGCTTTTTCTTTACCCCATCTACAGTAATTCTCTACATAAGCAAAATCGATGACAAATACATCTATGAGACAAAAAGAAAGACAAAATACGATATACACGAGAAAGGAGATATTCATGTTCGTGCTGACGGCGTCGTTCTCAAAAATGGGAAATAACATCGGGCCGATTAGGCCTTAGGCCAGGGCTGCTGCCAGAAAAATACTGTAGTACGTCCAAAGCCATTTTCTTTTTCAAAACATAGTAACCACGATCGGTAACAAACATGTGTTAACACAAAATTGTTGTTGGCAACTGAAAGTAACTTCTTACCTTATGTGTGGAATTCCGACACCTCCTTGTAAAATTTTGTACAGCTTGCTTTCGTATAGCAACTGTGGATGTCTGGCTTTCTGTGATTCCAATTTTACTGCTACCTCCTGCAAGCGACAAATAGTATGTAAAAGTCAAAGTGGGCATGCTTTTTAGTGTACGTAAAATGATAAATTACGAAATCTAGGTAGCTAGATCTCTAAACTGTTTTCGTGACTATAACACTGAAGGCAAGCACGCGCCTTAAAAGTTTGTGGGATACATTTAGACAACTGTTACATTACCTCTCCATTTGTGATGTTGATGGCCAGGTATATGTCGCCGAAGGATCCCGATCCAATTTTCCTCACAAGCTTGTATTTTCCACCGACGATGAACTCGGCTTTAGAACCGCTGCTACTCGCCATAATATCCGCCAGTAATGCTAACCTCCACCAAATTCAGCTCAGAAAATGTTGCCCAAGCTAGCCGAAGTGTCGGTGAAACATAGAACGTGTCGAGACAGCTGCTTACCCGAAACTATGGACTTGAAATTACCCCTAATTGTTTCTGAGGGCCTATGTTATTAATCAAGTTTAAAAATCTTTATATGGCGTCGTTTTCGCTTTACTTATTAGTCTCCCTGTACATATATTATCTCAGGTTTAAGATATAAACAGCCACTAACAAATCCGACAAAGGCCGAGGCCTTTTGAAACCACCCAATAACAGCAACCAGCTAGCACTAATCAAAGATAATAGCTAGTGTTAGCATCGAATTAACGTTCCCGCAGGGACCACTGTACAAAATATCCGTCCCTCCTTCGCGCCCCTTATCTTATAGTCCAATTGTGTGTCCGATTTTCTGCCTTTTCGGTCCTCCCAGAGCGTTCTGAGTGAAGTAAAGGGGTCGCTGCGAACAGTACGGCGCAACCCATTCACTCCGCCATCTTGTCTTCTCTACCCTTTTTTCTCAACTGGTTTCCGTTGGAAGCGATTAGTGACTAGCTAAGACACGTCATAGCCTCTTCAGGTCGCGTCGGAATTTACAAACGTCACAGGGCCTATTACTGTTAATCGTTTGTCTGTCTGTAGGCTAATAAAAAATTATCAAATGTGTGAAGTGGTACTTAAGTGGCTAACTAAGCTCTTACCATAAACTCCGGAGATTTTTTCTTTTGAACGGGTGCAGACTTTAGACATTCATTTTTCATAGGGATGTTTACCATTTAGGCCAAAATTTAACACAGCACAGCATATTTGTTTCAATTTATTAAAAAAATAAATAAATAAAAAGAATGTTGTATTTTAATGAGTATGTGACAGTAAAGATGACTCTACTTTAATGTCAGACATCTAAATAAACACTTAGTTCCAATAATTTACTAATGCATGTTATGCCTTATGAAGGCAGAATTAAGTTTTTTCATTTAAAAAAATGTGTAAATCAAACATATTATACATTATTATTTAAGTAAACATTTCTTGACATGGTCAATTAAAGGGAACACTATAAAGCACATGACTAGCCTATTTCACACTGCATTTGCAAGTCTGAAGTCCTTCATCCTTTACTGTGTATTTAGAGTATTGAGAGTTTTTGTCTGTGCTAAACCAGTGTCAATATATGTTAATATCTGACGGATTTAACACCAGTATGTTATTCATTTCTTTCTGTGGAGTGTAATAATGGCATAAATAGCCCATGGCCACAGGTTGGCTCAATAAAGTCAGATTTTTACTCTATAAAACCATCTGAAGGGAATTTAAATGGCCCACTTGAGAGACTTGTACTTTCAAGGGTGGATTTCATTGAAGGCATCAATGCGTTCCGGGCAAATCTGTGAAAGGTACATATTATTACGGTAAATATAAATTGGTTTGTTTCTCCCATGGGGTCTCATTCATCAAAGTTGTCCTAATGGTTTTCTGCATGGGAGTAGAAAAAAATCTCACACTGCTCTACTCTACTTGCTCTTTGTCAGGCAAGGTCTAGAGTTAACGTTTTTCAATTTCATTTGACTATTTTAGTCTAGACATGCTACTTTGCTTAAGCTAAAGTGCACTTGATTAAACGTGTTTTAACACAGCTGTGTGCAAGCTGTGCAAACTTGTGTCTAACCCTGACACAATGTCACAGCCAATCATAGGCCTTCAGCCAGCATCACCTGGTGCCAAAGAAAAACAACCATGAGAAATGTACATCTGGTAGCACAAGCACAACCTTAAAATCACTTAGTCAAAATTATGAAGCTGACAACACTGTTTTGTTCTGTCGTGCTCCTCTCTGTCACTGGTATGGCCATCACTACATTATATTTGTGTTGTTTATACCATCTAAATAGCACAGCACTAAAGGATTTTGTTGGAAAAACATACAGTAGTCTATTTGTATATCCATCTCAGCTAGTGTATGTTTTCTTTAGTCTTTGCAGTGAAAGAAGAGTCTGTAACCAGCAGTGATGAATTACAACTGGCTGAGCCACGAGAGGTGAGTCTAAGATATACATATGTCACCTTTATGTCATATAGTCCATATGGATCCAATCTCACTTTCCATTTGATATGTACTACAACTATTTGTACATGTGGCTTTTATTCAATAAAATAATATATCTACAAATTATACGGAGAATGTAATACGGCTGTGTCAACGTTTCAAGGTGTGCTGAGAGAAATTCATGTGTTATTTATCACTTTAAATCAAATTAGTTTCTCTTTGATGACTCTCTCTATGGACATCAGATAATATCTGCTGACACAATGCACTTGAATTGATGTAAATAATCAAACAAGGGCTCAACATGACTGAGGAGGACCAAAATAAAACCAAACATGGCCTACTTTTTCTTTTTCAGACAAACATACTTATAACACTAATTAGTAAAATACTGAATGATAGGCTAAATTATCATAATATCTTTAAAAAAAAATACTGCAACTATTTATCCCTCAAAAGAAGATGTTCTGAAGAAGTCTGGATACAAAGGAGGTTTGGATACCGGGTTTAATTTTTCTGATTTCAGCAAAGCTCTTACCAACAGCCTTGCTGATGCTAACATGGTAATGCTAGATCCAACAAATACTGCTAATGGACTGATATGATAATATCATGCTCTTCAGTCACTTCTCTCACTGCACACTCAAACATACAGTACAACCTACTGCTGTTCTGCAGATCTTACTGTTTTTGCCCAAGTTCAAACCACTGGGCAGAATCAATTTGGCCCCAACAGTGAAACTAGGGGGAGGGCCTTCACACTGGTAAATCACTTTTAATTATTATTTCCATTATTTGTGCAGAAAAGAAAAATAATTAGGGTGGATGGACAGGCTAATTAAGTGCTTTAATATAACAGTGTTTTGTTTGTGTGTCATTTGTCAGGATTCCATTCACACTTCACAGAGGCCCCCTAGTGCAGCCCCAAAGACGCACAGAAAGTGATGCACAGTGGCTGGCTTTTTAATAAGTGTATATAATTTGAATTAGAGATTTTATTGTTCACTGCCCCACTCTATGTTTGTCCCACCATCTTGCCTCCAATTACTTTTTGTTCTGTTGACGCTCGTGCTTCATGTAAACATTACATCCTCCAGCTCACCACATCAAACTAATCATATTCTACAACTGTTCAAGCTGTCAATTGCGTGTTCACTTGAGACTAAGAAAATATTTATGTATTTTGAAAAACAAGTGGTGCAGCAGTTTATGATGTAGAGCTTTCGTTTGTCTGATAATCTGCTTTGTGGTGCTGTAGTTTATCTAAACACATGCATTATTTGTGTGCAGCCTGGCTGTGACAGGTACGAGGAAGGGAGCTGCACTAAAGAGTTTAATCCAGTGTGTGGTACGGATGGACAGACCTACAGCACCGAGTGTATTCTCTGCGAGTATAACAAGTACGTACCGATGGCGTGCATGTTACACAGAATAATGGGATACATATAACTTTACGTTGCATATTCAATCACACACAGAGCAGAAAATACAGGATATTAAAAAAAAGTTGACCTTATCGACACACCGGCAGCATTTAATACATTTAGCCAACTGAACATAATTATACTATAATAAAGCTTAACAGTATTTTGGGAGAGCAGATGTGTAAAGAATTTCTGACTCATTCAAACTACACATACAGTTATCTAATCGTCTCAGAAATGGACATGACATCATTAAAAACATCATTAGCAAAACTGGTACAAGTATTGCATGTGCTTGACAAAACACAGCTATTAGTGCTTACAAATTACAAACCATACACTGACTTTGGGTGCTAGTGTAAGTTAGTTTTAGGAGTACTTGAAGGATCAGGTTGGGGTGCTTTATGTCCCAGAGAGCAAAGCATAATTTGCTCTGTTTTTGTCATCTTAGTTTATGCTCCAATACTTTCATCTCTGCTGGTGTTTGCAATTATTAAAACAGAAAATGTACAGGCACTGAAGGGGTGTGAGTGGAGTCCACTACCTACCACTACCTACACCAAGTGCTAATATATATAATTCTGTCCTTCCTTGTTACTGAACATATAGTGAATAAAAGGTATTAAATACTCCACTAATTCTCTCTACTCTACTAATACTCTCTACTAATAGTAACATTCTCTTTTTTTCACAGAAGAAATAAGAAGTATGTGAAAGTAGTCAGACAGGGGCCATGTGTCTGACGGACCAACAGTAACTGAATTCAGCTATGGATGTTCTTCGTCCGCATTTCAAATAAAACATCTACATCTGCAACAAACAGAAGTCTCATCTGATTCCATGACTTTAAATATGCACTGATTTAATTTACTTAAGGAGCACAAATGGCGCCAGGTAAGGTCCAATCCTCACTGTGATGTCATATTCCTAATCGTAGCTGTTATACAGATGAAAGGTTACGGTATTACAAGCTTGATTTATGTGTGCTTAAAAAATCTTGGTCAAATATAACTCCAAAGTTCCTTACAGTTGAACTAGAAGCTAAACTAACGATCTAAGGTCAAGATATGGTATGATAGTGTGTCTCCTACAATTCTGGGGCCTTGTATAATTACCTCAGTTTTTTCGGGGTTTAGGAGAATATAATATACGTCTTTCAGACATGTGTCAAGTTTACCTATTGGATTATTCTTACAGGGTTTAATTGATAAATACAACTGAGTGTTGTTGACATAACAATATAAATTAATGGGATGCTTTCTATATTATCTTAGGGCACTATACGTTAATATGACTTCACAACTGTTTAACTAAAACTCTTTCAAGGATTTTTTAAATAAAGGGGAGCATTATGGGACATAAACTGTTTCCAAATAATTTTGTATCATATTCAAAATGGTTTCATTAATAAGGGAAAGAGCTCTTTAAAGAGTTTGGAAGGGATTGGGTCTAAGATACAGGTGGATGTTTTAGAGGACATAATGATTGATGTTAATTCAGGTAAGTCTACAGTGGTGGAGCAGTCTTGCAATATAAATGGTTAGACTGGGGACTTTATGAGGTTAGGGAGTTGAGCTTGTGGCTCAAAGGTTGCGGGTTTAATTCCCACCACCAACAGGGATGTTGGTAGTAGGAATTACAGCCTAAGAATACTCGTAGGTGAGCAGCATCCTCAAACCACCACATAACCATGGCTGCCCTTGATCAAGGCATCTGCTCACCACACAGTGGCTGCCAACTGCTTCGGAGGTGTGGTAAGTGAATTTCCCTATTGTGGGCTCAATAAAGGGTTCTTAATCTTAATCTTAAATGGAGAAAAAGAACTTAATATTGGCTGAATTACTTTTTTAAACCCTGAAACAGTTTAATTAGGGAATATTCTCCTAAAATGAACTGAAAGGTAATTAAAAAGATTCTTCTTATATGATGAGCTTATGGGGAAGAATTGTGGTGAGCTACTTAGAACGTTAGGGAGTGACCATCGCAACATTTTTATGCACTCAAAATAAAATTGGACTTCTTAAGTGTCATATATTGAACCCATTTTTCCCAACATGAAACAAACCAGTCTTGTTTATAGTTTACATATGCTGGAATTTTTTTCCATTTTATAAATATTCAGTGTTATATCCCACAATGTTGTTAGAGTTGGTGCTTCTTGTTTTAACCATTTCTTAGTTAAGCATTTCTTAATGGCTACCAGTAAAACACCAACCACTTTTTTTGTCCATTCCAGCGGTATACATCCAAAATATACAGTCTTTAGTGCCAAAGGGGATCTTACATTTGAAGATTTCTTGAAGTGACTCTAAAAGTTGAATGAGCCCTTTAATTTGTCAGACACTTATACAAAGATGAAATAATTTTCCTGTTAATGTTACCATCATATGCATTCTTAAACATTTTCAACAAATCCATATTAGAATCAGACATAGTACCAATTTTGAGTCTAATGTAGTGTCGTATCTGTATGTACTGCTTGCTTTTACAACGTGTATTTGTGTGTATAAGTGTTTCAAAACAGACTGATTTTATTGTCCCTCATAAACAAACTCAATGTTGTTATCCCTTTAGAAGTCCAAATTTTGAACTGTGAATCTGATTTGTTCGGTAAAAAGTCTGAATCATATTATATTAAAATGTCCATGTCCAGTTTGTAATCGTTCACCACATTCTTACAAACATTTACAGTGCATCCAACCCAAGGGTTATCAGTAATTTCCACATATTTTTGTATGTTTGCATCAGCTAAAGTAGCTTGTATTGGGAAAGGAAAGGTTTTCTCCTCAGGGGAAGAACTTTTAACTAACTGATGTCTATACCACAAGCTAATATGAGGTCAACGTGTGGCTATACCTGGATTCACTTAAAATTTCCCTAAACCAACAGAGTTTCATACGGCTATAAACAAGCTGCCTACACTATCTCTGTTGTCATCTACATGAATGTTGATACAACGTGGATTCAAAAAATCTGAGAATTAATTTAAAAAGTAAGGGCCGGGAGGATGAGAAATAATATCAAATACAACAGACACTGGATAGGCAGTATTGTCAGAACTGTATTTTTCAGTTTGTTAATGGTTACTTTGTGATAGGAATTGTAAATAAACATTTTGTTTATGTCATTGCATTGCAGTCATATTTACCGCATAGCCACTACAAATGAAAATGTTAACAGGCCTGTCTTTATCAGGAATGTAAAAAATTAAAAATTCAAAGCAGTGTTTAAATGCAGACTTACAAATTATAGTGTGTCATGTTTAGACCAAACAGTGTAATTTTTCTGAGATGTTCTGTCACTTGAGGATATAGTTTTTTGAGGTTGGAGTGGGAGTAAACAGAGTGGAGTAGTGTTGTATGTGTGTGATGTAGTGCTGTATGTGTATGATGTAGTGTGTGTGTGAAAAGTAGTGCTGTATGTGTGTGATGTAGTGTAGCTATGTGTGTGATGTATGTTGTATGCATGTAATGTAGTGCTTTATGCGTGTGATGTAGGGTTGTATGTGTATGATGTTGTTTTGTATGAGTGTGATGTATGTTGTATGTGTGTGATGTAGTGCTGTAGGCTATGTGTGTGACGTCGTGTTGTATGTGTGTGATGTAGTGTACGTGTGATGTAGTGTAGTGCTGAGGTGGTTGTGCTGCTCACAGCCAGCTGTGCTGCCATCACTGCACCTGGATGACGGGCAGATCCAGCTGCGTCCTGCCGTTCAGCCTCGGAGCGTGAAGGGACACAGCACGGCGCTACGGCACACCGAGGACACGGATAAACAGGTGTCCATTGCACCGGCCTGTTCCTGACTTCGTATAAACAGCGGCATCTCGGTGCATCTCAATCGGATAAATTCATTAATGAACCAATTAGCATTATTGCTAACCGAATAGTGCTTCATGCAACAACGACCTTTATCGACGAACCCCCCCTATGTCAGCCGTCGTTTTGTCTAAACGGAGAACTTGGGATGTGATAGATACATGCTGGAGCCGGATTTAAGAAGATAGCATATCAGCATATGTCCGAGGGATATAGCGGAGCTCGAAGGAGAGGACATGGGATTGATGAAAAGCGGGGAAGCTAACTGAAGCTAGCGGGCTAGCTTCTCAGCACTCCGCAGAGCACTGCTTACAGTCAGCTGCAGCTAGCTAACATGAATCTTCTGCAGGTGTAAGCATTATGCTTTTCAGATGGAATATAATGAAAACAGAATCTAGCTAGAAGGCCCACGTATCTATGGAGTCCTTTTTACAGATAGCCCCTCACTCCCTGGCTATAGTGTTGTCGAGAGTTTCAGAGGGGGGTGTGGGGACCACCCGGGTGTCTGAGAGCGAGGAGCTGCCCAGACACCACACTGGCTATGAAATCTTCGCCGATTTCAAAGCGGAGAACACGCAGCAGCGGGTATGGAACCAGCGGATAACCGAGGCCGTATCCGAAACCTTCTTCCTTGGATGGATAGACGAGCATGTGCTGCTGATCCAGGGCAAGGAGGACCACCTGGAGGTTTTGAGGGAGGGCTGGATGCGGAGGTCCCTCAACCCCCCGCGGGGATTCACCATCAAATATCTGGGTAAGGCCTCCACAGCCACTGCTCCACATGTGGGTGTTCATCATGCACATGAGACTAATGTAACATAAGAGTTGTACACTGGCCTTTTTTAAGAGTGCTCTATAAAGGTATAAAGGAGGTTTGACTATTTTACAAGAAAAAATATGCTGTGTGCTAAGAAGTTGCTTTCACATATCAGGTTGTTGATTTTCATTGACGTGATCTTCCTTCTGCTTGGTGTCTTATTTTACTTCTTTTACATTTAGCACAATTGAATGACTGAACTGGGCTTAATGGTTTTGTTTACCCTTGAGTAAAGGAAGCAACTTAAATCTTAGTGTACGATATTTTCTTCCAGATCAGACATATCAAAGCTTTTGTTCATTTTGTCTGGCTGCAAATACTTTTTGATTGTTAACAGTTTTTACTGTAAAAGACAGACAACTGCCTCATTCCATGTAAAAATTAAGTAAAGAATAAAAGCCTCCACTCATCCTGGATTTGTTTCAATATTCATATGGACATTGATCACACCAAAATTGAAGCAAATCCACGAGGGTCAGATTTGTTTCTGAAATCTTTTCTCTCACATGGAATAATGCTATTATCTTCAGTGTGGAGACTTGGATGAGTAATATTTCTAATTTAGATCACATGTAAAAATGTAATAAAACACATTCTGAAACAATTTTAATTGAAAATGATCAATAATTGACAATGATCTTGTAGGTTTGTCGAAGGAACTATAGAAGAATTTAGTAAAGCCTTTTACTTTTACTTTCAATACCCCTGGCACTTGATATTTTGTCTTTCACAAGTGTGGGTTGACTCCATTGCGCCAGATTTTTTCACCTGCAGTAAAATGGGGATGCTGTTAAGTTAAAAGCATCAGGTTAAAAGTGTTAACATGACCACAAGGAAAAAATAATATTTTGTTGCACACAGTCAGGACTTCGCATTGTTTCCGTTCAGACATCTGACTGAACAAAGCTTTGGACAAACTAGACCTGGGACTGACTGACAACTTTTTAAACTTGGAGCTGTCCTGGATCTGTACATCTAATAGGTAACTATGACCATAGCATGAGTTTATGAAGAATGAAAAGAGTTTTCAGGTAGGCTAATGTTGTAATGATTGTTTTGTCATAGACTGAGTATGTTTACTCATCACAAATTTCATTTTAACATTTTAAGCCTCAGATGGAATTTGGTTGCCAACTGAAACCTTTTGCTGCTATTCATACAGCAAACATCCTTACTCTTAAGATCTATTTGTCATTTCCTGCTCCGAGAAGTAATTTTTGACTATTTAGTGCCTCCATGCCATAAAATCCGTGGGTGAACCCACCCGAACAATCAATATTCAGGCGTGTCATTCAAATTCATGTTTTTTTTAATGAACAGCCGGTTGTGCATATGCAAGTAAAAGCAGTACAACCTCTCTAATTTTTATGTTAGTTTAATAAATGAGGGCCATTGTCTTTGTGGGTGATCTTGTATCACATTTCTTATCACAAGTTTGATTTTATCATGATTCATGTTGATTTTGTAATGTTGCCTATTTACTGACTGTTTAAAGTGTAACTAAACTTATGGTCAGAGCCTAACTCCACCCACTGACAATATTTGAAAAATGCTGGAAAAGTGGGCAGAGCTTAGCAGATTGATTGACAGATTGACAGACGAGAAAAGATGAGAGTGACAATAGCTTTGCCACAGAGCGGTCATTTGAAGTGGAGGACTTTTCTCCCCCACCTTCACCTGATTGTCTGTGGACACAGGGCCAGAGCTCAAGCTGCTGGCTCAAACTGCGGTCAAAATGGGTACCAATGCTGGAGCTAATGAGGCAGTGCAAGAGAGAGTGGAGCTAGTTTCTGAGTGGTAAAACATTAGCATTATGGCTAATTTAGGCTAATTCCAAAGCAAATACTAACAGACTTCCAGAAATGGCAAACCTATGCATTTAGGTTGATTTTAGTATGATTTAGTGTCAATAATTAAACTAAAACAGACTGTCTATACAGTTACTATAAACTAAACTATTCTGTCTCATCAGGTGCACCTGCAGGCACTGCAGATCACTGTTCCCGGTAGAAAACGTTTGTTGTAGGGAGATACCCAAGATAAAAAAACAAAATAAGATAAGACCAGAGTGTGTAGCGCAAAATGCACAATACACACAACCCCCACCCAGCAAATAAAAAAATAACATCCCAACAACCTAGTAATAAGCATTCCTTCTCATGTTTTAGGTAATGAACAGGTGTGACCAGGTTAGTGGAGTAGGTTGCATGACAGTCCATCCAGGCTTTGAACAAGTAGCATTAAACCCCTATGTGTTACAAGCTGTATATGGCACTTATCTTCAGCTATTTGGGGAAATGCAAGAGCCAGTTCTAAAGAGGTTAGTCCCAGGAAGAGTCAGGTATTACATTTTTTACCCTTCAGTTTAACATACATATGCACCACCTCTCTTTCAGCTGTTATAGACACCTCACATACATGGTTAGGTGGTGGTGGGGACACCTGGGGCTGCACGTAGCTGTAGTCATACCTTCATATGACTACCCTGTACTACACATCAGTATAAGAACTTTAAAATTGACACGTCTGCTCATAATGTCCCCCAAATAATTCTGCACTTTTTATAGTTTCTTTTACAGTGAGAACTTAAAAAAACAATATTAAAAGTCTAGTTGTTTCAACCAACTTTAGATTATATTGAAAGTAGTGGCTCCTAACTCCCTACATCCTTGGACACTGTCTCCTCACCAGATGCAGGTGGTGCTGGAGATACCTTGGGTGTGCTCAAACCATAATGGACAGCCACCCAGGACAGAGAGGAGTTTTAAAGTGAAAACTATTATAAAAACTATTATAAAAATAAATGCATAAATAATACAGATTATCAGTTATGTAATGCAGGGTGTATGTATCAGAAATCAGTATCAGTGTATCAGTATTTTAAAACAAGTAATAGCTGAACTATAATAGTCATTCATATATAACTGAAAAAACCTAACAGGACTAAATGCATTAACTTGTACAGTTCATGGTGCCTTCACTTCCATCTGGATGGAGTCATTAGTGGTAGTCTTATATATTTTCCTCTTAATTGGTGTAGAGGTAGCCCTGGGACACTCTGGGAAAGGCTCCATTAGTTACTCATGTTCAGCATTCGAGCCTGCGTTGCTGCACAATTTAATAGATTTGTTATCACCAAGCAGATAAACCTTCATAGTAGGGTTGTGACGGTGAGGAAATTTTCCCATGGATATTTGACAGTGCTGGTAATAGGCCTACAGGTATCAACGTAGGGGGGGAGAGGTGATGTTTGTTGCAGTTTCCCTCTTTTCCCTGCTTGCCTTCACTTTTAAATAGCCTATAAATGCCTGTGCGCATTTTACTTTAACTTTTAAATTAGCAGCAATTGCCAATTCGGAGTCAACACTTGAATGAACAACAACAATTCAGGAAAAAATACAAACTCATTTATATTAAACATAGAAGTTTTATTAATATAAGGAATACAAATACATCATGCCAAAAAATAAAAAAATAAAAAATCAGAAAATCAGCAAACTGGTGTGAAACAAAGTAAATAAGAAGCATATACAGATTATAGATTAGTTGTGTTTCCTCTGGATGCTGCCACCTTCGTCAGGCTTAGTTTTAAAACTAAATCTTCCGCCATTCTCTTTCTTGTCAGTTAGACTCACTCTCCTCACTAAATCTGAGTGATGCTCATCATGCTTGCACAGCTGTCTTTAGTTTTTAATTGCAGTGTCTGTTCTCTTCTAAACTAAATGTTTTATTTTACTTCCTTAAATATTTTAATTTAAAAAATAATATTAAAAAAAAATTTGGTGCCACGGTGGGCAAGTGACACTGTCTGTTGACTTCACAGGGTTTTTCCTTATTACACTGGGCACAAAAAAGCTTTGTTTTTGCATATTTTATTTCATTTAATTCTAATCTTGTATATAAACGTGTAAATATTCAAATTAAGAAAAAAATTATATTTTTGTATTACTTTGAATATCTGGATGCTGTGCTCCTTTGGTTCCACGTTTTCTTCATACAGTGTTAATTGGGGGTTACTCCTGTAAGGCTGTCAAATTAGGTTGGTCCAAAGGTTGTCAAATTAGTACCACAACGGCAGTGTCCTCAGTAAACTGGATAATGATGCTGTTGTCCAATATGGTCTCGCGTCATAGGTATACAGCAAATGCTGTAGAGGGCACGCAGCCTTAGGGAGATCTGGTGTAGAGGGTGGATGAATTTTGCTCTCCTACTTGTACCACTTGTGGTCTACTGGTCAGTAAGCTGTAGACCCACCTGGTCTACAGAGTCCTGACCAGGTGGGTCGACAGCGGAAGCATCCTTCACTGTAGGAGACAGCCTAATATTCCTCCATGTTCCCCGAGGCAACCCCTGAGTTGTAAATGATGGTACACTATGATGGTACTACTAAGAGTGTCGCAGATGATCTGGTGATCTTCTTCAGTGTAGTATCCTAAATTTTTTTTCCAATGAATCCCATGACAGCTTCCATAAACTCGTTGATGTCTCCACCTGAGCTGCTATGGAACATGTCCTAGTCGGCTGAATTAAGCACTCCCTGGGGATAGGGTCTGATAGGACCGTCCACCGTTTTATTTCTCTCACAGCAGTGGGTTCCTACCTAAGCCTTTGTTTGTATATAGGCATGAGAAGGACATGTGTGGTCCGACTTGCCAAAGGGGGGAAGGGGCTTTGCTCTGTAGCCGTCTTCAAAAGGAGGGTAGCGATGTCTAAGTCCTCTCTCCTCTGGTGTGGAAATCGATGTGTTGAGTGAACTCCTGTATCACCTTTTTCAACTTGGCATTGTTAAAGTCCCTGGCTTTGATGAGAGCCGCATCATGCTGGTTAGCCTGATAGGTGGAAATAGCCTCATGTAGCTTAGAGACCGCAGCATCTGTGTCCACCTGGGGTGGAATATAAACAGTGCTGATGATGACCAAAGTAAGCTTGAGGGGCAGGTAGTGGGGACAGCATTTTAGGGTTAGGAGCTACAGGTTAAGTGAACAGGAGTGTTTGAGAGGGACTACGTTTTCTTCTGTCACACCAGTTGCTAAGAATTCTGCTGGTTAAACGGCATGGTCCAATGAGAGGAGTCACCCATGTCTTGTGATGGCTGTTTTAATAACTCAATAATGCAGAGCTATTGGCAGTGGAACAGCTGGAGTACCACACTGTGAGGCAGTAGGCCAGGGCACTCTCGATGGTGGAGCAGTAGAAAGTCACTAGAAGATTTCCTATGGATTGTTTCATCACCGAATTTAGCTATGGTATTGGAGGAGTGGATGGGAGCGCAGTCGTAGGAGGGGACTCAGCACACAGCCTTTGTTCTGGTTTACCTCCCTCAGCACATGTCACACTTGGTGATCCTATAAGATGAGAGTGGTGGAGGGTGGAGGCAGTATAACTGGATGTGGTGTTGCTGTCTCAAATCGGGGCAAAGAAGTGGTTTAGCAGGTGGTCTGCCCTTGTAGTTGATGAGATGTTGTAGTCCCTGCCACACCTGCGATGGGTTGTTCTGTTGACGATGGTCCATTTTCCTCCTGTAGTCCTCTTTGGCTGCCTTAATGCCTCTCCTCAGATCAGCTCTCGACGCACTGTACTAGTACTAGTACTAGTTCCCAGCAACTATGTGCACTCCTTCAGGATAAGCCTGTTCCTGTTTTTTATGACGTCATGCAACAGTGCCAGAGTTATGCTAACTTTAGCATCTGGTGGTATTTACACAGCAGTAATGAACACTATGGATAACTTGGCAAACGCGGCAAAATTGTCTACATAATACAGTCATTGCTTCCAGGTCAGGACAGCAGTGAGTGTATATGGTCTTACAGTTATTACACCAGCCATTGTTGACATACATGCATAGACCCCTCTTACTGGAGTCTCTGTTCCTGTCGAGGCGATGAATGGAGCGCTCTGCTAGCTGTACCGCTGTGTCCAGGATCAGTGGGTGTAGCCAAGTCTGTTATAATTATCACACAACACTTGCGGATGGTGGAATTTCCTGCGATAACTAGATCCAGTTCGTCCATTTTGTGCTCAACGATATGGTGTTGGTGAGAATGACACTAGGTACTGATGGCTTTTGCAGAAGTCGGGCTTCCGCTTCTGCCTGCGTCGCATCTTCTGCACAAAAACAATCCATGCAGATACTGGTTACTTCGTTATGTCCTGCGGGATGTTATGAGCCTGATGGAACGTGCTCATAATATTTATCTGACGCTGGAGACCGATATTAAGCAAGGTCGAGTGACTTTATTCCTGCCTTACTTGAGAACACGTCTTCACTCACACTATACACACTGCACACTATTAAACAACACCGCATCAGAGAGCCAAAAACTGCTGCGTCTGTGTGCGCCGCCATCTTGCCAGATCAGTCATCCATGGAGAAACTTCTAATGATAGCCATTGCAGACTGGTCTTTCCTCTGGTCCACAGTTGTACTTAAAGATCTTTAGAGACGTTTTGCTGCATTAATAACTCTGAACACAAACAAATGGCTTTAAAATGGTGCCAAATACAGCACTGCTGGTGCTGCCATCTTGTGGCCACAGATATAGCTGTGTAGAGGTAGAAGTTTGGTAACAATTTCACTTTTATTAGGCCCAAGCCCTAACTGTAAAGCGCGTGAGATGCGTGCCATACTGAGTAAATAATGAGCAAACAGGGCCTGCACTAGCATGCTGTTTGCACGTGCACTAACTTGCAGTTGATGTTGGAAATGCATATTTGGTACCGTAAAGTAATCTAAATGCGCAAAACTGAACTACCTGGATCCTCCTTCTCCAAAACCGTGAAGGGTGAAGTTTGAAAGTTAAGCCCTCCCCCAACTCATTCCTCACTGTCACGTACTCCTCCCAGTCTCCTCCCACTTAACATGCATGAAGTTGGGCGCACGCCTCGTACGCATACACATCTTTGCCAGAAGGAAACAGGGTTAGAAGCGGGTGTTTTTGAGTTTGCTGTTTATATCAAGCATACAAATGGCAACGTTTATGGTAAGACTTTGTTTTTTTTAAATAAAATGTTAGCAACCATATTACTGTCTTTGTCTTAAAATATTATGCCCAGCCAGTTGTTAAACATAAGGAAGGCAAAACATTTGTTAGGCAATGGAGGTAACACATGCTTTATTTTACAGACTCACAGTCAAGGCGAGCTTCCCTTGACTAGTTTACAAAAGAGCTCTATTTTTACGTTCTTTTACAAAGACATTATATGTGAATGCTCCAAGCTAACGCTAAAGCTAGAAGAAATACATAAACAACACTAACACAAAATGTAATGCACAACATAATGTCTGTTTGAACTTATTGTGTATTGTTGACAGAGTAGTGCTGATTGAGATATTGACTACGCGCCAGGGGGCAGGACTGGTAGGGGCCGAGCCACTGCGAGAGGGCAAGGCAGCCGAGGTTGAGGCCGCGGCCTCATCCACGGCCGCGGCCTCATCCACGGCCGCGGCCTCAACCTCGGCTGCCTCCTGACTCTGCCTGTCGGGGGCAGGTGGACGAAGCCTTCAGAGACTGCAGCAACTACAGGCCCACAGGATAGCCGATGAACAGGTATAACAGCATAAATTTCACAACAGTTGTACACATTACATTTACTATTTTTAAAAATGATCAAATGCCCTTACAAGTATCCCTCTATTTTTGCAGGCTAGAATTCAATCTTTGAATCTACTGCAATGCCAGGACCTTCTGAGGAGGTGTTTGCTTAGGGAGCCTGGCCTCTTGTTTGACGTTCTAGCTGAAAATCCTCAAGAAGGTACCTCTAGCTAAAAACAAAATCTGCCTGACTGGTGTATTTGCACAAGATGCAGGGACATTCCTACAGACATTGTTGTGGTCAGCAGCCACAACACTGCATTTTACAACTGCCACACATGGATCTGTATATTATTGAAGAGGGTGGCCTTTTTTTTAGCCTGAAGGATATGGAATGACGTATGGGCCCGTGAAAATCCTCCAAACCCAGGAGAGGATAACCGGCAATTTAGATATGCTGCAATTATGTAGTGTGGCAGTATGGATCTCTGGGGTGAGTCAACAGGATATTGATTCCAAGTTGCTGTGTGTGGAGGATTAGGGACAAATATCCAGACCAAGGGCTTAATTCTACCAAGACTGTGAACTGTCTGGTATGTGTTTTTTTAATTTAATGTTATTAATTGTTGATAACATTTTTTAAGCCTAACATTTATGTTTGTTTAGGATTTCTAGTGATAAATAAACCAATAAAAACAATGACACTGTATTTGTCTTTCTCTTAATTGGTTTACTATAGGCTTGCACAAGTGTCTTTCAAGAAAAAAATCTTATTCTTATTTCAATAATTAATGACATAGTGTAATGTTTACATTTTGACCCATTTATTATATTTTACATATATGTTCAGACACATACTGCATGCATAACTTTATCAAACATTTTGAAGCATCAGACATAAGAGAACTGTACTTCTGTAAACCTCTGAGGTCATTTTTGTAGAGCTGTCCCTAAAAAGTGAACAAAGAACAGCACATTAATTATGTATTCATTATTAATTCAGGTCACTACTACAACACGATTACTATAATGTCCATGACTGGACAAAAACAAAAGGACCGTTCAAATCATTTGCATTAACAGGTAGAATGACATAAAACTACCAATTAATATATAATTGTGTAAATTCCTTACATTAATGCCAAATTTCAATACATCCTAATGTAACAATTGCCTCTGAGCTCCAATAAATAAATTTCATACCTTGGCCGCAGCTGACTTGAGTCTGTAAAAGTTCCTCTGTGGGTGAAGGTGAAATCCCACAGAGAACTCCTTACTGTCTAGGGTTATCCTGCCTCAGACGTCTCTTTCCCTCACATTATATGGGATAGTAGGATGACCCTCTGGAGATAAGGTATGTAGCCATAGTCTTTCTCCACTTTGATTGTGCACAAGCTCCACTTGCATGAGTTTTTGTTGAATACCTTTTTGTACCTAAAAAATAACACCAAATGTTCACAATAAGTATTAGTATCAAAAGGTTTTAATTTTTTTTTTTTATGTATAAAAAAAAAATTATGTATAAATAAGGCATTAAGGAAATTAAAGAATTTACTCAATTGAACCACTAGGATTTCTCTGAGCTGGTCGGTGGACATAATTATAATCCAAACCAGCCAGTAATGTGTGAGTTGTGTAGGGTGAAGCTAAACCTTTTGCTGGCGTACATCAGGATATGGTTGTAGTATTACTCCAGTTCCTCTGTTGATCTGTATAAATGGAAAACATATCAAAAATGAGAAAAAAAATCTGTTGACATTATACAAATGACCTTAAAACTTTCAACAAATACCTAAAGGCTAGGAACTTCTCTCAGCCACCATTCATTTAGCACAATCTCAGTGAGCACTTCATGTGCCACTGATCCCTTCTCAATCCAGTCCTCGTCCATGTTGTCAACCAAAGCACCATGGTGGCATGAACCAAGAGCCCACTCGTGTTCTCCTGTTACATGGTAAAGCTCTGTTTTGACATTAATTCAAGATCATACTTACAAAGAATTCATTGTAGGTTGTGGCCATCTTTGCACAAAACCAAAAATGGTTACACACATTCTTCCACATCTATAAAAAGAAATATGTATTTACCAAAGAGTGCTGATATCTGTGTATGAGCATCAGTGCATACTTCAATCAAGTTTCTCAAATCCTGAAGAAGTGAGTCAAGTGAACGTATGAAGGCTTCCTTCTCCATGTTGACAGTGTTGCGAGCTGTCTCCTGTTTGTCTACAGTCACCATGGAGATTATTTCTTTGCTCTCATTCTCCATGACACTGCAAGTGCAGTATGTGCACAAAACCTGGGCTGTCCATTCAACCGTCTCCTTTTATAAGTGCAACACAAATAATATTGTTGTTGTTGTTGTTTTTATAATTCTGTTTATTGAGTTTTATAGAGATGAAACAATAACGTGTCACATAACAGACAAAGGGAGAACAAAGCAACCCCCCCCAACATTTGGCTCATATACATCATCCAAATAAAGACAGGTGAAAAGTTTAAACATCACATCCGGGAATTTAGCATAAAAAAATTAAATAAAAATAAAAACCCAGCATGGAATAAGTGTATCATTGACATTTTCAAGCTGGAGAGCTTGAATCTAAAATATGAAGGCTCTTGTAGGAATCATGGAAATATACAGACCGATATATATGACAAGAAAGGTTTTGCCAAATACAGCATCTTTGTCGTGCAGCCAACATGTCAAATAGTCCAAGGAGACATAGTTCAGCATAACTCTCTGCCATTGTGCCTTAGAAGGCTTTTTGTCTATGATCCAGTTCAAAAGAAGACACTTTCTAGCACAGAAAGTTAGTATTTTGAGGAGTTTCCTTTTGTATTTGTCATTAATAAAGGGATTAGTTATACCAAGTAGAGATGCACCGATCCAGCTTTTTTAGTCCTGATACCGATACGATACTATCTGCCGATACCCGATACCAACTGATACCAGTACTAAAACTGAAAATAGACATTTCTTAAATTAAAATGAACATATCACCAAACAGATATAAATATGTTATAAAATATTATTTATTTTTAAAGTAACTTTGCAACAAAGTAAAGTAACTAACATATTCAAATCAAACTTTTAAACACTTTAAACACGTAGTGCAATCATCTGGAACTTAAATATGCAGTTGGTTGTACTTTTTCCCTTTGTTTTAGTTAGTTGCACAAACTCTGCGTGTTCTTTTGCATGGTGCTTTTGAAGATACTAGATTAAGTTAGTTGTATTGTATCTGGTAACCTTACCACTGCCTCTCGACACCTCGTTTTTACATGTTACACGAAGCAGTTTGACTTGTTGGCGTCGTGAAGGTGAAAAACCTCCACACAGCTGATTCTTTGGCTCGCTCCATGTTGTTGCAGTGTTCGTCCACGCGGTGGTGACACATTACGCCCTGACGTGATGACGTTCTGCGTCAACAGCGCCCAGTGAATGCATGAAATAAAAAGAGCAGTGGATCGGTCGCTTGGATATCCAATACCAGTATCTGATCGGTGCATCCCTAATACCAAGTAGCAGTAGCAAAAAATTAATGTCTGTATTAACAGATAGGATTTGATTAATTTCCTGTCTAATAATCTGCCAAAATTGCAGCACGATTCTACAAGACCACAGGCAGTGTGTAAGAGTCCCCATTTCTGTTTTGCCCTTCAGAATGACCATGTATTGAAGTAAAAACAGAAGCTGTTCGGGACCTGACTTCTAATTTTCTAATAGCTCGCCTAGCCGTAACTGTTGGTGTTGGTGACAATGATGATTGGATTTGAACAGGCAGATTTGAAGGAATTAGCTTTTTAAAAAAAGTAAAACATTTCTTCAGGGACATTTAGACATTGAACTTGCCATGTCAATCCAAATTGATGTAGACCTATTATGAACCCAGTCAGCTATAGTACGCAAATGAATGAACTTTTGAATATCAGGGAGGTCCAGGCCTCCCTTTGATAATAGACATAACATGCCTATTTTAAGGCTTTCTTTTAGACCAACTTGAAGAACTAAACCAGCCATTTAGATGTTTAATGGCCTTATGGGAGAAAATCACTGGAACCATTTGTATAGGGTAGGGTAATCTAGGGAGAATATTCATTTTTAACAGAGCGGTTGGCCCATCCATGAAACTGGAAGGGTACTCCACATTTCCAAGTCTAGCTGAATACGTTTAAATAAAGCGGGAAAGTTGCCTTTATACATCTGTTCAATTGTAGGTGTTATATGTATTCTCAAGTAAACAAAGCCCTCTGGGGACCATTTAAAAGGCATTGTAGGTACCTGTCTAAGAGTGCCTAGAGGCATAACTTCTGATTTACTTTATTTTGTAACCTGAAAAATCACTAAACATATTAACTATCTCAATGAGAGAGGGGACACTTCAGGTTTGGTAAGTACGATCAGGACATCGTCAGCACAGAGAGTAATCTTATGTTCTATATTTGCAGTGGTGATACCATGTATGTTCTTGTTTGCCCTAATTGCCTTGGCCAGTGGCTCTATCACTAAAGCAAAAAGAAGAGGTGATAGAGGACAGCCTTGCCCTGTGCCCCTAGAGATTCTGAAATGAGGAGATCACAATTTTTATAAAGCAATTTTATCCAATTTGTAAATTTCTCTCCTAGGCCAAATTGACATAGTGTTCACAATAGATATGTTATTTCTACATGATCAAATGCCTTCTCGGTGTCCAGAGAAAGCACCAGGCCGCTCATAGATTGTTGTTGAAAAAAACCCTGAATTGTATTCAATAATTGACACATATTATTGCAAGACTTCCGCCCTTTAATGAATCCAGTTTGGTCCACTTTCTAGTTGCATTGCTAAAATTTTTGACAAGATTTTTAAGTCTGCATTCAAAAAGGAGATAGGTCTGTATCATGCACAGTCCTCAGGGGCTTTACCCTTTTTTAATATTAAAGAAATGTTTGCTTCCCTTAAAGACTGTGGCAGAGTTCCTTTAGTGAAAGAGTCTTTAGGGGATTTAATACTAAATTATTAAATTCTTTATAAAATTCAACGCTAAATCTATCTAGTCCTGGAGCTTTACCTGATTGTAGCCTTTTAATAGCATCTAGTACTTCCTTCTTTGATATAGGAGCATCAAGTCTAATTCTCTGATCTTCAGATAGACATGGAAGTTTAAAAGAGGAGAAAAATGTGTTCATTTTCTCAAAGGAGTTGGGTTGTTGTTCAGATTTATTGAGATTTGCAAAGAAATTTCTAAACAAATTATTAATATTTAGAGCAGACCTGGGCATTTTAAGGCCCGGGGCCACATCAGGCCTTCGACCCACTCCTGTCCGGCACTCAGGAGGCTTGTGTCAAAAAAGGAATTAATACAAGAGTGTAGGCCATGTACAGTATATAATACAAATATTGTGATACTTTTATTTTGAAGGCACTCAAAGATTCTTTGCCAATTTGTGTCAACCATAATATAACACTCACTCACCTTTTCACTCTGTACATAAACTGCATGTGTTCTGTCAGCTGAGTTTAGGCAGGTATTTTTGTGTGGTGAGGGGAAGCTGGAATAGACTGATATTGTTAAGAGTATTTGTAAGCGTAGTTGAGGATAAATTCTGATTTCTTGGTTCAGACCTTGTTTGGAAGGCACCGCACAGAGGAAGGAGCTGTTATCATTAATATTTCTGCAGTTGACTACACTTAACTTTAATGTTTTTTGAGTCATTTTCTCAGGTTTCAATACACATGTTGAGCCACGCCTGGTTTTAGAACAAAATGGGAAGGAGTAGATCTAAAACAGAGGATGATGTAGCTGTGACGGTGGCATATATTACTTATTTTTGCTTAAAGTTTAAACTTTTAACAATATGTGTTTTTATTGAGCGTGAGTTCACTGTGTTGGCCCTCCACAAGAGTCCCAGGTTCAAATGTGGCCCTTGTGGAAAAATAATTGCCCACCCCTTATTTAGAGTGTCGAAAGTTTGTCTGCCCTGATTATCCACGACTGAATGGGAGTCTGCTTTTTTCTTTGTTAGATATGCCAAATATTTTCCTGCCTTATATCCGTGCTCATACAGTTTTTGTTTTGCAAATGTGATCTGACTTTCTGCGTGTCTTGTCAACAAAGTATCTAATGCACAACACAGTGCACAGATTTCCTTAAAGGTCCCATATTATACTATTTTGAACATTATACAGGGTATTTTGGATACATTTAGGTTACCATATCACGTTTTGCAACATGAAACACACAATAATTATCTTATACAAGCGGTTTAAATGAGCTCTCATCATGAGTCCAAAGTGAACGGTCTGATTTGGCGCTGTCACTTTAAGGCTCAGCTCTTCCGTGTTGGCTCCGCCAACTCATGACGTCACGCTAGACATGCGCGCGCTGCCGCTGGAAACAGACTGAAGTAAACACGAGTCTGAGTTCGAAGAACATGAGCAAACACAAACACCTCGAAGGCTTCTACAAGACGTTTCTACTTGGTAAATGAGAAACTATTAATTGTGTATGTTTCTATGGTGTAGCCCGTAGCATAGCGCGTGTTAACTGCTTCTGTTTATCGGTGCACATGTGGAAATGGCCGTACAATGCCTACTGAAGTTGAGAATGTATTCTGCTTGGAGACTCCTAAGGAGCTGTTGTGCAGTGTATTGAAAGAACTATAATAAAGTAGCCTAGCAATGTGTAGAGCTATGCAGTAATATTTGTGTAATAAAGTTTCAACTATTATGCCTGTCTTACCACGTTATGTTGTTTTCAAATAGACTATGGTGCACACCCATACTTACAGGCTTACAGCACAAGACTGCTGATGTTATAATAAAATGCTATGAATGACAGCATTCCTGCAACCTTGTAGTAAAATGAAAACTACATGTAATTAGTTTTGTAAATGTAAGTGCAGCTTTACATTACTGTAAATACTGATCATCATTTATCATTTTTAGGTTTTAAGGCGAATAAATAAGCTTCTTGCTCCTCCTCCGTGTATTACAGCACATCCTGGCCTGGAGGCCAACTGCTTAAACATATATACTCTTCAAAATATAAATAACATTTATCGTACAGACTATGGACCAGTTATAAGAAGAACAGAAGTAGAGTAAGTGCTAATTTAAAAGACTGGTGTAATTCCAATCATACATTTTTTATTATAAAATCCACATTAATACAAATAATTTAGGTTTTGCTAAGGAGCATATCGCCAAACATCTTTGTCTCCTCTTCCAGGCGAGGTTTGTTGCATGCAGGAGTTTTGTGAGCTGGTGCTGGGGATTTCTCGGTGCAAGCATCAGAGTGGTCATTCCCTCGTGTGTGCTCCTATTTGTAGTGGCAACAGCTGCTTGGACACCTGTGATAGAACAACAGCAGTGTGTCACATTTAAAGATGATTAAGTGAGCTAAATCAACATGAAAAACATACATTAGTATGTAACATTGAACATTTCTGTCTCCTGCTCTTCACCAAGTCTGGAAGAGGCACATCAGGTTATATCAGGCTCCGTAATTTCCTGAAGTGAATGTTTGTTGTAATTTGGAAAGAATTTACATACACTATATGCAAAATGAATTAAAAAAGGTACTGGGATACTGGCTTCATACTGGTGACATGTATTCATCTTGTGTACAAGCTGTTCTGATCTAACAGACAGTGCTATTTCTTTCTTCACTCAATTGTTGTAAAATAACATACTTCTAATCTGATAAAGTATTGAGTACTTGTAGCTCTAATGCTCTATGGATGCCTGATGAATTGCATGACTAAAAACACACCAAAGACCTACATTTTTGTGTGTAGTCTTATGTTGTTCATTTTTTGTATAATTCATATCATCTGGGTTTTTGTTGCATTGTTTGAACATACCTTTACTTCTAAAGTGGTGTAACCTCAGACTGCTTGCAGATAACTGTGTAGCCACAGATCTAGTTAGCACCAATGCAGGCGTTGTCTGTACATTTACTGCTGCTTCTGGTTGGTGAAATGTATGTTCTGTGAAGCTGGATGATTCTTGAGAAGTGCTCTGGAAAATACAACAGATACTCAGTTGTCATTGTGTAACCTAAGAGCATGATAAGAAACGAGGGTCAAACACATCTAACCCTATTCACACACACTGTTAGCATAACAACAGTAAGACGACGGTCTAATCAACTAGACAATGTGACTACAACCTACAGACACTTTTCACACCTCTTTGTTTTTGCCGTGAAAAGGTAACAGCCGCTAATTATCAAAATGTGCTTTAGCAACATGAGCAGCAGTTTTGCGTTTTATGAAGAATGAAAACAAAGATATCTTTAAACGTAAGCTATACAAAACTCGAAACTATACAAAACTCTACTCGAAATTATCATAATAGCAATATAGTACTTACTGCTCTGGGCTCCTCTTCGGTGTCTTTTATAGTGGGATTAGCACCCTTTTTTAAAATTAACTTTTTGCCATGTCCTGTTTGGACGATGTTGAGGTTTTTGAAGCAGTCTTCAGTGAAGTGTTGGTTACAGACAAAAACCTGTTTGGCTACTTTACCCTGTGAGTTTTGAATAATAAACTCCAACCACTTCTTACATGTTAGTTCTTTTTTGGGAGAGAAAACAACGCAGTAAAACTCCCACAGCCGAATGTTGCTGACGGTAAGTAAGCTAACACAGTAGCAGCGATGCTTCTCTGTGTCTGAGCTGCGGAGCACGGCACTTGTTGACAGTTCAGGAGAGAGGGGCTGGAGGAGTGTGGAAGAGCACTTCCTGGAGAGGAGTGGTTTATTTCACATATTGACGTCATTGCGTGAAACAGCTCGTTTTAAGGACTGTAGCTCAAACTAAATAAATTACTCAAACATGCGCGAATGAAACAAAACACAACTTTGGGTATGTGTTTGAGGTAGAAACAACGTTAGAACATGGTTAAAAGCTCAGAAAAGTCGATTTAGCATAATATGGGACCTTTAAGCTACCGCGCAGAAGAGTGTTTAACATGATCTTTCTCAGCTTGCTTTAGTTTAGACTCTAGAATCTTCCTTTGTTCAGCCTGCTTGCGCTTCTTACCAGACACATAAGATATACTAACACCTCTGGAAAAAGCCTTGGATGTTTCCCACAACACTGATGCGTCACTTGTAGAAGTTACATTTGTTGTCAGAAACAGTTTAAATTCCTCTTTAAAGTAAGTAAATAAGAATCTTTGGTTTGTTAAAATTGAAGGGTTAAGTCTCCAGTGTCTAGTTTGGCTCACCGGATTTGCAAAGTTATATTGTATGAATACAGCGGCATGGTCACAAATGGCAATACTCCCTATGGAGCTGGAGATAACCGATCTCAATGAGACTTTTGGGAGTAATAGTCAATCCTGGTAAAGGATTTAGATGCATTTGAAAATAATGTATATTCTTTATCAGCTAGGTGTTGGGCCCCCCATACATCTACATAACCTAGGTCTTCACAGAATGCATTAACGATTTTAGCATGAGAAGAAAGTGATAGTTTTCCAGGTGGGGATTTGTCTAAAATAGGATTTACATGGCAATCAAAATCTCCTCCAATAATCGTCTGCCTGATGTTTAGACTTATGGTTTTACAGAAAATAGTAGCTAGGAGGTCAGTAGGGTAACCAGGTGGGTTATAGATATTTATTATTGCAATTTCCTCCCTGAGGAGAAGGCCTCTTACTATTACATAACATCCCCTTGTGTCTTTTATACAGTCCAAAAGTTGAAATGGCACATTCTTGATGTATAGAAATAAGCCTCCCTGTTGTAATTTTACATGCTCACTGTCCCTTAAATGTATTTCCTGCAGTAATGCTATGTGTACACCTTCCCTTTTAAGATAAGTTAAAACCTTTTTATGTTTGACAGGTGCATGTATACCATTCACATTCCAAGTGCATATTTTCAAAGCTGACATATCCATAAGCTATGGAGCAGAATATTGCCTTGTCAATTCTAACAATGAGCCAAATGGAACACAACACTATAACAAAAAATAGTGCACTCTAAGCACACCTTACTTAGCATTAGCATAGAAACATAAACACTGTCCATCTCTTAATCTCAGAGGAGTTTGAGTGAAAGGGTTCTCTAATGAAAAAAGGATGTATCTGTCCAGGATGCCGGGCGCGTACCTATTTATGCACCCATTAAAACTTATCAAAGATTTGGTGCTCCAAAACAGGTGTAATATACATCTGTAAATTCACTCACGCCATGGTGAAAAGTCAGGAAAGTCTGCTGCTCACTCGAGAAGTGGTCTGGTGGAGTCTCATTCACTCGCTGACGAGTTGGGTCTTCTCCCCTATTACTCCACCTCAGCCAGGTCGTTAAACATCCTGGTAGATCCACAAAAGGTCAGTTTTAATAAGGCAGGGTAAATTTGCCTGTATTTGGCACCGAGGGATTTCAGCTGTGTTTTACCATGTCGTATGCTTTTCTCTTCTGGAGGACAGAGGCTGATAAATACTGGAAAAAGATTACTGTGGCATTCCTAAGTGTAACTGATTTTTCCTCCCCAACTCCCATGATGCATTCATCACGTTGTTTATCCTGATAGCAATGAAATCGCACTATCAACGGTCACGGTCTCTGGGCGTAGGAGGGCTTGGGGGCTAATGTACGATGTGTCCTTTCTAATTTCATTCTCCCCGCTTTAGTTTGAACGTGCATCACTTCAGTAAGCCAGGTCCTGAAAAAACGTGTTGGGCCAATTCTTTTTATGTGGCAGGATGTCTGATTGTCTCAGAAAATAGCTATTGATGTTCATTTTAAGTTAATGAGTCACTTTTCAAATTTTGAGTAGCTCCTTCCAGTAGTTTTCAGTGAATAAATTGACGAATTAGTGCACCAGCTCTCCCAAACGTGACCTACCCTCACGCCGCCATCCTGAGAACCCCAGCTTGTATTCCACAAATAAAATCAATGGATTATCAATGGATATAAATGACAAGGTACAAGACTGCGCAACATTGTTAAACATTTCAAATCTAAACCAGTATAACTACGTTTGGCTTTGGCTTATCCCGGGCAATAACTGTAGTCTTCCTTTCCTATCCAGAACTGCTGTATGGTGTCAACCGGTAAGTGCCTTGAATTTTGAAAAAAATGGTCTTTCCCACCACCCCCATATTCATAAATTTGAACAGCAAGGACACCTTTGTGTAATTGTTCCCTGATGGAGAATATTCAAGGACAACATGAAGACTCCTATCTACATGCCATACTTGAGAGTGGACTGTGAACTCCAGTGCCAGACAATGTGGCCAGATGGACATATCTGTATGAAATTATATTATATGAATGATGATAAATCCTTGTAGCTGTAGGATGTTTACGATGAGACATGAGAATCTTGATAGTTATGCAAATAAATATACAATATCAGAATGCAGCATGTACCCACCCACTCAATGATGGCAGCAGTGGCTTTGGATATCACCTTCACCTGAGAAGGTCCAGGTGCCTGGCACTTACGGCTGAAACGATTCATCGAGTAATTCGAGTAATTCGATTAGTAAAAAGCCTCGATTTCTCTTTTTTGCCTCGAGGCTTCGCTTAAAGATTCTGTACCTGACTTATTTTTCTTGTATTTGGGTAAAAATCATTTTATCCCATAAAGTATGTTGTAAAAGCAGTCATATATGTAAAGATCAGATTCCTATCTGCTGTTTAGGCCTTTTTAGAGAGCTTTTTATATTAGTGAAACCCGGAAGCTTTTCCAGAGTGGCTCGCCTGTTCTTAGCCTATCACATTCTCCGAAAAGGGTCCGAGTCCCATTGGCTGCTGCTATAAAGCCGCAATGCTTATGCACGTCTTGTAAACAGTGAAACATGGCTACGGGAAATCCAACTGGGAAGGTGGCTATACCCACTGGCTGTTACTGCATACACGGCAAAACAATAAAAAAAGAGAAAATCAGGTACAGAAAAGAAAGAAGCAAAGCGCACAAGACACCAAAGAAGAACTAAAACGCGCATAAATATTGGTTCTGCTCATTCTAAATGGAGAGAATTGCGGGACCGACTCGGTCTAACTTTGGACTCCCAACTGCCTCTTCATCTTCTTGACAGGTAACATTTTGAATGTTAAATCATTTGCTCAGCATGTTATTGATGTGATATGATTTGTTTTAGTGTAATTGAATTAGTTGAAGATTCACAGATACACATTGTTATTTGCGTCAAGCTAATGCTAATGCTAACGTAAGATCAGTGCTCACAAAACCAAGTTTTGACTAGCAACACGTTGGTTTAGCAATATTGAAAGGATGTCTTTTACTAAAAAAAACCCCAAAAAACATTCAAAGTCAGAATACTTTAGAAATATAGATTTTAGTTGTAAACATAATTCAAATTATAGATTGATGCAAAAAAAGTCTGAAAATGAAACGGTGGAATGATGTTTAGTTTTATAATGTATTTATATTTGTTTTGTATGTGTTCAGAATTTGTATGGGATATCAGCTCTGTAGTTATTTTAAAATGGCCCATTTTCCGGTAGTTTATAAAGGAATGTCTGTGCATTCACTTGTTGTCAAGTCAGCTGTGGCTTGGGTATATAAATATACATTTTGGACCTTTTATCAAATACTTTTTCATAGACAAAATTTTGGAAATAGGTTGTGTGGAGTTGGACTTTGAATTTAATAGTTAAAAGACATGCATTGTATTTTACTATCACATAATGTTCATTCAGTTGACATTACATTTTCTTTTCATTGTTTTTTTTTAAATAAAAAAAACACTTTGGAGTAATAATGTTGTTGTGATTTGAAATAGTAATGACTACATACTAATGTTTTATTTCTTTTACTTTCTAGGCGAACCGTTGCAAAAGTGAGATTGGACCCCAATAAAGAATCCAAATGTGAACTTGGTAACATATTTATTGAATAACATGTTTAGTATTACTCAACTTAAATACGAGCACTGTTCACAACTTTCTTGGTTTGAAGCCCACATTCTGATTGTGTGGGTCTGGATATTTGTCTGATTTGGCACACACAGCAACTTGGGATTATAATCCTGTTGCCCCTCCCCAGGGCACCATACTGCCATATAGGGCTGGACGATTAATCGCGATTTTAAAAAGCGCAATTTCCAAATTGCAGAGGCACGCGATTTTTGGTCACATAACATTAGCAAGAGTTGCACTTTAGCACTTCCAGCCCTTTAGGTGGCGGTGATACGCTTAATGTGGTTTTTGCTGCCACATGGAAGGGAAGTGGACCAATCGATGTCGCATACCCGAGCCTACTGGATGCGTTTCAGATCCGCTGCGCAGCGGAGCCCCGAGCAGCTTGAAAGAGCATGGGCGAGAAATACGAGATGCCGCAATAAAAGCAATTGATAAAGACGTGTGCAGGACCCATACAACTGTTTATCCAGAAGAAGGATATTTTGCTCATTAAATTGGGTACACAAAAGCTTTGTTTTTGCAGATTTTACTGCATGTAATGCTTACTGGTGTATATAAACGTATAAATATTCGAAATAAGAAACCTAAGTGCGTATATTTTTGTATTACTTCGAAAATCCGGAAGCTGTGCTTGTTTGTTTTCTGTTCTGGTGCGATCTGACCTGTGCATTTTGATGCGGACTAGCTCCACTGTCGAAGAAAAATAGAACTGCTACATATCTCGTTCGCTGCGTTGCACACTGTCGGATCGGAGCCGCAACGCAGCGGATGCAGTGGAAATGCTCTCATTGAAAACAACGGATGCGTATTTGCTGCGGAGTGCGTGGCGGAGCGGAGCCGCAACGCATGCAGTGGAATCTGGGGGTGAGAGTTGCAGATAACGGACAGACCCATGCTTGTTGGCTAGAAGTAAGCTTGCAGTTTTCCACATAACAAACTTATAAGCCTCTAAAACGAAGCAGAGGGTTGCTCATTTTGCACTAAAGTCTGTGTGGTTCTTTGTTACTAGAATATTATTTTGTTAATACTGGTGTGAAGTATTTCATAATTTATTTAATGTATTATAGGTATTTAATTTTATTTCATTTTTATTAGTAGTTTTATGTCCTGAGGGAGAGTTTTATTTTAAAGTTCACTCAATGTTACCAATAAGTACTTCAGTTCAGTTTTTACTGATTGAAGATCAGTGAAATAATTTAAGCCTATCACTTGGTTTAGAGTTTATTATATCAATACTTCATTAACAGAAACATTCACAAATTTTACCATAGCATTAAGTACCAGTAAAACTGTTTAATACACAGACTTGTTACAGTAGCTGCACTCTGTACTTTTATGTTCAATAAGGAAGACTGATGTTCAACTCAACAAGCGCTTCTCTTGAATAAAAATATTCTGATTGATAAAAACAGTTCTGTTTCTATTTTTAAATAGACCTTCTCTACAAACGTCATTTTTGTTGCTTTTGGTCAATGCAGAGAAAAATCTAAATAAAATCGCAATCGCAATATTGGTTAAAAAAAAATCGCAATTTTGATTTTTGGCAAAATCACACAGCCCTACTGCCATACCACAAGCTGACAGTAAGCAGCATAGCGGAAACGTCTGTCTTCTCCGGGGTTTGGGGGTCTTCACGAGGCCGGACATCATTCCAAATCCTACAGGCCACCCTCTTCACGAATATAAAGTTCCATCTGGGATAGTTGAGATACACAGTGTATCGGCTCCTGACCACAGCTCTTATTTTCAGTGTCTGTAGGCATTTCCCTACATCTAGAGCAAACACACCAATGGGGTTGATATGGAGCTGTAGTATGGAGGTCTGCAGGAGGATTTTCCCCCAGAATGCCTGCTGGCCTGCAAAAACAAAAAATCAGTAGCATATAAAATTTGTAAAAACAATAGTTTTATTATTGTATTGTAATATTTTTTAAATTAGCAATAGATATGCAATGTATACATGAACTTGTGTGTACATTTGGGCTACCTGTTCATCTGCTATTCTGCGAGCCTGTAGCTGCTGCACTCGCACGATGTCAGCATCTCCCAGTCGCTCTTCGTCCACTTCCACTCCTGGGACTCCACTCCTGGGACTCCAGGGCCACGACCTCGGCCACTGCCTGGACCACGGCTAGCACCGCGGCCTCGACCTCGGTTACTGGCTCTGCCGCTTGTAGTGGCATGGCTTACACCAGAACTGTCTCCCTATCGATAACACACAAACATTTTGGCAAACATTATTTCCAGATTCTTGTGTTTTGCTTGCCTTTTATAGCTATGCAAGTTTTTGATGGGAATTGGGCAATTTTAGCATTTAGCTTTAGCTCACGGTGTTTACAATTAGCCTACAGTTAGCGATATATCCTATATATTGTAGGTTTACATCTTTTTTTATTTTATAAATTAAAAATAATTGTAATAGAGGTGTTCACTTGATGTGTTACCAGATTAGACTTTTAAACTTTGTAGCTGTGTAAAAAGGCAGGTGATTTGAATAATGTTGGCGACACAAGAAGCTAATTTGTAATACAGTTGCTAACAATATTCTAAGAAACAATACGAAATACTAAATAATTTGAATAAATATTCCCCTACCTGTGACGATGCCATTTTTATGCTCAGTATCTGTGGAACATAAATAAACCACTTCTCGGCTGTTGTCTTCAGCAGTGGAGCGTGCACGCGTAAGAGAGACGTGCTTGATCGCGTGCATGTGAAGTGGGAGGAAAAAGGGGAGGGTTTGTGAAAGTGAGGAGCGACTTGGTAGGTGGGGCAAACCGTTCAAACTAAGCAAAGTGCCTCTATCATGGTTTAGGAAAGGGTGGAATCAGGTAAAGCTGGGATCTTCTATTTTGAAGGAGGTCACTCAGTCTTTTTTTCTTTGTATGTGGTACAACTTCAGCATCTTCTCCTGCAGCTGTGTCACTGCTGCGGGTGCTCTCGCTTCTTCCCATCTCATCCATGTTTAGCAGCTCGTTCACAGGTTCCTGTTTGACATCTCCCAGAACCTCTGCATCCTCCATACTTCCATGGTACCTAGGATCCAAGACGGTGGCTTTTCTCAAGATGTTTTGGATTTCAGGAGAGCTGTATCTGTCAACACCCTGCACATGGTGGTTTTTAGGTTTTCAGTCAGTTCAGTGTCATTGGGGCAGGGGGATAAAAGGTCCCCTTTTTGGAGCTCCAGCACAGGCTTTACAGAGGATACTGTAACATAGTTTTCCCCTGAAAGAATGTGAATGTGAAATCGGACACTGGCTTCACTGCTGCATTAATTGATTCCAACACAGATACATCTTGCCAGGCCCAACCTGGCAAGATGTATCTGTTGAGATGGCCATGCTTCCTATCTTCAACCAGGACATGTCTTATTGCTGGGAGCTGCTCCAGGACTCTCTCATTCATCTTTTGCTTGGTGCCCCATCTTGTGGCCACATCCTATAAAACAGAGAAAACTTTTGGTTTAGATCTCATTAAACAAATAAAACAATTATTATCCAGCACAGTGGTTTTCAAAATTTTCACACCAAGTACCACTTCATACAAAATAATCCAGAATCAGGGCATAACAAGTTATAGTGCAGGACTAAATTATGACCATAAAACCATAACTAAATTAGGACTAAACCAGTACTACCAGTGGTGGTTCCTATACCACAGTTTGAGAACAAATGATCTGGTACAAATACACTTAATAATGTATACTGAAAATGTACAGAATAGGCAAAATTATAAGTAAAAATAAAAAACAAATGCAGTCTAACAAAACATACATCACTCACTAGTATTAGACATCCTGTGCCTTCATCAGCTCTCTCTTCTTTATCAGCCAAAGCAGTTGAGCCATGGCCAGCCAATATGCTTTCTAATAGCAGCCGTTATGTTCGCACCATTATCTGTGGTTATACAGGCCATCTTCGTCTCCTGCAGTCCCCAGTCAGCTAAGGCAGTTTTTAGGTTTTCAGCAAGCACGATTGCAGTATGGTTCTCAGGGATGTATCTGGTTTCTAAACATTTTGATTGCAGAGTCCAGTCGTCAGTGATGTAATGTATAGTCAGACTCATGTAAGGTGTCATATTTGAACTGGGCCACATATCTTTCATTGCAGAGTAGAATGATATGTTTTTAATTTCTTTCAGGATGTCCTCTTTTATTTGATTATACAGTGCTGAAACGGCTGTTTGAGAGATGTAGGATTTCTTTGGCAATTCGTACTGCTTGTCAAATAGCTGCAGCATATATCTGAAAGACATCTTCTCCACAGTGTTGATTGGTAGCATTTCGTTTGCTAGCGTCTAACGCCATCAGTAAGGGTCATCCATTTTGCGCTGTTGCGTTTATATTTGGATTGCCGGGCAAAGCTATCTCCAATGGAGACCAGTGTGGGTTGAGAGGGGGCTCCAAGTCCGACGGTGGGTGTGCCTCCCAACTGCATTTAGTGGGATGGTTGTTTTTGAGATGTACTTTTAAATTGGTGGTATTGCCATTCTTGGTAGCGACATTCCTCTAACAAATTGTACATACCGGCTTGTTTACGTTGTACGGTGTTCCGCTTTTGCTAGGTTTGAAGCCGAAGTGCTGCCACACAGGAGCCGTCGCGTTGCGCGGCGGTCTTGTGTATGTGTTCCCCGCCTCATGGAAACATGTGACAAGTGTTTTGCTGCACAGGACACTTTAGCAAGGTGGAATTGAAGGTAGGCTGCGTGATGACGTAGAGATTTTGTTGTTGTGCTTTACATACAGCATGCATGGGGCTGCGCTGCCATTGAAAGTAGGTCACAACTTATCTGAACCGCTGCAAAATCAAAATATGAACCCACAGAGCAACACTTTATGTAAAAATAAGTCACGTTTATTACATGCTGTTCACAAAGAGACAAATAAAAGTTTGTGCAAAAGTCAACAACAACTCCTGTGTCTAACTAACTGAAACAAACACGCACATAAGACGTCAAATATCGGTCTAAAAATAAAATATTGTCTAATTTTTAATATCGAACGATAAGTCGATATAGTAATTATTGTGACAAGCCATTGGAGAATTCATGACAAATAACTCTTCCAAATAGATAAATAAAACACATATCTCACACAGGCCATGTAAAAATGGAAAAGGTAAATAGTACATGATCACTGGGTAGTTTATGCCAGATAGAATAAGTTAAAAAAAAAAGCAGTAAGATTATATATGTATTATTATATATTTGTGAATATAAAATGGCATATTATACACCCTTACACGTCAAAATAAAGCCATATGTGATTGAGTTATAAAAAGTTAGAATCTATCAGAGGTTATAAACCTGACAATGACTTTGTGTAGCAAAGGGTTAGCCATGCTTGTTTTGCTAAAGCAACGTAATGCTAATGCTAAGTAATTTGTTTTCAAAATTGTATTATTAATATGCGCAACCGCCTTTTTCCTGAGCTGTGATTGGCCAAGGCTTTCCATCCCTGGCAAGAAGTTCTCATCTATTACAATCCAGTAGATGACATCACAAAGCCTGTTTTTTCTCAAGTGATTGACTAGACTAGAAGGAAAAAATATCAGGTACAGTCTGTTTAAATTAAGTTAAAATAATGTATCTAGCAGGACTTGATTTTAAGCATTTTTAAGCACTTTTTTAAACACTGGATTTTACTTGCCTTGACAACAAGAACTACCTGTCCAAAAAATATTGACTTTAAAACACTTAAACACAAACATAATTAGTTTTATGGTCTTATAGTTTTCAAAATCCAAAACTAATGTTAAATCATCCTATTAAATTATTTAGGCAATTAAAAAAAAAAAAAGTCAATTGTAGACACACTGGTAAATTCTAAATTTTTCTTTCAAGAAAGTTTTGATTCATTAAGCGTCTTTCAGAATTAATGCTTATTTATTTTTATCTTTAATTTTATTCATTTATTTATTTAAAATTGATGATCCGCACGAACGAGATATAGTAGAGATGTAGTGTAGAGTGTCTCAGTTTTGCTCTGCTTCAGCTTCATTTCAGTTCAGAAAATAATAAGAAAGTAAGTGCCTTTTCACTTATCCCCACCTGGGGGTCACACAAGTTCGCACAAGTAGCTTAAGGCGGTATGCCCTTCCTGGCACAACCCTCTCAATTTTACCTGGTGCCCTAACCCATTGACCACAGAGGACAGCGCTGTGCACGAATTTGCTTAATGTCAAGCTATTAAAAACTCTGCTGAGTCACACTGTTACTGGAGTGTTAACATATGCCCTGGATCACATCACTGGCATCACTAGTATTTTTCACCATTCACACACTCATCGTTACTAGAATATTACTGTGTCACCTCTTTTCACACTTGACCTGGCAACATTGAGAATTTGAGTTCCTAAAACAGCCTGTTGGGGGCAGTAATGTGATTATAAGTGTCTAAACCAGGGTTCGGCAACTTTGATTTGGCTGCGGGCCAATTTCAAGTACATAGTTCACTTCCATGATTTTTGCAGGACTTATGAGACTAGTACACTGGGTGAACTAGTTCCCACATGGACTTTTGTGCCAAGATTTTGAATTGAATTCTCCTGCCTCTGAACGCTCTTCTTGTGTCTAAAATCATCCACGATCAGTTTGTTGTAGATTATTCACGGCCTCAGACCCACACCACTTTAACCAGGAGCTATTAACGAAATTAAAATGAGTAAATTGCACCATGAGGAAAAAAACAAAAACAGCCCACCTTCTTAGAGCTATGTAGCACAAAGACAAGCAGCAGTGGTAAGACACACCGGATCACTGTGTTTACTTATATGTTAAAAGAATTCACTATTCATTAGAAATATTGCTATAAATGTGTCAGATTCTGTAAGTAATGAGTGAATGAGTGAATTGGCGCTCAGACCCTTACCCACGGCTGCGCGCACCCTGCTTTGGGAGCGCACAGACATGGGTAACTCCCAAATTCCATTCCAATGAACGTCGCACACCCTCGCCCACTGGATGGATTTCAGATCTGCAGCTCAGCGGAATGGACCCCCGAGCAGCTCGAAAGAGTATGCGCAGGAAAGACAAGATGGTGCAATAAAGGCCATTCATAAAGACGTGTGCGGTACCAAAACAACTGAAATCAGAAGAAGGTGCAGAAAACAAGTTTAACAACAATATTTTTTTTTACAACAGATGCGTATTTGATGTGGCGGATTGGAGCAGAGATGTATGCAGTGGAATGTGGGGGTAAGGGTCTGAGCGCCAATTCGGACTTAGACAGGTGCAGTTTAAACTATGCGTATGTCAGACACATATAAATGTTAGATATAAATAGCATATTATAAACATTTTTTTTAGGTAGTGATGGGTTTTCTTGTGTTATTGGAGACTTTTGGAGACTCTGACACATACGGTTCTTACTCTTCTCAATGAGCAGTCGGAGCTGCCGTGGGCCCCTCACCTGTCCCAAAGCACTCACAGGCGTCCCAGTCTTCGCAGCAGTCCCTCTTAGCTGCAGTCAGAGCAGGAAATGTTTGCTCCACCGTGTCCAGAGTCTAGACTGCAAATGAATTGCTCAGTGAACTTTTTTCTATTGTCTCTTTTTGGTCCATTTATTGTGTATACCGTTGGCAGCTCAATTCATACTGTTGTTGAATCTCTTGCCAAGACACTTCACCCACCAACATATAACTAAACTCACCATAATGTAGAGTCAGTGGTACCCCTGGGCTTGTTTCCCTGCAACAAGATTACATCAGGGGCTAATGGAGACAGTAACACTCTAAGTGTGTTCTTTATGCCCTTATGTCCTCTATGTAAGAAAATGGAAGCAGGGTTTTTAGTTTTAGATTCGAAGTTGTCTCAAACATACTTTTAAGGCCATCATCATTTGCAATCTCAAGCAGCCTTCTTAGGCACTGATAAAGTTGATTGACCTGGATTGTTCCCAATTTTTTTTCTCCACAGCACCTGGAGTTCCCCAACACTTATGCCCATATAATGTTCATTGATTTCAGCTCTGCATTTAATACTATGAACCTGGTCGCTGCTCAATGTTATTGGATCCAAAGTTTGCTTTCGCGGAGACAGAGTTAGGATGGGCAACCTCTCATCACAACCTCTTACCATCAGTACAGGTGCCCCCCAGAGTTGTGTACTTTCATAATGGCTATTTTCTCTGTACACCAATAACCTTACATCCAACCACTGCTCTGTCTCCATACTCAAGTATGCCGATGACACAACCATAATTGGACTCACCACTGCCAATAAAGAACATTACCATGAGCAGGAGCCCCAATCAGTCACTTGGTGCCAACACAACAACCTACAAGTCAACACATCCAAAACAGATTGTTGACTTCCCCTGCAACCCCACCTCCAAAACCCCCATATTTATCTCGACTGACCCCATAACCATCACGGACTCTTTCACATTCTTACTGACATCAGTAACACACTCAAATGGAAAATGTACTCAGACCACATCTACAAAAAGTCAGCAAAAGACTATTCTTCCTCACACAACTCAAAATTCAAAGTCAGACGTAACATCCTCCTTCAATTCTATACAGCCATAATCGAAAGCATACTCATTGCATCAATAATAGTCTGGTTTGGTAACTTTCATTCACGCAAAAAACTACAGTGAATAACAGACAAATCATCCAAAACCACAGGACACTCCCACTTCCTCCCATCCATTGAAACATTATACCACAGACAGACATCACAGCGAGCATTAAAAATCACATCTGACCCCTCTCACCTAGACTGGCCAGCCAGACGGCTTTCTCATTGTATTACATACAGAAAAGGTCAGTCTGGGATTGTCCAATCTGCTCCGTATTCTGACTATTTCTTCCTGGCCAATCATAGCGAGGAAGGCGGGATTTTGTTTTGTGTCATATTGATCGTGTGAATTTTTTCCAACCAAAAACAGCATGCAGGTTTAGGGAGCTTACTATGATCAAAAATAAGCACTGAACTCAATATTACACCCTGTGTCCTCAGATTTTTCTGACAAAATGAAAAAGTCATTCACCATCACTGAAGCATCTTATCTCCCGCTAGCCATGCTGGTATACGCTGTGGTTTGTTGACTTTGGAATTGGGCGGTTGCTTTCCTTACGTCACAGTTTCTCTCAGTTTACTTAGCGGTTGTTAGTTCTGCCCATGGTCCCGCCTTGAAATCTTGTTCAAACCCCTGCCACCAGACTGATTTCTCTGTATGTAATACAATGAGAAAACCTACTGGCAGGCCAACAAGATTGACATTATGGAGTTTCTAGCACAATCCACAGATCTTAATCCAATAAAAAATTGTGGGTAACATCAAAAATGCTGTTTCTGAGGCAAAATCAAGAAATGCAGGGGAATAGTCTAGTGGTCCCGGCTGTTCACAGGCGCCAGAAGCTGGTCGACTCCAAGCAACACATATGTGTCAGCTTCTCAAAAGCAGTGGTTACACCATGAAAAATTCATAGGAAAGATACATCTAAAGAATTTTTCAGTTTATACATTAAATGTTTAAGTTTGTATAGAAAAAAAGCAGACACTGCTATTTTTTTTGAACAGCCCAATATTCCATTTTCTTCACTAAAGGAATAACAAATTTGATCATTTTTTTTGTTCATGTTTTGATTAGGAATAGAATGTGCAGTTTCCCCAATGCTTTGGCATGAATGAAAATAACAGCTATATAAGGATTTTGAGCTTTACTCACTTTTTTAAACACACTGTTATTATTACGAACACAACTGTACTAATTGGGGTTGAAACCATTTTCACCAACTGGAAAAAAAAATCAAGTACAGTCTGTTTAAGACTGCACAAAACATCACAAACCTGGATGACATCTTCACCTCCCGCTCTCTGCACAAATTAAACAAAATCCTCAAAGATTCTTTCCATCCTGCCCATGACTTGTTTGAAAGGCTGCCTTCTGGCAAACGACACAGGGCTAAAACATTTAGCGGCACATGGAAAACTGTGAATGAGTCAGCTGCAGGAAAGAGGTTCTGATGGAAGTAGTCAGTTTTCTGAATAAAACACCCATAACATTGCGAGAGTCTATGAATTGGAAATGAAATTGAATGTGTTTATTTTTCTGTGCGACCATGGGCAAGTGGTTAGGGACCCCTGACATAGCTGACATAGACAGCTGCTTGATATCAACATGCATAGTGTCTAAAAACAAAATAAACTGCATATACAGTGCTGTAAAAAGAAACAAATTCCCCCCTTCTAGATTTGTTTTTGCACATTTGTCACACTTAACTGTTTCATGTGAAAAGGTAATTGCCTCCTTGTTAAGTCATAAATTAACAGTAATTAATCACATTTCCCACATCCCTAAGACTTTTGTGAAAATATTTTGTGGGCTGGCGAGACAAAAGTTTTAAGAAGGTGTGTGTCCCATTAGATCTGGCATAAAAGTAACACAGCATTTCCAAAAAAGGACATCATATCAACAGGGCAATATTGTGGTTGTAGTGTGATGGTCTGGGTCTTATTTGCTGCCTCAGGACCTGGATGACTTGCTGTGATTGATGGAACCATGAATTGCTCTCTACCAAAAAATCCTGAAGGAGAATGTCTGGCCATCAGTTTGTGACCTCAAGCAGGACAATGATCCAAAACACACCAGCAAGTCCACCTCTGAATGACCTAAAAAAAAAAAAAAAAAAAAAAAGAATGGTTTTTGTGTGGGCTAGTCAAATTGCGGACTTGAATCTGATTGAGATGCTGTGGCATGACCTCAAAAAGGCAGTTCATACTTGAAAACCCTCCAATGTGGCTAAACTAAAACAATTCTGCAAATAAGAGAAATAAAATAAAATAATAATAAATAAAATTCCTCCCAAGCAATGTGAAAGACTCATTTCCTGTTATTGCCGACGCTTGATTGCAGTTATTACTGCAGATGATGGTACAACTAGTTATTATGTGGCCAGTCACTTTTTCACATATAGGTAGGTTTGGGTTGCTTTTTTCCCTATAAAACACACACATGCACAATGCAGTGTGTAAATTGTAAACACACTTTTTGCAAAGACATTCCAGCCTGCTTTGCACATGGATTGTATATACCGCTATTGTATTCTGGGTTAATGTGCTGAAGTTACTAGAAAGGGGGTGCCCTCTCCTCCATTCAAGTCCCCAAGTCAGTCAGAATAAGGCCCAGACCCCCTCACCCCAAGAGCAGCCTTTCACATGCTAATCACTTGCACCAGCCAAGTCAGTCAGCTGCGTTTCCACTGGGACGGTACCATGCGATTCGGGTCAGTTCCGGCACATTTCCATTATCAAAATAGGGCCTGAAGCATCCCCAAAAAGCGCGCTGTACCGTTTGCTTTGAGAATAGCGTAGTTCAACACTGAAGTCAGCTGATTGGATGATAGATAATCCTCACCTGAGCAACAGTAAAAACATTAAAGGAGACATTAAATGCCCCTGTGACACAGTGGGCTGAGCCCAGTTTCAGTGTCCCATTGGTTGCTTTATCATGTCCTATGTTGTCACTATTTCAGTTATCTTTAATGTTTCTATTAAATAACAATACTGTACTTAAAATAACTTTCCTGGGTTTGCTTAACATTTGTTTAGTTTGCTTAAGTTTAACAAACACACACATTGAGTTTAAATTTGTTTATTGGTAAAACATAATTAATTCTTATAATTTCATCTTACCTGAACCACCACATGGTTGGAACAAAGGGAAGGCGTGCCTGTGGCAGCCCTTTTTGAAACTTTGGTGACATCAGCGGTGATGTCACGGGTCAAACCGTGTGGAAGGGGAATCTGTGTGCCAAGATGGGAGGTTTCTTATGTATTTATGTTATTGGGTGTATGGATTTACTTTTGTGTTTGTGTTGAGAGTATGGGGGAGTGATATGTGACTGGTGGGATGCGGGGGATCTGGACTTACCTGCTTATCTGGAGTGGCATATACCTGGATGATGAAATGAACTGGTCGGGATGAGTGTCCTGGGCCATTAAGAGGGGATTTAAGGCAGTGTGGGAAGAGCTGTGGGGAGAGAGGACTATCAAGGAGCTAGGTGCATGTGGCTTAATTTATGTTTAGTAGAAGTTGTGTTAGGTTTTGTTAAGAAACGTTAACAGTTTATTTTGTAAATGTGTATATTTTGTTTGGAGCGCCACGAGGCACTTGGTGAATAAAAGGTTGGTTGAAAAAGAACATTTGAGTCTGCCTCCTGCTTTTGACCACTTGGCCAGCTTCCCTACAGCCCCTTTACAATTAATAACATAGTCCCACGTGCTCCCAGTGAAGTGTATGGTACATGTTTTGATCAAAATTTGTCAAGGTGTAGGTTTTACAGGGCCCTGGAAAACGCTCTCTGAATCACTCGGCAGAAACGCTCAGTTTTGGCCACTGGCCCTTTAACTGAAGAGAGTTCACTTTGTGTCCTGCCCCCATTTCCGCTCTCGGTTGCTATTTTCTGTAGTCTTTACCAGGTTGCGCTCGTACAAAATACAAGTTGTTATCTTGGGATTTTAAACATTTGTGATGAAATGAAAAGAGCCTCATTGATTCAGCTGTGGATTATATGTTTGAGCCAGAGTCTCACCATGAGCACTAATGACCCAGGAAGAGATTGGGGAAGAGACTGGGGAAGCCAGGGTGAGAACGAGCAATAGTAAGTTATCGATGGGCAAACCACTGCGTCGTGGCATCTGCTGGCTGCTCCCTGCTGTACTTATGCGTATTTATGGTAAATATGCTGGGACACATTTACCATAAAGACCCGAAAAGTACAGCGGGGAGCAGCCAGCAGCTGCCCCAATGCTGCGATGCTTTACTCTGGGGCTGGGCACTCAGAATGGCGCAGCAGTGACAGCTATCCCCGGAGCTAAGAGGAGCAGTGCATAAATTGTAGAGCAGAAGTTCCGAGCATCGGAATTCCTAAATGCACGAGACTCCTCCACACCTGTGCATAGCTCAGCAGCTCTGGGAACAGCAGTGGGCATCAACTGGCCCTCAACTAGCATGCATGTTTTTTATGTTTAAAAACGCTTTAATTAATGAACTTTACAGGCCGCAGAATGATACGAGGAGTGAGCCCGTCTCCTTGGATTGATTGTAACAGTCAAGCTTTTTGAGAAACAAGGCGCTTTGCCCAAGTGGAGATACTGCCCAATAACAGAGAGATCCCGCAGTTGTTTTATTTCACACTTTATGAGTTAGTAGAGACCCCAAACACTCAATTATAGGTGCAGAACGTCCGTAAAAGTGTTTTTTTCGTGGAATGTCCCCTTTAAATGGAAATGTTTCTTAAATAGATTACACTTGGAACGACATCTTTACTGTCAGTGGCTTCAGCAAAGACAAAAAACACACAATTAGTCCTTGTAAAATGGGTGTTTGGTGTTGTCAATTAAATTACATTTTTTCAGCTTAATAATTAACATCTCGTTATCCATGGTGCAACATTAACTGAAGTCCTGCATGTGATGAACGATGTTTACGTCATCACTATGTTTATTATGACACCTGGTGCCTATTTCCTCTGTTTTACCGGCTGTAGCTTAGGGGATTGTCGCAGAGCTGAAAAATAGAACTCCAACCTATCTTTAGTGGTGTGGCGAGTCATTCTTGGAATGTGCCGTTACCAGCTCGTTGCCAGTGTAAATTGACTGACTAGAATCGAAAGCAGTTTAGGTTTTCCTCCTGACTTTTAGGATGATATATTATTATATATATATTGTTTTATGGTTTTTTTGTCTTTGTTATTAGTCAGTCTGTTCTTCTTATGTTTTGTTCAAAGATTTGGCCTAAACCCACACAAGGACATACATTTAAAAATGCACACCCCTACATAAACATAGAATATGACAAATTAAATGCCTTTTTTGAAATTGATTGATTAAAGTATTTAACAAAAACATAACATAGATACAACAAAAATAATCCCCACAAAACAACAATCTTCCCCCAAGATAACAGAAAATGTCCACAAAACAAAAAACTACTCAATGTCCCAGAATGCTTTGTGTTTTTTTCTTACCCCGGGTGCATTGCTTCACCCTTGCGTGACGCTTCACCAATCAAAAAAACCTTTATAAAATACAGTTTACTTTTTTGTACATTTAATACTAATACTAATAATAAGCAACCCAAAATAAAAGAAAAGAAACTCACAGTCCAGTCCAAGTCACAGTCATGTCAAACGTGATGACGTCACATGGTTCCGGGTTTTGGTGAGTGTGCGTGCGAGTCTGAGGAGAAATTAAAGTTTTATGTATGTAGGAAGTTTTATGTGTTTGACTAAAAGAAAAGAAGCATGGTATTAACAGTGGGCGGTGAGGAGAAAGACGTATCAGTTGAGGGATTCAACAGGAAGAGGGATAGTTTGAGTGGCGGCGTGAATGGAGGGACGAATAGGGTGAGTAGTGGAGGAATGTGGGAGTGACAGAGGGATGGCGGAAGGTGGATGAGAAGTGTTGATGTTCTACATTATTTTTATGATAACTGCAGGGTCAAGATGCAGGTTGTCACAACGTGGATGACGTTATTGTTTCATTCCGTGCCGCTTTTGAGTTGGTTTAAATTTTAAATATGTTTGTATATATATGTTTATTAAACCAACATACAGTGCAGTAACTTAAATAATATATTTATTTATATGTCATGCTCAAATGCATGTATAACAGTTGTACTCTTCTTTGATAGATAGGAATACAAAAGGTTGGAAGCAATCAAAAAATGACCACTTACTTTGATTTCTTTTTTTCATGAAAATAAAACATTCAAATCACCGTCCACCTCAAGGACAGCAGAACTAATTTTCTGCATTTTTACACTGCATTTTAAAGATGTTAACATTTTCCCTGTATACCCACTCACATGTATTTTCAAAAATTAATACAAGGGCCGCCAATTGCCCATTCCTTAATTATACTTTTTATGAAATAATAACAAATTGCTCAGAGATGATTCAGATCACGGAACCAAAGCAACAACTTGTTTGGCTCGCTTCACTTGTGCATAACATGTTATAGGCTACAATGTAAATGCAACAAAACTCACCATAATGTAGCGTCAGAGCTACTGGGACCGACTTTAATCCAAAATGTTGAGAAATGTCCGATTTTAGATTGTTTTGAACATTCATTTATAGTCACCAACAATCAAGCACAAATGGTTCTCAACCCGTAACAGTCTGAGGATGAAATACTCCTGAGATGCGCTGTCCCCACTTTTTCAGTTTGGCTTTGAAAGCAGCCACTTTATCTGCTGACTTTCAGTCAGTTCCACTGTTAACTCTGTTTTTTTTCATTGAGTTTGTGAGCAGGATAAATATGTCACATAAGCACATAGCCTACCTAATGTGCTGGAAGTGGTGACTGTTTTTGTAAAAAAAACAAACAAACAAACAAACAAACAAATGAAGCAGCTCTTATAACGCAAAATCTCTGGCAAGCGATCTTACACAAGAGACTCTCTGCTCCACATTCATCTTATCATGGAGCTGCTCAAATATTCTCAAGTTAAAGGCATGTACTTTGATGTGGTTAATATTACTCTGGTTTATTCACAAATTCAAAACTGTTCATTTCAAGTTCATTTTTTGGCTCACCAGCATTTCTTTATGAATGACACAGTGAGAAGACTGAGCCGAGTAGTGAAGCCAAAAAGTCAAAGCAGAGTTTGTGTTGATGTATGAGTGTGAGTGAGTTGGTAAAGTGGAGTGAAGTGTGGGAAAGAGTTTCTGGCAGAAGTAGACTACTATTTCAAAATAAAAGATTAAAAGATCATCATGATCTATAAAAGGAAAAATCAAATAAAATACAGATTTTTTTGCGGACCAGCAGCATATGAGCCACCACCCCTGTTCTAGTCTTTTACAGGTCAAACGGGTGAGGATATGCTCACTTGGAGACCAATATGCTGCTGCTAAAAATTACTTTAATCAATTGGGTCATGATAGTCAGAGTTTTGCCAAGGCAGGCTACTTAACCGTAAAGCCCTGGGGGAAACTAAGCCTAGTATTTATAATATAATGGCACAGTTCAGGACTGGCGACGGGTGTGTTACGGTACTCTGGGCCTATCAACTCTTGGGAGGGGTAGCTTCTCTGAGTTATTACTCTGAAAGAAGTGACGTGCTTACAGGGTCGAGACATCACTTTTTCAAGCCATCTGGGTGTGCCCAACAGTGTGCCTCAAGATATTTTAAGCAAATTGACGTTAATCATGCCTCGCCCTCAGGCTAAATCCCAGCATGGAGTAATGTGTAGGACACAGACAGGTTCATTTGGCAATGCACTTTTACCCACCACGGTGGAAGCACGACTGAAGTTGTGAAGTTATCACATGTTGGTGGCTCGACTGGAAAACACAACAGCCCTGGGATGTTCTGAAGGTGATTTTGTGAGCCCTAACTGCCCATAGTGGAAACGCACCTAAATAGTTGAAGCTGAAGGTAACACCACCAGGACAACCCACACTACACCATTATTTAATAGTACATATGGCACCACTGGAGTCTTAGAACTGACATTTGGAGATGTGAGATTAAATCCATGCCAAAAGGTCTTTAGAGGACAATCAATAGGTAACAGGAAAATTCCATTTTGATTGAGGCACACGTGTGCTATATCATCTCATACACCAGTGCTCTGCTTGCCTCTCTGATTCATGTCCTCCAGGGTATCATTGTCTTTCTCTTATTTCTTTTTTTCTCCTATTGTAAATGAGCATAGGCAGAGCACTTAGTCCAGCCTCAGTCTCACTCAGCTGTTAATGTGCAGCAGCAGAATACCTACCTAAAGAACTGTATTGTCTAGGTGTGTTAATAATACAGCAGCAAACTAAAGCTTTATTATTATTTTTTAAATTTTACTTATAACAAAGTAATAATTCAAAGTCTCTGTTGAATTATGTCATGTTAAAGTAGTGAATGACCCTCAGCCATATTATATAGTATCACTGTCATTACTAGTACACTGTTGTGGATGTTGTAGACAACATTGTTTTAAAAAAGCATTAGTGTGTACGTTCCGTGCTGTACTCAGGTTGGCTCCAGCGTGGTCATGCTGCCTAGACATGTTGTAGACTGGTGCTTTGGCATTTGGTTGTACTACAGATATAGAGGAGTGCTCTCGCTGCTGAGGAGTGTGTGTGCACGTGCACACCCATACATGGACATAAACGAGTGTCCTACATTCAGCTGTGCACTCTAAGTGGGTCACAGCAGAACCAGCTGTAGTACTGCGGAACGGCCATGCACTATACAGCCTCACCTAAATACACTCACAGTGTGGAAAAACTCAAGAGCTGAGTGGTAAAAGGGTCCTTATGAGAGAGCGGACATATAGTGAGAAGAATAAGGAGCCATCAGGGATGCATCGTCATGGCAACCCTGTCTGCCCACAAGGCTGTGTGTATTTGCGGGCATTACTCCGAAAGGGAGGGGAAAGACTACAGACGAGGAGCCTAGTGCTGTGTGATTGGTCACACCCCCTTGTCTTTGTGTGCTGCAAGGGATTGTGGGTAGGCCTTGACTGAATGTTCATTTGTGTGTGTGTGAGAGAACGGAGGAGGACGACGCCTGAGAGTGTGAAAGAGAGAGGAGGAGCACTGAGGGAGAGAAAGGACTCACTCTGTGTGTGTGAGAGAGAGCTGCAAAAACCATCAAAACCACCAAAGACCAGACCAGCCAGGACCTAAACTGGACTATACTTTTCTCTAAAACAGAGGATACTATCAGCCAAGGTACAGATTTTACTGCTGTTAAGCTGCCTCTCTCTATCCCAGCTACTTTAAAGGGACCCTTAGCTTGTTAGCAGGAGCTAGTTAGCATTAGCAACATAGCGTTACAGCTTTGTCACTGAGCTAGACAGACTGAATTATGGGAAAGAGCAGTTGTAAAGGGCTAGTAGCAAACATGTAGCAGTGTAGTGAGTATAGTGAGGTTGGGGTTTAAAAAGGTAAAAAGCAGGCTGTTGAAGAGAGGGAGCAGACATAGAGGGCAGCACAGGGAGGGGGACCATGACAAAAGGAGGGGGTGTGGTTTAGTGCTGTGGACAAAGGGGACTGGCTGATTGTTTACTACCACTGCAGCGAGAGACCAAGGTTTGGAGCTTTGAATGCTCTTGTTTCATAATGGTTGTGCCCTGTGGGCTCATGGACATGGCTGGAGCAAACAGCTCTGGTCTGTGCTACTATGTGTTGCTTGTATGACTTGAATCTTTGTAGCAGTTAGCAGTGAGGGTACGTTGGTTCATTCAGAATACAACTGTATATTGCAGTTTAAAAGTTTGGAGTTAAGTTTTCCCAAGTCCCTAAACCCTTATTCTAATGTAAACACAGTCACATCATTTACTGCCAAGATAAAGAAGCTTAATGAGTTCACATTCTGCAAAAGTGTACCCCAGTTCTGCTTGTTTGGAGACCCTCATTGAGGCTCTTCTTACTTATAGTGCTGTGAAAAAGTATTTGCTTCCTTCCTTTTTCTCTTTTTTTTTTGCATATTTGTCACACATATATGCAAAAGAACAAACAACTGTTTTAGATCATCAAACAAATTTAAACCTTTGGCACAGATAACTCGAGTAAACACAAAATGCAGTTTTTAAGTGAGGATTTTTTTCATGGAAAAAAACTATCCAAACCTACCTAGCCCCATGTGAAAAAGTTATTGCCACTTAAACCTAATTACTGGTTGTGCCACCCTCAGCAGCAATAACTGCAATCAAGTATTTGAGATAACAGGCAATGAGTCTGTCACATTGCTGTGGTGGAATTTTGGCCCTCTCTTCTTTGCAGAATTGTTTCTCGAGCTTGAACCACCTTTTTAAGGTCATGCCAGAGCATCTCAATCAAAGTCAAGTCCGGAATTGGACTGTGCACTCCAAAACCTTGATTTTGTTTTTGAAGCCATTCAGAGGTACACTTGCTGGTGTGTTTTGGATTGTCCTGATGCAGAACCCAAGTGGGCTTCAGTTGGAGGTCACGAACTGATGGCTGGATATTCTCCTTCAGGATTTCTTTGATAGATAGCAGAATTCATGATTCCATCAATCACAGCAAGTCGTCCAGGTCCTGAAGCAGCAAAGCAGCCCCAGACCATCACACTACCGCAATCATATTTGACATGATATGATGTTCTTTTTCTGAAATGCTGTGTGACTTTTACACCAGATCTAACGGGACACATACCTTCAAAGTTTCAACTTTTGTCTTGTCAGTCCATGGAATATTTTGGATAATATTGGAATAATATTTTAATCAAGATGCTTTTTGGCAAAAGTGAGATGAGCCTTTGTTCTTTTTGGTCAGTAGTTTTTGTCTTAGAACTCTGACATGGATGCCATTTTTGCCCAGTCTCTTTCTTATGGTTGAGTCATGAACACTGACCTTAACTAAAGCAAGTGAAGCCTGCAGTTCTTGCCTGCAGCAGATGTTGCTGTGGGTTCTTTTGTGACCTCTTGGATGAGTTGAGGCTGCGCTCTTGGAGTAATTTGGGTAAGCTAGCCACTCCTTGGAAGGTTCACCACTGTTCCATATTTTCTACATTTGTGGATAATGGCTCTCACCATGGTTTGCTGGAGTCCCAAAGCAGAGAAATGGCTTTGTAACCCTTTCTAGACTGAGAGATGTCAAATTAGTTTCTCATCTGTTCCTAAATATCTTTGGATCATGGCATGATGTCTTGGTTTTTGAGATCTTTTGGCCTACTTCACATTATCAGACAGGTTCACAGACAAGTGGCTTCTTGAATCAGTAATCAGCCCTGGGAGTGGCTAGTGAAATTGAACTCAGCTTTCCAAAAAATGCGATTAATCACAGTTAATTCGTGATTTAACAAGGCGGGGTAATTATTTTTTCACATGGGACTATGTAGGTTTGGATAGCTTTTTTCCATTAATAAATAAAATCATCACTTAAAAATTGCATTTTGTGTTTACTTGAGTTATCTTTGTTTTGCTTATATATATATATATATATATATATATATATATATATATATATATATATATATATATATATATATATATATATATATATATATATATATATATATATATATAATTTAAATTTGATGAGCTTAAGTGTGACAAATGTGCAAAAAAAAAAAGAAAAGAAAGAAATCTAGAACGGTTCTGTCAACAATGTCAGACAAACAGAAGCCTCTAGTATTTACCATGCAAGTACCAATTACAGTGGGAGTCACCCTCAAGATGAGCAATTAAGTCCAGGTTTATGTAGCCCAATAAAAAAGGCACATTCAAACATACCTATAACATACACATTGAGGATTGCTACACTGATAAGTGTTTGTCGTCTATGGCCTTAACATTTTTTTCAATATATGGTACAGCCTTAGCGACCAGGAGAACAAGTGGGCCAGTGATCAGTACCTCCTCCTTTGTAACAATGCAAGAGGCTGGAGGTAGATCTGCATACTGTTGTAATATACTAGGAGCTTTTAGTTAAGTCACTGAGAGTTATTGATAGAGAATATTTCTGGACTTGAAACTATTTGTGCCGATGGACGAACAACACATCACTAGAATTAACACTTTATAGTGTTTCACATTTGCCTATGTATTCCTGTGTACTTGGTTTCCATCAGTCAAACACCTCAGGTTCAGAGTGTATCTTACTTCACTGCAATGTTAAACTACCAATGATTTAACTGATATGTGTGTGCACGGAGCATAGGCGCTGTACTTCTGTACTTCTACTTCTGCACTGTTTTTCTATAACCACTGAAACAACTTAAATACCCCGTGAATGGCCATTGGAGTATAAGACATCTTTCAGAGCTGTCAAAGTTTACTTTTGTGTAAATTACATGTTCAATCACACTGTGAAGATTAAATAAAGAGGCACGAATTCAGTTGTCTTTCTTGACGTGACATGAAGCAGCGTGTGACATTCAGCACAATGCGCATATATACATGTCGCAGTTTATTATTTTGTTCAGGTAATTATTTCAGTGAGATATATGTCATGGTTTTATTCCAAATCTACAGCTCATATGAATTTATTCTGCTTCTCTCCATTGAGAAAAGCGATGAAGTTGAGTGATGCAATGATTAACTTCGTGCTATTTTTTGCGCATGTAAAAGTTGTCTTAAAGGGTTTCATTTAATTCTAATTTAATGTTGTTGGTTATTAATATGAAAACACAATTTGAACAATTTAAACAAAGATTTATTGTGCTAAAAAAGGCAAACGTATTATAGACCATTTTTACGAACTGAAACAGTTCTAGTACCCCGCCTGTGCCCCATGCGCACGCACATATAAGTTAAATCATCAGTAACTTGATTACATTGAAGTATGATGATTGGACAGTGTGTGCCTGAAGTGTTGTGCACGTGAATGCTGATGTTTGTAACATCTGGCACTGATGGAAACTGATGATTTTAATTCACACAAGAGAGCAGCACGAAGCTGCATCAGCATTCTGTAATGAAGATTTTCCCACTCCCAAGACGATATCATTGTCCATCATGGTGTTGCACTGTAGACATCGTCCGATGTCGATATGGTCTACATCGCCCAACCCCACAAAATGTTGCACAGTTTCCCACATTTTAGGGATCCATTATTGAATGTGACAAGGTATGCTCATGTTTCATGCAGGATAGACAGCAATACAAATACAAATACAACATTTTGTTCACAAAGCATGAGTTGTAAGATGCTGAATTTCTGTTTGTTTGTGAATTAATTCTCAAACACTATAATTAAAAGACAAAACAGTATATGCCATTTCTAAAGCCACTACTTAAACTTATGAAACATGGATGGGTTCTCAAGTGACCAAATTTTTTTATTCCACTTGAGGAACATCTCTAAACTGGACATGATAATCTATGCATTTTTTTTATTCTCGACTCAATAATTCCAGTTCTCCCTTTTTCTTGTTTTAACAAATCAACCCATAATAGACTCCAGCTGGTGCAAAATGCAGCTGGAAAGCAGCTGTAACCAGCAGAGCAGCCCACATTACTCTGTTTTTATCCTCTCTTTACTGTGCCTTTTACCAGTTAAATTTACAAATTGTTTTTGTATTGGTCCTAGTTTTAGAGCATTACATAGACAGGGCCCTCATATATCACTGACCTCCTCCACCCATGCTCTACAGTCCCTGGGTAAAAAACTCCTCATGGTCCCAAAACTTGGGTGGAATGCCTAGTGGAATGCCTTGTCTTTGTTGTTGCATGAGGCTGGCTCTGTTGATTCTTTTAAAAAGCAGTTAAAGACACATTCATTTACACAAGCTTTTAGTTAAAGTGTGCTTTTAATTTATCTTATGTCATTGTATATATTTTACATATTTTTTTAAATATTGCACATGTATTGTGATTTTTTATCTGTTAAAGGTGCTACATAAAGCAAGTTTACTTACTTTGTCTACTAGGGGTGGGCATTTTCCACATTTGAATTTTTAAGGTAATAAAAAGTGAATATTTAAATATTTGTTTAATGAAATGAAGTTTAATTAAAGCTGCAAGCAGCGATAAATGCCCTCGTCTCACCTTGCAACCACGGGGGGAAAATGTCCTGGACAGGACTGCATTTCGGGCTTTAAAGTGCCAATTTTAAAGACAGCCCTATCATTTGCATATCATTGTGTTCAGGTCATTAATGTGCACAAACTTTTCATTAGGTTCAACTAGATCCGACAATGTTTGTGAAAGTCAGGATATTTTATTTTTCCCAAAATGGCCTCCTCGTTACGAGCTCGCTGCGGCCACACCGATAAGATATTAAAAAACTATGGATAACTTTGGTTGGCACATGATCCTAGGTGAATGAGGGGTGCGATTTTGGGTGTCGCATGTTACACCCAAAATAGCGGACTTCCTGTTTTCACCAATCCTGAATTTTGGGCAAAACAAAATTGAGTTTTTGCTAATGTTCAGGGGTTCAAATTTGCAATCAAAGTGCAGACGAAAAAAAAAAAAGAAAGAATCCGAGCGATTACAATAGAGCACTTGCCTCCAGCTATGGCTCTGACCTAATGAGACAGCCATTAATTTCTGAAGCGTATTGAGGTATATATACAGAAACAAAGTTATAGGTTACATCCTGTGCTTTGTAGCTGAAAATTAAACAATATGTGCAAACAAAAAAGGGGGAAATCTCCGCCTACCTGCAGTAGCGAATGCAGTGAAGGGCAGCTGCCTGTCTTCATTTGGAGGGTCAGTAATTATGTTTTTGTGTTTGAACTTAATATGAATTCTTATGGTTGTGGTGGTGCTATTGTGATAACTTAGTTTCACCTGACAATTTTGGACAGGATGAGCTGATTATTTTGTAAGTAATTCTAAACTTTGCTATGCTTGGAGGCGGAGGAGGCCATTTTGTCATAAAGTACAAAACTAAATGCTTCAAAGCTCCATCCCGTGCTTATGTGTAGCTAGTTTTAGTTTGTGTCAAGGCTTCATTATGAATTTTTTTTTAATTTATGGCCAGCAAAAAATAAATCAATGAATAAAATAAATCAATTTTAAAAAAACAGCGAAATTCGAATAGTGTTTTTATTTTTTAAATAAATATAGCAGTTATTGTCTACAGTATGATCATATCAACAGATGTATATTTTTTCATAATATTTTAAAATTTAAGCCTAGGGCCCCAGTAGAATCTACAATCACCACTACACCTCAGGCTCATAGGTAATTTCCAGAACTGAGTTCACTTTCACGTTAGCCATTACTTCATGATTAAACATTGGATAATTAGAGAATCTTTTGGTTCCATTTTTTATTGGGAGGTAGTAACAGAGGTGGTCGAAGAGAGTGTGTCTGTCTCCAGGCACCAATGTGTCATAATTGGAGATGGCCACATAGACAGGCCTGAGTGGGACATGGAAGAGAGGGGCTGCCTCAAGTCATCTGCCATCCATGTACACTACATGATTATTCTGTCACTCAGATTAGTTTCTTTCTCCTTCTACAGGTGATGTGTCACCCATCAGTATGTCACCCATCAGCCAATCCCAGTTCATCCCTTTGGGAGATGTACTGTTATTGGCTATCTCTGCTATGAACTCGGCTCACAAACCTGTGACACAGGAGGCCCTCACTGAACACCTTCAGACATGCTTTCCAGGTAAGGTATCACATCATCCACTTTTGCACCAGAGCAGGGTGGTAGGGGCTGGCGTTAACACTGTCAAAAGCAAGCATCTCCAATTAGCAGACCATAATGCCTCACCCAAGAGCTTAATTTTATCACATGTAATTTTATCACATGACCAGATTATCCAAAAGAAGCAACAGTGCTCAGGCCCAGGTCTGGCTGCAGCAGTGTAGTGCAGGGTAGTGAAATGTAGAGACAATCAAGTGACACTACCCACTTTTCTTTTTTTCCTTCCCCTCTCAACACCACCGCTCACCCCAAAAAGCAGCCACCTTTCCTCCTTTTTTTTAAATTAAAAAGTAAACCTGGACCAATTTTCCTTCGTAAAATTTTACTGTAATACATTACACCAAACTGAAGTTTCGAGCTTACCCTAAACTTATTTTTTGTGCTGTATAAAAAGTAGGGATGTGAATCGATAAAAAAAAAAAAAATCATTGCTAATCTGGCTGTAATTAATCGTGATTAATCACATTTGTCAACTTTTAATAAACACATGGAATGTGAATCATTTAACTTTGCCATACTTTAACTTTTGTATAGCATGTAAATTATAATAATAAATAAATAAATAAATATATAAATATAATTAATTATTAAATTATTATAAGTTTTACATAGAAAAGTATGAATTTTGGATTGTTCAGACTTGAAAAAAACAAAAAAACAACCCAGTCTATGAATGCAAAAATTATGTCAAATAAATTAAAAATAACTTAAATGATAAACCTTTTTAAAATACAGTAACTTAAAGTGCATTACCAATTCAATCACTTTGTGGTCCAGAACCACCAGAATTTAGAACCTTACAGAATATTTAAATATGCTTTGCAAATCACGCTTTACTCTTTTCCAGGGAACCATCCGGTAATCTCCTAAAGCAGAACTGTCCATTTAGCAGTGTATCTTTTTTGTTTTTCCAGTGCAGTAGCGTTAGCCACAGGAAATGGAAATGAGGTGCAGCGGTGTGGAGGGAGCATTACGTCATTATTTTTTTGAACGCACTGAACCGAAAAAATTAATGCCATAGTAAAAAGATGTATCCAGCACTGGCACTTTCTCTGTATTATTGGTAGCCATTACTTTCTTATTGACAAGCGGTGTCGACCAATGCAGAGCTACTTTTTCAGGAGCAAGCATGTGATCAGCCGAAGACCCAGTATGTCTTGAGAATACTATTACTACTAAAATCCTTGAAAATAAAGCCTGAAGTCTTAAGGTCTGTTTTTTCACCTGTTGAAACATGCTGTTAGGTGATTAAAGTTTGTTTCTCACTTACTCTTACCCATTTAACCTGTCCTGACCGAGCAGAGAATTAAATTTGTCTTTACGGTTAGGTCTGAGGTCTACACAAATTTGCAGAGCCCACGTGGGATCTCTTTTCTCTGCTCTTCTGGCAAAAATAGTGATAGCCACTTTTTTATTATTTTTTATTTATTTTTGTATTTATTCATGTATTTGTATTCATTTTATATTTTATAGACAAAATGTTTTGTTCAGTTCACTAATTTAATTGCCCCAGATGGGAAACTTCATTTTCAACATCACTGCTGCAACACATACAAACCCATAAAAACTAATTAAAAACAGTTTCATTACAATTATTTTCTATCACATGTAGGAAATGACCAATATTTTGTGCTTCCTTTGAAAGGCTAAGAAAAGACTTAATTTATATTTGATCAACATACTCTTACGTTGTTTGTTTCCCCTCCTTTGCCCCTTCCAAAACCTTAATTTTATATCCAGGAGGAGGAAGTGAGGGCCTCTTTTGCTAAAAACAAACATCATTCTCTCTCACCTAAAAGAACTCACCACCCTGCTAATGGACAGTCACCAGTTTGTATACCGGACTAACAGGTCTGTTGAAGAAGCTGTTAATCTGGCTCACACTACACACACCTGGAGTCCCCCCTGTGCCTGTATACTGTTCATTGATTTCAGCCCTGCATTTCATACTATCAATCCGCTCATGGTCTTTAGTAAACTTATGGACATGGACATTGGACATGAACACCCTATGCTATTGGATCCACAGTTTCCTGTCAGGGAGAAAGCAGAAAGTGAAGATGGGCAGCCTCTCATCCCAACGTCTGACCCTCAGTACAGGTGCCTCCCCTGGGTTGTGTCCTTTCACCCTGGCTCTTTTCTCTGTACACTAATAATCTCATCTCCAACCACAGCTCTTTATCCATACTCAGTACACCAATGACACAACTATAATTGGACTCATCTGAGACAATAATGAACAACACTACCGTGAGCAGGCCACCCAAGCAGCCACCTTGTGCCAACACAACTTACAACTCAACACATCCAAAACTCAGAAACTGATAGTTGTCTTCTCCCGCAACCCTACCCCCAAACCCCCCATATATATCTCCACTGACATCAGCAGCACACTTAAAGCAGGTTAATAAATAATTAATTCTTCCTCAGACAACTCAAAATTCAGACATAACATCCTCCTTCAATTCTATACAGCCATAATCAAAAACATACTCACCTCAATAATCAATCAATAATAGTCTGGTTTGGTAACTTTGACTGTCATTCACTTCCCTACTCACCAGTGACACAGGCCATGTTTGATTGTGTTTGGAGAACATGTTAGGTCTAGTCCTATCTCCGAGTAGCCTGTATCAGTGTGAAGCCCTTCAGCACCCATCTCAAGTGATCTTTATTGGTGGTATTCATTAGCACAAGTGCACTCATAATGTGGTGGTGTTTGTGCATAGAATCTGATCATCAATGAAGCCTTTTACATCAGAAAGAGTTCGTAACAACAACAACAACAACAACAACGATGAAACACAATCAGGTGTAGACACAGGCAACTAATGGAAAGTAAAAAAGAAATAGTAGTTTGTACAGTTTTGCATGTGAAGCAGGAGCGCTAACCACTCTGCTACCATGCACCCCGATTCATGTCAAAACCTGCCCCTAACCCCTTGGTCACTTTACTGGGCTGCATCAAGTAATGGACAGTCATGCAACTCTGCCGTACATATGAAGTCTTTGATGCTCTGTTCCTGTAGAAGAAGTCGTTGTGCCTTTCTGCACAAACAAATGTAAGCTAATGTTTGTGATGTAAAGGCATAGTAACTAAATAAACACCTATATACCAACCTAGAGGCCAAAACATGTTAAAAGTTTTGCTTCCAACTTGTTTCATTCAAATATGTTCTCCTCTGATGAATTGCACATTATGGTCTGTTTTGACTGTCTTGTGACCATCAATCTTCACTATTTTTCAAGTATTGTGTGAAACTTTAAGAACACTAAATTTCAGTCACTAAAAATTGGGACACCACTACAAAAGGCGTAATCACTAGTGCACTACCTTGTTCTAATAGTAAGAAACACATTCAAATACAAGGTCTGAACTGGGCCTTACACTTTTAATAGTAAAAAGTAGAGTAAAAATAAAAGGCCAATGTTTGTCAAAAATATTATATACATATATAAATAATAAAGATAAATATATATTCAGTATATATGCGAGTTGTCCAGTAGTATCCTTAAGGCTTAAAGAATAAATACACTAGTTTGAACCAGTCTCACTGTAGGGCACTAGGACCTGAATGTGTCCCTGAGTGAGCACTGTCAGTCAGGGCTCTGGAGGGCAGTTGCATCATGTGACTAAGGCGCTGCACTGTATGATGTAATGACAAGCAACACACACACTGGTGTGGATGTGTGCATGTACTAGATTAGTGTGTCAGCTGATTAAAACACTAATATCCCTAGGGAAACTGTTGGGACTGTTGGGATAAATGGTTTCCAAAGTCCAGTAAATCCTACTTTAAACTGGCTCACCTGCCTTGATATTTTTGTTTTCATAAAATATGAAACAAATGTAATTAGTTGAATTAGTTGTGTCTCAATGAACTATTGAGAGGAAGAAGACCTTTGTGTGACTTTTGTTTAAACTTTTTCAATCATCATATGAGGAGTTATTTCAGCATGTCAGCTTAGATTTATACCTATAAATATGAGTCATAATTACACTTAAATGTAACCTAAATACAAGTGGTACTTTCTTCAGACCATCTCAATAGGAATTGATTGTTGACAAGACTGTAATATCTTTGATAATAATGTGAGTAAAATGGGCATTAAAGACAAACAGTGCTTCAGACTAGCATATTTCAGTGGCACTTCTCACACATGCATTCTTTGCAATATAGGTATTGATATGGAATATTGATAAGAAATGATAAAATTGCCATATATTCAAGAGTCCTTGTTAAAAGTAAGTCCTAATATGTGGTACTCGAACAGTCTCCCACTGGTCAGCCTCTCACTACAAACCCATATGTAACCCGAGTATGTGATTCTCTTTGTGTACATGTGTGCATATGTGAGTGCATGTATGAGTGGCCTGGCAGGCATGTCTGTCTGCATGCAGTTGCATCATTCTGGCGAGGCTGAAAGGCGTCAATGATGTAACTAGCAGTAATACCTCTAGACCCTCAAGAAGAGGGAGCAAAAGAACCCACAACAAACTAAAAATCAAAGAACTTAAAGAACTTACTACTACACTCAGATATTTAAAACAGGAAGACAACAACAGGAGAAAACAGAAGAAGTACATGTCTTGTGTGACTGTAGAATGAAAACACGGGGAAACTTTTTCTAACTTTTTTTTTCAGTTAAATTTTAAAGTAGTCAAGAGTAGCTTTGTCAGCATTTTTTTTTGTTTTTTGATATATTGTTTTTTGACCTATATCTGGTAACATATCTGTGTATAATAATGATGAGAAGCACTATTCTTCTGATTATTAGACATAGGTATACAGACAAAATTGATGAAGAACAACAGTGAAATGCTCTGCTGTATTATATACTGCATGGATCCTGTTGCTGTGGTATGAGCCTTGCTGACTGCAATAACTCAGTGTATACTATTGTCTACATTGCCAGGTGACATTAAAAACTCAAAGACAAATGCCAAACTAAAGACCAAGTATCATACAAGTTACCCAGTGTCGCTTGCTTTTACTGTAGTGTTCACGGTGAACAGACCTAATCAAGCCCCTAGCTGAATATGAATTTAACAGCCTCTTCTGCTGTCCTCTTTGTTCTCTTTCAGGTGTTCCCACTCCGACCGAGGAGGTCTTGCACCATACACTGAGCATGCTGGTCCGTGAGCGCAAGATATACCCCACGCCTGACGGATATTTCATCGTGACTCCTCAGACCTACTTTATCACCCCAAGCCTAATCCGGACCAGCTCCAAGTGGTACCACTTAGACGAGCGCTCAGCGGATTGCCACCAACAGCAGCAGCTCCAGAGCCAACAGCAGCATCAACAGACCCAGTGCACCTCCCCCCTCTCGGGCACCATCACCCCTTCCACGTCAGTTGGCGTGAGAGAACGAACTCACCTCAAGTCTGGCCAGAACCACAGCAGTGGAGGAGTGGGGGACTCTTTCTATAATTACAGAGGAGACGACCCCCCAAGTCACCATACAACTCTACAGCGCCGATCCCCCAAAGAGCATCGTGAGCCGTACCCTTCTCCACACTCCCCACACTCTCCGCAGACTCCTTCTCAGCTAGCAGGCGGCATCTCTGATAAGAGCAGGACCACCCTGAGTTTCCCCTTCAAGACGGACACGCTAACCAAACACCGGGGAGGGGGTGGTGGTGGTGGTGCAGGGAGTGGCTCACAGGGGGACACAGAGAAGTCAGGATCAGGCAGTAACATGGGAAGTCGGAAGTTTGGTTTGAAGCTGTTCCGTCTGAGCTTTAAGAAGGATAAAACCAAGCAGCTTGCCACCTTCTCAGCACAGTTCCCTCCAGAGGAGTGGCCGCTACGGGACGAAGAGACACCCAGCCAGCTGCCCCGCCACGTAGAGATGGAGATTATCCGCAGAATCAACCCAGACCTCACTGTTGAGAACCTGGCCCGCCACACGGCCGTCATGAAGCGCCTTGAGGAGGAGCGAGCTCAGAGGAGTAAAGTATCTTCAGCCAATCATAGCTCTAGGAGCAGACGGAGTGGGGGCAGGCACCGCAAACAGACACAGACCAAACCTAGTCGCTCACACAGTAAAACCAGGGCATCCCGTGGAGAGCCCAGTGATGGCTCCCATCTGGAGCTGGCTGACAGAGACTACCGGGCTTATTCATCATCTTTAGCGCGATCGCCCAGAGAACACGCCCTGGCCATGGAGCGACAGCGGGCTCGCCTCCACCTGGCTCACAGCAACCCCAACATCCTGGACTCCGCCCACCTGCCCGTCACTCCTGAGTGGGATGTGTCTGGGGAGCTTGCCAAAAGGAGAACAGAGATGCCTTTTCCAGAGCCAAGCCACGGACCCTCAGCCCATCACTCAAAAGTCCACCGCTCCCACTCCCACACCCAGGAACGGAAGTCCAGGAATGAACGCAGCGACAAGGCCAAGGAGCGCTCCCGATCCATGGACAACTCCAAAGGACCACTCGGAGCTGGGCTGATGGGACCTCCGAATTATTATGATGATAGGAATCGGTACTACACTGATGACGGGACCCTGCGAGGCAATCAGAGCTCCTCCCACTACTCCCGCACCACTCCTCCTTCAGCTAAGCCCCCTGCTGACTCCCTGGGACTGGATATAGGGCGGAGCTTAGAGAAGAGCAGGGACAATCTGCCAGCTTACTCCCCCAAACCTCTGGGCACCTCTGTTGCTCCGGACGACTACTTCCAGCGCTCTGGCTCCTCTGATGCTGTCACATCAGTCAACCCTCTGGGAACTTTAGGCAAAAGTAGCCATGATGGCTTAAAACTAGCTAGTACAGAGAGACTTTTGGACAGACAGACACCACACCCCCCTGAAATGAAAGAGGACTTGACAAAGGTTGGACCTAAAGGTGGCAGCCTGCCGCCAATACCTCTGTCTATTCCTGAGTCCCCTCTTCCTAATGGAAGACCCCCCCACAGTGCCTCCTCTGGTCCGGAGAAACGCAAAGATATCTTTAGTAAAGACACTCTTTTTAAACCACCTCCCAGTCTCCCTCTGCCTGGGTACAGCTCCTTGAGGAAGCCCCCAGCCCTGGCCTCCACTACTTTGTCGTCATCGTGCGATGCTCTCGATTCCCAGGAGGCGTTTGATGCTCCAAAGCCTCTGGTGGCCACAACTTCTGCTCCCTCACAGGGAACCGAGCCTAACCCCAGTGCAGTGGAGGCTTCTTTTGACTACTACAACGTGTCGGACGATGATGAGCTGGAGGAAGGCGGAGCTAAAGGCAGGGGGGAGTCTGAGAAGACTGGTGAGGGAGGTGTGGGGATAGTTGGTGGTACAGGAACCATGCAGTGGCTCCTAGACAGAGAGAAAGAGAGAGATCTGCAGAGAAGATTTGAAAGAACTCTTACCTTCCCTGGTGCTAAAGACAACCTCCAAGAACCAAGCCCCAATCAGCAGTCAGCCCACTCAGCCAGACTGGACAGCATGGACTCCAGTTCTGTCACTGTGGACAGTGGATTCAACTCACCGCGGTAAGACTGCCCCTCACCAACAACTGCTAATGCTGCTGCTAATGTTCAAGATCCCGATTTGTAAATATATAGTTTTCTTAGTGCAGTTAAAACTATTTTTCCAGAATTTATAAAAAATATTATATTAGCTAGTTTTATGTTGACAGTGAACAGCTATATCATGCTGATCCTGGACTAAGCCAGATTAAGAAGAAATACCAAAAATGTTTCTATTGAATCTGCCAGATTACTCAGGTGGATGCAAGTAAAAAAGATGCTTAGCACATGCGCTTACAAAATGCAAAAGCATATCATGTGTACTCAAATAACGAACTGACGCTGAACTCAAGCAACTAAAGAGTGCTTAGGTGTGCTATTGTTCAGTGCTACAAAAGCACACCTAAGCACTCTTGAGTTTCACTGCTTAATTTTTTGCTTTCTGTGTTCTAACAGAACAAGGGAGAGCCTTGCGTCGAACACTTCTTCCATAGTAGAGAGTAACCGCCGACAGAACTTGGCTCTGAGCCCTGGACACTTAGGCTTGACTGCTGCCAATGGGCCTCCGTTTTCCTTCCGTGCCATCTCAGAATCTGCTGGAACCCAGGCAGAGAAGCTCCAGAAGCCCAGTGCCTGCCTTGCATCCATCACCAGCGTCTAGGGAAGAACCAAGGGCTGGGCTTTGCTCCAAGAGCTAGGACGTCCCTCCTAAAGGACTGTTACCCCTTTAGAGCACCTGACTGAATGCTCCGTGGAGCTGCAATGTAGAGATCCAGCTGTTAACATATCCCCTACTCCACACAGATACAATAGTCTAGAATTAGGCCTCCAGGAAACCACTTGTATCACATCTACTCACAACAGGCCACTGGGCAGACCTACATCACTCCTCTGTACACAATGCTCTTCACAGTGTATTCGTGTGAGCGCGTCTGTGGGATATGTTTGTGTTATCTTTAGTCTCAGGTCATGTACTGTCCCTTCCCTCTCAGCTGCTCCTAATCACACATTATTTTTGGTGATTTCAGTTGGCTTTAAAAGGCAGTGAAACATAGCTCTGCTCACTCATCTCCCTACTCACTGGCTTTCTCTAAGTGAATCACAGCCGTTGATAGTCAACCTGAGTGGAAGTTTGCAGTCCTACTTTCTTTGTACTAAAAAGGTTGTTAATAACTACTGGCCAGAAAACCCAACATGGGTTAAAGGGCTGTCATGGTTCTCTCCTTTTCCGCTTAATATAGTGGGTGACATTACACTGTGTTTTTCCACTCCTCTTTACACACCAGGCCACACCACAGCACACTTACACACATAGGAAAGCTTCAGCCAAACAGTAAATTTAAACACGCCAGATGCTGGATTGAAATTGCCTGAAAGGCAATAGGACTGTGTCTGAATATAGCTTAAATGAGATCTCTAATGTGTAAGACCTATCTTTGTTGATAGTGTGATGGTGCTGTCAACCAATTTAGATAGTGGGTGCTAGTGGCAACAAATCATGAACCAACACAGAACGTAACTAAAAGAAAAACCACTGTGGACAGATCCGACCTCTTAAGACATGGTTGTGAAACTCTCCTTAAAGCTTGTTATAAAAGTAGCATTTTAAGTATATATATTTATAAGATTCTGTTTAAAAAAACACAATGACGGCTTATTTATTGTAATTACTTCATTAAATTATTTTTTGGATTGGGACAGATGTTCTGAGATGTTAGTTTTGTTACAGGACAATTTACAGGGACAGATGCTTCTGTGTCAGTAACCAGAGCCCCTTCTACTGTAGGCAATAGTGCTTAGTTCATTCTCTGCTCTGATTTTACAAGCCTTACAAAATAGTTACCACTTCCAGGACATGACAACACATGGGCCAACGTAAACTTATCAAGTCGTGAGACTGCATTTAATTTTGTATGCCTGTCTCCGCTCCTGCCAGCTAATCCTTTAAGTCCACAGTGGGCAAAGGTGCCCAAAAGCCATTGTTATGAAGCCTTCATAGTGTTTCACAAAACAATAAACTTAAATAGTTTAATAATAGTAAATATATAAAAAAGGAATTATTATTGCAGTTATTGTGTATGCATCCCAAGCACAGGGATGGTAACAGACATAGCATAATTATAAATGTCAACGGCTAATTAACTGGTGTGTGAATGTGTTGTGTAATGGGTGGAAGTGAGAGGAGTAGATTTATGGGCCATTTACTTGGGAATCATGTTTTTGGGACCTGAAAATCAGACTTTTGAATACAGCTACCGGAGTTTATTTTAGAAATGCTATCTGCAGTATAAACTTGTGAAGAGCATTTCTTGTAAAAACAATGCAGTACCATTACTATTTGCTAATAGTTATCCTGTTTTCAGCCATTTCAGCTTGATCAGCCATTTCACAGCCATTACAACAACAATTGATAATTCCAGGCTTTTTGTTCTTTTTTTGTTTGGTCTTGTTCTTTTTCATATCCAACATAAAGCGGCTGGACCAACCCCAAAAAGTTGTTTAGCTAAAGTTGCTAAAGTTAATAAAGGGGTATACCTTACCAACTTCTGCACAACTTTAGCACAGACAGATGGCACTGGATTGGTGTATGTGTGAGGAGCCTTCCTTCTATGTGCTTTCCTATACATGACTTTGTAACTACCTCTACACATGCAAAAACACAGCCTGTCTCTACCACGCTGTCATCAGCCTTCAGCTTGTGAATGTCCAAGCACATTAGGCCTATAGACTTTTTATTTATGGTACTGTAACATTGACCCTGTGGAGTGAATAAAGACTTCATCTAAAATCCCTTCCAGTGAATGAGGACTAGATGAATAGCCCTCAAGATTGTAGGCAGGTCCACTTTCCTGTGTTTGAAATCCAATTTAAATGCAAAGTTGTTACTTGTGGCTTGTTTTATCTGCCTTCATTGTCTCTCATTTCACTTTTTGTTTTTTGTTTTTTTTAGCTCCCATACTCTTTTTTTGTGTTTGTTCTTCTATAAAAATATGTTGGCGGAAAAATATAAAAAATGAGAAAAGACCACTGTCTGACCTGAGATTTAGATGACAATCTGAAAAGCACTGTTTAAGGCCCACTCAGTTCAATCTGTCAGAGTCGTGCAATAAGTCCACCACTGCAGAGTTATCTGACTGTTTACACTTGTGGCTTCACATTGGTGTTCTGCCATGAGTTTTACATGTTCATATTTTACAAATTTCCACTTTTTCCTTTGTTTTTTTTTTCTTGAATTATTTGTAACACTTAATTGTCAGTTGGACTGTACCAGTCATGCTTTCACTTGCACTGTCTCCTGTGTACATTGTAGGGGTAAATATTATTTTCTGTAAGTATCTTATGGCTCACTGAAGCTCACAAATAGGGTTTGAAAAAGCCAGGATGTAGTCCTTGTGTCATGAAAACAGTATGGTTTTTGTCTCAATACTACCTCTACATAAGGATTTAAGTCTGTGGAGCCTTATCCCCTTTGCTGCCGGTACTAAAAGAGATGTTTGTGAAGTTGCATTTTTAGACTACTGTTTACACTGTTAAGTTTACATTTTTTCTGAACCACTATCTTTGAATTTATCACTAGTCCTGTTTGGTTGTCAAAGCCCCTTTCTACAAAGTAGTACGGATTCAGTTCAGCCCTTTGAGTGTTAGCATTTCAGTCCAAAGACTTGGATGGTCCCATAAGGAACATATGATACCATTCCACTTTGGGCACAAAGCATTTTCTCAAATTTAAAGAACAGGAAATGCCCTGTTAATTCCAGATTAAATATTTGCTTTGAATCATGGGTCTAACCATAAGCTTATTAGACTACTACCACTTTGATCCACAAGACTTTTGTATCATAACATGTGATTTAATTCATGTGCATGTTTATGATTAAGTAGAATATTCAATGTAAACACACTGGCGCGTCCCTCTGCTGTTATGATTATTGAACATAACATACATAAAATTCTCTAAATAAGAAAGTGTTGATGCCACAGTGATTAATAGTCTGACTATGTCTCCAATAAGAAGTTCCTGTCCAACAAAGGAAGTGTCTCCTGTCAGTGGCTGTTCCTGTGTCATATGGTGCTTTATGAATGAAACCACTGGAGTTTCTGTCTATGTTGCATTAAATATTCACAGAACTTATGACATAAAAAAGTTCCTAAATGTAGAAATCTGGTGCAGCTCTGGATTTTTGTGTTACTGCTGTTTATTGCAGCCGTACAGCCTCTGACCTCACTGCACCAGAAACATTTTTTCTTAGCTGTTACATTTTAAATGTTTGGAATCTTATACATACAAACATAACATGTTGGGCACTACACCCTCCATAGTGAGAACAAAACCAGGCCAAACTGTGCCATACCGAACTGACTTGCTTGATGGGAAGCCCTGTAATGTCTGTCCTACACTTGACAATGACTACTGTCACATTAGGGCTCCATAACCACATCCCTCATATCTGACTTTGCACTGAACCCACCCAAACCTTGTCCAGCAGAGCAGCCCAGTGGCCCTCCATCCAGGCCCGTCCTTTTATTTACACTGAAGGTCCATCAGATGTCTTCCCTTAACATTGGCAGTGGTTTATACTGATGGAGGTTCAACAATAACATTGTTTCTAATGGTGACGCTATGTCATACTTGTAAATGATGTTTATCTGTCATGCCTAGTCAAATAATTTAAAAAATAAAAGAGGGATTTTTAATTGTCTATAATATCTAAAAGTCCCTTCGATGTGTAGTACTGGTGTTACCGTTGTTGTAGTGTATGTGATACCCTATGGGAACTGTGTACTTTTTAAGATAATAAAATAATGTTTGGTTACACCCTCATCTGGTTCAATTCAACAAGAAAAAGTGATTTACACAAAGCTACCGGGACATGCTGCAGGAGAAGAAACAGAAAAAACATACGTTTAAAAATGTAAAGTCACAGTGTGACACTGATTTCTTTTTTTTCTTTTTTTGTACATTTGTCACAACTAAATGTTTTAGATCAAATTAAAATAGACAAAGATAACAGCACAAACAAAATGCAGTTAGTGTATACTGTGTGTATACACACATGCACACACACACACACACACACACACACACACACACACACACACACATATATATATATATATATACATATATATATATATATATATATATATATATATATATATATATATATATACACACATAAATAAACACATATATTTATATTTATATTGTGCTGAGGGTGAGGGGGAAGCCATGATACACACACGTACCACCTGCTGTCTGTTAGTAGGAAAATTATGGATGCAGGCTGAACTCATAGGTCTTTGGCCAGTTGTATTAAATGCTGACCTGTAATGTGGGTTATGGTCTTGTCTGTGGATCGACTGGGACCATGAACAAATAACAAGGGGTCAAAAGTAGCGGTAAGGGGGTGTGATGGAAGCGGCAACAGTCTTTTACTGGTTTTTTAGGCTGGGCATTGGTGACTTAGGGACAGGAACTGCAATGGATTTTTTTGGCAAGCTGGGACTTTGCATGGAGAGAAAAAGAAGGCTAGTTGCTCAGCATAGGAGGACAGCTCCAGTGAACCCATCCAGTCTGCTGCGTTACTCCTGACTATAGTTCTGATTATACTGATTAAATATACAGAGATTTGATTGTCACAAACTCTCCAGCCCCTTGTTGTTTGCTTGTCTGTGTTTGTCTTGCATTGTGTTAAGCACTTTATAGTACCAAATAAATAATAAAAAAGTATGTGGGGCCATAAAACTAGATTTATGTTTTATACCACAAGCTGCTCAGTTATGGTTGGTATTCTCAAAACGACCAGCAGATGGCAATATTTTCTTAGCTCTGGACAACTCCAGAGACTTGCAAAGCCCACAATACAGGTTCGTGTTTAGCAGCTAAAACCCTGTGCCCTGATTGGGCCATGCACTCCCACACTCCCACGGCCCGGTGACCCCTCCCACCGCAGTGTAGACCCTGTCTCTGCTCTTTAGCAGAGCCTCACTGTTGACGCCGCAGTGGAGCAGCTATGTTGCTGACCTGCCGTGGCCTGTTCTCGCTATTGCTGCTTCTCCGGGCCCGGTCGTGTGCTGCGTCCCGGCCGCTCCTCGTTTTCCTCATCGATGGATTCCGCTACG